>JAPTHN010000003.1:81129005-82329005 GCA_026936325.1 Platynereis dumerilii
TTTTGTCATTCCTTGTCTTGACAAGGATGGTTCCATCTTGTTGTTGGCTCATTTCTTCAGGTTTCTTTATCATATCGAGTATTAGTTTGTTGTTCTTAGAAGGAAGATTTCTTGTCGGTTTTATAACAAAATATTGATCTGGATAAATTATTCCGATTGCCTTGTTACCATTGAGCTGGCCAGGTTGATGTAGTCATCTGATGATGACTGCTGCCATTTCCCTTGAGATTCTTGCGAGTTTTGCAAAGAAAATGCCTTTTTTCTAATTTGTCCTCCAAGCTCCCCACCCACCATGTAGCCCAGCGACAGGAAACTATATTACGGTTCTGCCCAGTACCCTAGTGCCAGGAAAACATGACAAATAAAATACTCTTTAAGAAAGCTTGATCATTAATCCAGCAGCAATCATAGTGAGAAACATGTCAGCATGTACACACATTGTCAAAACCTTCCTTGGTTGACCCATCAGCCATGGTCAAATAGGACATGCTCTAATGGAAACATGACAAGCTGATTGACTGGATCAGGCAAATCCAGCCTCCCATCTAAGTGAAACCAGGCCCGAGTAATGTATTTTATGGACAGGACAAACTTTGTCCTACAAACTCAGGACCCCTTCAATAGGCCTTCATCCTTCATGTAACCCACGTCAAAGGGGTAAGCTTGATAACAATCATATATATTAATATATAGACACAAAAATCTTGCCTATTGGACAAAAAGACACTGGAATATGGAAATTACTAGATTGCATTGAACTAAGTACTTGTTTTTATTTTGGTTGCCATGGAAATCATTTTTGACCAATTTATCATTCAAACAGAACAATAAAAATGCCATTTCTCAGAAATTCTGCTTCAAATCATTCTTTTACCATCTGCTTACCCCCCAGGTCAAAATATACATGCTGGGAATAACATATTCTGTAATTCTGTATCATATTAAAACTATTTCCATGGCAACAGAATAGCTAGCATTTCGTAAATGAAAAACAAAGCAAGTTCTACAAGATATGTTGGTACTTTCTTACAACGAAAAAGTACATTTGTGTATGTATAAAAATGGACTAAAGTGATGTTAATGTGGTCCATGAAAGATGAGTTTCCATTTTGCAATGACCCAGAAATCTCAAGGTAGATAAACTTTCCTGTTTCTATGGCAACACAAAATATAACAAACTTTCATGTTTTAAATGGTAAATTTTATGAAAAAACATTCCATATGCAAATGAAGTTGACCTTTGACCTTAACCCCAGTGGTACAAATGACACGGGCATGTTTGATAACATATATATGGACACTTAAATTTATTCTATAGGATAAAAAGACACAGAGATATGGAAATTACTAGATTTCATCAACTGAACATTTATTTATAATTTGGTTGCCATGGAAACCATTTTTGACCAATATAGCATTCAGCTAGAACACTATAAAAGCCATTTCTGAAAAAATCAGAAAATTCTGCTTCAGAATCTATCTTTTCTGGCTGCTTACCATCCGGAGCATATACATGCTGGGAAGAACATATTTTGTAAATTCTGTTTCGTATTAAAATTGTTTCCATGGCAATATAACAGATAGCATTATGTAAATTTTGAAAAAATGCAAGTTCTGCAACATATTTGTACATTCTTACAGAGGAAAGTTACATTTGTGTATGTATAAAAACGGACTAAAGTGATGTATACGTGGTGCGTGAAAGATGAGTGTCAATTTTTCAATCACCGAGAAATTGCAAGGTAGATCAACTTTCCTGTTTCTATGGATATTTTTCGCATTATAACTGAATCAAATATCGCAATTTGGGTCTCATCTTTTTGTGGATGGATGCTGAAATAAATTTGTGTTTGGATTTCACAATAATATCCAAGTCTGAGTAAGTGAAACATAAAATATAACAAACCACCTTCTTTTAATGGGTACATTTTATGTAGAAACATTACATATGCAAATGAAGTTGACCTTTGACCTTAACCCCAATAGCCCCAATGACACGGGCATGTTTGATAACATATATATCGACACTAAAATTTTGTCTATCGGATAAAAAGACAAAGAGATACGGAAATTACTAGATTTCATTATCTAAGCATTTTTTTATATTTTGGTTGCCATGGTAACCATTTTTGACCAAGATAGCCCCCAGATAGAACAATAAAAATACCATTTCTGAAAAATTCAGAAAATTCTGCTTTGGAATGAATGTATTCCAGCCGGTTACCGCTCGGGTCCATTTTTGGGCCTCAGCTACCGGACTATCTGTAGCCATCCAAAGTTGTACTCTCGTCATTGTCATTTTTAGGGGTAGTCGATTTGAGATTCACGACTTCGGTCAGTTTCGGGTAGAAGCTAGAGAGCTTTTCGAATTCAGCCACAGACAGGTTGATCGTCTTGAAGTGATTAATGACGTCGTTTTTCTTCAGACTTTCAGTTTCCTCTGCTGGATGCAGTATGCTGACGTAATGCAGAGTATCCTTTCCTTCTCTTTCGAACTCTGTGGTGAGCAAGTGTTGTTTCTTGGTCAGCATCAGGTGGAAGTCGGCCTTCTTCTTTTTCAGGGCTTCCTGGAACTTTTCCAAATTTTCTCCCAGCTTTTCGAAGGACTTCTTTGACAGATGCACATTGCGACCTCGTCCTTTGGCAGGTCCTCCATCCTTTGGAACAGGAGGACGCCTGGTGATTGTCAGGTAGCCCCTCTTCCACTTGTCGGCGAGATGAGCAGTAACATAAATCTTTTCACTCAGGTCGAAGGACACGGGACCCGAAGGAGGATCGGGGTTGTCCGGTGAAACACTCGGTAGCGCCATGGAAGTCGACGGCGGAGGTGTATCGTCAGTCACCTGGACAACAGTGATCTCGGACTTAAGTTGAACGGCTGCCATTGCTGTAGTTGAGACGAAGTGAAGTCTTTCCTTTACCCAGAGAGAATGATGCATGAGCTCAAACTGGCAAGCCCTATATACTCTCTCAGTTAATTAAAAACTCAGGGGGTGCCATTTACGACCCTTTGTCAAGCCACAGACTGAATTAAAATGTCTCATTAAAATAAATTTACTACCAACTACAATCACCCACCTGCCAGCTGCGACCCCCCGTGGCTTAATAACCCCCAATTAAGTCCGGCTGAAAGAGATTACCCCCTAATTATCTCAATTATCTCCCCGGGGGGCCTCGGGCAATGTTTGCCAGGTCCAGGCTTCCACATGATGGCAACGTACACCATCAGACCCCCCATGGACCCCCCATGGCCCCCCCAATTTGTGATGGTATATATATATATATGTAGTCATTTTGAGCTAAAAATGTTTTTTAATAATGAAATGGAAAATATGAAATTACCAAAAAATAGACTCAGACTTCTGGAAAAGATCAAAGGAATTATTCCATCGGACTGAGTAAAATTCTAGCGATTTATGGGCCAGGCCCACTCCGTATTACTAAATCATATTCTATAATTTGAAAGAAATTTTGATTCTAGTTTGATAGCATAAAATTAATCATCTGTGGTTACGTCTTTTATGAAAGGCGGTTCTTGAGTCTTTCATGCATGCTTCTGCACACAAATGGTCAATATAAGACAGAGAAATCCAGGACTGTTCTGCCGTTAAATTTTTTTTAGAAACTGTATAAAGCAGAACAGGTGCATCACCCAGCTTCATGATTCCATTCAATTACTTCCCCTTATTAATAAATACTGATAATTAAAGTAACATTGAAAGTGGTAAAAATTGTGTATTCCTTTATGAAGGATGGAATGTAGACTGTACTGAAAGGCAGCTTATTTGTAAAGGACATTTACTACAGGTGACAGGATGAGCAAAAGGTTACGAAATGAACCAATTTTCAATTCGTTGTTGCTCATTCTCACATAAGGTAATTAAATTGTTTGTAATAACAGATTCTCGGCTTTTAATGGAACTCAGAAAGTCATGCACCTTTTTATCTTAAGAGTTTTCTCGAAGAAGCAAATGGGATTGGCCCATTGATAAGCAAATTACCCCCCAGAGCTTTTTTAAAAAAGGTGTGTCATGAGCTATGATTAAAAAAAAAAGCCAAGATAAAAACCATTATTCCCAAAATGGCTTGCACACTATGCATGTGACTTGTGCATTAGCACACTAAAGTACAGATGTACCAGGTATATTCAGTGTCATGTTTGGAATTCAGATACAATGCCGCATGTGAACTAGTGAACATGCTGTAGCTTGAGTTAGGATTGATGCTAAAGAGAATCTATATTTTACAGAGAAGTCCACAGCAGGTCAGAACAAATTTTCATTGGGAGACCAATAGTACAGAGACTATCTCAAACAAAAGGGCTTAGTTTTTGAGTTTGTCTAGCAGTATGCCAAAATCATACAAGTTTACCCAAAGGTGAACTTTTTTCTGGTTTCATTGCAAGGTTCTCCGGAAGCATCTTAAAATATTTCATAATTGAATCTAAAGTTTTTCCTTTAAACCTTTTCCAGGGTTCCATGTGATAAACCTTTTTAAAGGTTCGGCTTGGAACCTATTTAAACAACGTTTCTATTTTAAGCTACAGAAACTAAAAAATGTTCAATCTAGAATCTTTAGTTCAGATTGTACTCAATTTCAATAGAAATTAGCCAAAAATGAGTGATGAAACACTTCACAGATCTGAAGAATGATTTCCTGACTAATTTGAGAGAGAAACCACTTGTCTCTGATAATCGTGAGATTATCAGCTTATTTTGAATTGTTCTTGAAAATTGTTCTTCAGATTTGACAAATTAGTAGCAATAGAGATAATGTTATCAATAGAGTTCAGCCTGACTAGACTTGTTAGCCGGCAAAAATTTTTAGTCTCAGTGCAGTTCTATCAATTAACAACTTTATACTCAGAAACGCAGAATCATGAAATAACTATGAAAAAGACGGAGGTGATACTAGTCTCTCTCTTTTGAATGGTAAACAAATCTTAAAATATTTCAACATCAATGTGCTAGAATTAAATAAGGAATGCTGACCTGTGAATTTTCAGTGGACATTCAAGAGCTAAATCGTTTCTTTATGTCATTTGGATGAGACATTACAGTGGCAATTTGGTAGCCTCTTCTATCAGAGTCTGTGCTGGGTCAGTAACAGATCCCCGAATAAGGAGCCCACATGCAGCCCAAATATCATGAAGAACAGAGGGATACTACAGAGCATGGTAATTTTCAATTCAAGGCGTTTGGCATGTGTAAAGGGCACATTCCATTGATCAGTTGAATTAGTCATCAAGGTGACGCTTCCTGTTTTTATCAGAAAGGCAATTTCCCTAAAATAATCAGTTTCCATGAAATGTTTTTGCTGTAGTAAGCAAGAATGACCCTGCTGACCTCCATTTATCCTTTCATGACCTTTCCTATCCCTTTCCATCTGAATTTAGTAAAACTGATGTGGATACTAGCGGTTCTGAGAAATTCTAAAATGTTTCTGAAGCTGAAAGATTGGCGAACTTTTGTGTTCACAGCCTGCCACTGACAAAAAAGAAAAACCATCTTCACCCTTAATGCAGTTGAATAGTACAAAAGACCACTAGGGTTGCTCTTTAAGGCAGACTCCTAGATTTGAAGACCGGTATCCAGGCCAATCCCTTCATATGATTCAAGCCATGCATGTTTTATGTTATGTATCAGTTCAATACCATTTTGAGGGATCTAACATGGACTTTTGAGGGTTCAAAAAGAGAAACAATCTTCACCTTTTGCTCTCTATGGCAGACTCCTAAATTATAAGATGGGTATCCAGGCCAATCACTTCATATGATTCAAGACATATGTTTTATGCTATGTATCAGTTAAATACCGTTTTGAGGGATCTAACATGGACTTTCGAGGGTTCAAAAAGAGAAACAATCTTCACCCAGCGTACTCTACGGCGGCTCCCTAAATTATACATGTAAGATGGGTATCCAGGCCAATCACTTCATATGATTCAAAGCATGCATGTTTATGTTACGTATCAGTTAAATACCATCTTGAGGGATATAACATGGACTTTTGACGGTTCAAAAAGAGACAAAATCTACACCTTTTGCTCTCTACGGCGGACTCCCTAAATTATAAGACGGGTATCCAGGCCAATCACTTCATATGATTCAAAGCATGCACGTTTTATGTTATGTATCAGTTAAATACTGTTTTGAGGGATCTAACATGGACTTTTGAGGGTTCAAACTGAAATAAATTTACACTAGAACCAGAAAATGAGGTGTCTGTCTGACTTTGACCCCACAAACCTCTTAGACTAGACCTTAAAACTGAAGTGATTTTTATCAAATGAATATAGAATAACAATATGGTTTGTTTGCAGCTAATGCTTTGCAGGGCACTAACAAGCAAAAATATTCAGTTAGATCCTGCCTCTTCCAATGGTCAAAGTATCATGATGAGTAACTATTGCCCTGGAACATAAATGCTGATATGTGCTACGCTGCTTCTGTACGGTATCAAAGAATGGTTACCCTGAAAAATTCTAAGCCAATAACAATGTGTGAATGCTCCTGCTACTAGAGGATATGGCCACTTCAATGTAACTGCACAGCCCAAGGCAGAAGCAAGCCTCCTAACAACCATTAAGTGTCTTGATGTATTTTCTGACAACACCATCTAAAAACAGGAAGATAAATCTGTCTAATACTGGTTGAAAACACTTGTGCTCTATTGATAAGCACAATAAGATTATTCGATTACTGAGAATTCCAACTGAGATTTTTTTTGTAGATTTTCTTGATCATAATAATTATTAACTTCTTGATCATTCCATCCTGTATCATATAATATCCTATCCTGTAATATCCTATAATACATAATATTATATATCCTAAACACTCGTAATACATCAATGAATTGAGTGTTCACAGCTTTCAAAATCATGTTTTTATACTCTGATGCAGTCTGTTAAGCGCACCACATCAAATTGGAAGCTGAGGTCCATACTCCACAGCGCCCATTGTAATTTACTATGTAGCCAATGTTTGAACAAAAGTGACTAGTCGAATATAAACACTCTTGTCCCTAACGGAATTACCAGCTTTAGTTTGCCCAAGTGATATCAACATAAAAAATCACTTCATAAACCTAGAAGTACCTTGAAACCATCAGCAGGAAAATGGAATAAAAAATTTGATTAATGAACTCTTGGAGCTTGTCACTGACTAATCTGAATTACTTTTTCGGGGAAATTTTTGGTGGGAAAACATTATCATCGTTTTCATAGCCGTGTGTTTTTCGAAAAGTTTGTTTTGCAGTTAAGCCATGACATCATCAGGGCATCTGTGAATCTGATTGGTCTAATCTTCAACTTGTGATGTTCAATTTAGAGTTTGACATCACGGTTAGAGACAAACAAATTGAAAACTGCCAGGCAATGTTATTTTTTATGAACAGCCAAAACAAACAATTTCTGAGTCTCAAACCTTACCAAAAGAGCCTCTGTTTCAATGTTTTATTGTTTTTCACAAGACACTAGTCATTGCAATGTCAAATAACTTTTAAAAATTTGTTGTCAGTCAGTCTGACTCTCCTTTGAGGATAAGTTGACTGTTTGAGTTACAATTCTTTGAAACATCTGTCAACCAGTGTAAACAAGCTGAAAATATGTAATTCATGTGTCAGTATCAATGCATTTTGTCAGTTTCTTGAAATCTGTGCTAGTGATATATAGTTTTGCGACTAAATTTGACATCTCCATATTGAGATAGAGCAAAGTACAATCTTGAAAACCACACAGCTATGAAAATAGTAATAAGTCATATATCTGTAATCTCATATCATCAAAATTACCAGCTTACATGGATGGAACAGCATTCATCCGTAAGAAGCTTTAAGATTAATGTACCAGGTACGTCAATTAATAACAGTCTAATTGCGAATTCACAAAATGTTTGAATGATTAGTACTTAATTTGTGCTATGATTCCCTGGGGTCTTCTTAAGGGTGACTGATGAGGAACGATCGATGGCAAGGGCAAGAAAGTTTACTTCAGATGTAATTAAGAGCAGATGATTTATTCTAAGCCATAATTTCCAACAGTGGAGTGGAATTACTCATCACTTCGTCGGGTCATCAGGTTAACAGCAAAAGTTAAAAGTACTTTGAGTAGATTACTCGTTATTCTTTTAAAAATAGCTCTTTGTAAATAGAAATTACATAATTCAACAACAGAAAACAGGCAGAGCTTTCTTACATAAGAGCACTTCCAGGAATTATGACCTTCTGGAAAATGATTGATCTATTCAATATTTTGTGGCAGGAATGTTATTGAGGAAATTGTGAAATCATATACCCCAGAACACATTATAAATACACATTGGATGTGAATTGTGAAGCTATAACTGCAGTGTGTTTATATATAGACATATATACAGTACATTGCGGAAGATATAGAAGTTCAGTGGGGTCGGACCTCATTGCCCCCAAACACAAGACACTCATCCGAAGAAGAGACGCCAGGATGTCCACCATGTGACCCAAGAAGATTGGCCCTTTCACTTTGCAGAGTGTGCCCTTACTGCATATGGGCATTGTGGGCGGCTATGACCTTGCCCTTGGTGTCATTTACTGTTGCTGATAGTGGATAAGAGACAAGAGCATTAGAATGCATATATAGGAACAGAGACATCATTGCCATTGGACAATCTGTTTCATTCACGGGGTGAAAGTAACCGAATCCCAATTGGCAATTTGGTCACGATGTTACATATATATCTCGATTTTTGTGATTTTATTTGCATGCATTTAAAGATGTCATTCTCCACCAGTTGTCAAATGCCAATTTGGTAGATTCCAAGACTGAGTCTTACCAAAACGAACGGTTGATACATAAATATTCAATTTCAATTAAGATATATATAATATATACATATATCCTTATTATTGAATGCCCACAATGCCACTATATGAATCCCTGCTTGTCTATTATCCATCAACATGAACAAGTGACAAAAGGGCCAGGTCATATCCGCCTACAATGTCTCACTTTTACACCACAGAAGATTTGCTGTAGCTCTCCACTTAAAGTGACTAAAAGTATGTGCTGATGTAGAAGCAGCTCTGATGAATCCTAACAACAACAATACACGTATTGGCAACATACAATAGACGCTAAACAAATTGTTCATTTTTGTCACAAGAAAGAAATGTTAACCATGTTGACACCTTTTGGTCGAACTACTTAGAAGGAGTTTGAGAATGACTAATGTCATCGAAAAATTGCTAAAAAAAGATTAAAATTAAGACAATAGCATACAAATCATTGTGACACAAGAAAAATATTTATATTATATTACATTACACATTTCTAAAAGTGGCTCGTCATTTAAAATCTAGCCTTAGCTATCTATCCAAAGCCATTTTAAGCTAACCCTAGCTACACTTATCCATAGCTATCCATAGCCATCCTCAATTACTATTGTTTAAACAAGGGGTAAAGAGCTTCAAGTGTATACAAACGAATACAAATGGATAGCTATGGATAGATATGGATAAGACTAGTGAAGGATAGCTATAGACTGCTAAGTTGAGCTACATTTAGAAATTTGTACTGTATATAGGCTACATGTATGAGTTGAGGGCCTTATCCATATATTTTGATGCAAATTCACCTTTGTATTCTGAATGCTTTGTTTATATTGAGAAAATACTACAATTTATGTGATTATATTAGATGGAATGATCACATAATAGAGACCGTGTGCCCAAAGGTATAACACAGTTAATGATATTTGGGCATGGACCCCAAACCATAGTAACCTTATTGCTAAGATTACAGTCTGATCCCCTAGTAATGATAAGCATGACTTTCTACTGACACAATTACTCTTTATTAGGCCCAAGGTCAAGGGAGCAGCACATCTGCAGCAACAGAATAAACATGTGAAGTAGACATCTATTGCCTGAAAGTACTGACTAATTTGTTGATGTGGGTTGAAGGCAACTCTGCCAGGATTACAGAAAATATCAGTTTCAGTATGATTGGTTCAACACAAATCAGCGCACAATCAGTTCCTCAAAAGCGGCCATTTCTTGGCAAATTTTCACAAGTGATCCTGAAGTGACCCCGACGTTACCTCCGAAGGCCTTAGGAATCTCTCAACATAATGAGAGTTTGTTTTTCGTTTTGTATAAATGTGTGATTGCCTATATAAATGAATGTGTACATGTGCATGTTTATTATGTAAATAAATGTCTGTTGTCTGTCTGCCTGTCTAGCTGTCTGTCATACAAAGCAGAGGCAGATTATCCGGGATTCTCTATTTTGAAAGTTACTTTTGATCTTTATCAAAGCTGTTAGTAGATGTGTTTGACATATTTAGAGCATCAATCATGCAGCACAGAAATCTGTAATTTCAAAAGCCATGGCATGAATAGTTTAGTTTGCTTACTCACATGGATACATTATCAAAGGAAATTTCATCACACTTAGCCAGAGGGAATATGCTTTTTAGTCAGTTTTGCAATATCAATATCAATATCAATATCAATATCAATATCAATATCAATATCAATATCAATATCAATATCAATATCAATAACCTTTTTGGAATTGTGCGTTTTTAAGTGTGAGCAGTTTATATGCAATGATACAATTGATACATGTCCTTAGTAAAACTGATCGTGGGAGATTGGATTCTCATCCGAATGAGACACTGTTCGCAATTTCCTTACCACTTTCAAATAAGGGCGACTTCAGCCACCTTCAACACACACTGATGACAAAATCATATATTGTTGCAGGTTGCTTAGGCCAGACATATTTAATTTTTATGTTTGACTAACACAGATTTTCTGCCCACAGAAAAAAATATTGATCAGGAGCTTTTATTGAATTGACGTTATAAAAATTGATGCAATAGGTTCTTGAAGGCACATATAAAGAACTCACAGCCGAAAAAGTTAGTCAAGGGTTCAACTGAATGGAAAAGGTTCAATACTGGTGGGAAGGCCCTGTGATGGAACTCTATGATCCCAACTTGAGAAAAAGGGGTTCCATTGTGGGAGTTCAGTGCAGCTGGTTTATCGAAGTATATATTGTTTTTTTCTTTTTTACTGTTGAAACCTTTTTACAAGTAGAATAATGAACTTTTAGACTTTCTTATCTGTACCAGCTTATACATGTAGAACCCTTAAAGGTTACATACAAAACAGTTTTGTTAAAGAGTGTACAGCTTTTGTTTTCGTCGTAACGATCCACCCAAGAAAGAGTGCCTCGAAGATGCGAGAAGCTAAAGCTCAATTATGTTGGGCTTGATGCTGTAGATGTAGATCTGATGTACAGAGTAAGAAATGTAGAGAGCTTACGAATGATATGCAACATCACTTCATTACTAGCAACTTTTCTTTTTTCTTAAGAAATGTCTACAAAAAGATGTATGTCAGAACTTTTGAATAAAATGATTTGACTGAGCTGTAGTGCTTTTATTAAATTTGATCCTTTGAAGAAATTTCGAACAAGGATTAAAAAGTATGAAATGTAACAAATTATTATATGTATATATTGTATAATTGTATATAACTCAATATCTGAATGTCCGTGCAAGGTTTTGGCTAAAAGTTCACACAGTCCTTGCAAAATATTTAAATTCATCAAAAGAGTAAAACCTATTGAATTTCCATTCGTTTATCAACACATGAAAGAACTCCTTTCCTCATCTGAATGTTTTTGTTCCTAAAACAACTCTAATTGTATTTACTCATGGCTGCGATAAGACGTCACAAGAAAAATTCCATGCAGTAAAGACTTGGATTTATGGCAGAGAGTACCGAGACATTATGACTGACAAAAATGATCAGTCTAAGTGCAGTTCTGTCAGTTACCATTTTCATTCTCAGAAACCAAAATTATGGTTGTAAAATTATTATTTTTAATTCCTGGATTGACCTTGTCCATCCTCTGCACATGGAAAAAACTTAGTTGTCTTAAACATATATGAGAAAAAATATGCATTGGAATATGCACTAAAAAGAAAAACTGCAGCAATATGTCAAAATCTACTGAATTATACCTTTGCAAGGAGAGTAAAATGTTCATGTAAATTGTCTAAATCTGAACAGTTTAGTTTTTCTGCCTTTAAATTAAAAACTTTCTTTCACAACTTCCTTACAAAGTAAAGCTAACTTCATACACTGTAGCTGTAGTTGACTCCTTGAGTATCCAATTCACTCTTCAAGTTAATTACCAGCAAATCCACCTTGAGGCTCCAAATCCTGAACGAGGCATCCAATTACTCAGACCCCAGTGTTGTTGAGTTGTCATGTGATTGTCATGTCTCAAACATTTATCAGTTGCCCAGGTTCTGCTTACAGCAAAAACAGCAGGGTCCCTTTGCAGTCAATGGATTCCCATTGTCATTGAAAGGACCACATGGAACTCAATTTAGTCACAAGCCCATAATTGGACCTTAAGTAATTACACTTTCTCAGAATTACATCACTCGCAAAGTAGCTTGTTTCAGCGAGACATTGACAAACAGGAACTTGCAAAATCGAATAAAATTGAACAGCAATAGTTTAATTTGAAACTTTAAAAGATGACTTTCGAAACTTGTAAATCGTAATAATGTGAGATCTGTTTGATTCTTGGGAATTTCATCCATTTTGAACTTAAAATGTTTTTTAATAATGAAATGGAAAATATGAAATGACCAAAAAATAGACTCAGACTTCTGGAAAAGATCAAAGGAATTATTTCATCGGACGGAGTAAAATTCTAGCGATTTATGGGCCAGGCCCACTCCGTATTACTAAATCATATTCTATAATTTGAAAGAAATTTTGATTCTAGTTTGATAGCATAAAATTAATCATCTGTGGTTATGTCTTTTATGAAAGGCGGTTCTTGAGTCTTTCATGCATGCTTCTGCACGCAAATGGTCAATATAAGATAGAGAAATCCAGGACTGTTCTGCCGTTAAATTTTTTTTAGAAACTGTATAAAGCAGAACAGGTGCATCACCCAGCTTCATGATTCCATTCAATTACTTCCCCTTATTAATAAATACTGATAATTAAAGTAACATTGAAAGAGGTAAAAATAGTGTATTCCTTTATGAAGGATGGAATGTAGACTGTACTGAAAGGCAGCTTATTTGTAAAGGACATTTACTACAGGTGACAGGATGAGCAAAATGTTACGAAATGTACCAATTTTCAATTCGTTGTTGCTCATTCTCACATAAGGTAATTAAATTGTTTGTAATAACAGATTCTCGGCTTTTAATGGAACTCAGAAAGTCATGCACCTTTTTATCTTAAGAGTTTTCTCGAAGAAGCAAATGGGATAAATTGGCCCATTGATAAGCAAATTACCCCCCAGAGCTTTTTTAAAAAAGGTGTGTCATGAGCTATGATTAAAAAAAAAAGCCAAGATAAAAACCATTATTCCCAAAATGGCTTGCACACTATGCATGTGACTTGTGCATTAGCACACTAAAGTACTGATGAATGCTTGGTAAGCACATTCAGTGTCATGTTTGGAATTCAGATACAATGCCGCATGTCAACAGGTGAACATAACGCAGCTTGAGTTAGGATTGATGCTAAAGAGAATCTGTATTTTACAGAGAGGTCCACAGAAGGTCAGAGCAATTTTTCACTGGGAGACGAATAGTAAAGAGACTATCTTCTAGAAAAGCGCTCAGTTTTTGAGTTGATCTACTCCAAGAGAGGAAATAGCAACCAGTATGCCAAAATCATGCTTGCCTAAAAGTGAACTTTTTTTCTGGTTTCATTGTATCTTTAATAAAACACAATTGTGCGTGCTAACTACGCTGTATGAATAATTATGTCTGTGACTTTATAAGTACTGTTGACTCTTATTTGAAAAAGGTTTAATACTGGCACCCAGCATGAAATGTGTTCTAGGAGCATCTTAAAAGATTTCATAACAAAAAGTTTACCATTTAGACATTTTTTAGGATTCCATTTGATGAACCTTTTTTAAAAGGCTCTGTTTGGAACCAATTACGGAACCGTTTCAATGTTAAGCTGTAGAAAATCAAAATGTTCAATCTTGAATCTTTAGCTCAGAGTGTACTCAATTTCAAGACAAATTAACCAAAAATGATTGATGAAACACTTCACAGATCTGAAGAATGATTTCCTGGCTAATTTTAGAGAGAAACCAATGGCTCTGATAATCGTGAGATTATCAGCTTATCGCAAATTGTTCTTGAAAAGTGTTCTTCAGATTTGACAAATTAGTAGCAATAGAGATAATGTTATCAATAGAGTTCTGGTTGAGGTAAGGAATAACAAAACCTGTTAGCAGGCAAAAATTATTAGTCTCAGTGCAGTTCTATCAATTATCAACTTTATACTCACAAACGCAGAATCATGAAATAACTATGAAAAAGACGGAGGTGATACTAGTCTCTCTCTTTTGAATGGTGAACAAATATTTAAATATTTCATCATTAATGTGTCAGAAATTAATATGCAATGCTTACCTGTGAATTATCAGTGGACAGTCAAGAGCTTAATCTTTTCTTTATGTCATTTGGATGAGACATTACATTGGCAATTTGGCAGCCCCTTGTATCAGTGTCTGTGCTGGGTAAGTAACAGATCCCCAAATAAAGAGCCCACATGCAGCCCAAATATCACGAAGAACAGAGGGATACTACAGAGCATGGTAATTTTCATTCCGAAGCATTTGACATGTTTAAAGGGCACATTCCATTGTTCAGTTGAATTAGTCACCAAGGTGACGCTTCCTGTTTTTATCAGAAAGGTAATTTCCTCAAAATAATCAGTTTCCATGAAATGTTTTTGCTGTAGTAAGCAGGAATGACCCGCTGACCATAATTTATACTGTAAGGACCATTCCTGTCTCTTTCCATCTGAATTTACAGTGTAAAACTGATGTGGATATCGATAATAGCGGTTCTGAGAAATTCTAAAATATTTCCGAAGGAGAAAGATTGGTGACTTTTTGTGTTCACAGCCTGCCACTGACAAAATAGAAAAACCATCTTCACCCTTAATCCAGTTGAATAGTAAAAAGACCACTAGGGTTGCTCTTTACGGCAGACTCCTAGATTTGAAGACGGGTATCCAGGCTAATCACTTCATATGATTCAACACATATGTTTTATACTATGTATCAGTTAAATACCGTTTTGAGGGATCTAACATGGACTTTTGAGATTTCAAAAAGAGACAAAATCTACATCTTTTGCTCTCTACGGCAGACTCCTAAATTACAAGACGGGAATCCGGGCCAATCACTTCATATGATTCAAGACATGCAAGTTGTATGTTATGTATCAGTTAAATACTGTTTTGAGGGATCTAACATGGACTTTTAAGGGTTCAAACTGAAATAAATTTGCACTAGAACCAGAAAATGAGGTGTCTGACTGACTTTGACCCATAAACTTCTTAAACTAGACCTTAGAACTGAAGTGATTTTTATCAAATGAATACAGAATAGCGATATGGCTTGTTTGCTGCTAATGCTTTGCAGCACACTAACAAGCAAAATATTCAGTTAGATACAGGCTCTCCCAATGGTAAAGGTATCATGATGAGTAACTATTGCCCCGGAACATAAATGCTAATATATGCTATGCTGCTACGGTGTCACAGAATGCTTACCCTGAAAAATTCTAAGCCAATAACAATGTGTGAATGCTCCTGCTACTAGAGGATATGCCCGCTGAGGCAGAAGCAAGCCTCTTATCAACCATTAAGTGTCTTGATGTATTTTCTGACAACACCAACTAAAAACAAAAAGATAAATCTGTCTAATACTGGTTGAAAACACTTGTGCTCTTTTGATAAGCAAAAGAAGATTATTCGATTACTGAGAATTCCAATTCAGAATTTTTTTGTAGACTCTCTGGGTCATAATAATTATTGACCTCTTTATCGTCCCATGCTGTATCACATAATATCCTATCCTGTAAATGTAATATCTTATAATATATCCTAAACACTCATAATACATCAATGAATTGAGATTCGAAAATTTTCAAAATGATGTTTTGATACTCTGATGCCATGTATATATTTTCATTATTTGACATGTACACGAATTTGTGGAGGTGTAAAAATGAGCATGTGCGAATCTGTGGACATGAAAAAATGTGCATAGGTGCTCGTGTATGTGTAATAACTAGCACTTGTGTATGTGCTTTATTATTCATTTGTGTACCTGCCATTACTAGCATTCGTGGATGTGTTATATCTTTCAGTTTTGGAGTCAAAATAAGGTTTAGAGTTAGTTTTAGCCAAGTTTAAGGTTGCAATGTTCGTTATTGCACATACGGGTCATTCTCAAATTTCAGGACAATTTGCGTCACTCCAGGTCCCTGACAATAATATGAATGCAATTGATATCTGAGGCGTCACGCCACATCTGTTATTCATATTTCTATTTAAAACCACTGCATTTGGAACAAAAAGTCATTTATTACACCTTTTTTTGGTGTATTGTGTCCAGTAATCCGTGCCAAATCAGTGGTTTTTCCCTGTCACTGGACCTGACATGACAAAATCAAGTGTTAATTTTCCTTCTAAAGTGCCATCATTTCCTAAGTTTCTGTGCACGATTCATGACAATATAGACTTGAATTAATACGTACATCATATTTATCTTTTTTCTTGTTTCATTTCATTGAATTAATTGATATAAAAGACGTGTCACTTGTTTTTGTTAATTTTTTTGTCAGCTCCGTTACCAGGCATAGCATGGCTCGCTATTGTTTTTAATGAGCAATTTTCACTCAATGTCGTAAGATGCACAAGCGCCAAACTACCACAGCTTTGCTGATTTTCATTAAACAGGTATTCAACAAGTTAAGGCATAGTTTTCATTGGAACATTTTTTGGTCCCTCTAAAATTTCTATAAATTGCTCAAAAAGCATGTTTTTGCATCAAAAGTCCACTCCGTTACCGCATTTTCCAGGGCATTTTGTCCCGAAATTTGAGAATGGCCCATACACAAATTCGTGAATTGCAATATTTCACACTAACACAATAAAAAAAAAGCCAAATTCGTGTATATGTTCGTTTTTGAAGGTATACAAATTCGTGTACATGCCAAATAGTGAAAAATATAAGCCTCCTGATGCAGCCTGTGAAGCGCACCATATCAAATTGGAAGCTGAGGTCCACACTCCACAGCGCCCATTGTAATTTACTATGTAGCCAATGTTTGAAAAAAAGTGACTAGTCGAATATAAACACTCTTGTCCCTAACGGAATTACCAGCCTTAGTTTGCCCAAGGGATATCAACATAAAAAATCACCTCATCAACCTACAAGTACCTTGAAACCATCAGCAGGAAAATGGAATAAAAAATTTGATTAATGAACTCTTTGAGCTTGTCACTGACTAATCTGAATTACTTTTTCGGGCAAATTTTTGGTGGGAAAACATTATCATTTTCATAGCTCTGTGTTTTCCAAAAGTTTGTTTTGCAGTTAAACCATGACATCATCAGGGCATCTGTGAATCTGATTGGTCTAATCTTCAACTTGTGATGTTCAGTTTAGAGTTTGACATCACGGTTAGAGACAAACGAATTGAAAACTGCCAGGCAATGTTATTTTTTGTGAACAGCCAAAACAATTAATTTCTGAGTCTCACACCTTACCAAAAGAGCCTCTGTTTCAATGTTTTATTGTTTTTCACAAGACACAAGTCATCGCAATGTCAAATAACTTTATAAAATTTGTTGTCAGTCAGTCTGACTCTCCTTTGAGGATAAGTTGTCTGTTTGATCCAGTTACAATTCTTTGAAACATCTGTCAACCAGTGTAAACAAGCTGAAAATATGTAATTCATATGTCAGTATCGATGCATTTTGTCAGTTTCTTGAAATCTGTGCTAGTGATATATAGTTTTGCGACTAAATTTGACATCTCAATATTGAGATAGAGCAAAGTACAATCTTGAAAAACACACAGCTATGAAAATAGTAATAAGTCATATATCTGTAATCTCATATCATCAAAATTACCAGCTTACATGGATGGAACGGCATTCATCCGTAAGAAGCTTTAAGATTAATGTACCAGGTTCGTCAATTAATAACAGTCTAATTGCGAATTCACAAAATGTTTGCATGATTAGTACTTAATTTGTGATATGATTCCCTGGGGTCTTCTTAAGGGTGACTGATGAGGAATGATCGATGGCAAGGGCAAGAAAGTTTACATCAGATGTAATTAAGAGCAGATGATTTATTCTAAGCCATAATTTCCAACAGTGGAGTGGAATTACTCATCACTTCGTCGGGTCATCAGGTTAACAGCAAAAGTTAAAAGTACTTTGAGTAGATTACTAGTTGCTATTCTTTTAAAAATAGCTCTTTGTAGGTAGAGATCACATAACTCAACAACAAAAAAACAGACGGAGCTTTCTTACATAAGAGCACTTCCAGAAATTAAGAACTTCAGGGAAAAAGGAATTGATCTATTCAATATTTTTGGCAGGTATGTTATTGAGGAAATGGTGAAATTGTATATATCCCAGAACACATCATACATATTGGATGTGAATTGTGAAGCAATATTTCACTCATAACTGCAATGTGTCTATATATTGAAATACATACAGTAAATCGTGGAAGATATCAAAAGTTCACTGGGGTCGAACCTCATTGCCCCCAAAACACAGGACAATCATCCAAAAAGGAAATGCCAGGATGACCACCATGTGACCCAAGAAGATTGGCCTTTCACTTTGCAGAGTGGGCCCTTACAGCACATGGGCATTGTGGGCGGCTATGACCTTGCCCTTGGTGTCATTTAATGATGCTGATAGTGGATAAGAGACAAGAGCATTAGAATGCATATATAGGAACAGAGACATCATTGCCATTGGACAATCTGTTTTATTCACGGGGTGAAAGTAACCGAATCCCAATTGGCAATTTGGTCACGATGTTACATATATATCTCGATTTTTGCGATTTTATTTGTATGCATTTAAAGATGTCATTCTCCACCAGTTGTCAAATGCCAATTTGGTAGATTCCAAGACTGAGTCGTACCAAAACGTACGGTTGATACATAAATATTCAATTTCAATTAAGATATATATAATATATACATATATCCTTATTATTGAATGCCCACAATGCCACTATATGAATCCCTGCTTGTCTATTATCCATCAACATGAACAAGTGACAAAAGGGCCAGGTCATATCCACCCACAATGTCTCACTTTTACACCACAGACGATTTGCTGTACTACATAGCTCTCCACCTAAAGTGACTAAAAGTATGTGCTGATCACGGAAGTATATCATGATATACTTCCGTGGTGCTGATGTAAAAGCAGCACTGATGAATCCCAACAACAGCAATACTGGCAACATACAATAGACGCAAAACAAATTGTTCGTTTTTTCACAAGAAAGAAATGTTAACCATGTTGACACCTTTTGGTCGAACTACTTAGAAGGAGTTTGAGAATGACTAATGTCATCGAAAAATTGCTAAAAAAATATTAAAATTAAGACAATAGCATAAAAATCATTGTGACACAAGAAAAATATTTATATTATATTACATTACACATTTCTAAAAGTGGCTCGTCATTTAAAATCTAACCTTAGCTATCTATCCAAAGCCATTTTAAGCTAACCCTAGCTACACTTATCCATAGCTATCCATAGCCATCCTCAATTACTATTGTTTAAACAAGGGGTAAAGAGCTTTTAGTGTATACAAACGAATACAAATGGATAGCTATGGATAGATATGGATAAGACTAGTGAAGGATAGCTATAGAATGCTAAGTTGAGCTACATTTAGAAATCTGTACTGTATATAGGCTACATGTATGAGTTGAGGGCCTTATCCATATATTTTGATGCAAATTCAACTTTGTTTTCTGAATGCTTTGTTTATATTGAGAAAATACTGCAATTTATGTGGCGGTATTAGATGGAATGATCACTTACATAGTAGAGACCCTGTGCCCAAAGGGATAACGCAGTTAATGATATTTGGGAAAGGACCCCAAACCATAGTAACCTTATTGCTAAGATTACAGACTGATCCCATAGTAATGATAAGCATGACTATCTACTGACACAATTACTCTTTATTAGGCCCAAGGTCAAGGGAGCAGCACATCAGCAGCAACAGAATAAACATGTGAAGTAGGCATCTACAGTCAGGAAGTATGACTAATTTGTTTATGTGGATTGAAGGCTATTCTGCCATGATTACAGAAAATATCTGTTTCAGTATCATTGATTCAACACAAATCAGTGCTCAGTCGGTTCCTCAAAAGCGGCCATTTCTTGGCAAATTTTCACAAGTGATCCTGAAGTGACCCCGATGTTACCTCCGAAGGCCTTAGGAATCTCTCAACACAATGAGAGTTTTTTTTCGTTTTGTATAAATGTGTGATTGCCTATATAAATGAATGTGTACATGTGCATGTTTATTATGTAAATAAATGTCTGTTGTCAGACAAAATATTGTGACAGGATCAGACATTCTGCATCTCCATAGATTATGTACTAAGAATATCGTTACAATGAACAGACTGGCTATAGTCATTAACTCAGACAAAATATTGTGACAAGATCAGATGTTTCACATCTTCAGTTTATGTATTAAGAATATCGTTACAATGAACAGACTGGCTATAGTCATTAACTCAGACAAAATATTGTGACAAGATCAGATGTTTCACATCTTCAGTTTATGTATTAAGAATATCGTTACAATGAACAGACTGGCTATTGTCATTAACTCAGACAAAATATTGTGACAAGATCAGACATTATGCATCTCCATAGATTATGTTCTAAAAATATTGTTACAAGGAACAGACTGGCTATTGTCATTAACTCAGACAAAATATTGTAGCAAGATCAGACATTACGCATCTCCATAGATTATTTACTAAGAATATCGTTACAATGAAAAGACTGGCTATTGTCATTAACTCAGACAGAATACGCACAAGATCAGACATTACGCATCTCCATAGATTATGTACTAAGAATATTGTTACAAAGAAAAGACTGGCTATTCTCATTAACTCAGACAAAATATTGTGAGAAGATCAGACATTACACATCTTCATAGATTATGTACTAAGAATATCGTTACAATGAACAGATTGGCTATTGTCATTAACTGAGACAAAATATTGTGAAAAGATCAGACATTATGAATCTCCATAGATTATGTACTAAGAATATCATTACAATGAACAGACTGGCTATTCATACTGTCCTTTTACAGTGTTACAAGTTCAGACAATTTGCATTGTCACAGTTTCAGGCAACATTGTTACATTTACCTCGCAATGGTAGAGTGAATGCACATGTTACAATGTACTATTGTACAGTTGACAGTATTGTCACAGTGTTCAGACACGAATATGATTACAGTGTGCCTCTCAACAGTATAGCTGTCTAGCTGTCTGTCATACAAAGCAGAGGCAGATTATCCGGGATTCTCTATTTTGAAAGTTACTTTTGATCTTTATCAAAGCTGTTAGTAGATGTGTTTGACATATTTAGAGCATCAATCATGCAGCAAAGAAATCTGTAATTTCAAAAGCCATGGCATGAATAGTTTAGGTTGCTTACTCACATGGATACATTATCCAAGGAAACTTCATTATACTTAGCCAGAGGGAATTTGCTTTTTAGTAAGT
The DNA here is from genome assembly GCA_026936325.1 of Platynereis dumerilii. Lineage (NCBI taxonomy): Eukaryota > Metazoa > Annelida > Polychaeta > Phyllodocida > Nereididae > Platynereis > Platynereis dumerilii. The sequence continues at coordinate 81,150,652 of JAPTHN010000003.1, forward strand.
TTGCTGACACCAGTGCAGAAAAGGAGAACTTTTGCCATGAATCATATTTAATTAAATTGCTAAAAGCTTTTTGTTCTGAAATAAAGTAAGTGGGTGTTGTGAACATCTATGACACAGCCTTTGTAAATTAGCACTGGGGAATTTTCACACTGATTCCCATGTGCCATTGACGATAAATCAAATGAAAGTACCTGAACTTGTTCAAGACTTAAAAGAACACTTGAGGACCCTTGAGAATTTGTGACTTGGGGTTGGGGGGGGGGGGTGATATGAGCACTAACTTTTCAAACAGGTTTCAAGGGGGAGTTCTGATACTTTTGAAGGGAGGATATGAAGTTTTTACACAAGAGAGAAAGTCAGAAGGTAAACAACCCAGATGGATACATAACATAGCTCCTAAAAATACTGTAAATACAGTCCTCGGAATACACTGTGCAGATGTGATTAGTATTTAATTGGCAACAGAACATCAGAGAAAGACTTATTCTTTTTTAAGGAACAGAAGTAGTATAATATTATGGTCACAAAACTATATGGTAAAATCCAGGGTCTTAATACTGGGGATGCTAAAAAAGTATTATATCCCAAGGGGCACACAACGTAAATGCAACATTTCCGATCGGTGGGGTGCTCGTCTTTTGTGGAGCAGAAATGTATAATAGAAATTGTGTTGCCACAAAATGAAGAAAACGTTGGGATTTTTTCACAATGTTGTGACTATGTTGCCACAATGTCACATGCTTACCTCATATTTCGACCTCGCATCAAAACGTTGTGACAACATAATTTCATATATTTCTAAGTAATTTCAACCGAAATTGTAATTTAACATGATATTGTCACAACATTGTTGCAACATAGATGTGCCCCGAATTATAGATGTTACCTTTGCCTTCAAATGTGTTCCATATTTTGATCAAGAGTGTTCTTGGTACGTGCTATAGACTGTTATATCTAGTGGCTTCCGGTTGGCTTGTGTATGCCATATTTCTGCACAAAGGGCAGCAACATTTACCTAATGAGAAAACTACCTATTTTTGGCCTTGGATTTTCTCCAATTTGCTTATTCTGTGTCAGGACAGCACGTGTATCTGCATGACAGTGTAATCATTAACAGAAGAACTGGTAGATTCAAATCTCCTTCAGTTGTTACAAGAAAAACATCAATGTTTTTCCTTTAATTTGGTTATGGTGATTGGGCATTTATTACTCACATAAGGTAAATGTGTAACATGTAAAAATAACATAAAAAAATAAATCAAGCTTTATTACATTGTAACCGCACAGGTTAAATTGATACAATTATGTATATAGTATGATAGAACTATGAATGATACGTAATCAGACTTTAAATTACAAATATACATATAAAAGTAAATTACGACTTATAAATTATTTTAAAATGTGATGTGACTTAAAATATAAGAGACATAATAAAATCAGGAATTTAAAAGTTTGTTGATACAGGAAGGAATAAAACTGTCCTTTAATCTGTTAGTGCGACAGATTGGTAGCCTAAAATCTTTTGATACTCTGGTTTGTCTATTGTCACCACTGCGGGTTTCCTTTCTTGAGATTATTCCTGCCTTCAAATTGTTCATTCACCTGCCTCCTCTCCAATCTCATTAAATGCCTCCAATAGTCTCGTTTAAGTTAAAGTAGTAATATGATTTAATATGTATATGTATAATATTGTTTGATAAGTATCATTCACTTTATTATTGTGTAATTGTTAATATGATGAAAGTATTAAGACATAGACTTGTCCTCACTCCTTCTGTGAGTTTCCATGGCAACCATTATCCCTGTGCTCTGCGCAGCCGCAAGTACAGCTAATCCTAACAGAGGAGATAATCTAGGGTTGTCCAGGCAGACGAGAACACGCCTCTGCCCAGGGCGGCACGGGCGCTCCTCTCTCCCTGATGTGAGGACGGACATCTTGTAGGAGGCATTGAGGTGAGAAGTATGGCACCAGGGTTCTATTCTGAGCTTTGTGGCTATGGTAGCCAGAGCAGGTGTTTACCTTAGAGCAGGTGTATACTTTAGGTTATTCTTCTGGTTTAAAATGGGTTGATCGTTAAAAAGAGTGATTGAACCATGTCGTTACATTCATGATTCGTATAACTGTTTATGTAACTGTTCTAATGAATGCTTAATTAAAGGAAGTTTTGGATCTTAATGGTCATGTCTTTGGTATTTCTTGAGTAGGTGCTTCTCGTCGGATGACTGGAATGTCTCTGCAGTGATCACCGGGTTAATAGTTCATCCTCTGGTCTCTGGGTCAGTCAATGCCCCAGAGGTTAAAGATGGCATTATCAGCATTCATATATGGCACCAGCAATGAATGTAACTTATGATTTTCACACTGCATCTGTTCAAAAAGTTTAAAAGACAATTTGGATCTCCGATCAGCTAAACGATCAACATGTTGAGCACTACTGCTCTCTCTCTTTTCTCATCTTATCCATCAACAATGTGAGTGCCCAGAACTGGGCTTAGAGGGCTGCACTTACCATATCTGTCTCTCTATCTATCTATCTGTCTATCTAACTATACTAGTAGAAGCTGAACTAGCACCTCCACCACGCAAACATTGCTCTCATTGCCTAACCAAGCACTACAGGATGTGTGTCGGTCTTGAAATTAGTATAATATTGCCTTAATTTAAGCTGTGCACTGCATTAGTAATAGTAATTACTAACACCGACGGTGGACACCTTACAAGAACATCTGAGTGCATCACAGAGCTAGAGATCATATTGTGGTAAATGAATACGAATGGCAATTAAAAATGCAATTTTGCTGTTCAGACATGTTGTCACATCTCTCATTCATTAAATGTAAATAAATTTAGGATTTTATTATTTTTGTAGTCCATTTCACCGACAATGTCAGACTCAACAGACATTATTATGCCATGAAAATAATCAAAATATTTATTATAAGGGCTTGTATCTATTTTCCCACATGTAATATCCAATCATCCATGGTTTACTAACTGAGCAGTACATTGTAATTTATACAGTACAACTAAAATAAAGTAAGACAATTTTCTGTCAGAAGTCCTCTGTTTACCTTTTTGCCCTCCTTTCTCCTCTCCACCCAAAATCTCCTTACAACTACCTTTGACTCCTCACAACAACCGTAGTCCATGTTAAGAACTCTATTAAGACAGTTGCTAATGGAATCCAGTTGGCAAAGGGACACAATATCATATAAATCAAACACAATGAGGCTGATGGAGTTTAAATTGGTGTTATTTAAATGTAATTTTAAAAGGTAGTTTCAAGTAGGTTAAGGTAGGTAGTGATCCAGCCAAAAGGTGTAAAAGGGTAAAGTAGAGGCTGATTCATCCTTCCTTCTGGTGTAGAAGTACTTTATTTTGGGTTGTACTCTAAGGCTACAGAATAAATTTAAATTCTATTTCTACAAATAAATCTTCAAAGAGGCCGGAGGTAAACATTGGTTTGTACATTTCAATCTCAAGTTTTAAGCAAATAGCTGTTCTGATTCATTGGATGGTGCAGGACAAAGACCTTTTCTATACCGGTTTATAAAAATTAGAGAATTAGAAGAAAAATGCCCAGCATGAAAGTAGAAAAAAAAGATAATTTCCTGAAGACTCATATCCTTTGATTTGCTTCACATGGAAATGAATTATTTTGGAAATCCTACCAGTGATAATTATTGCCATGAGAAAAAGAAGAAAAGATATATCGGTTTATTTCTCGATGGAATTGGCAAGCCAGAGGACTAAAAATATATGACAATTGGAATATTGCAACATTCTTCACTCTGTCTCAATATGCACCTCAATTATGCTGACACTGATATATCTGGATTATTGGTTCAAGGGATTGTTTAGTCATCTGTGGATTCCATGGCAATAAATTTACAGCATAGCCTGTCTCTATGTTAATTTGTTTCCAAGAGACTGCCATGGGCTGCCTCTTCCAAAGAACATTTTTGTGTCTACTTCTGCTTGGGTCAGGTATGCATGAAGAGTGTCTTGATGGATGGATGATTGGAGCTTTATTTACGTCCAGTATTTTTGCACTTGGTAGGCTAAATAGGACAGGAAGAGGACACGGCAATGAGGTGAAGGATGATTGAAACAGCCGTCCTACATAAGCCCAGGTGACATGGCAAGAGCTGGATTCAACCCTGGACCCTGTGATTGGCAGCCCAGCACGCTACTGCTAGACCAACCCTTCCCCCAATGAAGGGTGTCTTAAAAGACACAATGAAGCTATTCTTTTACATAAAAAAAACACAGGTGGTTGCCTCAGGGTATTTCAGAGTATCTTATGAACCAGGGAAACTCTCATTTATACAACTGCAGTGAGCCAAGAGATAAAGCCACACGTGGATTCAGGTTCTTATCGTTTTCCTATGTGTTTTTTCAATTTTGTTCTTCACTTTATCGCCAGAAGAGAATGTTACAGATTTCTTTGCATAACTTTGGTATATTACAAGCACATATTTCAAGAAATTTACTATATGCATTGACACATGGTTTATGTAGGGGGAACGGGGGCACATTGGGACGCTTTTAACGTCTACTAATTTTTCTCAATGCTGAAAGCACTGAAGAACTCAGAAGTTTGCATGAATATCACCAATACCATTGAGCTTAAATGCAAGGCATAATAAACTAGACTTCACATACCCTTTAGCAGCCAGAGAGCAAAATGTGAGTCGAAAAAATTGAAAAATCATTTTAACACTCCATGTGCAATAGATATCACATATCCTTTCCCTGTCCATAGTGTGTCAATGTGTGTGCCTTTTGCAGACATGAAAATTGTGAAATTTTGGGCATGACTTTGGCCTTAGTGTGTCAATGTTGCTTGAAATTTCCTCACTCAGAAAGGAAAGGAATGTGGGCAAAAACCTTACTCTGGTGGCCAGACACATTTTTGGAACCAGCAAGCCATAGTGTGTCATGTTAGTTTTATTGCCATATATGCTCCCAGGCCAATGTGTGTATTGTTGATTCTCTGCATCAGAGGGCTAAATTAATGCCATGGATGCTCCAAAGCCATTGTGTGTTTTGTTGATTTTCTGCCATAGATGCACCCTGGCCAGTGTATGTTTTGTTGATTTCCTTGCCATAAATGCTCCCTGGCCATAGTGTGTTTTGTTGATTTTACTGCCATAGATGCTCCCAGGCCAATGTGTGTTTTGTTGATTCTCTGCATCAGAGCACTAAATTTGTGCCATGGATGCTCCCAAGCCATTGTGTGTTTTGTTGATTTTTCTGCCATAGATGCACCCTGGCCAGTGTATGTTTTGTTGATTTTCATCATAGGAGGGCTAAATAAGTGCTATGGCTGTTGCCAGGCCATTGTGTGTTATGTTGATTTTAATGCCATAAATGCTTCCAGGCCAGTGTGAGTTTTGTTGGTTTCGAACATTAGATGACTAACTTTGCTGATGCATGTTTTAATTTTCAATGTCAGAGTTATACCATAGCTGCAGTCAAACAATGGAAAAATGTATCTGTATATATCGAGAAAGCATGGGAACTTAGAAAACATATTTTATATAACTAGTAATACTGTTTTGTTTTTGTTTTTTAAATGTTATATATGTAAACTCATATAGCCACCTGGTGATGTTTATTGAGTGTGATTTGAAGTGGCAATCATCAATCAATATAAATATATAAATAATGATAGTGTAAATCGATTACTTAATTGTTGATGATCAGAAACTATCTGCATCGTCAATGGTCCATCATTATTCACAAAACATTTCTGACAAAAACAAAATAAATAGAAATATACATTTGTGTAGGAAATTGAGCATTTTGTGATATACAGATGTATTACACTAAAATATTAACAATGCATTGGTGCATAATCTATTTTTAAGCATCTGATTAAAATAAATTTATAATATATTCCCCTCTGTACATTTGATTGCCCACCCCCTCCCTCACCAGGACCTGCTAGTTACAAAAAAAATGATCTATGACTGCAAGTTGAATTTTATATAGGCCTAGACTTGGCTGACTCGTTAGCTTTAGAGTTATTAATCAGTGTACACAATTATGAAGTAGTTTCAGCAGTAACATGATGTACAGACGGTACTAGGGATTCCTGCAATCAACAAAACACACATAGGACAAAGTCAGACCTGACAACATAGACACATTATGGCTGGCCTGTTGAGCAGCTGAGAAGAAAATTCTGGCCCTGCACAGACCAACAACATTGACACACTATGGCTGGCGGGTTCAGAATGAGTCTGGCCGTGGAAAGGATATAAGTAGTGCGTAAGACAATATACAGTGCATTAACACCTTGTCGTGCCAATAGTTCATAACTTTAAACAGTTTTAAACATTTAACATAAAATGTCCTGGGTGCGGACATCTATGTAAGTAACAGTGCTTTGCGACAAATTTGTTCACAGAGCATGGTAATCAACTATACCTCTATTCACTGTGGCCTGAACACCTGTTGTGTGCTGTCCCAGGTCATTCAGTTGCCTTCGACACTTAAATTCTGCCATATTAAGTGCGTCGCAATGTGCCCCAAATTCACTGTCCCAATGAGCCCCGAAATGACTTTTACACCAAAATGCTAATTTCTCGGACACCAGTGAGTGTGTTTATACGGATAGCAATTCAAAACTGTTCGTTAGGATATATAAATTCATACAAGCACTGAGAAAGCTTCATTGCTCATGGTTTGTCCACAGAATGGTTTGAATTGAACCTGTCCATATTTACTTCAGTAGTAGCAAAAACAAACTTTTGTTCGCCATACTTCTGCATGTGGCTGTAATTTGTCTATAAAACCATGGAAACATCAGGATGTGAAATTACAAGATATGATGGCACTACCATATCATATACCTTGCCAGGATGCAAGAAAACCCCACTGTCCCACAGTGCCCCGCGTCCCAATGTGCCCCCGTTCCCCCTACATTTGGCTTGTTCAGCTTTGATATCTACTGCATGGTAATGACGTGTGAATGCTCCTGCTACTAGAGGATATGGCTGCTTCAACATTACTGCACAGCCCCGGGCAGAAGCAAGCCTCTTATCAACCATTAAGTGCCTTGATATATTTCTGACAACACCAACTAAAAACAGAAAGATAAATCCGTCTAATACTGGTTGAAAACACTTGTACTGATAAGCTCAACAAGATTGTTCGATTACTGAGAATTCTAATTCACAATTTTTTTGTAGGCCTTCTCGGTCATAATAATTAGTTTGTTCTTGATCATCTTATCCTATTTCCTATAATATCCTATATTGTAATATCTAGCCTACAAGGAGTACCATAGTAAATCGAAAGCTGAGCTCCCCGGTGTACATTATCATTTAACTTTACTCTGTTGCCAATGTTTGAACAAAAGTTAGTGATCTTGTATCAACATTGTTATCACTAACGGAACAGCCAGCTTAACTTTGCCCTGTGGATATTGACACAAGAAATCACCTCATCAACCAACAAGTACCTCAAACCGCTTGGAGGAAAACGGAATTAAAAATTTGATTAATGAACTCCTAGCGCTTGTCACGGACTAATATGACTTATTCGGACAAATTTTTGGTGGGAAACATAAAGACTTGTTTATCATAAGCTCAGTGTAATCTCAGTAAAAATTGCCAGCTTACCTGAATTGAAAGATATTCTATCTTAAGAAAATTACAAGTAGTAAAGAACATCAGACAGCAATAATATCAGCCTACAAATACAATTTTCCAGGTTCACTAGTCAAAAAAGGATGATGCTTGAATCAGATGTGACAATCTAAGGGACCGTTCAGAATTTATGACTGGGGGGGGTGAGAGTTTTGCTGGAACTTTCCGTCAAAAATTGATACCCCCCTTGAGTTTCATGTGTATTTTTAGTACCCCATCCTTTGGTTTCACACGTATTTTAGTACCCCCCCCACCACATACAAAGCAATACACATATATATACTGTTATGCACGACCACGCGTACAGATTTACGTCATTTGCGGACTTTTGCGCGTAAAAAAGTCCAAATAAAATGAGCTTATGCGTGTTTTATAACAGTTTTTCTTTGTTAAAATTTTTTAACACGTGTGAAAAGTTATTACCCCCTCGGCCAAAACTCCCATCCCCCCAGTCATAAATTCTGAACGGTCCCTAACGTATCATTCAATAAAACTAATGAATCTATCAATGTAACGTATCATTCAATAAAATTAATGGATCATTGCTGAATCGAGTGTATCCTGTTATGATGCCTTTCAATTGATAAGCAATAGTTGTCGTTTCTTGTTCAGCCCATTGCACACATTTAAGGAGAATAGTTTACATAAAAATGTGCTCGTGGATAAATTAGACATTCATTCGGTACATGATGGGAAATTGAAACTGATTACAAGTATAGCTGGCAGTTTTCCATACAGGGACAGCATGGGCCCAGCCATCATCCCAAGTCATACCATGACAAAATGGCCCATAACCTTTGCTAATTCATGAATACTTAATTAACTGACTCAGTTTTGGCTCAGCCAATCAGGGACTGCTACATCACAGTTTGAAATTGTTGCTTCTGTTTCACACAGTTACAAATGGAGAAATTGTGTATTGTTGAAAGGTGCTATCACAGTTCCGAAAATTCCATTGAATTATGTATTTTCACAGTTCTGAAATGAAACTGTTTGAAAGTTTGCTTGTTTTACACTGTTTTTCTTAGTTGCCAGTAATCCTCTCAGTGTCCATAATCGGACTAAATCTGCCTGCAAAATGCTTATGACCTAAATAAGCAGCCATTCACAGAAGAGGTTGGAAATAGCAGAAAGCCCTGTCCATTTTAGCAGGGCTTGCGTGGGGAGGATGGGGCCCAGCTAGAATCCAGTTCATACTTATGGTAATTACACAGACATCTAAGCTGCAGAGGAGTATGAGATCTAGAAAACTTAATGTTAAGGTGCATCACCATGGCTCAGTAAAAGTATTATTGCATTATTGACTCATATATCGCAGAAAGTTTCACATCAGGCATCTCACAATGATATTCTATAATTCTGAATAAAGGTTGGACCAATGACACAAGTTGGTAAAATTTGGAACTTCTGGTGAAATTGACCAAAAAATCAATAATCACTGATATGCTTCCTATGTGTTAATAGATTCCAAATCCAAAAATTTGAGGTTGTATATGCGTTTTTGTGACGTCTATGCCACATTATGATGGTAAATTTAAACATGAATGTAAAGAAAATACTAACTTGAAATGCAGTTTATTCAAAACGAAACTTTATTTCTTCAAATACCTCTGCAGCAAAGACTTTTTAAGATATCACTATGAAACTTGCACACACTTTGTTGAATAATATTCTTAAAACAAACAAAAAATTGATTTTTCATTATTTGCCTTCTCATACATTCTATGGTATAATTAGCAGGTAATGCCGAAAGCAAGCTTTGTACTTTTTGTTAGCCATAAACACAGGGCCATTATACCATGATAGGTTTGACTAAAAACCATATTGTATATACCAATGGAAAGCCAAGCTTAAGTGTAACAACACAATATCAAACAAGTGAAAATTCCAGCAAAGAGTCTTTATCACAAAGCATTTGAACAAGACATGTCTGAACACACATTTTTACAAAGTGCAAGAGTGCCACATTTGTTGTCAGTGACAAAGACAGGCCACTAATACCATGATTGGTTACATTTACAACCACGTTCAATAGACCAATAGAAACCTGGGCTCATGAGCAACAAAATCATATCAGAAAAGGTAACTTTCCTTCCACTAGCCTTCATCAAGAAGTGTGTAAAGAAGAAAGGTCCTCATAAATATTTCAAAATGTGAGAGCGTCGCATTTTTTGTCAGTCTCAAAGATAGGGCTCTAATGCCATTATGGGTTGGACTTTCTACCCTATTCTATGCACTAATACAAAGCAAGGCTCATGAGCATGACAATGATACCAAGAATGCAAGAATTCCAGCAACAAGCCTTCATCAGGAAGTACCCGAACAAGGGAAGTCCCACAGAATGTTTGCAGAATATAAGAGCGTCGCACTGTTGTCAGTCTTACTCGAGCCATCACAGCTCCTGGCACAACAGCCTCGGCCACTTTAAGTGATATATTCCTGACAGACAAGGTCATGAGCATTGCATTGGTATATCAAATTTTCCGAAAATGTTTCGATCAGTGGTTCATCTGTGGCATCAAAAATCACATTGCACTTTTTTGCTTCACCCGGGACACACCAACTGAGGATTACCAAAGGTGTATTAAAAATATATAGAAACATCCAATTGCCATTTTTCTGAATTCACATGATGCCCACCTAATCAGGGAACAGTAATGCATTGCAATTTTGATCCTAAATTGATCCCTTTTCCTGTATTTCAAAGTTGTATGCAAAAATTTTACATGCAGTGTCCCGGCGGGACACCAAAAATTTACCTAAATGCAATCATTGATCACTGATTAACTCAAGACCAGTGACACATGGATGCAATTGCTGCTATATAATTTAGGGTGTCCCAAAAAAAAACAATGTCCTGCGATTTTATCACATACCCTCTCAAATTGTGCTATCACCCAAAAAATGAACCTGTGCCAAATTTTAGAAGATTTGAACATCATTAACCTGGCCCTCAAGAGCCTTGAAAATTGGGCATTTTTGATCAATTTGGCGATTTCGCGTCGTTTTTCACTGTTAACACATGGAATATTAAGAGACTTACCATGATTGGATCTAGTAAATATAATTTTAAAAGTCAACCACAATATAGACAGATCAACCTTATGTGGCTGCGCAGCATAACATAGGCTGCGCAGCAGCAAACCTTCAGCGAATAACACCTTTAGAAAATTACAACAATATCATAAAATTGGTGCGTTTACAAAATTGCTTATAGGTATGCAATAGCGGTCGAGTAGCGGCCTTCAATTATCTCTATTTGCCCACTGCCCTGCCATCTTCCCATCTGATTGCCAGGATTTGTGAAATCAGGGAAAGACCTTATTAGACTAATTTACGCATATTATGGTATAGTTTCATGCATGTACGAAGAACAGGTTATGAGGTGTCTGTTGAAAACCAAAAAATGTAACACTGTTATAATTTTCTGAAGTTTATCCAATGATTCATAAAGCGTTATATACATCAAAAAGCACTGCTACATTGCATAGGTGATTTGTTTAGAAAATTTTATTGCTGTATATGCAATAGTGGGCAAGTATTGGCTCCGATATAAAAAACAATTCTTTTAAATATTTTTTCTTAATATTACAAAAACTATAGAATAGCCATCTGTCAGACCATGAAAAGGCACAACTAGATCATATAAGCCATATGTGTACCAAACTTCATCGATGTATATGGAATAGTGACCGGATGTTGGGCCAGAAACAAAAACTTAATTTTCTTTTTTTTTCAATATTTCAAAAAGTATATAATATTTTCCATCAGACCTTTCAAAAGGCACAACTAGACCATATTGACCCTATGTGTACCAAACTTTATCCATGTACATGCAATAGTGACCGAGTCTTAGCCTGAAAAACAAAAAAAAAGATGTTTTTATATTTTCTCTCATTTTTTCAGAAAGTATAGAATATCTGTCAATGAGACCATCAAAAGGCACAACTAGACCATATAGACCACATACGTACCAAATTTCATCCATGCACATGCAATAATGACCGAGCCTTGGCCCGGAAACGAAAAAAAATAATTTGTATATTTTGTTAATTATTTCAAAAAGTATTTAAGATCTATTCATCAGACCATCAAAAGGCACAACGAAACCATACAGGCTAGATGTGTACCAAATTTCATCCACGTACATTCAATAGAGGACGAGTGCTGGGCCGGAAACGATCTATCCGCCCGCCGCCCGACCGCCCGCCCGCCCGGCGGACGGACAGCATTTTTACCCAAGTGATTACAATACCTTCTTCGAACTTCGTTCGCTGAAGGTAAAAATGCCAAATTATGTGGGCTTTACATTTCAAAGAGAAGAACGCGACCCGAGGAAGCGGGAAAGAGGGTTTATAAAGGAGACTAGAGGAATTCACAGCTACGAAAAGCTGTGAGACTTAGCGAGAGCCCAATGGAGGAGGATACAGAAAGGGAGACAGCTTGGAATCGGATAAAAGAGCTTTGGAAACTGAGGAAACACAAATAATGAGAAGAACACCTAGGTCAAGTTGCCATACGGCGAAAAATGCGCGGCAGCAAACCATAGCCCTCCGCCCAGCTTCAACCAACCTTAGTACGCACTAAGCTACAGTTGAACCGACCGGACAGAGGACAAAGACACACAATTATATAAGAATGGCCGCTGTGCCGTTTATTGGCAAATTCGAAAAACACACAAATCATTCATACATCACATTCATACGACACAAAAAGACAAAACACACACAGATAGAGAGCACCTACCGCTCTGGACCAGCCAAAAACCACTAGTCCAAAAGCAGTAGGTGTGACGGAAAAAGGGGGGGGTGGAGAGAGGTGAAAGGAAAGAGAGTAAATAGGAGTGAGGTGAAAGTAGTGAGGTGCAGGTGCGGAGGCCAGGTGAAGGGGAAGATGAGGTGAAAGGAGAAGATGAGAAGAGTAGGGGGGGGTCAAGGGACCAGACGCTTCGATAGGAGAGAGTGGGCGTCTGGGTGGGGCCTCATGTACCCAGTGTAGGCCTGGGATTTCCAGCGTCCGAGGCGCTGTATTTCGGGACCTGAAAAACCCTGGGCAGAAGCTTGGGTGGCGGCGCCTGCTCGAAGAGAATGAGAAGAAACACGAGACGGATCAAAGCCTAGCCGAGATAGAATAACTTTAATGGCCGTATTATAGAGGGGATAGGATAATGGGTCCCCAGAAGATAGAAGAAAGAGGGGATGATGAGGAAGCGATGGAAAGGAGGAGAAGAGAAGGTGCAGGATGCAGGGGGCGCAGACAGGGTTGCCAGAGCAGCCGACGGAGACGGTGAAGCCCTGAGGGCTAGTTTTTGACGACGGGGCTGTGTATCTTATTAGAAAGACTGGAGAGACGTCAAATATGATAGAAGAGCGAAGAGGGAGTAAACCTTGCTGAAGATCAGCACAGAGTTCGGAGGCCCGAAGACACCCGAAAAATTGGAGCACCAGAGCAGATGCGACCACGAGATGGTCACGAGTAAAGAAGAGGGATCTAAGCATGGATTCTAGAATGTGGAAAGTGATAGGAATAGGTTGTGAAGGAGGGGGTTGATTACGAGTGAGGGCTCGAACAGCGAGCTGAAGCCGAGGTGACCAAATAACCGGTTCAGGGAAACCCAAGGATAGCACCCAGGCCCTGAGGCCGGACAAATAAGACTTAATGGTTCTCACAGATAAAGATTGAGAAGAAAGATGGGCTACGAACCTCAACAAATTACACTCGAGCAAAGGGAGGGGCTGGAGAGAATGAAGAGAGGCGAATGAAGTGTATCTTCTAACTGCCGTGGCATAAGAAGCTCGGCTTTTGGGTGCCCAGCCGGCCTGGATGAGGTTTTCAGCTCGGTCGTCGAGTCCTGCAAGAAAAGAAGAGGGGTTTATAAGAGGGGGAGAAGAGAAGAAACTAGTTAGAGCGGGACATGAAGGAGAGGTCAGGCCAGGTCATCGTCGGAGAGGCAGAGGGGTTTCTGGCCCTGAAGAGGTCGACTCGCCCCCGACTCAAGTCGTCTGCATCTATATTATCGTGGGTCGAAATATAAACGGGGGCCACAGTGAGATTAAAGAGTTCGACAGTTAGAAACCAGTGACGCACGAACCACATCAGCTCTTTTACCGGGGAATACGACCTATTCAAGATGTAACAAACTGTCGTATTGTCTATATGAAAGATGATGGAGCGACCCCTGAGCTGTGGACCCCAAGTAAGAAGAGCGGCGAGAGCCGCGTGGAACTCCCGCCAGTTGATGGAAAATGAAGTAAGATGGGCGAGGGAGCCAGAGTAGAGAAGAGAAAACCACTCAGAGCCACAGAGGGCGCCAGCGGCGAGACCGCTAGCGTCTGAATAGATATGCACAGGGTCATTCCAAGAAGGGTTAAAATAAGACAGACCATTGTGGGAACGAATACAACGAACCCACCACTCCAGATCAGCTAAAGCTTCGGAAGTAAGACGAATGGAGTGGTGGAGGGGACCCACCGAGTTGGAGACCTGATAAAGACGGCCTAGGAAGGCCCTGCCATTACGAATGACCCTGGCAGCAAAGGAGCATCGGCCAATGATGCTCAGCAGACGGCGTTTGGAGATGGATTTAGAATCCAGCCAGCTAGCGATCTCGGCCCTGAGCTCCACGAGTCTCTCCTCGGAGATCCTGAGCTGACCAAGAGAAGAATCAATAACAATCCCGAGAAACTCAACCACCGGACAGGGGGCTGTTACTTTTGACGGCTGAACAGTAAAGCCAGAAGACGAGCAAACTGCTAACATTTTGTCCAGATACTGCTGACATTTCTCGGGACTGTCAGCCACCACCAAGAAGTCGTCTACGTATCGCACGACGGAATGAGGGACCCCAGAGTGAAACATAAATTCGAGAAGGGACTCCGCAAAGATGTCAAATAAAAATGGGGCCGACCTCAAGCCAAAATTAAGAACTTTGGAGAAAAAGAATTTTGGAGAACCATCGAGGCCGGGCCAGGAGAAACCCATCAGGGGCCAGTCAGAAGGAGAAATAAAGACATGCTTATAAGCATCTTTAAGGTCCAGCTTAGCCATGAACACTGGACCTGGGGCAAGTTGTCTGCAGAGACGTGCAGCATCCTCTACGGAAGAATAGGAGAGGGTAAAATCAGCACGGCTAATCAAGGAGTTTACAGAGCCCTCAAGAGGATAAGACAGGTCATGGATAAGCCGGACCTTAGAGGAATTTCTCTTAAGAAAGGCGCCTAAAGGGGACACGATGAAACAAGGGAAAGGGGGGTAATCAAAGGGGCCTAGGAGTCTACCTGCCTCAAGATCCGAACGTACAATAGCAGAGACCTGCTCAAAATGCTCCAAACTGGAGGGCCAGTTCTTAGAAATAACTTGACCAGGAGGAGGGGGACGACCGATAGAAACGCCCTCGACCAGAAGAGAAAAGATACGAGCAGCCTTGTCCGGGGGGTAGACGAGAGGGAGGTTGGAGGCCCAGTATTCGACATTAAGAGCTGGCTGAAACTGAGGCACCGAAGGGGGCTGAAGTGGATTTGCATCCTGGCTTTTTACAGGACATTCGGGACCCGGGGCCTCCACAACTGATGCAGACGTGCTGTCTGTTGCACTGGTCTCCCCAGGGACATTTGTCATACTGGTGCTTGAAACAGATTTCCCCCCGGACATCTTGGGCTCGGCCGCCCCCCTGGGCTCGGCCGCCACTAGAACCGGCCCCCTTAGCGGGCCGGGCGCCTCGAAAGGGCGCCTTGGGGCACTCGGAAGAGTAGTGATCTAAGGAAAAGCATTTGCTGCATTTTTGGGAGGGCTTGGCAGCATTGGCGTCGAATGTAATAATGAATAGTTCGTGGTCAAGGAGAGAGAAACGAAGAGACCTACCCTGACCAAGACGCTGGCGATGCCTAAGATCATACGCCAGGACATGAGAAGCTTTAAACTTTTGACAAATGTTTATGAGGAAGGCTCTGTACCGAGCCATTTCAGAATAGACACTATAACCGTGGTACCTGACTAATACCATCTCGTAGGCCACCCAGGCCTCGAGCCATTTGAACATAGAGTTAATTGATTTTTTGACCTTGCAAGCTTTAATTTGTACATGACCGTTAGCATCTAAGGTGGGTCTTATCTCATCCACCACATCAAACATAGTACAGTTCAGAAAGTCCTCTAATTGGACGAACTCACCCCTTAAGGCCTGAGCGACGACTCGTTGGTCCAGGAATTCTAGGCCCACGTCGAGGGGTATGGCTCTGTCGTAGGTGTCTTGGTGGTGGACTTCGTGACGATAGAAGGCATCAGCTGCTGGTGGTCGATCGAACGTGGCGGAGCGAGGATCAAATTGGGGGGCACTAGGCCGATTGTCATACGCAGAGTGATGGGGGACGTACGAGGGGACACTCTGAACGGGGGGTGGGGGCTCATGGACGAAACGAAGGGGATCATGAGCAAGACGAGCTGGGTCATATGCCGGTCGAAGTGGGTCATAGGCAGAGCGAGGGGGGTCAGTGCGATAGCCAGGATTGAAAAAGTTAGTTGGCTGTTGACTATTATATAGAGGCTGGCGCTCAATGGGATTGGGGAGATGGCTAAACATTGAGCGGCTAGGGCCGCTGGATGGCTGTGCTGCCCAGGATGATGTGGCCATAGGGGCACTGCTAAATGTTGGAAATGGTGGGGCACTGACCCCTGGCATATGGCTCGAATTATAGATGTTGGCAGAGCATGTAGGGACTTGACTTGCCGAGCAAAATAGGCTAAACGGGGCTTCATGATTGGGACGAAAGCCTGATGGAAAGTTAGAATAGCCCGAGCTGCCAAAGGTGGGGCGATGTTCTGCGCCGAATACAAAGGGAAAACCACTGGATGTGGTTAGAGTCGTGGCATTGAAGCCCGAAGCGCCGGGATTACCAAAGGCAGCGCTGGTGATATGTGGGGGCTCTGAGCTTGTACTAGCCAAGTTATTAAGGGTCGATACGATAGCGTTCGTAAGAGCTAAGGCTGGGTCAAAAGACCCACCTGTACTAGGCGTGCCGCCTGGGGATGCTGGATTGCTCATTACGACTGGTGGAGCTCTGACGGGGGATGTGTCGCCCAGTTGGAGACGAGGGGGGTAACGTGACGGCGAGCCGTCTGGGGACGAAAAAGGAAGAGAGTCACCTGATCCCTCGTAGTCAGCGTACGATACGGCTGTGCGGTTGCGAGTGGGACGAGTACTCTGGATGGCTTGAAGGTATAGCGTTGGACAGCGTCGCCCAGTTGGTCCTTCGTGTTTCTTCACGGGTAGTCGACACGCTGTGCACTTGTGCTTCGTCATGAACAGTCTGTAAAGAAATCAAAGTGAGTAACTGTTCATATGACGGCTCTAAGGCCAACGAAATAGCAATGAAATTGACGTGGGCAGTACTTAGAAGGGTCTGCTCTCGCTGTCGACGAAATGTTCCGTTAGCATTAATCGACTGAGTGAAAAGTTCTGTGGTATACAATTAAGCAGGAAACGAGCTCACCCGGTGTTTTATCGATGCAGTGAGCGAGCTCACTTGGTCGTCAGAGAAGATAGAAGACTGTAGACGAAGATTCTGGCGACGACTTGGCATGAAGAGGAATACACTTGAGTGAAGCCCGGGATCTGCGTTGGGTGGAGAATTAGTTGAACCACTTGACTTGAGCTTGGCATACACGGAACTTGAATGCAGTGCAAGGACCCTGGAGACTCAGAATACACTTGCGACCTCCGTTATTGGGACAACTTAAAAGTCCAATAACTGGCCAATCTCACCACGGGGGAACCAGGAGACCGACGTGGGCTCGAAGAATCGCTGCCGTGGCAAGCCTGTCGCGCCCGATGAAAAATGATGAAGGTGCTTATGAAGTGCAGAAGTGCAGAAGTGCCTTGCCTCAGTGACTTGTTGCCTGGCTGAAGTGCTGAGAAGAACGCGACCCGAGGAAGCGGGAAAGAGGGTTTATAAAGGAGACTAGAGGAATTCACAGCTACGAAAAGCTGTGAGACTTAGCGAGAGCCCAATGGAGAAGGATACAGAAAGGGAGACAGCTTGGAATCGGATAAAAGAGCTTTGGAAACTGAGGAAACACAAATAATGAGAAGAACACCTAGGTCAAGTTGCCATACGGCGAAAAATGCGCGGCAGCAAACCATAGCCCTCCGCCCAGCTTCAACCAACCTTAGTACGCACTAAGCTACAGCTCTTGTAGGTTTACTATGTTGTGGAGAAAAACCTTTTCTCATCCATGATGACTACATCAAATAACAGAATGTGGTGAATGAAGGGGAATGAATGTGTCACTTGTGTCATTTGCATCCAACTTCAGTAAGCTACTTACAAATGTGTATTGCAAACTTGACATAACATATTGATTTGCATAACTTGTGCCTGGCTAATATTACAGCATACAGCAACTCATAAAAAAGGAATTACTAAGTAATGAATGAAAGTGATCAATCTCTTATTGTATATATATCTTATGATTATGGTATAGGCTTAAATTTTTTCAGTGAAGGCACTGCTTTTGTTTCCTTAAACTTACTTCACAGACCAAAAGGCTAATAAAAAAATTTCAATGGCAGCAAAGCCCCTGTCAGAGATTGAGGCTTCAAGATAAGATCAGTTAATCTCTCCAAATTCCACAGGTACATGTCACCAATGTAGCCAAGCGTCAATCAGCTGTTTACAGGAATTGGTACTACATATATAAGTTCTAAATAATTAATTATATATATTCAAAATATTTTTAAAAAAAATACTTTTGACTCTTGTAGGTTTACTATGTTGTGGAGAAAAACCTTTTCTCATCCATGATGACTACATCAAATAACAGAATTAAGAGTTTCGGACTTGGATATCAAGGAAAATGTGTATTGAGTATTCACAGTTTTGTAGTGAAATGGTATTATAAGTAAACAGTCATGATGAAGCCATTAAAGTGGTGAATTCCTCCTATATCTTTGGCTGTATGGTGGAATGTTATTCTGTGTTAGATAGGTGGATGATCCAGTATGGCTCACACACTTAACCAACTGATCGCTGTTGATTAGAGTTCGTTGGAAATTGCAGTTGCAAAATATTTTACTTCAATATCTGTACCTGAAAGACAAATGCATACTTATGTTGAAAAACATAACAAATGGATTGCAACTGGGTGAAAGCTCCTGGTGAGTTCAAAATAACAGACCTTTGTGCGAATGGATATTATTCAAAATGGGTTGGTATCTTGGATTGATCAGTTGGATTGGTTATACCTTATTGAATCAGATCAGAGAGAAAGATTGCTAATTGCAACAAGCAGTGAAGAATGTGGCAAATGAGTTTAATTCAGTTGTTTCTTCATGGGATCAACAAAGAAATAAAGATATCGCATGACCTCATGAATGCTTGGCAACCTTCCACCACTATTTACTTATATTGGATGCCTAATTTAGGGGATAACCTTTCTCTTTCTGACTTTTGCTTTGAAGAAGCCATTCTCACTGGTTCTGTATGTCACACCAGTTCTCTCAGGTTCTGTTGGTCATATCCGCTTCAGAAACCTTACGCCATGTGCTGGCACTTCAGCATCAGCACTCGTTAGCCTACTACAAGCAAATTAGGTCTTAAATTTGTAGAAGTTATGAGTACAGATTCTGCAAAAATGTTGAGGGAGCTTCAATGATTGTATTGTAATGTAACATAAGTATGCTTGAATACCTCCAGGATAAATTTTACCACTGAAGTTGAAGGCCATTGTTGGATCTCAATGCCTGTAATTGATAGCTCACTTTTTGGTGAAAATATAAAAAACTTTAAATTTTCTACTGTCTGTCTCAATGGGAATTCTCCTATCTAACCCTATGATTTGATACTAGGTTGCCTTTCATGTCTCAATGATGAAATTACATATTGAATTGAGTTGATTACATGGATATGATTCCATAGTCCCTTAATTTGAAAACACTGAAAAAAGAAGCAAAATCACCAAATTCGTCAAAAACATATTTTCAAGGCCCTCTAGATACCATATAAAGTTAGGCATTTTTATCACATAAAGTTCATCTGTCTATACTGTGGATGACTTTTAACATTATATTTACTGGATCCAATCATGGTAAGTCTGTTATTATCCCATGTGTAATCAGTGAAAAACGACGCGAAATCGCCAAATTGATCAAAAACACCTAATTTTCCAGGCTCTTGAGGGCCAGGTTAATGATGTTCAAATCTTCTAAAATTTGGCACAGATTCTTTATTTGGGTGATAGCACAATTTGAGAGGGTATGCGATAAAATCGCAGGACATTATTTTTTTTTGGGACACCCTAATATACATCAAAGAAGATATTTTTGCCTATCATTCGATCCATCATACCGGCATAAATTCCTTTATGGGGCTGAGATATAACCTAAAATGTAAGTGCATATTGGCCCAAAACTGAAATTTTACCAACTCACGGCACTGGACCGGTTTCTACAAGCCTTAAAGGTGCCAAAATTGAACCAAAATGTAGCTATCTCTGTGAAACTTTCTTATGTTTCCACATAATGAAACTTTATAAATGTTCAATTTGGGGCCTTTTAAGGGGCAATATCTATATCAAGCTGTAGAACATCAATAGGTTCAATCTTGGAACTTTAGTTCTCAGAGTGTAGTGCCTAATCATAGGTCAAGCTGTCTACAACCCATGTCCACTGTGGGGATTCCAAAATTCTTCCTTATCGAATTTGCCTTCTGTGACAATATGGAAACATAAATGAAGAACGAGAAGCCCAATTTTACAAGCATTCAATTGATTGTGGAAGATGCAGGGAAGGCCTGCACAGGGTTATGTTTCTGATATGCGTAAACAGACAAGAAAAGCATATCATAATAAGGTGAAAATTGTAAAACAAAAAGAAAATGTTATTAGATCACAAAGAATGGCTGAGGCTATCATGAATGGTAAACAAAAAGATTTGTGGCAGTGTGTAAGATATTTTAAGAAGTCAAATTGTCTTCCAAGCTGTATTGACGGTTGTAGTGATCCAGTTGGTATCTCACAAATATTTGCTGATAAATATAAATCTCTATATAACAGTGTTTCTTACAATTTAGATGAACTTATTGGTATTCGTAATCATAATGGTGTAAAAATAAATCAAGATTGTTTAGATCAAGCTGTGTTTGATATAACCCATGTCAAGAAAGCTATTTCTTTTCTTAAACACAACAAACATGATGGTAACATAGGATTGTATAGTGATCACATTATTTGTGGAACCAATAAACTTTATCATCTGTTAGTTAAATTATTCAATGGTATGTTAGTCCATGGCTGTAGTATAGATGACATGTTACTCGGAACTTTAACTCCCATTGTAAAAGATAAGCGTGCCAAACTAAGTAACTCGGATAACTTCAGGTCTATTTGCCTGCAAAATGTTTTGTGTAAACTTATGGATGTTATGATATTATGTAAAGAGTCAGTGTCGCTTAATACTTCAGATATGCAGTTTGGGTTTAAGGCTGACTCGTCAACAAGTTTAGCTTGTTCAATATTTCTGGAAACAACCGATTATTATGTCAAAAATGGTGGTAATGTTTTTGCTCTAGCCTTAGACGCCTCAAAAGCGTTCGATAGGGTCAATTATGTAAAACCTTTTAGACTTTTAGAAGATCGTAAGATTAATCCCTTATATATTCGATTTTTGTTAGATAATTACGTAAATCAAAAACTTAGAGTAACATATAATAATAATTCATCAGAGTGGTTTAATGTTAGTAATGGTGTAAAACAAGGGGCTGTGCTGAGTCCAACGCTTTTCAGTGTATATGTAGACAATCTATTATGTAAAATCATTGATTCTAGACTTGGTTGTAACATTGGTGATGTTTGTTGCGGTATTATAGGATATGCAGATGATATTCTACTTTTAGCACCAACTGTTCAGTCTCTTAATCATATGATCAGAATTTGTGAGGCCTATGCCAGTGAATATGACATAAAATTTAATGGTACTAAGAGCCAGTTAATGATATTTGGTAAATGTAGAGATGATATCGATGTTTTTGTGTGTCAAGAGAAAGTAAAAGTGGTATCAGAGATGAAGTATTTAGGCAATATTATTTCTAATTCCATACATGACCCACTAATTCATCATGTGAAGAATGATTTTATTTGTAAAGTAAATAGCTTCTTAGGGAATTTCAGTGAAGTGTCATCATATGTAAAAAATAGCTTGTTCCAGCAGTATTGTCTTAGTCTATATGGAAGTAACTTGTGTATGTTAGATCACAGTCATATCGAAGAGTTAAATGTAGCATGGAGAAAATCTATCAGACGCATATGGAAATTACCTTACAAAACCCATTGTAAATTGCTACCTCATATATCCATGCAATGTCCAATTCAAGTTAGTATGTACAAGCGTTTTAGCAAATTTTTTGTGTCTGGAGTTTTTCACAAGAACAAGTCGGTTAGTAGTGTTTTCAAATCATCACTATTTCATGTGTCAAGGCTTAGCAATAACTTCCGTCATATTTCTAGTCACTGTAACATGAATTTCTGGAGTATTTTAAGGTGTCCAACTGGTGTTATGTTAGAAACAATAATTAAGAGGTATAAGGATTCTAGTCAAGAATGTGATATGAGGGTAGCAGAACAAGTTCGAGAATTGTGTACTATGAGAGACAGGAGCACGGAGGATTGGCTTTTAGATAGATCTGACATAAATTCGATTTTATCAATTTTATGTACTGAATGACAAAGTTTTTACTCCATGTTTTTATATCTCTAATTTATTAATGTAAATATGTAAATAATGTATATATTTCTATTTATTTACATGTGCCTTTAGCATGAATAAAGATTATTATAATAGTAATTATAATAGATAACTTGATGATAAGGCGGAGCTTTGAAATGAGCTTATCCTGCACATTAATATCTGAAAGTCTAGTTGTGAATTCATGTAATGTTTACATGATAAGTACTTAATTAGTGATTAGATTCCCTAGGGTCTTCTCCAGGGTGACTGTTGATGATCGATGTATTGTAAGGGCAAGAAAGTTTAAATTTAGAGGTAGGCTAATTAATGGCAGATGATTAATTCCAAGCCATTATAGCTAACAGTGAAGCAGAGTTACTAAATCAGGTTTACAGCCAAACAAAAAAAAGGACTGATTCAATCAAAAGTTGAGAGGCTGCGGAGCTACGAGTATGTCATATTTTTCAGGTATTGGATTGGAATATAGCAGCATGAGGGGTCTTTTAATTAGCTGTGAAATGCTTCACTTTCTTAATTTACGTTTCCATATTGTCGAAGACTGCAGATTTTGGAATCCCCATAAAACACATTGATCAATGAATCAGCTGGATGGCCAAGTGGATAAGGAGCATGCATGCTCCACTGAAGGTCTTTGCCTGCATGGGTGCGAACCCCCGGTTTGGGAACCCAAAAGTTTCAATGTACCTTCATGAGCAAAATCCCAGCTGGATGTCATTCAGATGAGACGTTAAATTGGAGGCCCCTTGTATCAGTGTCGTTGCTGGGCAAGTAAAAGATCCCTCACATGGGGTAAATGTGCAACATGCTGAGGACTCCAGCTCTCTCTCCCATCTGACCAATCAAACTTTGTGAGTGCCCAGAACTTGGATAAAAGGGCTGCACTTACCGTATCTATTTCATGCAGAAGTATTTAGCCTATATACACAGGGTCCCTCAACCAATGGCATTCACTCACTTATGAAAGTATGAATCTGAAAACAAAGTAGCCTGTTTGACTATTACCATATTATGCATGACCCTACATAAGTACTGTGTATGATACGACTCATGAAATTAGTATGCTTGGCTTTGCATCTGATACAACTCCGGCAACAATAAAATAAGCCATAAGCCCATTAACCCTACCTGAACAACAACCTGATCTTTACTCAGCCCATCAACATTCCAATGGGGTGGCAAGAGGCTAAAATAGTGGTGCAGTCTGGTAAACAGCAAGGATGAGCACTTTGCTGTAGAAAATCCTGCATTATCCTGGTTACTGAAATCTGATATTTTAGATAATGTAATGAATGTAATTCGTTTTCTGTCCAGTATCAACGTAGCAAATTTCACTATGTGAATAAATGAATCCTATCTAATCTAATTTAAATCTAATCTAATGATATGCAACAACTTATCGGAATTGCTTCCTGATCACCCTGAGCTGAAATGTGCTTTTTTGATGATGTCCTTTAGGGCCTGTTCCACAACATTGAATTGTAAAACTAAATTTTCAGAAAAAAAAAACCAATGACTGTATAGAAAGAATAAAGAATCACATGCAAAATATAAGATCAATCTATAGGCCTAAAGTTTAAATACTGCTACAGTAGCAGCACCATGACAATGACATTTATAATAAAATTCTCAATAAATGTGCATCAGAGAGTTTTGAATTTTCTCTGTAAATAAATGTGATATAATTTGGATGAAAAAGTAACAACTGGAGATAATTTTGATGGATCATTGTTACTTTGTAAAAGAGGCTTTTATTTTTGGAAAAACTTTTTGGAGAATTTAATGATGTGGCCACTGTAGTGACCTCATAGGATGCTAAAAAAATTGAATTGAGGAGATGCAAAGAGAGGCCAAGACTTTGAAGTCTGGCCTTACTGTTGTTTCATGACGCATATTAAAGAGAAGATAACTTATTGTGATTCTCTTAAAAGTAACTCTATCTAGATCGAAATTATATCATTCTATAAAAGAACAGAGAGAGGTATTTCATATAATGTACAAAGCACAAATTATGAGACTTCTCGGGAAAACGGATGTATTCAATATTTCAGCAAAATTGTTATTGAGGAAACAGCAACAATGGTGATATTGAATACACCGGAACACATCATACATATTGCAACTGCAATTCCTTTATATTGACACACATACAGTACATTGTGGAAGATATTGAAAGTTCAACGGGGTCAGACCTCATTTCTCCCAAAAACAGGACTCTCATCCTAAGAAGAAATGCAACAGTGACCACCACGTGGCCGAAGAAGATCAGCCCTTCCACTTTGCAGAGTGTGCCCTAACTGCACAGGGGCATTATGGTGGACATGACCTTGCCCTTAGTGTCAGTTACTCATGCTGAAGATAGATACAAGACAAGAACATTAGAGTGCATATAAGAACAGTGGCATCATTACCAATTGGACAATCAGTATCATTCACAGGGAAAATGACAAATTCCCAACTGGCAATTTTTGTTAGTTACTTCATGCCTCAGTTATGTGGTTCCATTGCATAATAATGTCATCATTTTGTAATTGTCAAATGCCCATTTGGTTGACTGAGTGGGCCAAACCTAAATGAACCATAACAAACAGTATAAATTCAAATATATCAGGTTTTAAAAGTAATGTGAGTTTTGTCAATTGACAATTCCCCGAAAAATAATAAAAATCAGCATGGAAAGTATAAGAGGTACAAACAAGCATGGAACCAAAGGGTGGTATACATTTTTGACAGAAAGTTCCAACAAAACTCTCACTCGAAACTGCTAAAGTTAGTCCATGTTAGGAGATCAATGGCTAAGAATGCCATGGTCACCCATGTAAAACGTTATATAGCTTTACTCCCTGACAACATTTTCTATAAAAGCTTATATTAGATCCAAGATGGCTATATATAATAAAGCTCCTCAAAGTATTTTGCTCAACATCAGATACTGTAATTGTGGTGCTCAGAATAGACTACATAGATTTGGTTAGTAATTGGCCACAGAACATCAGAGAAAGACATAGTCTCTTTTATGGAACAAAAATAGTATATGGTCACACTACCATATATGGCAAAACCCAGGATCTGAATGCTGTGTATCATTAGAGAAGTGTATCTGTATTGAACAGGTCCTTAAATCGGACCATATCGATACATATACTGTACATACATGAACATATACATGTATATAAAAGTTTACTGAAATTAGGGGGTGACCATTTTGTTTCCAGGGGGCTTGGAGTTTTCCTCGGTGGGAAGTTATTTACTTCACTGTAATAGCAGCAGTGATTATCTATTTCAAGCGCGAAGTCACCAAATATTCATTCCTAAATGAAGCAACACCTTGTCAAGGAAAACCCCCACCAGAAATTACTAATTTCCAGATGCCTGAAAAGAATTTATTTATTTCACCAAAACTATGCAAGAAATGATGTATTTGAAAAAAACTCCAAGCCCCCCTTGAGACTAAAATTGCCTAAATAACACCATATAGAGTAGCAAGGGGCATGCAGCCCCCCTTAACTTCGATGTGCAAATTGACCTACCTTTTGTGGTCGATTATTTAAATGCCTATGTTGTCAGGAAGGGACCACTTGACTCTACTTATAACTAGTGAAACAAATGTCTACCAATTTTGATAATGGAGTTACGGCCCTTTTTGTAAGGCAAGAAGCCCCCCCATGGCAATTTTTTTTGTGAGCACATTCAGCTTGAAAGTTATTTCTTGGGGTTCTCCCATCATTTTTAAGGCATTCTATTCACTTTTTCTGAATTTCAGAATTTTTCTGTTCATACATTTCTTTTTAATATTTTTTGCCCTGTTTTAATTTCGGCCAAATTTTTTCGATTTCAATTAGGTATTCTATCAAGATTTAAGGTAAAGTACACATTATTAAATGGTTCTTGAAGCAGCTTCGAGGCCTCAGTGAAGGGAGGCCTCTTACCCCATACCATGTGGGGTCTCTTGCCCCAAACTCACATATTTTGATTTGACCCCAATATTTAGAGCTAAAATGCAAAAATATGATCCAAATCATATTTATGTAATGGTCATAAAGTGAAGCAATGCAGATATCCACTATACTTTAAAAAAATTCTGACAACTTCTTTCAAAGAATTAATCAAAGCTACAAAAACCATGCACCATTTTTTGTTTCTTTAATTACTTAGAACTATGGTTTGGTGCTGTTTGCCCTGAAAATTTATGACGTCACCTAAAAAGCTTCTACCTTCAATCCTATCAATAAGACAAAGCACCAAAAATGTCAGTTTAGATATAATCCTGGGGGGGGGGGCTCTCACCTAACCCGGGCTTCTTGCCCCGACCCACTCTATATATGCCCAGGAAAATACATAACGGAGATAAGACTCATATTCTCAGTCTAAAGACATTGTCCAAAGTGCCCTTTTGTGTTAATGACTACTTTGGAGGGACAGTAAAGATTAGTTAAGTCCGCTGTTTCCAGCAAATTTTTGTGAAAATGGCTCGTCATGCAACCATGGGGAAAATATGGGCCAAACGGTAGAATGCAAAATGTTTTTCTGTCTGGAACATGTCTGGATGCCTTCCAAAAGTGCAACTAAACCTCATTAACGTTCGAACATCAAATGTGTGGGCGTTCCAACAAAATTGAACATGGGAGACTAATGTTTGGCGACGTTCACAACAGCCAATTAGAAAGCCACCATTGTAGAAGAAAGTACGAACATAGCACAATCTTTACCAAAGATACTGAATACTCATGCATTAATTTTCCTAAGAAATTGCTAACATTGAAAACCTGTTGGCTGGCGGAAATAAAAAATATTGCTCCCTGTCAGGTAAAACTACTGTTAGAAGTCCTGCCATGAGGCCTCTAGGTTCTCTGTACCTATGGGCTATGGTGCATATAGGCCTTTTTAAAAAAGGAACCTTGTCAGCATGCCAAAAAAAACCTTTTTTTTTTCGGGGTCATTCTTGGTACGTGCTAATCTAATGTCATTCAGTTGTTCTAAGAAAACTTCATCGATTTTTTTTCTTTTTTAATTATGGTCACTTGCATTATTACTCACATGGGGTAACTGTATAAGTGTCTTCTCACCAATCATCCCTTGTGAAGCACTCAAACCAAGCTTAGAAGGCTGCACTTGTTTTATCTATCCATAAATCAATCTATCTATCTTTCTCTCTATCTGTCTGGTATTGGTAGACCTAATGCTTCCACCACGCAAACATAGCTCCCATTGGTTTAAACATGCACTGTACCGGATGAGTGTCAGTCTTCAGATCCTGATATTGCCTCAATTTTAGCTGCGCACTGCATTAGCAATCGTACGCACCAGTAAATACTTCACAAGAAACTAGCTTCTCGTGCATGCAATGGCAATGATAAGGCTTATTAGGTCAGGATAGGGCAAAGGTAATGCGATGGCACAGGACGAAATATCGTCAGCTAGAATTGTTTGCTTCGGCTAAACCTCGCAGGCTCGTTCAGTCTAATGCAAAAGGAGCAGGGCATTGAAAAGAGTGAATTATATTCAAAATCCTCACATCAGAATGATTTCCTGAAAGTTAAATTCATTAAAAACATTGCATTTTCTATTTAGAATCACTATGTGACAAATGTTTTTCACAATGGATGTTTTTAAATCTGTAGTTTCATTTTTAAATAATATTCTTTTTGTGTTCCTTCATTGCCCTTTGAATGAATATACCGTAGATTGGTTAAGTCTCTCAATTCAATTGCAATTTAAATATCTGCTCATTCTTGCAATGTTGCTTAGAACAGCACCCTGTATACAGTAATATCCTACAAAATACACAGTAGAGAATAGGCTCTATAAACTTCAAGCCAACAAACTGTCAAATAAAGGACAAGAAAAAATTTCCTAATAACTACTGGTGTTTCTCTCAGATGAATTGGACAAGCAGATCATATCTCTGTAAACAAAAGACATTTTGCCAGATAACAGATTCCAGTGTTAGTCCAGGGTGACTAAGGAAACCGATCGCTCCAATTCACCAAATGGATGATACTTCTTACAGAATCGAGTAGGTAGACCTGACAATTCAGTGACCCTGAGTGTCAGTTGACAAATTCAAAGTTTAAGATCTCTTTTTAAAGTTGCATTTTGCATTACAAGACCAAAAGCTTCACATGGAAACAAGTTATTTTAGAAATCCTACCATTGATAAAGTAATATATTGCCTTGACAAATGAGATCTGTACATTTCTCAATGGATTTGACAAGCCAAATGACTGTAGATGTATGCCATGGCAATTGGAATAGAGCAAATTCTCAAGTCTGTCTCTATATTTGCCTCCATTATGCAGACACAATAATACCTGGATTATTGGTTCCGGGTATTGTTCAGTCATCTGTAGACTCCCCAGCAATAAGGTTACAGCACAGCCTGCCTCTATGCAAATTTGTTTCCAAAGGACTGCCATGGCTGCCTCTTCCAAAGAGCATTTTTGTGTCTTATCTGTTTGGGTCAGGGGTCAAAGTGTACATGATTGGGTGTCTCAAAAAACACAACGTAGCTATTAATTTTACAGCTGAAGAAACACAAGTGATTAACTCTGGCTGTTTTGAGAGTGTTATGGCTATGAACTGAGAGAACTTTCACTCACACAACTGCAGTAAGACATAATGTTACACCCAGTTACAAATTGAGTATTATATCAAAATGTTTCGTCGTGGAGGGTATAAAATACAGAAATAAATCCCTGATATTAAATTTGGAAAATAATTTCAATTTATAGGGCCTATGACAAACTGAATTATTATTTTGTCGCATCATCATTATGCAAAATACTTCTTAGTGTTGTCTTTTTCAGAATTTAATATATTACTTTATTACCACAAGCTCAACTCTGATTTATTTTCATGTTATGCGTATGAAAATAATTCTAAGTCTTGAACTTATTAAATTGTTATAAGGGAGGATTTGGTATATATATGTGTCAGGCCAAGATGAGTCTAGACAGAATCGAGGGATATGGAAATGCTTCAGATGAGTGAGATGACAAGCTGCAGCATTGACTTTCGAGATGGAGTCATACAAGGAGCCATACTGGCACCAAGTTCTGGGAGAAAGTTAATAGCTTTGCTGTCTGAGCCAGGTCATTTCTTTCGTTATCAGATATTACAGACACTTTTGGACTGATAAAAGCAAGGAAGGTATTTTATGACACAGTTAAGTCTAGACAACATTTTTCACTCCGGAATCTCAAACATTATCCGAAATTTGAAAAATACTCTTGAATTTTATGATTAGGCCTGATGAAACATATTGCCATATCAAATTTTTACTACAATAAAATTGAAAAAAAAAAAACGTATTCACCATTATCTTATCTCAACCTTAGCATAAGTTTAGAAGAATACAATGTTGTCCAGCCATCATTTTTGGCCCGATTTCACCAACAAAGTTCCAAGTTTAAACTGTAGGGTCAATTTCAGTGATAAAATGAAAGAATCCCCTGGTAAGCAAAATACTTAATGCCAGGTTTAACTTTAAGCCTGGTTTTAGCTATGTTGGTGAAATCGGCCCATAATGACCAAGAGAACCTTCAAGAAAAAGCAATTATCAATACTGAACCACATTGGTTGTGGTTCATAGATGTAGTAATGTCAACCAATAAACTCATTGCTGGATCAAGCTATTAGGGCATGATTTTGAAAATTGTATTTAGCTAAATAAAATTGGTAAATTATATCTCATTGCAGGCTCCATAGCCTATCTCGTTCCCAAATTTATCTCTTTAGTTATAGCTTGATAGGATAGAGTCTACAGTCTTATATTTCTTATACATAAGTCAAAAGTTCCAAGTTGTGGCCTGCCTCAGTTACTGACAGACTTTATATACACATAGCTCAGCACAATACTTATCTTAATAACTCAAGTCAGTTCCTATAGTCACACTAGCCAGCCAATTCTGGTGGAGATTTATTCAACCATCCTTTTAACCAAAAACTCAACCTTAGGCCAATAGGCCAACCAATCATGATCAATCTATTGACATGCAATCCAATAACTAAACAGCTCCTTAATGAGATGCATACATAGGCCTATCAGATCAGCCTTGGCTGATCAGCCTCAGACTGGGTTGGGTTTCACATTTAAATTACATTATGCAACTTTGGTGTGCAGTGACTAACAGAGACCATGTTCTAGCTAAGTTATTTGATTCCCTTTATTCCATTCCCTTAATTCCATAACCCAGATTGCTTAATAAAATTACCCAAACCAATTTGCTATGAGGAAATTGGTTCTCTGTGGTCAGCCAACAAACAATTGGGGACATAAAGTTAAAGTCATTTCAAAAGTAGCAATTTAGTTTTATAGTGCCAAAAATGTTGCAATGAGCAATTGATTTAATAAAAGGTACAATAGGGCTTTAAAGGTGACAAGCTTTAAAGCTAGCTGAGACAGAGAGCAAATTTCTGGTTACACAACTTGTCCAATCTTAACAGTTTAATTTAAGTCCAAAGGTGAGCATATAATTCCCAAACTATGGCCTTTGTCATTCTCTGACCCAAAGTACATCTCCACTTATAGTTAAGATATATATTGATGTTAGCTGAGGTACATCCACTGGTTCTAAATAAAATCTAAATACTAATAAATGACATTAGGTTTTTACACAGCTTTCCCCACCCGACAAGCTGCTTTGATATACCTAGCAAACAGCTTAAGTTACATCAAATTCATCCAATAACGAGATAAAACACTTAATGTCATAAAAATATCATACAATTAATACCAAGTAACAGTTGCATCAAATGCTAATATCAGCTATACAATAGTGAGATTAAATATTTTGTGAGATTCCCAAGAGTCATTCTACTCAGATCTTTATCCAACCAAATATATAAAAAGTTATTAGCAGTTGCACATAACGTGACATTCAAATTATTTTATATGTGATATTCATTGAGCATTAAATTAGTTTAAGACTTTCAACCTTCCCATTATAACATTAAAAACACATCATCAAGATAATTGGCATCAACAGGCTATGCATCATCAACATTATTGTCATCAATCAAACATATTCACAATATAATAGTCATCAATTACACGTCATTAACATCAATATCATCCATTAACACACTAGTAACAGCAATGTCATCAAATATACATCATCAACATCAAGTGTCATATATCAACACAATAGCGACAGAATTTTCATCAAAAATACATCATCAACATCAAAATACACCTACTTACACTCAGCAATGTGCAATTCATTTATTACCAATCAATTTGGCAACTTTCATACCCAAAGTTTTGCATCAGCTACATATTAACCACTCATCTAAGCATAAGAGTTCTAACTATAATCAATCAACTATATTAATCAATCAATTCACATGCATTCAATTGTGTTCTTTAGCTTAAGTCATGTGTCAAAAGTATATAAGTAGTGATTTACAGCAAAAGTTCCATGAGCTGAGCTAAGTTGTTCAGTTGTTAAACCAACTAATTAAACCGCAATAAACAAACTAATCAACAATGCAATTACAGCATGTCCATTCAAGGCATAACTCGGTTCTAGTCAGTAACTGTCAAATACAATTCAATACACTTCAATGCATAGTCATTGTTAAATACCTGTGAGAGTTTCAACAGTAATTGGCTTACGTTCTTAAACTCTATATAACAATGGCCTTTATACTACAGCATCTCTACTAAACAACAGAGGTATACAAGAGGTATATGCTATGTTACAACATACTAAAGCTATAGACTTAATTATCTCAACAATAGGCTTGTTCTTAAATCTAGACTCTTAACTAGCCTAGACTTTTAAATTGTCACTGCTATAACTCTAACTAATTCATAGTTATTTGATTCTTCAACTACTCTAATAACCAGTGGCGTCCTACAGCCTTATTCAGAGTAACCAAAAAAAAAAAAATTTTGTGACTTATGCATAAAATACAATGATTAAAATGTTTATCAAACAAAAATAAATTCTACATACACTGAGGTTATGACTAAAGCAGTTGTCACTTTGCAAAGCTATTTGGGATACAATGACTGCTATCCAGCTTCCATAAAGCCTATTGCTCAATAACCTCATACACCTTTCTAAAATAAACAAATGGTGTGAGACTTCTCCTACTGGCCTTTCAACTTTCGGCAGAGCAGCCTCCTACATAGTTCAACATGATGCAGATAAAATTTTAGATCTTAGCTACCATTTTGATCGTTTGAGTTACCCTGTTTGATAACAGCCCTGAGCTTGTTTGATTAAAACCTGAGATAAACCTGAGATTGACGATGCACCCTAATGTCATCCCTTGCTTAGGATTGACATGCTTACTTAAAAAAAAAAAGAGATTTCATATGCTTATAAGTTGACCAATAGCTGCACTCACCAATGGCAATGATATCCTAATCTTTATGCCCCTTTACTTCTCTTAGTAAGCCTAATTTATGATTTACAATTATATGAGATGATGAGTTGGTTAGTAGATGACACAATCAAGAGGGATATTTTCCCTTAGATTATAAAAGTGCGGGCCGTGTCTTGTTCCGGAATTGACATAGCTGCCCTAACAGCTCTTATACCCTGAGGTCATTCCCAACTTGTTGTTAACATGTGGGGGGTGGGCAGGGAAACACAATTTGTTAAGTCAACAGAGATGACCTACACAACGACTGATTTACCCACTTACCCCTGATTATACCATTACAATAAAATGATGATAAATGATGATAATATAGGCAAATGATGTTGAGATCGATATTATAATTTTGGGCTTTAAATGTTGTTCCTCCAAGCACTGCAGTTGCTTGGGGAGTAGATTGAGGAGCATCAACAGGTGGCAACTAGCTACTTTAGCCTAGACTGGTTCCACTGACTGATGATTCGAGCTTTCCATATGAGTTTGATTAAAACAACCATTAAAAGGAGGTAACAATGGCCACACCCTTCGAGCACCTTGTGGTGGTCTTGACTGGGTTTGGTCCTGACTTCTACTGTCTTGACTATCAATATTATCACCTGTTAGAGCTAAATGTTCAGGCAGTGGCTCCTGAGTTACTTGTTTAAGTTTGTGTTTGAGCTTGGTAATGAGATATTTGCTCTTAATTACAACCACCACAAAGATGACCCACAGACCTATGATGAGTGATACATTCAAAAATGACATAAATGATATCTTATGAGTTGGTTTCTTGACTGCGACTGGATTCAACAAAGTAATCACATCTGTTTCAACACTGGTCACATGGGCTGCATGAGTAATTGTTGGCACTGCTAATTCTATAGTTTCCCGGGATAATATTTCAGTAAAATTAAAATGGTTAACGATCTTTAGCTTTGGCATGCCATAATGTTGAGCTGTGTACAATTGTTTCATACATACCACTGACCAGTGTTGGCCTGCAATGGTGCAGCTGTCAAGGCATGTCACGTCATAGGTACCTCTTTTGACATACATGTCAGACTGAGCCTGACCAGGACAAAATATTTTTAAGCGTTCACCAAAAGAGATCACAATATAGCGGTTGACACCTATCTTGGTTATGAGAGGTTGTCCCTTAATCTTCAGCAGCTCTACTTTGCATGATGATGTTAGCCTGGTGTTATCAGTTGCTAAACCCATGCCACACTGCATAATCTCAGGATCATACTGAGCTGCTGTCTCACAAGCTGCGGGGTATGACCCCTCACATTTGAGAGTTGTCATTATCTTTCCTGAGGTTGTGTCCAAAGCATATGAGTCCTGAGTTTTTAATTTAATTAACATGGTGCTGTCATTAATTGGCACTCCATATGACGTGACATGATATATTAAACAAGGGTTGTTTGAGACCAGGGGGATTGTTATTTGATAAAATAATTTGTTACTGCTATAATGCCATAATGGCCTAACTGCTAGGTACTGGTACATCCAAGTAATATTACCTGCTACTTGATATTTGCTATTTACTTGAGATATTATGCTGCTTAACTGTGTCTCACTCAATAGATCCGTGGTCAATTTTCCAGCTAGGATTTCTGACTTGTGCCTATCAAATGCTTCTAACTGTGATTGATATTGATTGACTGCTATGTCTAAGACCAGTTTTAAGTTCAATGGTGTTGATGCGTCGGGCATTGGCGTTGATGGCACTTGACATCTGGCCAATGGCAGCGTTGAGGGCATTTACGTGGGCTTCCATCTGGT
Source organism: Platynereis dumerilii (assembly GCA_026936325.1). Classification (NCBI taxonomy): domain Eukaryota; kingdom Metazoa; phylum Annelida; class Polychaeta; order Phyllodocida; family Nereididae; genus Platynereis; species Platynereis dumerilii. Next base: position 81,185,201 of record JAPTHN010000003.1, read on the forward strand.
GCTGCTTCACAGCTAGCTGGTTGACATAGTGACGTGTTTGATTTACGACCGTTGCTAGGGAGTTGTGAGCATGCGATATCGTCATCTGGGATTGTGCTACTTCCAAGACTGCTTCTTCAAACTTCTTGATCTGGCTGTCCGTGGCTACACCAAATAATGCATGCAAGATACTTCCTCCAATGTCCACCAGTCCTCTGCGTGTGCGTCCACCATGATGTTTCTGTGGGGTGTCATCAGTGGCAAAACTGTCCCTAATTCCCATAATTGAGGCCAGACGGCCCTGTCTCAAACGATATGGCATTGTGTCAATTGAGCTGCCATGCAGTTTCAACGATGCAATGGCATTAATGGTTCCCATCAGATATGCTATCTGTTTGGCCAGATCTTTAGGATATTGCGGCTTATCCAATGTCACAAATACATTCCATGATGCAACTACCTGTTGCATGGGCATTCCTTCTGTTATCAAAACTCCATCTGGCAAAGGCACTAGTTCCAGGGGTTTCATGAGAGCCATGGGTATAGTCCAGAGCACCCATAATAATAGCATTGACCCCATGTCTTACTTGTTCAATTCCAAAAACAGCTTCAAAGTTTCAATGGCACCAATGCGTTGGCGCTTCTGTTGTTCCAGTGATGGGGCCCAGTCTTCAGGTACTATCCTTTTGTTTTGGTAAAGGCCTCCAAGGCGTGGTTTTGATGAGCGATGCAAGTATGTCCTTGTCCTTTTTGAGGGTGACTCCAAGTTTAAGTTTGGTTCAGTTTTGCCTGGGGCACGTCGTGATGACAGATGCTTGGCTGTTACTGCAAGTTTACAGTGCCTTTTTGCATCCTCCTTTCTGCTGGGGGCTTGGTGCTTAACAGGTGCTGTGCGATGGTGATGTGCTCTGCTGTGCTGCCTGTGATCAAGTGAGCTGTGTGGGTGCGATCTGGCAGGTACCTGGTGTGGCTTGGTGGTGCCCTCTGTGGGATGATTCGGGCGTTTTCTTTTCACAGGTGGCTTTCTTCCAGGGGCATCATCTGTCTTTCTAGGCTCTGTGGGGGTCCTGAGATCCTCTTCGTTGGTCTGCTGGGTTCTTCTGGTGTTGCGCTTTGAGTTCCTTAATGGCCTAGGATTGTGCCTGTCCCATGATATATTAGGATCCACCAGCTTCACTTTGTTTCTGTTGACCACCTTCTGCTTGTTGGTTTGTTGATGCACTATCCAGATGACTTTGCCCCTCACTCTGACAACTGTCCACTCAGGGTCCCATTTTGCTGTTAAACTCAAAGGCTCCGCCGCTTTCAAAATGATTGAGTCCCCAACTTTTATTTCCCCTGCATTGGCCTGTTTTGCCAGCCTGTCTCTGTTATATTTTCTGGCCTCCTTGGTTAAGTCTGCAGCAGTCCTGAGTGCTTCTGCCATCTTCTCCAGTCTGCCTTCTAGCATGTTACCCTGAGGCAACAATTTTGACAAAGGCAATTTGGGCCTCCTGCCATAGTGCAAAAAATATGGTGTGTGGTTTGTCACATCTGAGACACTGCTGTTATATGCTAATAAACTTGCAGGAAGCATGTCTTCCCAATCACTCCTGGTGTTGTTGATGAGGCGAGTGATTATGGCTTTTAGGGTACCATTAAATTTTTCACATTTCCCATTAGCCTGTGGGTTATATGGGGTTGTTCTGCGATGTTCAATGCCTAAATCTGCCAAATATGATGTTAAAGCATTGGCATTAAACTCAAGGCCATTGTCACTCAGGATTACGTCACAGAGACCATGTCTGCAAAAATACTGCCTTGAGAGGACTTTCCACACTTCATAGCTTGACTTTGATGGGATGGGATATGCTTCTGCATAGCCTGTGGCATGATCCAGGATGGTCATAATATAGCTGTTGCCTTCAGGTGATTCAACAAGGGGGCCAATCAGATCCATGGCTATAAATGATGCCGCTGATGATAAAACAGGCATTTCACCCATGGGGGGTTTGTCGGCTCTCTTCGAGTGCACCAAACATGTGGGACATTTCTTGATCCATTGTGTCACATCTTTCTTCATGCCTTTCCAGACAAAAGCCTCTTGCAGTCTGCGCATTGTTTTCAAAACTGACATGTGGCCTACTTCACTATGGGCCAATTCAATTACTTTTTGTCTATGTTGTTCTGGGAGCACAAGCCTGGGATGGTCAGCTGCGTGTTTATAGGGACGAGCTGTGCTATACAAAAGGCCATTGATTACCTCCAGTTCTGCCTTGTCATCTGGTACTTGTGCCCATTCCTGCAGGTCCTTCTGGTGCTCTGCAACTGCTGTCATGTCCAATCCATAGGTCCGGTCTCTTGGGATGTCCTCTGGTCCTTCCGGGAGTTTGTCTCCAAGCTGCCAAAAGCCCATGTCAAATGTCATAACACCTCCTGCATCAATAACTTCATCATCAAATTTTTCAAGCTCATTGGTGTCAACATAATCATTTTGTTTGATACGAGAGAGCATGTCTGCTCTAATGTTCAATTTGCCCTTGTGGTACTGCACTTTGCAGTTATATTCAGAGAGCAAGACTGACCACCGCTGGATTTTAGTGTTATTAAAATCTTTGGTAAATAAGCTCACTAGGGGGCGGTGGTCAGTCAGGGCAACAAATTCACTTCCCCAGAGATACGGGCGTAAACTTTTCAAAGCAAATACTAAAGAAAACGCCTCTTTTTCTATGGTGGCCCACTTGCGCTGAGTAGCTGACAGCTGTTTTGATAAATAGACAATTGGCCTTTCCACTCCCTTATCATCTAACTGACATAAAATTGAGCCAATACAATAATCAGAGGCATCAGTATACAAAAAGTAGGGCTTATCTGTTTGTGGATGGGCCATCACATGCTCACTACACAATTCTGCCTTCAATGCGTCAAACGCCACCTGTTGTGCCTTGCCCCAAACAAATTTTGCATTTTTTCTGGTGAGTGCAACTAATGGTTCTGCTATGTGAGCATAGCTTCTGATACACTGCCTATAATAACCAGTCATTCCCAACAGAGACTTAATTTGGCTAACATCTTTGGGAGCATTCAATTTTGCAATGGCCGCCACTTTTTCGGGATCCGCCGAGAGGCCCTCAGCACTTACAATATAACCCAACAGTTTCACCTTTTTAAGACCAAATGCACATTTCTTTGGGTTTAATTTCAGGTTAAATTGGTCAAGCCTGGCAAAAACCTGCTTTACATTTTCTAAATGCTCATGCTCATTTCTCCCATGGATTACTAGATCATCTACATAAATGAGACAAACAGTACCAATCAAACCTTTGAGCACAATTTCCATTGCTCTTTGAAATTGGGCCGTGCTGTTTTTTAGCCCCATTGGGAGCCTTTTCCAATGGAACAGGCCTCTGTGGCAGATAAAAGCTGTCTTTTCCTGGTCATCTGGGTGGAGCGGCAGCTGGTAAAAGCCCGACTTCAGGTCCAGTGTGCTAAAGATGGTCGCGCCCTGCAATTGGTCAAAAATGTCCCTAATCAAGGGAATAGGGTATGCATCAGTTTTTGTCACCTTATTAATTGCAGTAAAATCAATAGTAAATCTCGGCCCTTCACTTTTGTCACGTTTTTCTACTAATACCACAGGACTTGCCCATGGCGATGAGGAGGGCTCAATCACATTTTGAGCTAAGAGTTCATCAATCTTTTTGTCCAAGGCCTCTCTCTTTGTGAGAGGAAGTCTATAGGCCCTGCGTCTGATAGGTGGGCCCTCAGTTTCAATTCTCACCATGATGTCAGGATGGCAGCCAAGTGGCTCCCCCTTGGCTGCAAATAAGTGAGCATTTTCGTCAATCAATTGTTTTAATGCATTGTCATTCACAATGGGAGGGACATCACCTAGCGAGTCGATACGCAGGGATGTGCGATGGGGCAAAATATCCAAAACATGGCCCTTCCAGTATAAGCATCCTGCTTGATAATCAATTGTCACTCCATCACGTTTTAAAACATCCCGGCCCAATATCATGCCATGATGGATATTGTCTACAACAATCACAGGGATGGTCCCAATACGGCGCTCCTTAATTTCAGTGGCTCCCAGTACTTTGATCTGGGCTCCAGTAACACCATACAAATTCACAGTTTTCTTTAAGACAGGATTGCGCCCAGTAATTCTGCAATATTCTTCAAATTCTCTGCGCCGCATAATACACCTTGCAGCTCCACTATCCAGTAAACAATTTGCATTACAGTTCTCAAATTCCAGTTTAACATAGATCAGTGATGCCTCATCGGGATCTGCGGCGCTCATTGGTTTTTTTGGTGCGATGATGAGGCCTGGTATGAGCGGTTAATTCTTTCTGCCCTTCGTTGTCTGCAGTATCTGGCCATGTGGCCGATTTTACTACAATGATTGCAAATTGGCAGCCCATCTTCAGTAAATAAATAGTCACTTGCCTGATTGCTTTGCCTGTGATATCTGGGCTGCTCCTGCCACTGGGTGGACCGCCGGGGTCCATGCTGGGCTGAGTTGTCGCTGCGAGCTTCTTGGTGGCGGGATGATGGCCTGGGTGCTGCTGCAGAGGATGCCTCCGGCTTGTGGTCTATGCATTGTTTCAAGTTGGCCACAGCTGCTGTCATCTTGGTAAACTGCTGTGTGAGTCCTGTCAGCTGCCTTTTCATGTCTGACAAGTCTCTATCCTGTGAGTTACTGGCTGACTGACGTGCAGGTTGATGTGATGCTTGATACTCAACTGCCATGTGATTGACTTCCATGGGCTCTTCCACACGATCACAGGGAGGATCCAACAATCCACGTTCTTCAGCCATTTTTAGTCTTGTTTGCATAGCTTCTATGTCCTGGACTCTTTGAATTGCATCCAGATAGTCTTTGGGGTAGCCCTTGCTGATGACTTTCTTCTTCAAGTGATATTCTCTGAGGCCTTTGATATAATCATCTCTCAGCATCCTGCACTCTGCCTCATTTCTACCTCCACTCATGCCAAGATCAGGATAAGCGGCATCAATGGCTTTTCTAAAACGTCTACCATATGCTGCAGTTGTCTCATAAGCTGCTTGTTTCATGTGAGACACATCATGACGTAATTTCTCATCCTCCTGGGGAGAGAGGAATTGCTGCATTAAATGTTTTTTTAATTCTCTCCATCCTACTTCATCACGGTCAGGCTGTGATGACAAATAATGTTCAATTTCATCATGCAAAGCATCTGTTGATGACAAAGTGGCCACAAAAATCGTCCAATAAGTATAAGGTCTGGTCATTTCTACATGCCTGATCCATTCTCTGACACTATTTGATGTTGCCCCACTGCAAGCAGGTATGCGTTTGGCGTGATCAGTGGCAATTTGGCGGTCTTCTGCTAATTTTTGCTGTTTATATACTTTTTGTTGCAAAGACAAAAACTCACGGTGTTCTTTGTTGCGATCTGCCCGGTCCTGATCCCTGAGGTCCTTGTCCTGCAATAGGTAGTCTTTAAAGTCCTGCAAAGGCAGTGCATCAGCTCCCTGGTCTCCCATTGCGTCAGCCTCCAGTTCTTCGTGACCAGCTAAGCGTTGTGCAAAGTTGTCCAGGCGCAAGCGCTCTTGCTGTTGCTGTTGTGCTATGTCTTCTAGTCTGAGCCGCTCATGCTCCAGTTGTTGTTGCTGTTGTCTGATCTGTTCCTGTTGTTGTCTGAGTTGTTCCTCATTCATAATGACAAAGTGCACTATTTAAGCTCCAAAGTGCATTAAATCCAGTGATTGTAAAAGTGTTTTAAATCCTAATCCAGTGCATTCATAATGTTACATTCAATTGGCCAGTGTGCATGAGCAATTTGCTATGTTCAATGTTCAGATTTCAATGTCATTAATCAAAAATCACAGATCAATTTTCATCTAATATCCAGATTTCCATGTCAATTTCCAAAAAGTCACAGATCAATTTCCATCCAAAATCAAAATTCCATAATTAATAATTATGATTGACTCTGTGTAAACGTCGGGTCACCAAAATGCAGGCTCCATAGCCTATCTCGTTCCCAAATTTATCTCTTTAGTTATAGCTTGATAGGATAGAGTCTACAGTCTTATATTTCTTATATATAAGTCAAAAGTTCCAAGTTGTGGCCTGCCTCAGTTACTGACAGACTTTATATACACATAGCTCAGCACAATACTTATCTTAATAACTCAAGTCAGTTCCTATAGTCACACTAGCCAGCCAATTCTGGTGGAGATTTATTCAACCATCCTTTTAACCAAAAACTCAACCTTAGGCCAATAGGCCAACCAATCATGATCAATCTATTGACATGCAATCCAATAACTAAACAGCTCCTTAATGAGATGCATACATAGGCCTATCAGATCAGCCTTGGCTGATCAGCCTCAGACTGGGTTGGGTTTCACATTTAAATTACATTATGCAACTTTGGTGTGCAGTGACTAACAGAGACCATGTTCTAGCTAAGTTATTTGATTCCCTTTATTCCATTCCCTTAATTCCATAACCCAGATTGCTTAATAAAATTACCCAAACCAATTTGCTATGAGGAAATTGGTTCTCTGTGGTCAGCCAACAAACAATTGGGGACATAAAGTTAAAGTCATTTCAAAAGTAGCAATTTAGTTTTATAGTGCCAAAAATGTTGCAATGAGCAATTGATTTAATAAAAGGTACAATAGGGCTTTAAAGGTGACAAGCTTTAAAGCTAGCTGAGACAGAGAGCAAATTTCTGGTTACACAACTTGTCCAATCTTAACAGTTTAATTTAAGTCCAAAGGTGAGCATATAATTCCCAAACTATGGCCTTTGTCATTCTCTGACCCAAAGTACATCTCCACTTATAGTTAAGATATATATTGATGTTAGCTGAGGTACATCCACTGGTTCTAAATAAAATCTAAATACTAATAAATGACATTAGGTTTTTACATCATGATGTTCTACTGACATTTGGTGCAAAGGTCTATGCTACCAAAAGTTTGAAACATTGTGGCTATATTTAATACATGCATATACCTAGATTTTGAAACACATGATCACATCAATATGATAATCTTCTCTGTACTCACATAAAGACTGCCCATTATGCCCATCCTGCTATGCAAAGCGAATCAAGAAAGGCCTTGACTCTGTATGTACGAGGGGCATTCAGAAAGTTCAAGACTTTTTTTTATATGGACACTCATTTTCAATCTAGAACTATGAATTTTTTACAGGATAAAATTCAGCAGTTTTGGAATGGATTTACAAAATTTTGAACAATTTAGACATTTTTAAGTCATTCTGTGGTTGCCATAGAAACAGAAAGTTTGGCTAGGTGGAGCTGGTAGTACGGAGATCAAGAAAATCAATGAATTGCGGCTGAGAGAGACCTCACTCTGCCACTTGTATAAGTAAGATTGACATTAATTAATTCAAGAAATATAATATTACCTTTTTAAAATACTCGCAAGTACTACAAAAGCATTAATTCATACACCTGATGCGTTGAAATAAATGTTCCTTGAAGCCCTCCAGGAAAACTTTTAGTGAAACTATTTTGGTCATCCAAAGCCTTATCTCCTCCAGTGCTTGAAACTATTGCCCCCAGTGATTAAGGTAATGGAAAACCAGGTCATATGTAAAGCGATATGTCAAAGGAAAAGCTGGGATGGATAATGCTCTCCCTTTAGGTCTCTTGCTCATACCAGTGAATCCATGCTTTGTCATAAGTCCTGATGTAGTTAAGGACTCACATTCTGGCACCTGAATCGCTCTTGCCAAATCGTCCATGAAAGAGCGCTTTCCCACATTGGTTCGCTGTAGGAATACAAACATTGGGTATGCTTGAAAGTATATTTAGAAACTAATATCATATTTCTTGTGTCAAATATTGTCAATCTTACTAAAACAAGTGACAGAGAGAAGTCTTTCTCAGCTGCAATTCATTAATTTTCTTGATCTTCGTACTACCTGCTCCACCTAGCCAAACTTTCTGTTTCCATGTCAACCACAGAATGACTTAAAAATGTCCAAAATTTTGGAAATCCATTCCAAAACTGCGGAATTTTATCCTGTAAAAAATTCAAAGTTCTAGATTGAAAATTTAAGTGTCCATATAAAAAAAAGCTGTGAACTCTCTGAACGCCCCTAGTAATAGAGTTAAAGGACAACTGTCATCTAAACCCAACTTTTTTAATGCATGTCTTACTGTCAAAGAATGGGGTTGAATTAACACACATATCAAATAGCAGAGAAATTGCCTTCAACCAATCACAGCAAAAAGATCTGCGAAATAGCAATTTCAAGACAACTGTGTGGCCCTTCAGTCCGCCATGTCTTCTAATGTGTATGACGTAGGATTGGAGATCCCCCCCCTTCTGCCTGAAGCCAGTGGCCACTCATGCATGTATCACAGATATGCTTCCATTTGCCGTTGTCAGGTAATCAAGAAATGGCAGCACCTGACGGAGCAATGCCATGCTAAACACCTGGAACCAATCATGCATGCAATGTGGCTGTTTACTTTTAGCCCTGTCCTACGTAAATTGCTAGCTAGCCTTGCAATAGAGGTCGCTTTTGACTGTGCCAATTTTTGGCCTAAAATCTTGAACGAAACACTTGCTGTTTGGAGGTTCATTTTAAGTGAAATTCAAAATAACCAACTTAGTATTCTTTTAATGAAAAACCCGAGGCTCTCAAAGGATAAAAAAAGTTGATTACGGTGGCCCTTTAACCAATACTTGCTGTGCCCAATTATTTCATTTGCCCCTTCTGACATCAGCAAAATGCTATTTATAAACTCTGAAGATGCTATTTTCTATAATGTATGCCATCCACTTACTTCTCAACAGCTTTGTTTCACATGAAGATTCAAAATTCACTCCCAGCACCTGAACATTCAGGGCATCACAGCAGTGACTCGCATACAAGTTACGGTATTCAGATACAAATGAAATCAGCTGAGATAACAGAGGTACTTTGTACTTATCTCACATACATCTCAAATCGACCTGCATTTGTTAACCATGAAATGTTCGCTGCTCGGCATACTGACTATGAGCAACATTTCATGTACACAGGACAGCCATGTTATTTGCACTCTTGGCTGCAACTCTCAGAAAAGATGGATAATCGGGGCTTTTTACACAATGTACGTCCGAAACACTGATATTTTGACGTAGCTCAGCGCCTGTTGCACTTACAGTACAACCCAAAATAAAGTATGATTACCCCAACAGGAAGGAAGAATCAGCCACTACTTTACCCTTTCACACCTTTTGACTCCCCCTGAATCACTTCCTACTTTTACCTACTTGAAACAACCTTTTAAAATTACATTAATATCACATTAAAACAACACCAATTTAAACTCAATCACCCTAATTTTGTCTGCTTTACTTTATATTTTGCACCTATGCCAATTGCAGTTACATTGGTAGCAGTCTAAATAGAGTTCTTAATGCGGGCTAAGGTTGTTGTAAGGAGTCAAAGGGTGTTGTAAGGAGATTTGGGGTGGAGGGGAGAAAAGAGGGCGAAATAGGTAAACAGAGGACTTCTGACAGAAAATGTTCTTACTTTATTTTGGGTTGTACTGTATAGCTTTGGTTGGTGGCTTATCTGATACCCCAATACCTGGCCTCATCCCTATTTAACAATGAAATAGCTGAGATATAATGGTAGGGCTACACAAGCTGCTAAAGTTTCAAATCTGTAAATCAGAGTTTACGGAATTGCCCAATGGTTACCCTCTCAATACGAATGTGGCAACAATATGGCAGATCTTATCTCAGTGAACTAAGGACATTTGGCCACACAACAGATGGCAGGTTGAGTCCACAATGACTAAGGAATTTAAGGAAATTGGTCTCTTTACTTCACAGTATGGATGCCTCTTGTGCAGAATAAGTTCGGGTGGGCGTGATCGTGCCATGAGTGTTACTTGATAACACTGATGGTGGATACCTTACAAGAACATCAGAGTGCATTACCAAGGGCAGATTTCAAGAAAATGTGCTCACAGACTATCTTAAACTGTCCTACATTTTTTATTATCTAACTGTCGCTTCCTGAAGCACGTGAACCCATCATTAAGTAAATCAGTGAGCTAAAGAATAAATATCAATAAAAGGAAAAATAAGATGCTAATGTAACTCCATTCCGTCTCACTGGACTCTGATGTTACATTAGCAACTTTTACATCGGAATTTCTCAGTGTTCTTGCTATCTAGGCAAATCTAAAATATGAAATTTTGAAATTGTATTGAAAAATGTGTATTATTTACCTATATAGATCACCGACAAAATAAACAATTCGGAGTGGTAGCTGTTTTTTCATTGCTAATGTAATTGCTAATGTAACTGCAAGATCAGCATTGTCGCCATTGTGCTAATGTAACTTGTGGACCAAGTTGTGGTAGGTCATTTTGCAGCATTTCGTGAAATCTGCCCAAGCTGGAGATCATATTGTGGTGAATGAATACAAATCATGCGTGCACAGATGCAGTGAAAAAATGAAGACATCTTCATACATTAATTTTGTCAGTCATTATTATGCCATGAAAATAATCAATACATTTATTGTAATAGCCTGCATCAATTTTGGTAAACTAACTGAGAAGTAAATTTTAAAAAGGCTACAAAATAAATTTAAATAATTAATACAATTAATTTTCAAAGAAGTTAGAGGTAAGCTTTTGTTTGTAAATTTTTACCTCTTGTTTTAAGAAAAATAGCTGTTCGGAGCAGTTTTGCTAATTAATTTGATTGTGCAGGACAAAGACCTTTCAATACCATTTTATGAAAACCAGATAATTAGAAGAAAAATTACCAGCATGTAAGTAGAAAAAGATAATTTCCCGAAGACTCTTTTTATTTTATTTGCTTCACATGGAAATGAATTATTTTGGAAATCCAAACAGTCATAATTATTTCCACGAGAAAATGAGAAAATGATATTTGAATATTTCTCAATGGACTTGGCAAGCCAGGTGACTATAAAAAGATGATAATTGCAATAGAGCAAATTCCTCAGGCTGTCTCTATACATTGCATGCACTTAAATTATGTCGACAATAACATCTGGATTATTGGTTCCAGGGATTGTTTAGTCATCTGTGGATTCCGTAGCAATAAGGTTACAGTATAGCCTGCCTCTATGCTAATTTGTTTGAAAGAGACTGCCATGGGCTTCCTCTTCCAAAGAGTATTTTTGTGTCTAATCTGCTTGGGTCAGGGGTCTTAAAAGACACAATGTATAGCTATTCTTTTACAGTTGAAGAAACATGGGTGATTGCGTCACAATGCGTCAGGGTATTTCAGATAGAAAGGTTTTAAAAGACTGGAAGCCATCTTGCCAATGTGATGCTTGCAGTTTATGTACTCCTTGATTTTATGCTCTTACTTAAATGTCATTGTATATATTCCAATCATTTTATTCATTTCATACTGTATATATACATTGTGATTCATCTTTTTAGTCGATCAAAAGCAATTTTTGCTTGTGTTGTACTGTCTCTTTTAATCCACTATAAATAAAGTGTTACTTACTTACTTACTAGAGTGTTATATGAATCAGGGAAACTCTCAGTCATACAACTGCTGCAAGCCAAGATATAAAGTTACACATGGATAGGTTATTGTTGTTTCATAGTTATGTGTTTTTCAAGTTTGTACTTCGATATAGCTATATGTGAGTTACTGATCGTGTACAAACATTGTCACGCTATCGGAACTACCATCTTTACTTTGCCCTGTGGATATTGACACAAGACATCACCTCATCAACCAACAAGTACCTCAAACCGCTTGGAGGGAAACGGAATTAAAAATATGATTAATGAACTCTCAGAGCTTGTCACTGACTAATCTGACTTATTTTGGACACCTTTTTGATGGGAAAACATAAAGACTTGTTTATGAAAAGATCTGTGTAATCTCAGTAATAATTGCCAGCTTAGCTGAATTGAAAGATATTCTATCTTAATAAACTCACAAAGTAGAACATCAGACAGCACTAATTTCAGCCTACAAATACAAAGTTCCAGGTTCTCTACTCAAAAAGGATGTTGCTTGAATCAGATCTATCTGGCATCCTGACTAACAATCTAACATATCATTCAATAAAATTGATGGAGTATGGCTGTATCAAGTGTATCCTGTTATGAAGCCTCTCAATTGATATGCAGTATTAAATTTTGTCATTTCTTGTTCAGCCCATTGCCACCCAGAGATTCTACTTTGCTGAAGTGCCCATTGCATACATTTATGGAGAATAGTGTACAAAAAAATGTGCTATTGGATGAAGTTCGATTGGTACATGATGGGATATCAATGCTGATTACAGGATTAGGTGGCAGTTTCTCAAGAAGCTTGGGTCAGCTGGAATCCACTTCATACTTGTGGTAATACACGGACATCTAAGCGGCAGAGGAGTATGGGTTCTACAAAGCTAGTAAAGGTGTAAAGATTCTTATACATTTTTATCTAATGTCTAACTGCTGAATGCACAAACAGTAACAAACAATGTATAACAGTTTGTGATCACTGCTATGCTTGTATTCTAATTGGAATTTGTCATGTGACTTTGACATAGGCTCCCACCAGTTTTGTATTTCTTTAAAATATGCAAACACTATAAAAGAAAAAATACTTAGCATGCCAGAACATTATCAAAATAAGTGTGATGTACAAGGTCAACTATTGCATTTGCACCATATCTGTGTGTTATCATCATACCCTTAATTCATGGATGCTTTACGCTACTCCTCCCAAACCACTCAATGCCCACAACTACAAATTTGCAAGCATCTTTATTTCACACCTTACAACAACCATAAGTGGGTGTGCTTGAAATCTCAAAATGTTCATATTATGCGTATTACCCATAGAAATACATAGAACGGACATGAGGCAGTATGAAGCCACCTCGAGATGAGGTCACCAAATCCGCCATATTGGAACTGCCCTGAGACATGATGTCACAATAGACTAATTGTGATGTGACATCATGCCATTGTTAGAAGGGACATCACTGTTATTGGTGACGTCACGGTTACATTGTGCCAGGATACAGGGCAGTTCCAAGATGGTGGATTTGGTTGCTTCATCTGCCAGAGCCTCATGTCCGTTCTATGTATTTCTATGGTATTACCAGTGCACTTTTCTGTCATTTATGCACCACTATCAATCTTCTGTCATGTACTTCTGATTGTTGTTCTGTTTTCCCTGGACTCCAGTGGAGGGAGGGAGCCAAAAATAGTACTTCCTCTAGAAGTATCAAGATGAAAGTATCCCCACTTCTAGTCGTTGCCATCAGGTATATTCACGAAAAATTTCAAATCTCTAAGTGCAGTACTTTTGTGTAAAATTAAATCGTCGTGGGCACTGTCGAAAATGGCATTTTTAAAAGTGGGCGTTTTTAATGTTGCTGAGTTTATATGCATTCTCGCGGGTACTATGCTAGTTTGCAAAATGGCTCTGCTCCTGCAATCTCAGAATTCGAATTGCATACGCTTGTATTATCTATAGAGTATTATTGGTACACATGCACGACGTGCTCTTAATGGCTCAGTAAAAGTATTATTGCATTATTCACTGATAGATCATGGAAAGGTTCTTTCAGACATGTCAAAATAATATTCTATAATACTGAATAAAGGTTTCTACAAGCACCTAAAAGGTGCCAAAATTGAACCAAAAGGATCCTCTGTGAATCTTTCTTAGGTTTCCACATGATGAACCTTTAAAAGGTTCAACCTAGGACCTTTTCAGGTGCTATATCTATATCAAGCTGTAGAACTTCAATAGGTTCAATCTTGAACCTTTAGTCCTAACAGTTTAGGGCATAATCATTGGTCAAGCTGTCTGTGACCAACGTCTACTGGAGCATTGTGTTTTGTGGGGATTTTGAAATTCTTCCTTAAATCAAATCTGCCTTCTGTGACAATACGGAATGATGAATTGAGAATCAGATCCAAATTTATAAGCATTCAATTGATAACTTTATAGTACGATGGACCTTAGAAGTTAATGTATACTGTACAATGTACATCAATTTCTGACAGTCTCATGGTTAATTCATATAATGTTTGCATGATAATTACTTAATTAGTGATGAGATTCGCCGGGGTCTTATTCAGGGTGACTGATGATGATTGATGCATTGCAAAGGCAAGAAAGTTTACATTTAGATGCAATTAATGGCAGATGATTAAGTCGAAGCTATGATATCTAACAGTGAAGTGGAATTACTTATCAGGTTTACAACTGAATTTAAAAGGACTGATTCAATCAAAACTTCAGTGCCTGAGGAGCTTCGAGTACGTCATATTTTCCAGGAATTAGACTAAAATATAATCTAAACCAATAGTATTAACTAATTAGTGCATGTATGAATCTGAAGACAAATAAGACCTTTTGACTTTTGCTGTATGCGCAACCCTACAAAACATGGTTCATACAATGGGATATTAGCATAAGTACTGTGTTCGAGATGACTAGTCTTTCTTGCCATGAAATTGTATGCTGGGCTTTGCATCTGATACAACTTAGGCAGCAATAGAACAAGCCATAAGCCCATTGACCCTACCTGAACAACAACCTGATCTTTATTCAGCCCATCAACATTCCAATGGGTGGCAAGAGGCTACAATAGCAGTGCAGTCTGGTAAACAACAGCCAACAAGGATTACCACTTTGTTGTTGAAAATCTAGCATTATCAAGGTAATTTTGGATAATGGTGATGATAGGCAACAACTCATCTGAATTGCAGCCAGATTACCCAGAGCAGAAGTGCACTTGATTTGGTCATGTCATTCAGGTTGGTGGTCTGATATTGCAAGGTAAACTTATGTTTTCAGAATCTGAAATTTGAACCGACAAAAAAAATAATGACCACGTCAAGCATACCAATCATATGCTAAATAAAAAATACAAAGTTTAAATAATAATAATATGATATTGATGTTTGTAAAGTAATTCTATATAAACGTGTGCATCTTATAGATGATTTCATATTTGTAGACTGAATGTGAATTTTTTTCTGACATCAATTTTCCCCATGGGATAACATGTCCTAGAAAAAAATTCACATTCCGTCCTTTGGTCGACAAATATGAAATCATCTGTAACAATTTCTTGATTTTGTACAACCTTTTTTCAGAATGAATGTTTTTTCTTTCATTCTAAGAAAGTAAGCACTGAGCAAGTAAGTATTTATTGACCATAATTTGAACCTATTTAAAGGAATATTTACAGTTTCTATTACAACAACACAAATGTATGGCAGGCTGACACCAATGCAGGCGTATTTGCCTCAAGTGATCAACTCCGCAATTATTTGCAATAAAAGATATAATGTATATATAAAAAACTGTGACGCATTATCCAAAAATAGTAGCCATGTCTATCTCATCGCATCTCTTTTACCATATCATATATCATTAAAAGATACTGAATAGCTGTACATTTCAGTGATAACAAAACATGCATCTCGTAATTGAGTTACGCTCCTGAGTAAAATTGGAATTTTCTACATTTGAAAATAATCATAGCAAACTGAATGGTCTTGAAAAATATATATCTGACTAGGACAGGATTGATCTTTTGCGTTCCATCAATATGATTATTGTGTTGCCCCACATAGATTATCATGTTCCCTTGTGAAGTTTATCCTTTGTGATCCTTCCCGTTACCTAGCAGAGATTCTTGCACTCAGTGGCAATCTTTCACATTCCTTCATGATCATAGAAATACATAGAACGGACATGAGGCTGTATAAAGCCACCTCAAGATGAGGTCACCAAATCCGCCATATTGGAACTGCCCAGAGACATGACGTCACAATAGACTGATTATGATGTGACATCATGCCATTGTTATAAGTGACATCACTGTTATTGGTGATGTCACGATACCATTGTGTCAGGATACAGGGCAGTTCCAAGATGGTGGATTTGGTTGCTTCATCTGCCAGAGCCTCATGTCCGTTCTATGTATTTCTATGCTTGTGATACAATGATGACCTGACAGAAAACCCAAGGTTACAGTAGCACGATGGAAGACAGACGCGTCGAGGGGACGTGATGTGATTTTTTAAATTACGTATCTTCTCTGGGGTTCTGCGGGCTACTAAAAAAAGGATAAAGACTTTTTGAATCAGGGAGATGCCTCGAGAAAGCAAAACTCGCTTTACTGTTGTTTCAGTTTACAAAAGTATAGATAAACTATAGTTATTATTGTAAAAATAGCTCATGTAGGTCGAAATTGCATAATACTGTAAAAGAAAAGAGACAGAAATATAATTTGCACTACCGGAAATTATGAAACTTCTGGGGGAAATGGATGTATTCAATATTTTTAGCAGGAATGTTATTGAAGAAACATCAACATTGGTGACATTGTATACACCAGACATACATGTATTGGATATGAGGCAATAGTTTACTCATAACTGAAATGGTTTATATTGACATACATACTAGGGCGCGGCTATTCCCCCTGATTCTTGAAAATATCACGGTATCTCGCTGACCCTAATTTTGGGAGTGAGGTTACTCATGAAGATAACAATTGCCAAGTTTTGTGAAATTTGAAGTATATTTAGAGGCTCCTCCTAGCACATGAAGTTCGGGGGAATTTTCTAATTTTCATGCATTTTCGCGATGTTTGTCTCATTAGAAACTGCACCCTAGATATGGAGCAGATATAAAATATTTTCTGTAATAAGTCAAGACATTGAATCTCAGAACTACTGCATCAGTGATAAGCATTGTATTCAGTTGCATACTCTATGTACAGTAAAGTAATTAGATCACCATTAATCCACAAACCTACAGCTATTGTGAAAAGCATGGATTTTGCGCATTTTGCTCTGTAGCAGATTAACTCTGTCTAATAGGTTCATGAATGACGTGTTAACAACCAACAAGATTGATATAAACTAGAATGCAGCAAGAAGTTCAGAAATTCATGCATATGAAAACATCTGCATTCAATATAATATCCTTGTTACTGACCAAAAATATAATTTTGTTCAAACGAAAGATAGGAAGATTGCTTATTTCTTGAATAAGAACCACTTTTCATCTTCCTGGCTTTCTGTTTTTTCTCCATAGGTAGGAATTTATTTAGGTTAATTGCACACCTCACTTTAGCTGTCATCAAATACTTTTAGAGAGTCTAATTTTACCTTCCAATGCACATTGTTACCGTGCTGCACCTATCTGGCCACTGGTTTTTAATGGAATCTGGATTAATCCTGATGTCTTACGGAAATGCCAGGAATCTTGGCTAACAAAGTCTTTAACACTTATGGTTGCATGAATACTTGGAAGGCATGGCCCAGCCTCGTCAAATGCAGAACCAAACCTAGCCAAGTTTTGGTGGATCTCTGAGGAAAATCTGAGATAGCCAAGACGTTTGTCTTGGCCGAGGTTGGTTCATCCCTAGATGAAGCAAAGGGTGATACAATTTCTGGAATAAGGTACCATAAGTGCATTTCCTAATATTAAATTGATTTCTGTGTTTTGATATACATTCTCAATCAAAGTAACATCCCTTTTTAGAGCACTTATTGGATTGGGTAAGTGAATCACCGTATGCCACAAACTGAACTTACTTTCTTTAGCTGTGAAAAAGAGATTCAATTTCATTTCAATGAAACTTGGTGATTTTTCAAAGGTTTACCTGACTTTACCACCTTTAACTTTTTGACTGGTATAGGCAATATATAAACCAATAAATTTTACTTCAAACACCCTTACTAGCTTTAACCAGGGAAGGTGACGTTACTGCCAATCCAGTCATGAGTTTGATGACATTATGAACAGAATTGTATGAAAGATCTTCTAACTTCAGTTTATCTTGCTGTATGTCATATAATGGATATCAATACCATCTTCACAAGTACCAAAGAGAGTTTTTAACTAACTTTGAGAAAATACCTGTGGCACATCATTGTACCTACCATCAGCATCATTACCAGAACTGAGCAGCGGCATCTATAGCCGCATCAGTTTCTCTTCTCTATTGCAGCTCTTGAATCAATTCATCTCTTGTTCTTTTCATGTTACCTTCTCCTCGTCATAGATCTAAACAAACTATTACTCATTGACTACTTTGACCAAAACAACCTTGGGCCATAACTTGACAGCCTTGTTTTATCATGCTTTGAAATTTGCTATCTTTCAAGAGGGTTTCCTTCATTTCTTCTTCATTTTGAAATTAAAAGTAACGGTTTTTCTGCTTTTCCATAAAAAGTTGCTAAACTGTTTCTGCCCCTTTCCAATAAGATAGTGGTGGAATTCTAGCCTGTTATAATAATAGAAGGCTTCATTTTATTCACTGTTTTGATGGCTTCATTAAAGTTGTCACACTTTCCTGAGCGGAAGAAGTTTTTATGTAATAAGCATAGCATAGTCTGTTTGTTCACAGGTAGTCTAGAACCATTGATGATTTTCACATTGAAGCTTGGTCAAGTTTCAAGGAGAAGTACCTAGCATCCTACTTCATAATATTTTACTGTTCTGGTCAAGTCAAAGTCAGGTCAAAGATCTTTTATTTTACAAGGGTTGCACAATCAGCTGATATCATAGCATAGGACTGCCAGTTGGGGGTACCATGTATTAAGTCTGTGAAAGACTGAAGATACTGCTACAGATGAAGTTAGTAGTCAAAAAGCAGGCTTATAATTTGAAATCCTAGACTAGCTATTCAAATGCCAATAGGCCAGTCCAAACTAAAGACGGTGTCAAGACTGTGTGAACTTCGACGGTCTCAATCTTTCGATGGTAACTTAATATTGCTCATTATCACCAAATGAATTGAATGAAAGAGAAGACTTCATGATTTAGATTGAGACCCCTGAGAGACAAATTATCATAGTGCCATCAGAATTTATATGAGATTAAAGACAAATCAAAATATTTAAAACCCCTAAAATCTCAATATGTGGGAAATTTATCAAAAAAGTGCAGTATTTATCAAAAACTTTTGAGAATGTAACTGGGGGTTTAGATTATAATAGAACAGAAATTCTTCCTCAGTTGTTGCATAGTATGCCTCCTGAAGTTTCTAGAATTGCTATATGTTGACTAACATATTGTTAACAGCCAAAAATTTAGCAAACACATTACATGAAAATTCTGTGATTTTGCAGTATTTTCACGAAATAACAATAATTTCAAGCTCTAGGAGGAACCTCTAAATGTTAATGGATTTTCTCAACATTTTGCATGGAACCTTTTTTCATCTAACCTCACCCAGGAAAAAAGGGTCAGTTGGATCGGACCAAGCCGCACCCTAATACATACAGTACATTGTGGAAGATATCAAAAGTTCAGTGGGGTCAGACCTCATTGCCCCCAAACACAGGACACTCATCCAAAGAGATGCCAGGATGACCACCACGTGACCCAAGAAGATTGGCCCTTCCACTTTGCAGAGTGTGCTCTTCTTGCACAGGGGCACATAAGAACAGTGGCATCATTGGCATTGGACAATCAGTATCATTCACAGTGGAAAATGACCAAATCCGAACTTGCGATTTTGTCATGTTGTTATAAATATACCTCAATAAATATTATATGTATGCATTGACAATGTCATTCTTTTGTATTTGTCAAATGCCCATTTGGTCGATTGAGTGGGCCTTACCAAAACAAACAGTATATCTAACTATATCACGCATTGTAAGTAAATTTGAGTTTTGGTGCTTGTCAACTCCCAAAAAAGGTTTGCAAATCAAAATTTTTCCTGCCAATAATCCTTTAGCCTTTTTGTTATTTTTACGGATTGATAGACAGACAGACAGTCTGATAGATAGATAGATATATAGATATATAGATATATGTAGATAGATAGATATATAGATAGATAGATAGATAGACAGATAGATAGATACGGTAAGTGCAATCCTCTATGCCCAGTTTAGGGTGCTCATGGGGGTTAATTGAGATGGGGAGAGCAGGAGTCCTCAACATTTTACACATTTACCCAAACTGAGGGATCTTTAACTTGTGCAGCAGACACTGATATACATGTTTTTACGATTCTAAATGTTTAATTAAAAAAAAAAAAGACAACCCTACTATATGCTGATTATCAAATGTCCACAATGCGACTATGTTTATTCTATTCATATGAAATCTGGCTTGTCTAGTATCCACCATCAACATGAGCAAGTGACACTCAGGGCCAGGTCATATCCACGGCATAATCCGCCCAACAATGTTTTAGTTTTAGACCGCAGGAGATCTACCACAGCTCTCCATCTAAAATGACTGAAAAGTATGTGCTGATGTAGAAGCAGCTCCGATGAATGACGACATAAACAGTAACAACAAAAATATTGGCATAATTATGACACATGAGAGACACAAGAAAAACAAATTTACTTATAAAGACTGGATAAATATATGTATAGTATATCTATTGAACATGCAATTTTCATCAGAAATTCATAGAATGATAATAACAAGATAACTAACAAAATAATTTTGGACAACAGTAGCATCTACAGTAAACAGCTGAGTGACAACGCAACTATCAGATTGCTGCACCAACTTTAAACAGATAATTTCTAACCATAATAATTATTAAAGAATAAAAACGAGGATGGGTATGGATATGGAATGTGATGATTCCTTAAATTGTGACAAATGAGTAATACTATAAAATTGATCAGTATGATTGTGGTATACAAGCTGATAATTAAGTTTCGTGAAAAGCTTTAACTTAGTTTTTTCTTTCAACTGCTCATGTAAGTACAACCACAAATGAGCCTGAGGGTACCTTCCCAGGAAACTTGCATTGTATTTCTTTATATTGTGTTGTTGGGCCCTTTGATATGCTCTACACACAGGAGTTTAGGGCCTTATGCACAGCATATATACCTTTATTTTCTGAATGTTTAGGCCAGACATAATTTATCTTTAGCTTCTCAGATCTA
Organism: Platynereis dumerilii; assembly: GCA_026936325.1. NCBI lineage: Eukaryota > Metazoa > Annelida > Polychaeta > Phyllodocida > Nereididae > Platynereis > Platynereis dumerilii. The sequence goes on from JAPTHN010000003.1 coordinate 81,206,087, forward strand.
TCGTGGCACCCCGGGTCGGTCGGTAGGACAAAAAAAAGCTGTTAATTCAATTTTTCATTATATTAAAATTGTTGGCAACCTCATAATCTGTTGGATTGGTCGACCCAATTACAAGAAGCAAAAAATTGATTTTGGTCTTAGTATTGAGAAAATACTGCAATTCAAATGATTGCTTTAGATGGAATAATCACCCAATGGACTGCAAACCCTTAACCTTATCATGCTTATTGCTAAGATTACTGACTGGTCTCCTGGTAATGATAAGCATGACTTTCTAGAGACACAATTACTCTTTATTGGGCCCGAGGGAGAAGCATATCTGCAGCAAGAGAATAAACACGCGGAAGTAGCCATCTACAGGGTGTCTACAGAAAAAGAGGACAGTCAATTTTCTTCTTTTTCACACTCATATAACTTCAGAATTTGGTGATAAGTCTGACATAAGAATGGATTTGATAGTCAGCCATATTAGGTCTATTGCAAATATGTTTATTTGTGAATTAGATCACTACTAAAGGCAAAATGCAATCATGATATGCAAAATTGTTTGCATTGCTCTAAGCTGAAAAAGGTAGTCCTGTTTTCCTCATCCTTGATGAGAAATTTTTCACCATTTATGGTGCTTGTGAAAGTAGGAATGATTCATGCGTGAGTAGTTGAACATTTGCTGATGCTCCAGCTGCCGATAATTCAATTCAGGACCTAACACTTGGTCTTCAACATGGAGTCATCTGATGACAAGAAAATCACAAAAATGTCTCAAATAAACCATTGACCAGAGTACCGGAATCAATGCAAATGTTTATAATAACATTCTGAAATAATTTGGGGTGCCTTGGCGTCAGACGAGAAACTCTTTTGTTGGCAAAATCATCTTCCTACAAGGTGTAGCACCTATTCATACTGCGAAGAAGACTCAGGAGTGCCTCAAAACAAGCTTCCTGAGCCAGGTAGAGTGCCACCCCTTGTCTCCTTAGCTGGACCAAGTTGATTATTCAGTATGGGCAAATCGGGATACAGAATCCAGCAAGTTATCGCAACCCTTGCATTAAAGTTAAAGGCCTCGGCCATGTCTGCATGGGGCAAAATGTTCGTGGAGAGCATGAAACACGCTTTTGCCCCATTTATGTCTCATCTGCAGAAAGTTACCACATCAAGGGGTTTGAATAATGGGTAATTTGACTGTTCTGAATATACTGTTCATATACAAATCATGTTTTGTTGAATAATGATGCTTGGCACAAAATAAAATGTAAACAAATCCAATTGTGTTGACTGTCATCTTTTTCTGTAGACACCCTGTACTGTCTTAATTCTCAAAGTATTGACTAATTTGTTTATGTGTGTTGAAGTCAATTTTAACTTGATCACACACAATATCAATTTCAGTATTTTTGGTTCAACCCAAATCAGTGTACAATCCACCTTAAATGGTTATTAATAAGAAACCTTTCTGAATTGATGACTTGGGAGAAGTTGCCAAAATAAAATTGGTCACCACTCCCCCCCCCCCCCTTTTGTTGATTTTTAGTATCCTCCACCCTGACATACGAGGTTGTCATGAAAACAGAAAGTCCAGCTAGCTGTAAGAGACTTGCAAAAGTAAGTATGCCCCTGGGCAAAACACAAAAGCAATCTATATCATTCGGCAGATTACCCAGTATTCTCAATTTTTAAAGTTGCCTCTGGTATATCAAAGCTGTTAGTGTATATGCTTGATGTATTTAGAACATCAATCATATAAAAAAGAAAACTTGTCGTTTCAAAAGCTGTGGCATGAACAGCTCAGCTTGCTTACCCACATGGATAACATTATCAAGAGAACTTTCATTATGCCAAGCCAGAGGGAACTTGCTCTTTAATAAGTTTGCTGATACTAGTGCAAAAAAAAATATTGCAATGGATCCTGTCTAATTAAATTGCTCAAAGCGGTTTGTATTGAAATTAAGTCTGTGGTGTTGTCAACATAGATCTATGACACAAGCTATGTAAATTAGCACTGGCTAATTTTCACACTGAGTCCCATGCGCCATCGAGGATAAATTAACCGAAAGAAGCTGAAGTTGTTCAAGACTTAAAACAACAGTTGAGGACTGGGCAGTCTTAACTTTTCGCTAAATGTCATGTCCTCCCCCTCCGTCACGACATCAGATATAAAGCTTATATAATCCCCAAGATGGATACATAATAAAGCTCCTCAACATTTTTCACTCTACATCAGATACTGTAAGTGTGACGCTCAGAATAGACTGTCAGGATGTGGTTTATATAAGTGGCAACAGAACATCCGAGAAAGACTATTATTCTTTATGGAACAGAAATAGTATATGGTCACACGACCATATGACAAAACCCAGGATCTTAATATTGTGTATACTTAGAGAAGTGAATCTGTATTGGACAGGTCCTTAAATTGGACTTCAGCCATATATACACATACATAGACATATATAAAAGTTTACTGATATTAGCGCAATATAAATACATAATATTATGAAACTTCTCCTATGACCCAGGTTAGTTTCTTGTTTTCGTAAAGATATAAATTTTTCCGCCGCCCCCTAATTTCTTCCAAAATATTAAAAAAAATTCACATAGTGTTACATGACCTTATTACACTGACCCAGTTTTAGTGACCTTGACTTATTTTGTAAAGTCACAGGCAAAGTCAGTTTTTTTCTGTGATTCACACGACGATATCAAATAAAATTTCAAGCATATTTCATTTTCCAATTAAGTTACATGTATTACATGTACATGTAGAGTACATGATCTAAACTAATTTCAAGAAACTAGGTCAAGGTCATGGTGTTACAAATAGTACATTTTTTTGGCAGAAATTCACAGGAAAATTAATTAAATCGGCTGTTTACAGCAAATATTTATGTACATGGCTGGTCATGCAACCCTCGGGAAAATATGGGCTTGCAGGGAGAATACTCGAGTCATTACAAAACTCTTTCTCTGACTGGACCACATCAGGATGCCTTCCAAAATTGCAACTAAACCTCATTAAGGTTCGAACATAAAATGTCTAATGTTTGGCGATGCTCAGAACAGGCAATTAGAGAGCCACAATTGCAGAAGAAGGTACGCACATAGCTCAATCTTGACCACAGATACTAAATGTCCATGCATGCATTTTCCTAGGAAATTGACAAAATTATATAAATATCGCTCTCTGACTAGTCGGATTACTGTTAGTCAGAAGTCCTGCCATCAGGCCTGCTCTGTACCTATAGTGCATATATATAAGCCTTTAAAGTGGACCTTGTCAGCTTGTCAAAATAATTATTGTACGTTACTTTTTTACAAGGAGTGTTCTTGGTACGTGCAAGCTGTGGTATATTCAGTGGCTTCCGGTTGGCATGTGTCTGCTGTATTTGCTGCACAAATGGCAGCTGCCTTGACTTTATGATGAAATTATTTTTGTTCTTAGATTTTCTCCAATTTGCTTATTCTTGTGTAAAGAAAGCACATGCACCTGAATGATGGTGTAGTCATAACTTAATAACAGGTAGGTTCTAATGCCCTTCAGTTGTTCCAAGAAAAAACATTGAATTTTATTATTTTTTAAATTATGGTCAATTACTTGTATCACTCACTTGAGGTAACTGTGTAACATATTGAGGACTGCCGCTCTCTCTCTCTTATAAATAAGTGTCATCTCACCAATTATGAATAAGTGTCATCTCATGAATCAACCCTCGTGAAGAACCCATACAGAGCTTAGAGGGCTGAACTTGTCATATCTATCTATCTATCTATCTATCTATCTATCTATCTATCTATCTATCTATCTATCTGTCTATCTATCTGTCTATCTATCTGTCTATCTATCTGTCTATCTATCTGTCTATCTATCTGTCTATCTATCTGTCTATCTATCTATCTATAACTATCTATCTGTTAGTGGACCTAACACTTCCGCCACGCAAAAATATCTCCCATCGGCTAAAACATGCACTATACTGGACGCGTGTCAGTCTTGAGATCAGTATGATATTGCCTCAATTTGAGCTGTGCGCTGCATTAGCAACAGTAAGGACCAGTAAATAGTTCACAAGAAATTAGCTTCTGGTGCATTCAACGTCAATGATCAGGCTTGTTAGGTCAGGCTAAAAGCAAAGGTAATGAGACGGCACAGGACGAAACATCGTCAGACGGTCAGACCAATATTATTTGCTTTGGCCAAACCTTGTGGCTAGTACAGCTATAGGCCTTTACACAAAAATAGAAGGGCATTGAAAAAGCTGAATAATATTCAAAATCTTCACATCAGAATGATGTCCTGAAAGTTAAATTCATTTAAAAACATTGCTTTTTCTATTTACAGTCACAACATGACAAATGTTTTTTACATATATATATAAAACCTCATGCTTCTCAGCAGCTATTATGACCCATACCTTTGCCTTGTAAACTTATGTCATCCACAAATTCTTGTTATCTGTAGTTTCATTTTTCAATAATATTCTACTTTGAGTTCACTCATTGCCCTTTGAATGACTATACTGTAGATTGGTTAAGTCTCTCAATATTGAGTACTAAATTGAGTACTGAATATTGAGTACTAAATAAAAAATTTATTCTTATTCTCAATTCCCAATTTAAATATCTGCCAATTCTTGCAAGTATTGCTTAGAACTACACCCTGGATACAGTAATTAATATCCTACAAAATCCATATTAGAGAATATGCTCTAGAAACTTCAAGCCAACAAACTGTCAAACAAAGGATAAGCAACATTTTCTTAATAACTTTCTCTCAGACGAAAGGGATATGTCAGATCTCATCTCTGTAAACAAAAGACATTTTGCCAGACAACAGAATCTGATGCCAGAGTGAATCCAGGGTGACCAAGGTAATTGATCGCTCCACTTCACCAAAGGGATGATACTTTGTTCAGAATCGGATGGGTTAATGTGAAAATTCAGTGACCCTGAGTGTCAGTTGACAAAGTCAAATTCAAAGTTACAATCTCTTTTTAAAGTTGCAATTTACATTACAAAAACACAAGCTTCACATGGAAACAAATTATTTTGGAAATCCTACCAGTTATATAAGTACAGGGTGAGCCAAAAAAAAGTAGTCACTTCTGTAAATTAAATGAACAGCAATTACACACTGCCACTCAAAAGTACACAATATTCGTGGAATTACACACTGAGATGTACCTTTATATTGACAAAACGTTGCTGAAGTTATTTTGTCCTAGTTGCAAAATTGACCTAACAGTGACCCTTAATATAAATCCTTGAAATTGACGTCCTTTGAAGTTTTTGTCTGTTTTTTTCATAACTGTTTTTTTTTCAAAGTCAGCTAAAAGCTTAAATGTCTTAAAGGTAATGCATTCCATATTTGCCATTGTGATTTAGTCATATTGCAGGTAATCAAGGCTTGGTGAGAAAAGATTACTTCTGATCGAATTTTACCAACATTTTGACTGACCACTTTTGAGATACTGTGCATGGGTTTAATCTGGCCAGAACGTATATTTATATTCAGAAAATAGTTTGTGCACCTCTAAGTTTTATTTTGATGTATTATTCATCAAGGTTCACTATATATTTTATCAGCTCCTTTACGTATAATGAAATATATGGCTGTCTGTCATCACCTGGTTAGTAATTGCCCAAATTCCATAAATATAATGTACATAGTCCTCAAACAACTGTTTTTTGTTTTTGTAGTATGCCAACTACATTTTCTGTCAGTATCATGACAATACTTGGATTAAAGCATTGTCAGTGATTTTCTACACAAGGAGAGATTGGTGGCACATAATGACAAATCAAGGCCTCACATCTCCATTTCATGCGCCACAATTTCAGAGTTAGACATAAAGCAATTCATTCTTAAGGAACGAAGCATATGTTAGGCCTCAATGCTTTATTATAAGACTATTTCTGGCTTTACTTTTCAAATATCCTGCTAATGTGAAATAATCTCTCCTAGACCTGGCATATTATGCCCTGCATGACCCTTTGACATTATTCAAGGGTATCTGATGTTTTCAGGACCACAGTTTCCTGTGTCAAGCTTCTTTTCATATCAGTCAACAAATTTCAATCAGTTTTTTATATCTCCGACCACTCATATTGACATTTTCAACAGCCTTATTTATGTATCCTCTTCAACTCGGCACAGCAAAAATCAGGGACAAATCACACTTTGTTATAGCAGCAAGGCTATGCAGTTATGTCTGTCGTTTTTGCCTTTCAAACACACTATATATATGGCAATCGGAATAGAGCAAATTCTCCAGTCTGTCTCTATATACACCTCCATTATGCAGACACTATAATATCTGGATTATGGGTTCCAGGTATTGTTTAGTCATCTGTGGACTCCTTACAAATAAGGTTACAGCATAGCCTGCCTCTATGCTTATCTGTTTGCAAAAGACTGCCATGGGCTGCCTATTCCAAAGAGCATTTTCGTGTCTAATCTGCTTGGGTCAGGCGTCAAAGTGTGCATGATTGGGCGTCTCAAAAAACACAAAGTAGCTATTAATTGTAGTTTTTTTATACAGCTGAAGAAACACAGGTGATTACCTCCGGCAGTTTTGAGAGTGTTATAGCTATGAACTTGAAGAACTTTCGCTTGCACAACTGCAGCAAGACTTAATATTGCAAACTGAGTATTAGGGGGCGACCACTTCATAATAAGGGGGCTTAGAGTTTGCCTTGGCGGAAAATTATTCATATTGCAATAAAGGCGAGTTGTAATAATTTATTTCAAGTACGCAGATGTCCCTGAATATTCATTCCTAGATCAAGCATCACCTTCTTAAGAAAAACCTCCCACCAGAAATTATTTAATTCAAGACTGACAAGAAAGAATTTATTATTCATTTCAAACTACAACAAGCCCCCGCCTTGATATTAAATGGCCTCTCCCTTAGGCCTACATCAGAATGTTTCGTTGTGGAGGGTATGCAATACAAAAATGAATCTTTCATATTAAATTTGAAAAAAAAAAGTCAATTTTAAATGTATTATGACAAACTGAATTATCATTTTGTCGCATCGTCATTATGCAAAATACTCCTTATTCTTGTTTTCTTTTTCAGAATTTGATTTCTTACTTTACTACCACAAGCTCAATTCTAATTTTTTTTCAGGTTATGCATGTGAAAAAAACGTCTCAGTCTTGTATATTTTAAATTGCTATAAAGCAGGATTTTGACAAAAATGGTACACATATGTGTCAAGCCAAGATGAGTCTAGACAGAATTGAGGGATATGGAAATGCTTCAGATGAGTGAGATGACAGGGAGCAGTGACTTCCGAGATGGAGTCATACAAGGAGTCGTACTGGCAGCAAGTTCTGAGTGAAAGTTAATAGCTTTGCTGTCTGGGCAGGGTCATTTTCTACATGATCAGATATTACAGACACTTTTGGATTAATAAAAGCAAGGAAGGTATTTTGTGACAAAGTTAAGTCTAGACAACATTTTTTATTTCAGAATCTCAAACATCATCCGAAATTTGAAAAATACTCCTGAATTTTATGATAAGGCCTGATGAAACATATTGACATATTAAATTTTACTAAAATAAAATGACAAAAAAAAACAACATATTAACCCTTACTTTCAATGTTCAACCTTATCATACCTTCAGAAGAATACAATGTTGTCCAGCCAACATTTTAATGACCAATTAGTAAATTATATCTCACGATGTTCTACTGATATTTGGTGCATAGTCTATGCTACCAAAAGTTTGAAACGTTGTTGAGCCCTATGTTTTATACACGTACCTAATTTTGAAACACATCAATATGATAATCTCTGTACCCACATTAAGACTGCCCATTATGCCCATCCTACTATGCAAAGTGAATCAAGAAATCACTCAGTCAATGCAGCAGTGTTGTTACTGGGAAAGCCATGACTCTGTATGTGATAGAAAATAATAGAGTTGATCGATACTGGCTGACCCTTCCAAATGATATTTACCCAATAATACCATGGTCAAGGTGCCCGAGTTTTTCATTTGCTCTGTCTGACATCAGAAAAATTCCATTTATAAAATCAGAAGATGCTATATTCTATAATGTATGCCATCCACCAACATCTGAACAGCTTTGTTTCGCATGAAGATTCAAAAGTCACTCTCCCAGCACCTAAACCATCAGGGCATCACAGCAGGGACTCGCATACAAAGTTGCGGTTATCAGATGCAAATGAAACCAGCTCAGATAACAGAAGTACTTGGTACTTATCTCACATTCGTCTCAAACAGACCTGTATTCGCTAACCGTGGAATGTTCACTGCTTAGCATACAGACCATGAGCAACATTTCACGCACACAAGACTGCCATGTTATTTGCCCTCTTGGCTGCAACCGTCATTATAGATGGAGAATCGGGGCTTTAAATCCTGAATTTTGCACTTGTTAGGCTATGACTGGTTGAACACACGATAATGATGATTGAAACTGCTGTTCAACATAGGTCCAGGTAATGCGGTCTGAACAGAATAGAACCCAGGACCCAGTGATTGGCAACCCTGTGTGATACCAAAAGAACTAACCCTCTCCTGTCTTTAATCTTCAGAACAGTATTGAAGCAATCACACCTGCAGAGCCTTCTCAACCAAAATGCTTCTGATGCTTCTTGGAAATACTGAATAAAAATAAATTGGCCTCGGAAGGAGAAGCCAACGCATGTCTAGAATTGTGGCATCGAGACCTTTGCACATCTTATCTGCTTCCTGGACAGAGAGGGGATTTAGGCCTAGATGACAAAATGTGTGGTAATGAGGTAGCATTGAGGCTGCCATCATTGTACTCCAGCTACCATACAGCACATAAAGCAGTTGGTGAAAGAAAAACACTCCATTTAATATTGAATTCTGCACATTTTGGAAATGAAGTTACCAAGGTAAAATGATGACTATAAATATGACAATTCCAATACTGATGTAATCTTCAATCTACCCCTAGACACTAATGATTATGCTGACGCTTATATCTGGATTAGCCACACATTAGGACACAACACTCATATCAAGGATTTGTGAACTAGGGAGACATATAATGCCACCAAGGTCTAGGAGTGCATGCAAATTTTTGACCCATCAACTTACGACAATGTTCTAATCAGTGCTGAACATTTTTAAAGGAGATTAGTTGCAACTGACAAATTATAGTCATCTTCGAAGATAAACAGACCTGTTAAAAGTGAAGCAATGACGTGCCAGATATACAGACCAATCTGTGCCTACATAATATACATAACTCTTTTATATCCTCATGTTTGCAACTTTTGACCTCAACTGTACATTGTGCATTATTCAAACTCATTTTTTTAATGCAATGGATTTTTTTATTTTCAAGGGTATGCACTATGCAGTATGGCAATGGATCAAATAATCATTTTGGTAAAAAAAAGTTAACATATCACTCTGTTTTGTATGAAGCTCCTCTGGTAAACATGATGCCAAATGAGCTTCATAATTTTGACAAGCTAAATGATAGACTCAATCTGTCACAGTGAGAAGAATTTTCATATTTAATCTATGTGCAGTGTTGTCATATATCTGTATATTCAGAATTGCTGCATGGGAAGATTCAATCTCACCAAACAGAAAATGGTGCATGTATTTCTGTCAGTCTGATTTGAGTGCCTTGACAGACCTGAGGGAATGAAAATCCATTTCAGAGGACTGAGATCATGTGAGATGACAAGGAACAGTGACCTCCGAGGCGGAGTATTGCAAGGGGCCGTACTGGAACCAGGTTCTGAGATAAAGTTAATAGCTTCGCTGCCTGGGTCAGGTCATTCTCTTCATTGTACGACATATCATAGACACTTTTAGATTCATAAAAGCGAGAAAGGCATTTGATGTCACTGTAGGAGTCAGTAAGACATTCTTTATGTATCATTGACAAAATTCAAACCCACACCATGGTCTGAAATTTTATCTAAAAAGAATATATTTGAATATCTATAGCAACAATTGTTCTGTTGCGAATTGCTGCATCTGTATGAATGTCAACAGTACTTAGGCCAAAACCATAGTTTATTATTAACCATGTCACAATCTATAATCATGCCGATTGTCAATATCTTATTTATTTATTTTCTTTTGAACTCCTGTGTATACATATAAATCCTTTCCTGTCTTTGTTAACTGGATTATACATTGTAACTTACTTTGATCATATGATAATCAACAGCCTATGCAGATGTTTAATTTATTGTTATATGTCTACTCCTTGGTGGCCCACATGATAGCGGCAGTAGCCTTAATGTGGGTCTCCAAAGACCTTATGTAATTATTTGGGAACTATTTCACATTGTATTTCTCTATGGTCAAATAAATGAATATTGTCTGTCTGTCTGTCTAGATGTCTTATAAGATACATCATAGATATTTTAAAATTCATAAAAGCATGCATTTTGAAGAATATGTGGTGATCGTGGTATTGCTTACCTAACCACTGTGGTGAGAGGATACCAGCGGGAGCGGAGATGCGTCTCGTCGCTTCAGCTGCAGTGTATCGTCTTCCAAACCTCGCCTGATCTCTCCGCACCGCGAGAAGACCCGAGATGACGTACAGCGGCACCAAGCGGTGGTACGGGCCACCACACTCCTCCCCGTCATATTTTCAGCTTCCTGAGGGGGCCCATTGAACAGCTTCTTGAGTGGGCCTATTAAAATATATCCACTGCAAGAGCTGAATGTGTAGCACCCCTCTCCCTCCTCAAAAAAAAAAAAATTAAAATATCCATAGGCCGATGTTTCAGAAACACTTAGGGCCTTACAGATACTGTTAAGGAGCATGCAGCTAGAGTGTGCCCCTTAACAAAAATTGGTAGCATTAAAATACTGAGGAATTCCAAAAATAATGGAGAGTCCCTCAAAAAGTTAAAAATTTAAAAATAGCGAAGGACATGCTGAGTTGCCATTGCCCTTGGCCTTCATAAAAGCCATAGCTATAATGCTGCCAAGGATTCCCTGGGGGTAGGCCTTGTCAACACATGCTAGTAAAAACATTTGTTAAAAACAGTCTACAAATGACAAACAGCGGGTCTGTACGGTGCTCCAAATGGATACATCCGAACAGGTTGGCCCCTGATTGCCAATTTTTTGCAGATTTGTTCAGGAAGGGCTTTTTGTCTTGAAAGTCCTTCCGGGATGCCCTTCTGTCCCCTTGTAGTGGGCCTGACGTAGCTCTCCAAATGGGAGAATCACTGCCACTATCAGCGGACGAGGGGGACCTGTTTAATCTCCCTCGGCTAAATTGGGGAGAGCCATATGAGGTGTTTCTAGGTGGGGAATCGCTGCCCACACATTCTCTAGCAATGTGTCCGATACCACCACATGTGTAGCACCTCAAAGGAGATGGTGAACGCATGCGTCCATTAGGGCATACTTCTGTATAGTAGTGGTTGCCCTCGCATGTGAAACAAGTCTCAGCCCTGATGGACCTCACTGTAGACTCATAGTTGTCTTTGTTGTCGAAGCTAACCCGACGCCCATCAGATTTTATGCCCAGTCTTTGCTTGTTGGCCTGGATCAAGCGCATATGTTCAACAGCTTCAAACATTGTCCCAGGCATGGCCACAGTTGAAGACAGCAGAGCAGAAGCCTTATCCTTGCAACCCTTGGTGAATTTATCAATAGCCAGCGTCTCCAGGACTGGCTTTGGTGTTTCTATAGGATAGGCTGTTGTAACCATACTCATAACTTTATCAGCAAATTCCTCCAAATCTTGTCCTTCCTCCTGAACGAGGTTCTCTAGTTGAGCGCGAAGATTGGCTTTCGTACTTTTCCGACTTTTCCCATATCTTTTCTGCATAAAATCACACAGGGTTTCAAAGCGTGCCCTAGTTTCCTGTGGCAAACTCATGAGGGCATTAAGAGCAGACCCCGTGAGAGCAGTAGTTAAGCGAAACAACTTCTCTCTCGGGGTCCACTTGCACGCCCTGGCAATAAATTTGAACTGGTGGAACCAGGGGTCCCACTCACCCATTACTTTGCCAGAAAATTTTTCAATTCGGATATTCCTGGCATCCATTGAGTAACCCTGGGGGCCCCGCTCATCCTCCTCCTCATCAGCGGAGAAATCGCTGAAGTCCCCAACAGGCGCCTCCTCATCATAGTATCTTTCGGGATCAGCAGATGCAGAGTAGCCCATGGAGCTATGCGACTCCCTATACTGGCTCTTCATGGAGTCCTTGGAGGATTTTCTTTTTTCGTCCCCCAAGGGCCCCTTGTTGAGGGAATTTGACAAGATAGATGCAATATAAGGTGGTCTGTCAGGTTTCACTGTGTGTCCACGGCCTATACCACAAAACTTAGGAGCAGATTGGGAGTAAGCGGCATTTCCTTTCAGACACCCCTTAGATCCCAATTCAGTAGGAACTTCGATGGTGGTCCCTCTGCCCCCACTTGTGCTTGCAGCGTCTACTCTGTCGTCCTTGCGTTGTTCAGAGTAGGACACAGTGTGGGTCTTTGTCACCTCCATTTTATGCGGTTCATCGGGAGTTTCTGTCGGTGACCCCCGATGAAGCTTTGGTCCAGTCTCAGAGATACCTGGAAATTGGGGATGCGTGGGACTTCCTGAGTCCCTCCCTTTTCCCCGTTCCAGCATAAGGGTATCAACTTTAGTGTTAAGTTGCACTAAGGTGTCTGACAATATTGTATCCACCTTAGTGGTAAGTTTATCCAAGCCATCTGACAAACCACTGATGCTCACTTGTAACCTCTAATGATTCTTCAACATCTTCTCTTCTAGACCGATGAACCTCTCAGTTGTTGACACTTCAAGGCGGTCAATGTTTTGTTTCACACTGCTTATTGCACATCGGATGGTCTCATACCGTTGATCTTCATGATGCTCAAAATCTTTCAACTTAGCCATCCTCACTTCCAATGGATTATTGGCATCCCAGTCTATGTTTTCAAAGATCTTGATACTCGAAGTGATGGTCTTTTCAACATGCATCTGCTGGGTGGTCTCGAAGTCGATAATGGTGATGGAATGGAACAACTTCCAAGAAGTGATAACATGAGCCATCCTTTGCTCCAACAATTTGTCAGCTATGACAGGTCCAATGCCAGGTATTTTCATCAAGTCATCCTTTCCCGCAGTATTAATGTTGATTGTTGCCATTGTAGATATCTCCTGCAGTGCCCACAGACAGATGTTAGCACTACCGGAAGATAAATAAATAGATAGCTCTTTTCAAATGACAGAAAATTAATTAGCAAATGTAGAATTGGCTTCAAAGTGAATTAAACCCAAGACTAAGTCACTATATGAGATCACAGACTAATTTGTAGAAAGTGGGCTACTAATTTTTGCAATTTAGCCCAATTTGCTACACCTAGCAGGCTGTGCCGTAAAATTTCTATGGCTGGTAATGTAAATGTCTACAGCTTGTAGGCCTTAATTTTTCAATTAGGCCTGCTAAAGCTAAGATACATTTATTTGCAGGATTTTTCTTTAACACAGATAAATTGCACAGATATAGGCCAATAGCTTACAATCAGGCAGCAGTGTGTCTAATCTGTGATATAATAGGCCTATAGTGTATATTGTGTGCTTAGACAGTGGATTATCAGCTGATTGTAGGATGTTTTTGACAGTTATGCTAGAGCTGTCAAAATTTGACAGGTTAAGTCCTCAGGGATTTCCCCTACTGTCTCAAAGCTGAGATGATGACAACTCGCCCCAGAATGTCCAAAATGCACACAGATATCTGCTTAATTGTCTGCAATACCATATAACCAGCAAATATTGGCAGAACAGCAGTTAGAGCTCACTTTTTGGTGATTTGAAGCTGGCGCCTCCGGGCGAAATCCAAGATGGCGGCCGACCGGCGTCCTTCCCAACAGGTCAGAATTTCTCCAATTCCGTCGGAAATATCCTTTGACAGAAGCTAGAACTATGCCCTGAAGGTTCTGAGGTCAACTGCGCCAATGTTGTGATCGTGGTATTGCTTACCTAACCACTGTGGTGAGAGGATACCAGCGGGAGCGGAGATGCGTCTCGTCGCTTCAGCTGCAGTGTATCGTCTGCCAAACCTTGCCTGATCTCTCCGCACCGCGAGAAGACCCGAGATGACGTACAGCGGCACCAAGCGGTGGTACGGGCCACCACAAATAGACCAGGAAGCAGTTTTAGGACTAAATTAAACATGAAGAGATAGCAACAATCAACCCAGAACCATGCATATTGCTGGATCAAGCCAACAATGCAGGTCTGCACTACCAAAAGTTTTAAAGTTGTGGCTATGTTTAGTGCATGTAACTATATTTGACAACACATCAATATGATAACTTCTTTGTACCCGTATAGAGACTGCCCATTATACCCATCCTGCTATGCAAAGTGAATCAAGAAATCACTTAGCCAACACAGCAGCATCGTTACTGGAAAGGCTATGACTATGGTAATATGTAATAAAGGTGATCGATACTGGCTGACCCTTCCAAATGATATTTGTCCAATAACATTGGGGTCAAGGTGTCTGACCTTTTCATTTGCTCTCTTTGACATCAGCAAAATGCTATTTCTGAACTCTAAAGATGCAACGTTTTATAATGTATGCCAGCCACAAGCTAAAACACAATTTGCCAATCTAGAGACTTCAATGAATGATATCACAAAAAGTTGTACGAACATAGACAATTATCTCAGAAGAGACAACTTATTGTTCTACAACATTAGAGAGTCAAAATATGAGAACTGTTTTTTCATCATCCGTGAACTGATGCAAAAGATGGGCATCAGTAATGCTGATCAGCTTCCACTTGTAAAATGTTACCGCATGAAAGGTTCGCGAAATCCTATACTTTGTCGGTTCCATTTCTATGGTGACCGGCAACATGTCTTTGAGAACAGGTTTAAGTTGAAAGGTACCCATGTGTTCATTGAGGAACATTTTCCTGATGAGACAATCCAAAAAAGAAAAACACTGTTTCCCTTCCTCAAAGCGGCCAAGGCCCTGAATATGAAGTGTTACCTGAAAAGTGACAAATTGGTTGTGAATAATATCACGTATTCAATTGAAAACTTGAATGATCTTCCAATTTCACTGAAATTTGTTCATGATTGCTACAAGCAAAATGAGAACGCTACAGCTTTCTTTGGGTATCGATGTCCTCTTTCAAATTTTTATGAGTTTTCTTTCACTGATGAGTACTCTGTCACATATCACTCAACTGAGCAGTATCTGCAGTACCACAAGGCCATATTTTTCAAGGATGACGTGGTTGCCAACAAAATACTTACAGGGTGGTCAAAAAAAAACTTTACACTTATGAATAATTTTTTGGATGACGCTCATTGCAACAAATGCTTATTTTTCAATGCAAAAACAACTTGTATAGCAAAGAATAACTCTTCTAGAGACAATTTATTCATTTGGAGGTCCTTCTGGACTGATGACTTTTCTGCAGTGGGCCTAAATGATTCAGAGGTGTCAAAAATGTAACTTTGTGTCCGTTTTTCCCAAACAAACATAATGGATGCCTTTATTGGACAATTAAGGCCTGTGGTGTCTTGCAGGGATCTGCCTCTAAGTTTGCCCGTCCAGAATAATCACATTGATTGAGATCTTGTGATAACAGGGGCCATATTGTCCCGCTGAAAAATTTGACAGAGCAAACCTTGATCCAGTTCTGGGCTTTCCAAGGGAGTGTGGCTGATGCCCCGTCTTGTTCGAAGATCAAATTATCTGTGGCACTGTATGTCTTATCTATCCACGGCTTTAGATGCTCTTTCAAGATGTTAATATGTACTTTTCATGCGATTTCAACACCCTGATCATCCGCCTTCAGATGGCTTTGTTTTAAAATCTTATAATGGCCATAGTGAAGTCTGAATTTGCTCTAGCACCTTCTGGTTTGTGCTGAATTGTGCCTCTGTCTTCTCAATTTCATTTTATGTTGTATTTATTTTGTCCTGTGAAGCTCAGTAGCTTCATAATTGCTGATGGGCCATGAACAACCCGGAGTAGTAAAAACGCAGGAGCACTCCCGGCTTCCATTTTGTCTGCTATCAAAAAAGTAACGAACCGTTTTGATTATTAACCAATTTTCCAAAGATCTAACATACTTGGCTTCTATACACAATAAGTACCCAGGCACTGACTCAGTCATGGCAGCCTGGAAGATGAAATATCAACTGTGAAGTTTTTTTTTGACCACCCTGTATGTGTAAGACCCCTTTGCTGGCAAAAACACTGTCTTATGAAATTTCCCATGTAAATGAAGGTCTGTGGCAAAATGAAGCCCCAAAAATCATGAAAAAGGGACTAGAGCTCAAGTTCAGAAAGAGCCAAACTTGTAGGGATTTTCTTCTAAGAACTGGGACACGGAAATTAGGGGAGGCCTCCCCATTTGATAAATTCTGGGGAACAGGCATTGGCCTTACAGATTCATAGGCACTCAATGATGGTGCCTGGCTTGGACAGAACAAAATGGGGAATCTGTTGCAAGAGATTCGTGAACTACTGCAATAATGTACATTAATAATCTGTTCAAATTTCTTGATACATCACAAAATGTTTTACCTGAATTCCTTCATTCTTTAATGACCAATTTGGTTTACTTGTGTACATCTTGTGTTCGGAAGGCTTGATAATTAATTCGTATTTTTGATCTTTGCAATGACTATAAAGTGCTTATCAAACACTTTGTGATGCTTGTACATCAATGAACTATGACTAAGACAAATGTTTGAGGCATTCGCATTGGACTTTGGTGCCTTAAAACACAAACTGATTCACTTGAGACATTTGATAAAATTATTGAATTTGGGTTGTTATGTTTATATGATGTTTCAAATCACCGTATACTTTTCCTTCAAATATGATTTGACTATAATGGTATTTGAATATGACTATCTACCTGGATGATCAGTGACATGCTACAATGTTGGCTTATTGATGTTCAATTGAGTTGATTACCATCATAATGTGTTGTACTTTGAATATCAAAACTGCTTGAATGACCCATTGCTTTTTGTTTTGTTATTTTAAGAATAAGAATGATGTTTCCATTCAAACAATTGACTTAGATGTTAGAAATCACAAAATGATTGCTGCCTTTATCCTAAACCATGTGAAACATTATACAATTGTTTGATTGCATTGTTTACAAACAATCAGTGATATGTCGCATTAGTGATGTTTACTACATGAAAACTGCTCATGATTCCCTTTGAACTGCGGCAATTTTTCCAATATTACATAAAATATTTCTCTCTCAAATGGCTTGTTTGTTGCACAATCCAGAAAAGCTTGATATCTCGTGACACATGATTACTGAATTATTATAAAAATTGTTGCAATGACTACTTGACGGGTTCTTGTGTGACTAAATTATTTGATAAATTATTTGATTGGTTGATCATTACTTTCCTGATGTGTTGTTTTAATCTGATTTGGAACTACTTAATTGCTATTGTCCCATGATATATAGTGTTGACATGCATTTATAAATTGTGTGACATATGAAATGAAATGGCCGGATTAATATTTTGGTTTGAGTTGCTTGAAATTAACTACTGTCTGATGTTATGTCTATGCTCTGTGTGTGTTGATTTTTATTTTTTTTTATTTTTTTTTTTTTACTCTGAATGAGAGCTTTATAATTATTGTGGTCAAATTCAAAGGCGTGAACTATTGATGTATACTTGTTTGATGCATGGAGCTGCCTTTTTCACGTGATACTATTTATCAGGTTAATACTCTGGTTAGGATGGGTTGAATAATCTTATTTGTTTATTGTGTGATTTATAATTTGGGTTTGAGGTGGTTAAAATTATGTTAATATCTTGGGTTACTACCACATCCTCTGTATTTTTCTGAATGTGATGATCTGTTGACATACTTTCATAATTTAATATATGGAATTGTTAACTGTTTTCTAATACTATATATTTGGATAATGACATCAGCTATAATTGGCACGATGTTCTCATAATCGGTTAAAAATGGGGCTAATTTTCCGGTAGGGAAATCTAAAATTATTTATTATCTAATATCATATGTATATGACCTTTTTATACCATCTCTTTTATGTCTCTGTTGATAAGATCTATGAATCTATATTTAGTAATCCCCTTAATGATGCCGAGGCCTCGCCAATGTTTATAGTAATAATTAGTAAATATGATATGTTTTTCTGATAATCGTAGAATATAAACCCTAGTACAACTCCACCCTTAACTTTTTTATCTCTTATAAATGTGAACCATGAACTGTCTGACAACCTTTGACAAATATGCACACCTTTTTACTGCACATTGTTTGTATTACAATTTGTTTTGTATTAACCTGCTTTTCCTTCAACCAATCATTTCCACCCATCAATGAAGCCTATGTGTCTCTCTCCTCTTCCCTCAAACACACTGCCCAGATTGTTCATTATTACCATGAATTATGTGCACATTCACTTAATGATGGATGGACATTCTTCCTTTTGAACATATGCCCAACATTTAACTACAGTTTACTCCCTGGTATTTTCATTTTTGAGCAATGACCTCCTTGTTGGACATAGTTAATTTTAATGAGTTATTTGATAGTAATGAAGAATCGCCAAACATTTTTAGTCCCTCAGCTTACTATGATTTCAACACTGCTTCCGAACTACTGAGAGAAAAGTTAGACACTTTTACCATTTTAAGTTTGAACATTCAATCTCTCAATGCTAAATTTGATGAATTAAAAGTATATCTAGAATCATACTCAGAGAAAAATTTCCAATTTAGCGCTATATGTATTCAAGAAACCTGGCTAAGGAACGATTTTGATACTTCCCTATTTAAAATTGAAGGATATAATCTTATTACTAGCAAAGACCCATGCAGCATTCATGGTGGCACTGCCATTTATTTGAAAAATTCCTTTAAATATAATATCTTGTCGTACCAAGGAAACGGAGTAAATTGGGATGGTTTGTTTGTGGAAGTAACCATAGATAATTCAGTAGGTTCAAAGAAATTAATTGTTGGAAATATCTATCGGCCTCCTCGAAATTTATATCAAGATTATCAGACATTCATTAATGAAATTGACAAGGTTTTAAATGACTTTAATCAGTTATCTACAGATATAGTCATTGCTGGGGATTTTAATTTGAATCTATTGAAGATAGATGAAAATACACAAATTAATAATTTCTTTGAACTTATTCTAGCAAACGGTTTCATTCCTAAAATAACAGCCCCTACACGAATCACACATGCTAGTGCTACATTGATTGATAACTACTTAGTAAAGCTTTCAAATCAATTCTCTAAAACAACAGCAGGTATATTAGAACATAATTTGTCTGATCATTATCCATATTTCATATGTTTGGATTTCCTAAAGTTTGTAAAGAAATGTACAAAACATATCAAAACTTTTGTGAATACCCCGGTTGCATGCGAAAACTTCAAAAGTGAAATACTAGAATCATGTTCACTTGAACACTTTAATGTGGATCATGAAGAAGACCCAAACAATAATTTTTGTACTCTAAGCCAAAAATTAGCATCAGCACTTGAAAAGCATCTTCCGTGTAAAGTAGTTAGATTTAATAAATATAAACATCGTAAGACAAAATGGATCACTGCCGGTATCATTCGATCTATAAAATTTAGAGACGGTTTGTATAAGAAATTCAGATCCGTAACTATATCTGATAATAACTATGAAGCAATGAAGACTAATCTATGCACATATAACCGAATACTCAAGAAGACCATCAAATTAGCTAAAAAATCATATTATGCCAGCTGCTTTGAAAAATATAAAGATGACATAAAGAAGACTTGGGTTACAATAAAGGGATTATTAAATAAGAGTTCAGAAAAAGAGGAGCTTCCAAGATACTTCTTAATCAATGACATTCCAGTCTTAGATCAACAAAAGATAGCTGAAGAATTTAATAAGTACTTTGTGAATATAGGTCCATCCTTAGCTGAAAATATTGAGCAACCTCTAGGCAAATCATTCAAAGATTATCTCAAGGATCCTGGTGTGAGTGAGAGCTATCTTCAATTCAACTATGTTAAGAAAGAAGATGTTGAGAAAATTATTAAAGAATTCAAACCAAAAACCAGCTGTGGTATAGATGGACTATCAAACAAACTAATCAAATTGATAGGAAGTGAAATAGCTGACATATTGACAGTGATAATTAACCAAATGATTTATAATGGTTGCTTTCCAGATAAGTTAAAAATAGCTAAAATTACCCCAATCTACAAAAAGAACGAAAACTATCTTTTTGAAAACTATAGACCAATATCGATACTACCAAGTATATCTAAGATCTTTGAAAGAGTTATCTTCAATCAGCTACACAATTATTTTCAATCACAGAACTTGTATTACAACAGTCAATATGGTTTTCGGCAGAAACACTCTACAGAATTAGCATTGCTTGAATTAATAGACAGAGTAACTTCAGAAATGGACAAATATAACACTCCACTCAATATATTTATAGACCTCTCTAAGGCATTTGATACCATTGATCATACCATCTTACTCGAAAAACTTTATCATTATGGAATAAGGAACAAAGCTTTGAAATTATTTGAAAGTTACCTAAAAGACAGGTGTCAATATCTTGATTTTCAAGGTGTATTCTCTAGTCAAATGAAAATTACTACTGGTGTTCCACAAGGATCCATATTAGGACCCCTCCTTTTTATTATCTACATAAATGATATAAGTAATTCTAGTAACATTTTCTATCCGATTATCTATGCCGATGACACTACCCTAATGGCAACTCTAAATGTATTTAATCATTCTTCTGAAATCATTAATTCAGAACTGATGAATATTGTAGACTGGTTCAAATTAAATCGACTGTCGTTAAATTGTGATAAAACAAGAGCTATGGTATTTCACCCACCACAGAAAAGAATTACCAGGCCAATTCTAAAAATAAATGATCAAATTATAAATTATGAAGATAATTTTGATTTCTTGGGGGTAATGGTCAACAAAAGTCTAAATTGGACAACTCATGTATCAAAGATCTCAAAGAAAATTTCGAGGACTATAGGAGTAATGTGTAAATTGAAACATGTAGTCCCTCAAAACATACTACTAACAATTTACAACTCATTGATTACACCATATTTTAACTATGGAATACTAGCATGGGGCTCTAAAGTAAGTAAACTTCTTAAATTACAAAAAAAAGCCATACGAATAATAGCGAACGCAGCCTATAATTCCCATACTGATCCGTTGTTTAAGGAACTGAATTTACTAAAGGTAACGGATGTTTGCTTACTGCAGGAATATAAATTTTGTTACAAATACCTGAATGGGACTTTACCAGCATATTTTATGAATGGTTTTATTAATGTTCAACACAGTGTTCACTCCTATAATACAAGAGGTGCAAATGATTTTCAATTTCCAAGTATAAGACATTCTTTTGCTAAACAAGATTTACGATATAGAATACCTCTGATTTATAATAAATGTCCCAATTCCATTAAAGAAAAAGTCTTAACCCATAGTTACCACGGATATTCAAAATATATAAAATTTTATTTCATAAGGGAAAAATACAACATTGTTTGTAATAATCACCTGTGTTTTGTCTGTAATAGACAACTGCGAGGCTAATTTTGAATTTTCTATTTTGTTTATTGGTTTTCTCCTACAGCTTACCTCAACAGCATTAAATTAAAAAAAAAAAAGGAGAAAACTCGCCATGGCTTCTTTTTCATTCACATTCTCATCCTTCATTCTCATTGCTCATTGTTGCATTTTTCTTTTTTCTTTTTCTCATCTCCATCATAAGGTGCTTCCTGGCAGCGACTAACCAGTCTTCAGGAAGCTCCTTCACATGGTCATCAGTATCATTTTGTGCTATGTTTATTTGTTTTATTGGTATTGTTGATTTGACATTCTCCTTTCTTTTGTGTATATGTTAAGCATTCATTATTATTGTATTACTTTTCTCATCTTTAATTTAAATATTTATTTCTATTATAACTTTTTTTTTTTTTTTTACTGCTTGATCATGTGAAAATAAAGAGTTCTGAGTTCTGAGTTCTGAGTTCTGAGTTCTGTGTAGCCTAGTGAAAAAGTTAGACTTGCATACATTTTAAAAATCCGCTATTCATAGCGTTCATCATATACATGTATAGGTTCAGGTTACCCGGCCAGAGCGGAATCATACCCAAGACTTAGCGATTGCATTACCAACAGAACTGATCCTCCTCTGGCTTTAATCCTCTGAATAATATTGAAGCAATGGCACCTGTAGAGCCTTCACAACCAAAATTCCTCCATCTGATGCTCCTTGAAAATACCCCATTGTTGGCCTTTGAAGCAGACGCTAAAAAATGTCTAGAATTGTAGCAATGTGACCTTTGCACACCTTCATCTGCCTTCTTGAAAGACAGGGGACTTACATATAAAAAAATTGTTGTAATGAGCCTGTCATCATTGCAAGCCATTCAACGTAAGGAAAGCTGCAGCCGGAGGTTAAACACTCCCTTCGGCTTGAATTCTGCAATCTGGATCAGCAGCTTTTCGAAGGTTATAGAATGCAGTCAGTTGTCTGAAGAAAACAAAAACTATATAATTTCAAATCTTGAAATGAGACCGACCTCAACCTTTTATACAGATTCACGCAGAAATGTCAACTATAACACATAATTATCTTAATCAATTGAATGAGAAAATGTTGGTTGAACCGAATTACGGGTAGCTCATGTAGCTTTTTTAAAGTTTTTTTTTAATCTAAAATCATTTGAAGGCCCACTTCTCAACCAGAAAAACATTAAACCTGAAAAGAAATTAAAAAAAATTATAAAACTAATACATTTTGGAGACTGAGTCTTTAGGGAAAACTTACCTGTGATATATCTTATTCTAACTATCACAATAAGATCTTACCTGAATATTTCTCTAGCACTTGACGAACTAGGTGGCTAATGATATAAATATGACAATAGGAATATTGCAACATGTCCATTCAGTCTCAATGTGCTCATAAATTACGTATAGACACAAGTATCTGGATTATTTGTTCCAGGGAATTACAGCACAGCCTGCCACTATGTTAATACATTTATGAAAGACTGTCACTGGCCGCCTCCTCCAAAGAGTATTTTTGTGTTTAATTATACTTGGGTCAGGGGGCCAAGATATGCATGATGGGACTTGATGGGTGTCTCAAGAGACACAATGTGGCTATTCATGTTACTGCTGAGGGAACACAACTTACTGTCAAGTGTTTGGGAGTGTTGTTACATGAGCTCAGGCAGGTTAGTTGAGAGGCAAGGTTAGTTGAAGCGCCCCAACTCCTGGTGATACAAATGATAATTTGAAAAAAATTGTGCCATTTGTGAGAAGCAGAATGAAAAAAAAAATCAGGTTTAAGTCAACAGGAATCCTGGATAAAGGTTGAGGAGTGAAGCCAAAAAGTGTAAAAGTCACTTTTCTGAGTGCCTTTGTGCTCAGCAGGTAAATGCTTTTAACAGCCTCCAGAATTGATATGGAATTCTTAGATGGATATAGAATACGGAAACTGGCCGTTTTGTATTCCAAGAATACACAGAGACACAAAAAGTGTACCCTGTATTTCAGGAATACACATAGACACAAAAAGTGTACCTTGTATTCCAGGAATACACATAGATGCAAAAAGTGTACCCTGTATTCCAGGAATACACATAGACACAAAAAGTGTACCCCGTATTCCAGGAATACACATAGACACAAAAAGTGTACCCTGTATTCCAGGAATACACATAGACACAAAAAATGTACCCTGTATTCCAGGAATACACATAGACACAAAAAGTGTACCCTGTATTCCAGGAATACACATAGACACAAAAAATGTACCCTGTATTCCAGGAATACACATAGACACAAAAAGTGTACCCTGTATTCCAGGAATACACATAGACACAAAAAATGTACCCTGTATTCCAGGAATACACATAGACAAAAAAAATGTACCCTGTATTCCAGGAATACCCGTAGACACAAAAACGTACCCTGTATTCCAGGAATACCCGTAGACACAAAAATGTACCCTGTATTCCAGGAATACACATAGACAAAAAAAATGTACCCTGTATTCCAGGAATACCCGTAGACACAAAAACGTACCCTGTATTCCAGGAATACCCGTAGACACAAAAATGTACCCTGTATTCCAGGAATACACATAGACAAAAAATGTACCCTGTATTCCAGGAATACCCGTAGACAAAATGATCTCACAGAACAGTCAATGGTTTATATGCTGAAAGTTAACACTTCAAAATCGACATGATGCAGAAATGCAATACATTACTTTTAGTTTCAATAATTCTTTATAAAAGTGGCTTTCTAAGGCTACATAATGCCTGTACATGATGTAGAAATGTAGAAATTGAGTCAAAATTTGTTCATTTTCTCAAGTTCATCTGTCCATAATAGATCTTTACTGATTTCAATGTCTTGTACGCTTTGCTATTCTCTGCAGTCTGGATCAATCTGGTTTCCATGGCATGTTGTGACCTGTTGTGGCTTACTGAGTTGTGTCACGAATCTTTTCTGAATCGGTGACATCACTTTCATTTTTTTCTCGACCAATCAGAGCCCAGAAAGCAGTACTCCCTGCTACTCTGTAGAATCACAGACAGGAACTAGATTGGACAATGGTCTGGACTTCAAGTTGAAATGCAGTTTCTATCACCATCAGCCACCACCCTGCAACAAAAAAAGGGGATATAATTAATCATTCAATTAATCAATGCTAGACAGAAATAGAAAAGAGCGTGGGAGTCCAAAAATGTTGGGTTTCTCACCCAGGGTTTGAACCCGTGCAGGCATTGACCTTAAGCGGAGTGGGCCTGAAGTAACTGAGAAGATTTAGTCCAGTGACAACACTTATTTCCAACATGAATAAAAAAAACAGGTGATGTCAGAATGAGGCACAGGCAGTGGTCTGTCTTGGCTCCGCCCACTAGCAACACCCTAGCAACCCACTCCTTTTTGACCGGAACGTAGAGAAATTATTGTTGAAGGGCAATTTTGTCAATCCCAGGGCTGAGGGGATATAGGGGAGAGTGGAGCCAGTTGAACTAAATTTCAGAAATTGCTGTCCTGTGTGTATACCTTTACAGCTTTCAAGGAGAACAAAGATGGAAAAGGTAGTTTAAAAAGTTGTCTAAACATCCCAACTTTAAGTCTTGGTGTATATCTTACCACGGCCAACATATCAGCCTCCAAAAAAATTAAAAATTGGTTGAACTGGCCCCACCCTTGAGCCAGTTGAACCATCCATTGTAGCCCTGGGACCCATGCGTAGCATGGGTCATGGGTTGTCCCATACAAAATCTTGAGATTTTGACATGCTATCGGGAGAATTGAGCTAGATTGATCAATTTTTAATCAATCTTTACAAGATTTGGAATTCTGTTTCTCAAGATATTTTGCTTGGGACAGCTTTACCTTTGAAAGTGATTCTCCCAATAGAAAGGACAAATAAATCACTTTGAATATCGATAATTCCTTAAAAAAGTAACAAAAATCATCAATCTGATTGAGATCACACTGGTGACGTCATCAGACTGTGCTATGAAGTCATAGGGTGCTTTCTGTGACGTCATGATCACAGTCAAAAACTGACCAATCAGACAACGTCATTTCTTCAATGCATAAAGAAAAAAATCATTTCTTTACATTCACAGGATAATGGCTAAACCGTTTTAACATTAAGAGAAATAGAAATAGGTGCCGTCAGTAGGAAATTTTGTCTAGTTGCAGATGGTGTAATTGAAATTAACGAACTCCAAATATTTTCTGAGATATCTCAATTCTCCCTCACCCTGTCTTTGAAATCTCATGGTTTTTCAATGGGACGATTCATGACCCCTGTCCCACAGGGGTCCAGGGCTACATCCATTGGGGCCAGTTGAACCATCCATTGGGGCCAGTTGAACCATCCATTGGGGCCAGTTGAACCATTGGAAGGATGATGGGTGAAGTTCGGGGATGCAGTCCTTTATTTTTGCTAACAAGTTTAGCGAGGAGCATAGCATGTTTTGGCTAAATTTGACATGTCTCACACATTTTTTTCTGTTCAAAGAATAGCCTGGGGCCAGTTGAACCAGTCGACGATTAAACTTTAATAATATTTTTTTCTAAATATTTTAATCGTTTGTAATTTGCAACTTAGAAAAACAGTTTTTGAAGCAATCACTGTTTTCTGAGGTGAATAATAAGAATAATAATAATAATGATAGGTAATCAAAGAATACCAATATAATCCCCCGCTTGAAAGCTGTAAAGGTATGCACACAGGAGAGAAATTAATTCAAGGGCGATATTTTTTAACAATGGAACTTTATAACAAAACAACCTAAGTCAGGGTCATTGAGTAACAATATCATGAGCTGTTGTGTGAATTAATATCACTCGAGCCCGAAGGCAGCATCCCAAGTGAAATGTTTCGATGGTTGGAGTGACATTAATTCACCTGACAGCGAGTGATATTGTGCGAAGTGTCCTGACGCGTGGTTGTTTTGTTTCTATCACCTGGTTTTACCTCAGATTTTTAGTTATAAAGGGAGACTATTTTCTGCCATTACAAAAATGTGATGTCACCATGGAGCATGTTTTGGCCATTGCTTGGTTTGCGATGTCATCAGGGAACCGAAATGCTGGTGATTTCATAACCATTGTTAAAAAATATCGCCCTTGAAAAAAAATTTTTTTTAAATATCATAGGCCCTGATATTTTGACTGTAAATGGTGATGTTCACAGCCAACCAGGTGATAATATAACAAAACAACCCAAGTCAGGGTCACTGAGTAATTATGCTACAGTCTCAAGGCACATTATGGAGAACTTTTTACCGCTGAGGGATAGCTTGAGATGAATTCTAGGAAAGGAAAAAAATTACCAACCCGGGCGACATGCAATGTTTATAAAACGATTATATAATTAATTAAAAGCATATCAAGGCGGGATAAGATCGTAAATCGGGGGGATAAGATCGTAAATCGGCGGAGACAAGATCATATCCCTGTGAGAAAGATCTAAATGCCTGTGGGGATGTCAAAAATCGTCGGCGGGATGTCGAAAGACCGTCGGCGGGATGTCAAAAACTGCCGGCGAGGCTGCAAATGTTCCGCAGGGGAAGTAAAAATATCCCGCAGGAGCAAGAGAGGTCCCCGCAGGGGCAGGAGAGGTCCCCTCAGGGGCAGGGGATGTCCTAATATCCCGCCGGAGATGTTTTTGAGACTTTCTCACTGAAAAAATCCCCGCCGGACATCCAAAAATCAAGAAAATTTTGGGCTCTGTTCCACCGTCATGGAAAAAAAGTTTCAACGTGTTGAATCTTTTTTGACATCCATGGCGCAGTTTTTCCATTTCTAGAAACCCCTGAGGTAAGCAAAAACTACCCCTGAGGGATGTGAAAAGTCGACGGCGGATCACCCAAATTCATCCAAATTACCAGGAAATACCATTCTGCCGACGCCTAAAGTGCTCCGTAACGTGCCGTGAGAATGGGGCATAACAATATCACTCGCTGTTGTGTGACTTAATATCACTCGAGCCCTGCGGGTGATATTGTACAAAGTGCGTTGACGAATGTTTGTTTTGTTTTTATCACCTGGTTTTTCACTCAAATTTTATTTATAAACAGAGACTATTTTCTGCCAATACAGAATGTGGCGTCACCATGCAGCAACAATGGATATGACGTAACAATACCATTTTTTTGGCCATTGTTTGGTTTGTGACATCATCGGGCAGCTAAAATGCTGGTGATGTCATGCACTTAGTGCATTGCTTCAAAGATTATGTTCCCAAGATGTGACGCCACCAATTGACTCAATGGGAATCGTCATAGCATGACGCCACCTGGGGAGTGGGCGCCAAACTATTGGACATGTATGCTCAGCTTCATAACGTCACACCAGTTGTGACTGACAACCAGCAGACCAGCAGGCCTACTTGCGACTTGGTGCATGGCAAAGATAGGCCTAATATATATGTGGTGCATGGTGTGTACTGCCACTGTGTAGGGGGTCAACAATAAGGACAATACAACTGTATCTGTAATTTAATGTGAATTAGGCCTGCTATTATATTGAAATCTTCCTTCCACAAATTAAAGAAAATTAATGTGTGTCACAGCAAAACATGGTAACAATAAATACATATCAACAGAGACAATGGTAAATACTTCACCATCACATTTTTTTAATGCAGTCTACAAAACGCTCACAAGAAATTATTTATTGTATGTATCTGATTGTGTATACAGTTATAGTATAGGCCTACAGATATTAACTGATTTTGAGAGCATAAGTAAAATCTATTTCCCTCGATGGTACGTAAGTGAAAACTCATTCACGAGGCCGAAGATAAGCATTGCACTATTACTAGTTTTGGTGATTTTTTTTATCTTTACGAAATAGCCTCATTTAGGAAAAAGACATTTTTGCCAAAAAAATGTTGTGGAAAAATAATTTTTGGGGGAAAATAACGATGGGAAAAAATGTTAAAAAAACAATTTGGGGAAAAAAATATATTTTGTAAGAAAAAATATGGGAAAAAAATTTAAGGGAAAAAAAAATTGGAAATATTTTTTAACAATTCACATTTTTAGGTTTTTGAACTTACAATTGCAGGGCAATATCCTAAAATAATAACTGACATGTGACCAGCTCTCAGCCAATGACAGCTCAGCTGTGCTTTCATGGTGGAGGTATAATAAAACTTTATGATTTACTGTTTGCTTGCAATAGCCAACATTCAGAAAATATGACTTCCATGAAGAAGTATCACATAATGTTTATCAAGGAGACATTTCCGGGAAAAAGACCAGAATTGCCTGTTTGCTGTTTGAGACATTCCCTGGCAGGTCAAGGCAAGGGAGTCGGTCAGACTGAGTAGAGCCATATTTCTGGAGTTTATCTCAGAGCACACTAGATTATCCAAGAGAAAATACAATTATTTTTTGGTGTGTATGAAGTTTGTGTGTATGAAGTTTGTGACATCTCCCAAAAATGTCAAGGCACTGAATTGAAATTATTGGATCAGGAGAATATCAATAATTTATTCATTTCTAAAATTGGGCGAGAAATTATCCATTAAAAAAACATTCCCACAGGGTTTAACAGTTGGGGGGGATGCCCCTGATATTGGACCTTGGTCCCCAGGTGCCCCCCCCCCCACCCACATAGAAATCTGATACCAGCAAAGACACTTTTTGTTGTTGTTGTGGCAGCCAAATTACACATATAATATATTACATAACATACAATGATAAAAATGTTTTTGTGTTATTCCTTGACCCTGAAAACATAGGTATAGAAACAAAAACTTTTCTGTTATCTCTATTAGTTTTGACATTAACTGAGGTGACAAAATTTTCAATAATGGCCGCCGAAAACATTCATATCATATTCTAAGGTCTGTTTTCTGGCCCAGAATCCCTTATTTGACTCTCATGCAATAGCAGCAATTCATTGAACTCTGAATTATTAACGCACAATGATCGATGGACATCTTCAAAATATTTAACCTGCAATTTGAAAAAATGATGAAATTTCGAAAATTTGAAAGTGCCCCCTATGGTTAAAAAAACAGGTTTTTGATGCAGTTTAGGATACTAACATAAAGCTAGAAATTTACAAAATCAGTTTATGCTGAATAAGCATTGATATTATGGGACTTTTTGATAGATATCGGGGACTAAAACTTGAAATATCAATAAATTACAGAAAAAATTGACTTTGACCTTGACCTTAGGCAGTGACCTTGACCTCCAATCAAAATAAAAATCATCCCAAGAGGTGCGGAATTGCCCAAAACAAATATAGTTAGACACTAAAATTGTCAAATTTGGACAAATCTTAGCAGAATTATGACGTTTTTAGTATTTTTTCATTTTTTGTGAAACGCAAAGAAATTTGCCACCCTCCGCTATCTAAAAATGCTTATATCTGGCTTATGAAGGAGTGTTCCACGCTACAAAAAGTGAATTTAGAATATTCAAGTCATGTGTAATCATCCTCCATCATAAAATTTTCAAACTGTGCGCTGCGCTCTGGTTCCTATAGTGCTAAAGTTGGCATGTTTTCCCATTGAAACCCATGTTAAAGGAATTTTGCGCCACACTTGACACCCTATTTTCAAGTGGGGTAAAATCAAGGAAGAATTGAAATTATAGAAAAACGGACTTAACCAACCTTCATTATTGTGTCTAAAGGGCGTTTGGTGAAAATTTCGTCAACATTCGGCTCGGGCCACGTTTCACCCCCCGCATGGTTTTCTCAGAGACAGCCAATTAAGAAGGAAGAACTGCTGAGTTGAAGAAATCACCAGTTGTTGACTTCTCCTACACCTAAAAAGAGGACTTCCTCAAGTGTTTGGCCTCCTTTGACTGAATAAGTGTATGTCAGTGCTTTTGCCAAATCTGGGGGTCCATGGTATTTTGGTCATGAATTGTTTACGTGCATATTTGCTTCCTTAAACTGAAAAAAGTTGAGAAGTAGAAATGGCTACACAACAAATCAATAAAAAAAAATTCAAAGAAAGGAATTACTATTAGACCACGAGAGTGCAAGAGCAACTGCACGTGTTGATAGTCCAGACAGCAAATAGGCCTATCCAATGGATAGTATCCATGCAGCAGATTCATGGTACTGCAATCTTTGTTGTTTCAGATTCTTCAGTGATTTGGCAGATAAGAGAGATAATGAGAGAATATTTGTTCTGTTATTTTTTCACAAAACGATCTAATGCTACCCTGAATATAATCAATGAAAATAAATTGTAGAGCCAGGAATAAGGAGGGAGCACTTAAGGCTTGAGAACAACAATCATGGGTAACAGACTACAATTTTTAAAAGGTATTTCTCAAGATGTAGTCCAGAATGCTGTTGAACATATTCTCCCCACCCTGCCAATGGGAATTAGCATCACTTAGTAGTGTGAAAAGGTTTTTGGTATCAAGAAATTTTGCAGGTTGAAAGGCTGTATCAGTTGACAAGATTTTTTTTAAATTACAGTGTCATAATACACACCCAATGTTCTCAGAATTGATATTTCAGCCTTTGATATTCTTGGGGAATGTCTGGGACAGCTTCAGCTGTTCATCTGGACCATTGTGCACAGTGCCTCTTTAACAGCCATACCATGATGGAAACCACAAATGCATTTTAAAAGGTAATGCCATTTTAGGAGTCCCAATTCTTATAGTGTTGCACTTGCTGCTTCTCTGTGAAGATCTTGTAGCTTGCTTGACAGTGTTCTAAGATGCCAGAAACATTGCCTTTGGCTCTCCATATTCGCTTAATCACTGAAGAATCTGGATATCATTTGCAGAACAATGCATCTGTTGCAAGGATACCTGCTCTCAGGACTATTTACATGTCCAGTTGCTCTTGCACTCCCCATGCCTTTAGAATAGTCATTCCTTTCCTTGTATTTTTTCTTCTTGATTTGTTGCAAAGTCACTCACAGCTTCTGCATCCGCTTTCAGCATGTTCAGTCTCGTGGGTAAAAAATATGTGTTTGCAATTTCCGAAAGACTTATTTAGTCAAAGGAGGCCAAACAGTCCTCTTTATAGGTATAGGAGAAAAATCAACAACTGCCTATGTCTTCATCACAGCAATTCTTCCTTCTTAGGTTAAATAATAGGAAATGTGAATTTGTGGTATCTATAGGCCTACTGATGCAAGGAAACTGTCACTGGTACGAACAACCATTATTTGAATTAATGTTGTAGCTCCTAATGCAGAGCATCCCCATGCACTTTATGTTCATGATTGTTTTGGGTCTTCTGCCTTCACATATTGAAGTCTGCACCGAAACAGCCATTTGCAAGTCAAAGAGTGCAAATGGAATCAGTCACTATTGTGACAGTGTGTGCCAATTAATTAAAAGTCATATTTTAGACATTTAGACCTTGAAAACGTCACCATTACCAAGCAATACATCAGCTTATGATGCACTGATCATCAATAATAAGAACTAATACGGATTTGAAATTAATTTCACATGTGCAGGCATAGAAAAACAACATAATTCATGGAATCATGGCTTCTGCCTAAAACAACTGCAAATTCAAGAAATGATATGCCTTTTTTTCAATATAACATCAGATAGGATGGTCATAACAATTCAAAAACCTGAAAAATGAGTTCCCCATACAAATGTTATCTGAAATAGAGGTATTGCACACCTTTCTGGGTCCAAAACTAAGAAAGTTAGGCTGACCGATGCCCGTTTTGACGGCCATTTTGAATTCGGCCATTTTCTCAAAATGCTCAAGGATACGCTCTCATTACCCGCCATTTATGTTTTATGGAGGGTCTAAGGACCGCGAATCCACTGAGAAAAAAACTCTATCCGTCGGTGCAGGGTATAACCCTCTGGCAACCTGACTATAAATTTATCTATTCCAGTGAGGGGGCACTGCAGTTATGCACAATTTTTTGAGTGAAGGTTGATTGAATTAATTTTAGAATAGGAGTCAATAAATTTTCATGAGAAGTCGCAAAAAATCCTACTTATCCAGAAAAGTGTAAGAACAAATATTTGAGGAATTCAATTTCGGTTGGATATGATTCATATGAAGAGGCACGGTATGCAGCAGATTATTAATTTTCTTACTCTGAAATTAATTTCTTTTATGAATTTTTATAATTTTTCTGATAAATGTTTTCTAAACATCTTTGCGACTAACAGAAATTTTGTGCAAAGGGACCCCGATTTTGATGAAAACTCGGCAAAAATAATGCAGAACTGATACTTAAAATACATTCGTCAAAAAAAACTCCCAATTTCTCGTTAACGATATTCTTAACGAGAAATTGGGGGTTTCGATGAATTTTCCCAGATTCAATAATATTTTCATGGGAAATGCCCAAAATGGCTTTTAAGATTACTGCTTAAAACTAACTTGAAAGTATTCAAATATATTTAAAACTAATTAAACAAGTTAGGCCTTAACAAGTCAAAATAGATTTCTGGTTTTCACCAGTCAACCACCTATGACCACTGCCAGGCTTCATTAGATGTCCTCGGCAGAACTGCCTTCGAGGTGCATTTTGAAGCATTTTAGATCTTGGAGGCTGGGAGGTTGAATTGCCGCCAAATCAAAAGAATTGGAGATAAACGCAAAAATGCAGTTTCTCTTTGTAGAATGCAAACACAGCAATCTTACCATAGTGACATTTTCCCCCTCATAATGGTATTTAATTAAATAATGAGCACAATTTTAGTGAAAAATTTGGAATTTTCCCAGATTCCAGATATTTTCATGGAAAAATGTCCAAGATGACTTTTACGGAGATTTCATGATTTTTTCAGGCAATTTGGAAGATTAGGCCTACAGTTTTGGAAGCGTTGCTATGTCACACTTAGGCCCACAAATTGATAGATTTCCGGTATCCGATAAATCAAAATTTGTGACTTATTAAATTTCGAAAATTAGCCTTGTGATACCAATTAATTATTTTTCCTGTTCAAACTTAACTTTGACTACAGAAATTTCATTATTTTTCAGGAAATTTGGAAAATTACTGTTTTTGAAAGGGCTGAATTTCTGAAAATTCCTCTCAAATTTTGAGAAATTGCCCTCTACACATGGCATGTTTTCATATTTTGGTAAATGGCAAAATCGGCAGTTTTGGAGTGACCCTCCTGGAGTAGGACAAATTATCCATATTTTCAAAATTTCTTGATTTCCAACAATTATCTCCTCTGATTTATTAAATATAGATGTTTTATCATGAATGATCATTGAAATTGGTTACTATGTCAGGCTAAGGCCCACGAAATTAATACATCTCTGTTAACTTATCAAAATTTCTGAAAAAATAAAATTTTGAAAATTAGTCCTGTGATACAAAATAATTATTTTTCCCGATAAAACTTATCTGATTCACTGAATAATTGTAAATTTCATTAATTACAATGAAAAATTATGAAAATAGGGCGGGTACTACTTCGACCTACTGACTATGAAATTGTCATGATTTTTTTTACGGAATTTCGGAAAAATAGTTTTTGAAATGGATGAATTTCTGAAAATTCAAATATTCCCACAAGTTTCTCACCAGATTTATAAAATTCAAGTGTTTTGCTTATGTTCTAACCAATTATAAGACACGCAAAAATTTGAGAAATTGCCCTCCAAACATGGCATGTGTTTTTCAAATTTTTCTTTCATCTAAACCCAGTTTAAATATATTTTGTAAATTTTTTCTAGCATCCAGAGAGTGCTGAACATCGGCCACTTTTTTGTTGATGAAAGGAGGATTTCTGTGAAAAATGGCTTCCCGACACCCCTATTATGAGGCCCCCCTGTGAGAAAAGTATTCTGAGTTTTGAAGTTTCAATTTCACATTTCCTTGTTTAAGAGGTGGTCTGATCACTATGTAAAATTTTAGGCGATTCCGAGAATGTCATGCGAACCAAGTGCCTGACTTTGCATGATTCTCTCCGCTACAGCTCATGTAGAAGCTATTGTTGTCACTTTTTCTTTGGGGGGGGGGGGGGCTGCCCTCCCTCCCAGCCGGGGGTGCCGGAACGGGGGAGGCAGGGGGGACAATTGCCCCCCCTGCCCTAGTCCAGGGGAGGCAGGGAAAGGTGTGCCCTTTGATCTTCAACATTATTAGGCCTTATTTCAATAATCCTCCAAACCGTCGGAACGCCCCTGTCGCCCACATTTCCTTCCGGCACCCTTTTTCCCAGCCGGGGGCCAACAGTTATAGGGCTATATTGATTATACCATTGAGGAATCTAATTTCGACACGACAGTTGAATTCGACATGCTGATTTGGGGGCAGTCAAGTGCATTTGACACATGCTGCAACTGCAGTGTAATTCGTGGTAGTGTCCGCCAAATGTCAACAACTTGCTGGTCTGATTCATTCACTTGACAGGCAGGTTGGTGAGTGTCGAATTCAACAGTCGTGTCGAAAATAGATGTCGTTGATGGTACAAATCAAAAAGATATATGAAAACTCACAAGTCAACAAGCTAATGGTATCAAAAATATTTGCTGACATTTCTATGTGGAGTTTGACCCCTCCTCCCTCCTGACATGGTTGCAAGTGAAAATGAAAACAATGAAAAAAAAAATCTGGAAATTGGAAAAAAAAGTTTACAAACCATTTTTTTTTTGCATAGGGGGACTGGGAGGAGCAACAAACTTTCTTTACAGGATTTTCAAAAATCCCAACCCCCCCCCCCCCAAAAAACGAAGCCATCTGGTCGGCCCCTAAATGTGCAGTGCTCTTCAATCGCAAACTGGAAACTAAATGGGGGTGTAGTGTTGTCATAGCCATAGGGCTGGGGAACACTGTTCGTGCGCCGGGGGGAGGAAAAAAAATAGGAAAGGGGGAAAAAGAGGGGAAGGGGGAAAGAGGGGAGGGGAAAAAATAGGAAGTTTTGTTTCCCAACTTCATATATAAAGGTACTTTTTCCTTGTGTTTTGATTTCCTACTGTTTTAGTCTCATCTGTTCTCACTTTCACTTTGCAAGTCAGCAAATGATACTCTCACATTGTCTCACATTGCATGTACATCGCTCTACTGTACCCTCCTGACAGAATAATAGTCGAGACAACTCAAACCAGCGCCTTCGTAGGTTTCAACTCTTAATCTAGGCCTTAACCATCAGACCATGGTCACCCATTATTTGACCAAAAATAGCAGATCGGAATGAAACTCGCAGAACATTCTTTCGTTAGTCATCCAAAGTTTTAGGACTGTGAAGCAGTACTTTTTTTTACGATAAAGCAAAACAAACAGAGCAATCTCAATCTGAACAGTTTTATTGCATGGTCATGGAACATGACTATATACATGACTTCTCTTTTTTATTACTATGCATAATATCAATATAATTATGATGACTTAAATCAGATGTCACCACAATTGATCACATCGAACACGGTGCATTACATAACATATTAAGCATGCGTCACATATAATATACTTTATTAATCACTTGTGTGAACTTTGTTTTAACAATCCTTATACATTCATAACTAGTAAGTCACCTGGGCCTATGTTGGACGGCTGTTTCAATCATCCTTCGCCTCATTGCCGTGTCCTCCCCCTGTCCTAATTAGCCTCTCAAGTGCATAAATACAGGACGTAAAGCCCCAATCATCCATCCATATCATAACTAGTAAATGACATGACATATGAATTGAATTTAACAAGAAGGTACAACACAAAAAAAAGGTAGCTCAGACCAGATTGAATCAATGGCTGTCTTACAATATAACAGCTGAAGGTACAAAAGATTAATAATAGTTATTAGCTCGAAGTAGATTGTTGATCGTCTAAGACTTGAACATAAATAGATGAAGTTATGGTTCACATTTCAATATTAATCTCCATCAACTATTTTATGTTTTATAATGAAACCTTTGATGTTAAAAGCTCTTCAATTTCATAAACATGCATTTACTCAATCAGCCATAATCCTGCATCATTCTTTGAATATTTAATCAATTTTTTTAGTACAAACTGCTTGTCATTGACTTATTCAAACACAATTTACATAACTGAATAAGTATCAATTATGATATTTCTCAATGGCTTAAAAATTCTTAAAAAACTTTGCATCTCTAATCTGTCATATATATACAGATTATTAATACATATTTCAGTTCAATTAAACTGTGAAATAAAACCAATAACAGTAAAACACATGGAATGATGCCAATGTCTGAACAACAAAAACAGTCTTACAAAATACAGAGAAGACCGAAACAAGGAACCAAGTGCTAAGGAAATAGGATGGAATTTCCATGTCATACAGCCATGGTCATAAAAAAAAAGAGAGAATCAAGTCAACATCAATGAGAATGAAAATTATAATACAAATAGAATATTTCCGAAATAAAAAGGGAGAACGGCTTTTGTGAAATTTCTAAAGCTTCACAGAAGTACAAGCTTTAAACAATTATTGACTGAAAAACAATACTTTCAGTACAAGATAAAGGTAGTTCATGGTTTGGGTAATTATCCGCGACTGCTGAATGAGTAGGAGCTTGTTCTGCTGCATTTGTTTTCATCGCCAGAGTCTGCCCGAGATTATGCTGTTGTCGAGAGTATTTGTGCTTCCACTCAGTAAGCGGTGGAGTCTCATCCATTAGATATCAAAAACGCTGGTTTTCTTTCTGAAAAACCCACAAAAAATTCATAAATACATATTATATATATGACTATGCTGTTGGGTGTTGCAGTGAGCTTTTATAGCATTTTTTTTCATACTGAAAGAAAAACATATTAATATTGAAAATTTCAAAATTCATTCCATTGTATGTCCTTTCTTAATGAATTATACAATTCAAACGTGAAAAGACTTCACTGACCCTAGCATAGTTGAGTCAACACTTGTCAGATTCTTTGACCATAAAAAGAAACTGGTAATGATACAGGCATTGTAATTGAAAGTGCATGCGCATGTTTCTTAACCAATATATTTTATTTATGTGCATTAATTGGGAGGTTCATATCTAATCATTTAATTCTATTTTTATAGCCCTATTCATGACTACCTAAATAGTTTTTGATTTTGAATATTTGCAAAACAATATCAAAAGTTCTGTGATTTCTTATCTTTTTTTGCACAATTAAAACTGGACTCCTTCATATATTATTAATGAACCAAAAATGGGACTTATACCGCCTGAAAGTACATGGTAATACGAAAATTTTAAGACAAAATCGAACAAAATATGTTAGGAATTTTTTGAGAAATTAGATTTTTTTAAAATCTTGTTTGTCTCATCAATTGAATACATGTAGGCCTACAGAGCCTTATAATACAGTAAACAAGCTTGAAAACATAATGAAACTAGTTAGCTTAGCTCTCTAAAGAATTTCAAACAAGCTAGACCAATGAAATAAAAATATTTTGAGACTTTATAGAAATAAGTGAGTGACATTGTTTATCACACACTTTAAAAATTCAAAAATGCTAAAAGAAACACATTGCTTAATTTGTTCAGTCTTTATAATAAAATATGTGTCACTTTCATTGTGTCATTTTTATGCTAGTTACTTTTTAGTTACTTTTATGACTTTGCGTCATAAAATATGTCCAATGTGGACAATCAAATTGCGTGGTTTGTGTCATGTATGTTTCCAGGTGGCAATTTCGAAGTGACATTTTGATTTGTACTCTTTTCCATAATTGCAGTACTCTTAATTAATAATCAATCAATCAATCAATGAGAAAAAACGGTGTCATTATATTCATTTAACACAGGGGTCCAGAGCAAGATGCAAGGTGAAAGGCAAACAACGCATGAAAATAAAAGGTCCAATATTTGTTTTAAGGTAAAAGTGAAACATTTTGCAGCAGGGAACTTTTAAAACTTTTGACTTTTCACACCTTTTTTCTAGGCTAACAAAAATCACTAATGTGTTATCAAATTCAATGTTTTCCAGAAACTTTTGCATGCTTCAAATTGTGACATAACTGCATAGGATTCTGTTTGCCCTTCAGATACAGAATTTTTTTAAAGACTGGCCCAGAGGTGCGACCTCGAAATCTCGTAAAATGTGAAGTTTTTATATTATTCACCTTTTTGGTCAAATTCTCAGGGGGTTAGCTATGGCTCTGAGACTGTATCTTAAAATACCATTTTTATCACATACATGTATAACAAGACTGAATTTTGGAAGACACCATTCATAAATTTTCAAGAAATGTATTTACTGCCGCGACTGAGTGGAGAGAAATTTTGGAATTGGGTGCTAATAAAAAAGAAATTACGAGAGGCCTCAATTAGGGATTAATGACTTCTATGACCATTATACTGCAGGTTAAAAATATCATTGCCTCAAGTACATCTTTACCGAACCAGACATATTGCAATGGCCCAAGTCTCCCTCTGAATGTCCCAAGTCTCCCAATTAATGGGGAGAGTTGGGCCAACATTTTTACAATTTTCATAGGGCTGTAGCTCACATGTTCTTGCGCATATATCAATGTAATCCTACAGATATATTCTCAAATATTTCTAGATTCAATACATGCATTAGGCATCTTTATATAATCATAACTGTCAGCAGGAGGCCCAAGAATGTAAAAAGTGGCCCAACTCTCCCGAGCTTCCCCTATATAAAAATGCCATTTACACATTTATAGCACATACGAGGGGTGTCCCAAAAGTTCTGACCAATTTTTTTGGCAGACCTTTCTATTTGAAATAGCTAAATGAAATTTTCACAGAATAAATTTCAGGTATTTAACCATCTATTTTGAAAAAATCAAGACTGTAAGAATTGTTTAAGTTACTGTTCTGTTACCATGGTTACGAGAGGTCAGTGCACCCAGCGCAGCTCAATTTCTCACACAAAATTCAGCAAATTAGCTGTGTTAAAAGTCAGAATATTGACAGTAGAAAAGCAAATGGTAGCAAGAAAATGTATTTCCTGATAAGCTTGCAGTCTATCAAGATATCTTCCATCAGATTTTAAACATTTATTTATATTTCAACCTGATCAGCTGAGGCAATTACTAAAGACTTTTTCCAGCAGTTGCCAAACAGTGCTTGAGACGGTTTGGCTGAAACAATCTGCTGTCAAGAGCCAGTTCTCAAGAACCTTATGTTCAAAACCCAATCTGATCTGCTTTAATTACCAGATTTGGCCTTCTGTAACTTTGTGTAGTACCAGAATATATATACCAGTTTATAAATTAAAGAAATAATAGTCATAACGAGAAATGAAGCAGTCGCCACATGCACTGAAATTCCACAATTTAGGAACAGCCCAGTTTGAAGAATCCAGGTGATCGCCTCTGCTCATGGGTCGAACTTATTCACAGTGACTTTAAATGTAAATGAAAAACTTTGAGATACTGTTAGGTTTCCAAATAATGTTTTTCATGATCATCCATTGCATATTTACAGTAAATTCCTAGGCTATTTACAAGCCTAGACACTTGGATTTGGCCTAAAAAGTAGAGCTGCGCTGGGTGCACTGACCTTCTGTTTCCATGGCAACAGAAAAGTTATTTAAAATGTTCGAACAGGTACCATATTTTCAAAATTGATAGTGAAATACCTGAAATTGATTCTGTGAAAATTTCATACAGCTACTTCAAATAGAAAGGTCTGCCAAAAAAATTGGTCAGAACTTTTGGGACACCCCTCGTATCTTACATAATGGGTGTGAAAACCAAACATTTCTATTTCCAGGAAAATTATTTACATTATTGCATGGATACGAAACTAAAGTCCTTTAATTTCATGCTGCATTAGTAAAATTTTTTTCAACCTTTGTCCAGGAGCACACTAGTGACATACTTATAAAGAAAATCAAAATTGTGAATTATTCTGGATAACAAGATGACGAAAACATGAAATCATTTTGCAATTGCACATGTGTACATGTTAAATCAACTTTATAATATTATGGAAGTCATTTAGTTGGTCCGATAAAATCGACACCAATTATGAGTGCTTCCCTCTCACTAAAACTTACCGTTAAATTAGTAGGAGAATGGGTTGGGATGAATTCGAACGGCTTTGGAGCAGAAAGCAGTTGACATGTTTTACACTTGAACCTTCTTGCTGACGAAAAGTCTGAAATTGAAAAGTTTTTGTCAAATTTCGGTGAAGATAAAAAGTTATGCTAAATTGAACACTACTATATGTGACTTAGTGAGTTCTTATTCATACTGTGACAATGACTATATGGACATATTATTACTAAAGCACAAAGGAAGTGATAGTAATGGTTTTGACTTGATCCCGTAAAATGTTTATAAATTTCCAGTTAAAATCAAATTCAGAATTCTCAATGTGGCACAGTGCTTGCAGTTCCTCTAAAACTAAGAAAATTAACAGCAACTCAATTTTAAATAAAATGTTGTCAAAATCTTATTATGTAATCGAAAGTTAAGATGATACATCACCTGATGATGTCCTCTTGAACACACAAGTGTTTGCCCGCTAAACAAAGCTAAACAGCCTCGAAGTTTTCACCTGAAAAAATAGGAAAATTTGATTGTATCAGAGCCAGCTATACATTTGTGTCAATTGAAGGTCTACAGTAATGAACAATATGAATCAACTGAAATTCAAAATTTGCAGGTTTACTTTTCCGAAGCTATACGGCCAAACACTCTTCAGCATTTGATTTTTATCTTTTACGTCTCATTTTGCTATCAGAATCACATGCTTCCATCGATTATAGTATTTTCAAGAAAGAATAACTTTAACCCTTTGTCATAAAAGTTAAAAAATTTTTGATCAAGCAGTTTGTTGCTGCTATCCAGCTGTTCCCTGCCCCTCACTATATTACCTGGCCATGCCACTGTATTTACGCAAATGAAAATTAAAAAAAATTTGTGCCCATGCTTAAAATTGGAAGATCATCAAGCCTCTGTCAGACATTTGGTCTGACAAACAGGCACCAGGGCCTTTTGTCATAGCGAAAGGATTCTTGTTAGACTGAAAAATTTTATAAATGGATGTATGTAACAATAAATATAGGCTGCGCGGCAGCATACCCTCGGCTTTCGGCAGCAATTTTACTCCAGAACTCCAGAAGTAAGAATTTATTGCTTAATTTGCCTTTATAAACATTTAAAGATAGTTTAAATATATCGGATCATATTTGATGAAGAATATGGTACAGAAAGAATTATTATGCAAGTAGCTGGCAAGCTTCATTAAACACGGTCCAAAATTGACTGAAACGTGATTGGAGACTTTTTCTTATTTTTTGCAATTTTTATCTTCATAATGCCAAAATATCTGCAATTTGAACATGGTGATATGACAAATATCATGTTATACAATCTCGTATATCTTTTTGTTCACATTCAATAGCTTAGCATAACATTAGAAGGAAAATGGTGGAGAAATGGGTGTTTTCACATTTTTGTGTATTTTAACTTTGTTATATCACTGCAAATATATGCATTCAACAATATATGGCCATAAAAGTTACTTCCCAATATGTTTGACTTTAATATTAATTGAAATTTAACAATTTATTCATTGCCAAGAACTTGTGAGAAAAATGTCTAAAATCCTTAAAATTTTATCAAATTTCTTAAGATTGGCCCTTCAAATGAGTTAAGTCATTTCACATTTTCACTGAATTTGCAATTATCAATTTTTGTAAGAGCGTTTAGACCCCAAACTAAAAAAAAGCACATGAAGGGTATTGGACACATGCTATAGTAAATTTTCATGTCCATCTACAGTGGTCCCTGCGTTATAAGACCACCCCTTCTGTTGCAAAATGCACTAAAAATACTAAATGGCGCGGGAGGAAGGCAGTCACATAAGGCAAGTCGGTCTTTCAACAGGGGCTCTTATAATGCAGGGAACACTGTTTATCTATTTCCGAGTTCTACTCCCAAAAAAAAAAAATTAAAACAATTTTTCAATGTTTTATAAAAACTGAGGTGATTGCATAATCATGAACCTTGAAAGGCGCATACATGTTATAAGACTCAGTCATCTGCTAAATATCATAATTTATTTTATGGCCTATCTCAAAAATAATGAAGCCAAAGTGTGACATGACCATCAAAATTTTAAAATGTATTTTTGTATGAAGTGACCTAAGCATGTTGTAAAGAACATATTTAAGTTCCAGAAACTATATTGGCCATGGTGCTTTGATGAGTGGAAATAATTGATAACAGCTGAATACTACAGACTTTTTAAAAGTTTGTTTTTCATGGCAGTGAAACATAACTGGGCTGAATGATAATTAGTCATGAACTTAAATCCGTTTTCTTTATTTGGCCACAACTTGCACATTTTTAAAAGTCTTCTGGACGATTTTCATTCAAATACAGCAAATATATTTTGAGAAACACCCAATTTTTCGAAATTTTTCGGAAATTTCTTTTCAAAACTTACATATATTAACCCCAGAAGCATATTTTTTCGTTTAAAATGATTTTAACTGCCCATATGTTATGCGTCTGTATGTGGGCTTCAAATTGTTACCAAATAAGTGCCACCGAAGTGAATGTCTGCTCAGCAAATGATGATAGAAATGTGATTTTTTTCCCATTTTTCGGCATAAAAAGCTGATTTTAAGTACTGGTGTGATATGAATCTTCAGAAAATGTTCTGGTTTTGACTCAAATCGATTTTATATTAATTATCAATCCTAACTCCGGGTGAAATACAACCATTTCCAAAATTAAAAAATATTTTGTTAATGTTTATTGCCTTTTTAGACAATTTGGCCCCAAATTTTAAAGAATGCTCCATAAATGTTAAAATTTTTGTAATTAGGCAATGAAACGTACTCCAACTATTAAAATTAATTTTTAATTTTCACTCCAAGTAATATTAGAATGATCGCTTAACTGTTTGTCAGCAAAAAAATTGAATATTATCAAAGCGTTATGCGTGCGACGAACATAACTTTCGAATTTAATCGCCAGAAACCAGTCAAAAACTTGGGTTAGTTCA
The DNA here is from genome assembly GCA_026936325.1 of Platynereis dumerilii. NCBI lineage: Eukaryota > Metazoa > Annelida > Polychaeta > Phyllodocida > Nereididae > Platynereis > Platynereis dumerilii. Next base: position 81,249,529 of record JAPTHN010000003.1, read on the forward strand.
TCGATTAATAAACTTCATAGATATACTATATTTTGAGCCAATCCAGATTAAAAACAGAGCTTTCATAGCTCCGTAGCATTTGAAAGTACTCTCGGCGTTACGCGTGCGACACATTCACCTTTCCAGCTATTCATTGGAATTTTTCCATGAACCAGATTTTCCAGAATCATAAAAAGGTCCAAAACAACTAAGTAGATGTAATACTAGATCTCAATGGCAAAAAGATTCAACTGAAATATTTTAAAGGGAAACTAGAGCATTTCTGATCAGGAACATTCAAATTTGACTCAATTTTACAAAGTCAACCCTTGAACCCAAAAAACTCAATCATGTCAAAACAAGTGGATGGAAGTGCTTGTTTCAATGGATTTATGAAGCCTGGGGAAGTGGAGATTCCAAAAATTATAAGGAAATAGCAATGGAACATGTCAAACTTTGTAAAATTGAAATAATTCATCATGTGAAAAAGTCTATGTCATGCTAAATAAGTGAAAAAAAATGCATGTTTTCCAATATACTTTCCTCTCGATGTCAATAATCTTTTGACGAATTGCCATGAAATTTTCATGATTTTGGCATAAGAATGTATTTAAGGCAAGACTGTAATTTGAAGTTGTTTCATACAGCTGTTATCAAAATTTGTGACCCTCAGTGAAAACCAGCTGTGTGGTTTCATTATTTTTGAGATAGGCCTTATACAGGAGCAATAGTTTCGGCGCAGTGACCAATACACATGTGTGACTCTTCGAGCCGTAATTCAGAAAAAAATATGCATAAATTTGATAAATCTGCTTTATTAACAGTCAATTATGGATTGCGAAAGCTATTAATTAACAACTGTAAAATCACCATCTGTTCCGGATTGTGTTAGTGATTTTCTGTGTTAGTTAACCGGTTTTACAAAATTGCGTCAGCTTGTGTTGTATCAACAAAAAGTGGTTAAGATTATCTTTTTATTGTTGTGAGGGACGTTTAACCCAATTTTGACGGGGATTCTCGGGGGTTTCCCGAAAATGACAGCGTCATTTGACACAGGAAAAAAAGGTGTACGGTCAACTAGGCGACAAACCAACTAGGCGACACCCATCAGTACCAACTAGGTGATAAGAAATTTGGAAATTTAATACCAGTGCAAACTAGGTGACAAGCAGTTCCAACTAGGTGACTCAAATTTTTTGCACAGCACTTCCAACTAGGTGACACAAGTTCACAAAACACATCAACTAGGTGACAATAGGCCTACATTTCCTAATTGACCACCGTTGAAGGTGATCTGTCACCTGGTTGGTATCCCCAATAAAATATGTGTCACCTGGATGGTATCTGGGGGTATCTCCTGTCACCTAGTTGTCCAAAAAGTGTAGCCTAGTTGGTAGTGGTATGTCACCTAGTTGGTTGTCGCCTAGTTGGTAGTGTTGTAGCCTAGTTGTTTGTCGCCTAGTTGACCGGCAATTGAAAAAAAAAAGGCTTTGTAAAAACCATTTCCATTGCAGTAAAAATGGAACAACTCACTCAGTTTTTAAGATACAAATCTAAAATTTTCACAGCATCTTGCTGGATACCTGCTGCGTCTTCGCTGAACACGGCATGAAATTTGACTCAGCCGTTTTTATTACGCGACCCTCTGACCGGAGATAAAACAAATTTTTTAATGTCCAACTTCAGAGAGCCGCCGAAAAAAATCTGTTGGAGATATCTTTACGTGCTTCAGAACGAAGCTGGAGAATATAGTTGACAACACTGTGTAAGAATTTCACATTGATTGCTATAAAATTGGATTTTTAAACAATTATTTTGTGCCGCAGCAATTTCTCGGACAAGCCATTTTTTGTTGATGCCCGTTTTGACACCTTATTTACAATGTACAACAAAACAAAAACGTTTATCACAGGCTCACAAAATTCATTAAACAATGATGCAATCAGTGCAATTCACATACCTTGGCTTACTACTGACAGCTGCAGTATTTCCACAAAACGAAGAACTGTCAGGAAGAGCATGAAGAGCAGCATGACATTGTTGTGGATTGTCCATGTTGTCAATGAGTGCTAGCAAAATTAGTTTCGAACTTGACACAGTTTTAAACATCAATTGAATTGACACAATTCAGATTTCTAAATTTTGGTGACTGTTACATATTGATATTAACAAAATAATTCACTAATTTTATGAATTATTAACATCCAAGAAACAAATAAATGCAAATATTCAGTGTTTAATTTCGTACAAAAACCCCCCTGAAACCCCCCTCTCAGTTCAGTCTCACTTTGTCTCAAGTGGGGTTCACACATACAAGGGTAAGTCCCAGGGTTGGGGCAGGGTTGGAATCGAGGGATGTACCAAGGGTTGGTCAAGAATTGACCAAGGATGGAGAGGAAAAAGGGTTAACTCTGGGTCACCCTGGAGTGAATTTACACATACAAGGATAACTCCCAGGGTTGGGGCAGTGTCCGCCAAGGGACCACCAATGGTAGGTCAAGGGAAAGAAGGATGACCCTTCGGATGACCAGGGTAAGTCCAGAGTCTACCCAGGGTGTACCAAGAGTCTTCCAAGAGTCTTTCAAGGGTCTTCCTAGAGTCTTGCAAGACCTTGCAAAGTTTTGCACTCTACTGAATCAGTCCATCCCTTATCATATCCATCAAAAGGCACAACTGGGCCATGCATAGAGATTATACATGCGTACCATACCATATACAATTATACCAACCACTGGCTCTGAGGGCGTGGGTTCGAATCCCACCCCGGAACTCAATTTAGTCCGAGCCCATGGGACATTCAATGGAGGCGGGTTGTATCCAGTGTTCTATGCTGGGGCAACTGAAAGACCCTGGGCATCCCTGAATTAATAGGGTATGTCCCAGACTCACAGTCTTCTCATCTCATCATCATACGGCGATCGCCTGCCTCGATATAGCCCACTAAGGTGCTGCTGAGGCGTAAAACACAAACAAACAAACAAACAATACAATTATACATGCAATAGAGGTGGAGTCATGGCCCAGAAACGATCTACCCACCCAACCGCCTGGTAAACGGACAACATTATGCCCAATGATTATAATACCTACTTCAAACTTTATTCCCTGAATGTGAAAATGACATTATACACATGTGCAAGGCACTTTTTAAAAACTGGCACTCCCTCTTCCAGTAGCTCTGCCAGTGGTATATTACTTGTATGTTTATCAACATCACTAATCTATCTATCTATCTATCTATCTATCTATCTTTCTATCTATCTATCTATCTATCTATCTATCTATCTATCTATCTATCTGTCTATCTATCTGTCTGCCTGTCTGTCTATCTGTCTATCTATCTGTATCTATCTATATATATACTATCTAAGATTCTTGGTATCTATCTTTCTATCAAACTCGTTGTCTATCCATCCACAGGGTGGAAAGCACATTTTTCTAAAGACTTCAAATATTTAAATGGTGACACATCGGACAACCAAAAAGACTGCTTTTGTGTTGGATAAATCAAGTGAATAGATTCCGACTACTGAGTCCTTTGCATTCCTGGAAATTGTCGCCATCTCTGACTCCTTATCAGTATCATGAATTTTCACTCCGAATCCTGATTCCTCTTTTGGGCATATTTTGCTCATAGCTTCATGAGGTCATCTGTCTAACTAATCCATTATACCAAGTTGTTTAAAGCATCAAATAGAAAAAAAAGACTTTTCTTTATAAAAAAATTTAACATAACATATTATTTTTTTTCAATTTAAGTTTATGAAAATTCGGTCAATTTAGAATTTAATCTTTATATTTCTATTCATTTTATATAATTTTATCAATGATCAATTATTCATAATAACATTAAATGAATTTATGTCATTATATATTTGATCGTGTAAAGTGTGTCTGATAGTATCGAACTATGTTGAGAATGTGTTATAAATGTATAAAATAGATGAAACCAATTATATTTATTTGAAATTTCTGTTGTTCATGTCATTAAAACAATATATTATGTTTGTGTGTAATTTTTGTCATTGTGTCTATTATAGAGCTATATGTTGATAATAAATTTAAAGAAATATGTATCTGATGCCCATCAGGTACAGACAAAAATACAAATAAATTAAAAATCCACATTTTAGACTGGCTCATAATTTAGGATAACTTCATGCAGTAAGTCTTATTATGCAACAGTGGATTATAGGTGGGGCCACTTGCACTCTGTTCAGCATGGAGGTCCCAGGACCACTGAAGGCAGCAGCTGATTCATTTAAAGTGACTTTGAAAAATGTCAGAAATAAAATTCATTTTCAAATTTGTCTAGCACACATAATATACTCTAGAAGCACCAGTTGGCATACTAAAAAGAGTTACATTTGATAATTATTAGATATTAAATGTCAATGCAAGTTGGGGCAAATTATTACCACAATCCTTGATGTGGGCAAGGCACAAGGCCAGCATTACTTACCCAGGGCAACATTCATAACTTACAATGTTGTATGGGTGATCTTTTTAACTTTTGAATATTAACTTATTTAATGGGAGCATCCATACTACATGTTAATTTATGGAAATCTAGGTGCTCACACAGGGCGGGTGTTGCAGGATACCCTCGGGTTTGCAGGATAACCTGCAGGGTATCCAGGATCACCTGCCGTGTATAGCAGGGTCAAATTGTCCGTGAACACTCGGCCAGAAATTTTGAACATGTTCAAAATTTCTGGTTTTAATCACGGGTCAATTAATTGACCCTGCGAGTGCTCAAGGGTCCTTCAAGGATGTACAGGGGTTTGGCAAGGGTTTGGACGGATGATAACCCTGCTTCAACCCTGGGAGCAACCCTTGTATGTGTGAACACCCCTTCAGTTCAGTCTCACTTTGTCTCAGTTCAGTCTCACTTGTCTCACTTGCCCGAATTGAGTCTCACTTGAGTCTCACTTTAGTCTCACTTTGTGGGAAAGTGAGACAAAGTGAGACAGAGTGAGACTTGGGGGATTTAGTGAGAAGAGTGGGGGGGTTTAAGCGGTCGGTCATACACAGTTAATTTGGTGATCACGTCACAGCTGAAATGAACAAGAATCTTCTGATTTTCTTTCCGAAATCGCCGAAAATCAGCAAAAACATTGAGGTATCTGTGATTGACAGTGTCCATAGTCATAGAATAATTCTCTCACTCCCCCCTTCAATTATTTAGCTTTACATGTAATAATGTTTAATCATAAGAACATGATGATTTCACACATATTTTGCTTTTTCTGCTAAAAATAATGTTGTCAATGTGGTTTTATTCATGAATTTATTTTATCTCAGCTGATACTAGTGCCCGGGTACTAGTGATAGGGCCATGACGCTGGTTCATGTACTTGGTATAAATTAATTTTGACAAGAGTTTTTTACTTAAGTTCTGAATATTCAGAGAAATTCCTGAAAACATTGATCAAATGGATACCAGTAAACTGTCTGTAAATTTTGACATTGACAAATTTCCAAAGATTTAGATTTTCTTTTCTTTTATGTCAGTCAATACTAATAAAAAGGGTGACTTACTGTACTGTGTCTTATTCTTTATAAGCCTAAATCTTTGCTTGTGTCCTGGAACTCCTGCCTGTGGCCTTTTCTGTGGATCTTTGCTGTTTTGTTTACATGCTGCTGGCCAAGTGAAAAGGTGACGTCACAAAACCATTGTGATGTCATCACAATGACACACAATGGGATTGTTGCTGGGTGACGTCACAATTGAGCACCTGAATGCATTTCTGTTGACAAGAAGCTGAAATCTCCTCAAGACTGGATTTTGGGAATAAAGAACTTGCATTTTAAGGTATGTACCAGTGTAGACTTAACATTTCATAATGTCATTAATGATCAAATACTTTTAAATGCCTTTACCTGGTAATAGGCCCTACAAGTAATATTCGCGCAGCGAAACGGCCGCAGGCCGTTTCGCGAAGCGAAATTTAGCACAAGAAAGGTTTCAAAATTCTGTGCAGTGATGGTCTCAACATCAATGGTCGACAGCAGGAAATTAGGTCAAGTGGGACCAGCTTCTTATCAATGATTTAGTTTCAAATTTAACAAAACATTACATATTCATATTCAAAAGTGTCTCAAAAATTCAATATTCTTCAGTAATATTCCCTGTATCTATAATTTTTATGGAATAGTTAATTGTAAGCCTTGAAAAGCTAAATTATATTATTTACATGTGATTCATTTCATTCAAAACTGACAACAAGAAAACATAACAAAATTAAAGTTACATAATTTTTGTCACTGATGATTATGTAACAGTAAGCAATTAATCTACATGCAGATCATGTTATTGTTTTTGTTATCACTATTATGTAATATCAACATTCTAACATAGACTGAAATTTGGCAGCTTTCAGGATTGTCTTCCTTTTTACTATTTAGCTGATTATCTATCAATTTTATTTATCCTTAATCCTATTTATTTGCTATCCTATGTATGTATGTATGTATGTATGTATGTATGTATGTATGTATGTATGTATGTATGTATCTATATATATTCTTTTTTTAATATATTTTATCTTTCTAATAGTTTCTAGTATAGGTAAATTTCTGTCTATTTTTGATATATCCATCTTTCAATTTCTTTAAAACAGTAGCATAACTGTCTTTCATACATTGAATATTAATAATTTAATGAAAGTTATGGTAAAACCATAAGTCCTAAAAAAACTTTTTTAAGTGCTGCGCGAATTTCATGGCAGTGCCATTTACATATTATTTATATTTAACAGTTCAGATATAAATCACCCATAAATAATTGAAAAAGTATTTCTAAGAAAATAGCTACATGTAGTCCGTGCGAACTGACTTCTTGCTGAGCGGGGCACTGCCGCTGTTCGGTCAGGCTCAGTCGGACTAAGCTACATGTAGAGAAATGTTTTTTTAATGGGGAAATTGAAGTTTTACTTAGTTTTAGACAAAAATATGCTTATGGTGGGCCTCCAAAAAATGTAGGCCTATAGACCTACAAGTCCTACATTTTCAAAAGTTTATTAAAAAAATAATTGGGCCTGCGTATTAAAATGCCAAGGAATGAAGATAGCACCACCAGGACACAAAACATTTAAAGGCAATTAATCGAGGCCCTCACTAATAAGCTATTTTAATTAAAATTAATTAAAATTACTCAAAATTTATTTTCATATAAGACAGGCTTCAAGATCTTGGTCAGGAGTTACTGCCAAAAGTGTGAAAAAATTCTTGATGCCACAAAAACGTATTATGGAAAAGTATTTCTAAGAAAATAGCTACATGTAGGCCTACTAGAGAATTTTTTTTTAATGGGGAAATTGAAGTTTTACTTAGTTTTAGACAAAAATATGCTTATAGTAGGCCTACAAAAAATGTAATTTTCATATAATGTGTTTGCATACTTCTCTGCGCTGTTTGGGTTTGTTCAATAAAAATTTAAGGTAAAAATGAATACCAAAAAAAAGAAGATGTGAAGAAAAAATGATTGAAATATAAGAAATTGTGAAAAAAGTGGGGGAAAATATTTGGGAAAAAGTGGGGAAAAGCAAAGTTATGTTAAAATTTGGGATCAAAAAATGTAGGGAAAAAAATTTAAGAAAGAAGACGTTTGTAGTGGGGTTAAGTAAAAAAAAAAAAGAAAGTAGAGAAATGTATTTTGGTAAAAAGGAAAAAACATGTGAAAAGTTGAAAAAAAGGACTTTTGATAAATTTATCCAGGGCCGTATCAGCGCATTTCTGGGCCCGGAGCAAATTGTATCTGATGGGCCCCCCTTGTGCACCAAAAACACAGTAAATTCTGAAAAGTACATTTCGCGCCAGTTACCCAGCGCACTTTCTCTACTGTGGCAACTCTTTTCAGCTTCATCCATTGGATAAAAGCAGAGCCGTATTAACCTAGCCCTGGACCCCTAGGGCAGGGGTCATGGATCGTCCCATTGAAAAATCATGAGATTTTAAGGACATGTTTAGAGAGAATCAAGATATCTTAAAAAGTACTGTGTTCATTTCAATTATACCAACTGAAAGTATGCAAAGCATTCTACTGACGGCACACACAAAAACGAGGCTGACGGCTTTCTCTCAATTTTCTTTGGCATTTCTCTCATTTAAAAGTTATTTTTACCATGCAAATCGCTATGAAAATGCTATCAAAACTAGTGCCGTCAGTAGTAAAATATGTGGGCTGCTCAAATCCAACATTTTATCAAATTTGGATAAAAACTGTATAATTTAGACCAATTCTCCCAACACCATGTTGATTTCTCATGATTTTCTATGGGATGACCAAGGATGGGTCCCAGGGCTAGTATTAACCTATGGGCCCATGACCTCAGGGGGGCGGCAACAATTAGATTTTCGGGGAACTTGGATTTTTCTTTGGCGGGAATTTATTTATAAATTTGGTAGTGCTGGACATCGTTGAATTTTTACCCTCGGCAATGTATACATTGCCTACGGATATTGTAGTTACTTTGGGAAAATTTGTCCGGGCGGGCGGGCAGGCGGGTGGGCGGGCGTACGGATAACGGGCGTCCCCATGTGTATTGGGAGTAATGCCAAAACTGTGGGATGTATAGTTTTTATTTTTGGGACATTAATGTGTCTTTTATCCTAGTTGTACCTTTTAGGGGTTTAATCCACATGAAATCAATACTTTTCTCACAATTATTGAAAAATTTGAAAAAAAAAATTTTGTGTAGGCCTATAAGGCACAAGCCAAAACTATCACATGTATATTTATCATTTTTCGGTAAATATGGTATCTTTCATCCCAGTTGAGCCTTTTATAGCTCTAATCCCCATGACATTAATACTGTTACGCCCAACCATGGGGTAACAATAAAATTATTATTCAGGATGAAGACTTTCTTAGGTTGATCATTTATTGTAGATACATCAATCTCTTTGTGTAGAATCAATGTAATTTAATGTTAATTAATTGAATTTCTTTAACGTTGTTCAAATAATAAGAGTCAATAGTTCACTTGACTTTTGATGAGGAGCATATATTTATGCACCGGGGTGATTATTTATATGCACCCTGAGTGCCAGTTCACTTGACTTGAGATGAATATCGGAGGACTTGACTTTCTGTGGGGTGTATATTTATATGCGCTGGGGAATGTTTATATGCACCGGGTGATATTTATATGCACCGGGGGTGATATTTATATGCACCGGGGGTGATATTTATATGCGCCCTGAGTGTCAGTTCACTTGACTTGAGATGATTATCGGAGAACTTGACTTTCGGTGGGGTGTATATTTATATGCGCTGGGGAATGTTTATATGCACCGGGTGATATTTATATGCACCGGGGGTGATATTTATATGCACCGGGGGTGATATTTATATGCGCCCTGAGTGTCAGTTCACTTGACTTGAGATGATTATCGGAGAACTTGACTTTCGGTGGGGTGTATATTTATATGCGCTGGGGAATGTTTATATGCACCGGGTGATATTTATATGCACCGGGGGTGATATTTATATGCACCGGGGGTGATATTTATATGCGCCCTGAGTGTCAGTTCACTTGACTTGAGATGATTATCGGAGAACTTGACTTTCGGTGGGGCGCATGTTTATATGCGCCGGGGAATATTTATATGCACCGGGGGAATGTTTATATGCACCGGGTGATATTTATATGCACCGGGGGTGATATTTATATGCGCCCTGAGTGTCAGTTCACTTGACTTGAGATGATTATCGGAGAACTTGACTTTCGGTGGGGCGCATGTTTATATGCGCCGGGGAATATTTATATGCACCGGGGGAATGTTTATATGCACCGGGTGATATTTATATGCACCGGGGGTGATATTTATATGCGCCCTGAGTGTCAGTTCACTTGACTTGAGATGATTATCGGAGAACTTGACTTTCGGTGGGGCGCATGTTTATATGCGCCGGGGAATATTTATATGCACCGGGGGAATGTTTATATGCACCGGGTGATATTTATATGCACCGGGGGTGATATTTATATATGCGCCCTGGGTGTCAGTTCACTTGACTTGAGATGATTATCGGAGAACTTGACTTTCGGTGGGGCGCATGTTTATATGGGCCGGGGAATATTTATATGCACCGGGGAATGTTTATATGCACCGGGTGATATTTATATGCGCCCTGAGTGTCAGTTCTTGATCAGGTATATATTGTCACTTGGCTGGATTCTTCATTTGGGTGCATATTTGGGAGCATATATTTGCCCAGGGATGAATAATAATATTTTCTGGAGATGTGATCAGGATGGTGACTCGATCAAGAGTGACGAAATCAGTGTGATGCGCCTCTATTTATCAACTTTTGGAACTCGCGCATGCCCAGTGTTGCGTCATCTGTCAAAATGGCGGTCTGTTTGGATCTTGTTGATCACTCGCGATCGTTTTTACGATCGTTCGGGGGTCGGACGGACGATTTAAATCCACGGAATGGTCAAGAATAGTCTGTGAGTAGATAGAGTATTCAATTCTGAGTCTAACAGTCAAAAAATCACCAAATTCGGCCAAGAATTGGCTTCGGGAGAGGCCATTGAAGACATTTTGCACAACTGTCAAGACTCGGTCTTTTCGACGGGTCTTGCAGGCCCGTTTTAACACTGGAATGATCTTGACGACCTGATACGATGAAAGTACGTTCATTTCCGAGTCTAATGATAAAAAAATGAAGAAAATCGGTTAGGAATTGGTCTCGTAATTCGCCGTTGAAGATATTTGCATTATTGTTCAGTGTTGACAGCGCTTGTGGATTGTCAAAATTTTGACGGCGCTAGCTAGGTCGTCACATTCCCCCCTCCTAAAATTATACTTCGGGTGAAGTATAATTCACAAAATTATTCTCCTGTTCTTGGGGGTCAATATTGTAATGTCATCTTCAGAGTTGACATATTTTCCATTTCATCGGTGACTTGCGGGTAATGTCAATTAGTGAGTTGACATATTTTCCATCTCATCGCTGACTTGCGGGTAATGTCAATTAGTGAGTTGACATATTTTCCATTTCATCGGTGACTTGCGGGTAATGTCAATTAGTGAGGTGACATATTTTCCATCTCATCGGTGACTTGCGGGTAATGTCAATTAGTGAGTTGACATATTTCCCATCTCATCGCTGACTTGCGGGTAAATGTCAATTAGTGAGTTGACATATTTTTCCGTCTCATCGCTGACTGTTAGGTAATACACATGAATGTCAATTCACTAAATATATCATATTGCGAGTTACAAATATGATTCAGATGCTAATTTTGAATTCATTCTTTCTTTTCAGATTTCTGCATGCAAGACGATAATTGAAGAGTATTCAGATGATTGGATGAACCATGTGCATGCATTGTTCTTTGAAGAAAATTTTGATGGATTTTCATAGAAAGTTCTGCATACTGTAATTTGTTTGTCAGGAGATTCCATGCAGATATTGTTCATAGGACCTCTTGTTCTTCTTTGAATTAAGTTGTATTGGTTCTTCATCACTTAAGCCCAGTGATGATACTTCAGTGTAGCGATCGACCATTCTTGATGATGAATAGACTACCCATCTTCCATATCAGAAATCGATGCCGGCCTGTAATTTCATCAACATTTTCAATTTCACCATGTTGATTCAAAGTCATTGTTTCTTTCAGAGGATTTAACTTGCAGACATCTAGATTTTGAATCTGTCTTCTCTTCATATTTCGTCAGAGGCCCATTCACAACTGGATGATCAATTCCTTGAATGTCCCATTCAATGTAACACCCTTCACTTGTTCTAATCCAGGGATAACCTCCACTTCACGGATTTTCTGAACTTGGTGAATTGTTGAGCATTCGGTTTCAAGAGTCTCTGTACGATCCTGATTGAAGACCGCATTATTCTGTTCCACAGATTCTTCCAAGCGATTTCCTTCTGGAGCATTAAGTGGCACTTTTCTTCCCTTTAGCTGGAGTTCATCTCTCACAATGTCAATTATGCATCCATGAATTTTCAGAAAATCATATCCGATGATACCCTCTTCAGATATTCCCGCAACAACAATTTCATGCATGACAGCGACTGATCCCAACTGAACTAACCCATTCAGTAATCCCAGGACAGGCATTGGCGCTCCGTCAGCCAGTTGCAATTTTCTGCCAGTTAGTACCCCTAACTGATAATTTTCATCCCTGCATAGCTCTCTGTACATTTTCTCTGAGATGATTATGCATCTTGCACCAGTGTCAGCAAGAAAGTTCACCTTGGTAACCCCAATCTTCCCTGTGACAGTCATTCTTCGCTCGAATCTGTTGATGCTGCAAACACCAATTTCCTCAGTCAATGTTCTCACGGTCACCTCTTGGCCGTCAGAGATGACCGTAATTAGTTTAAATGTTCTTGACAATTAATTTTCAGATACACTTGCAGAAGCTCAGTGAGATTCGTAATGGCTTCAACGATGTCTTGTCTACTTCCAGCTTCTTCAGTGTCTATCATGTTAATTTTCAAATTTTCTTGCAGCTTCTTGTCTTGGCAAATAATTTCCATATTTTCTTGCAGCAGCTTGGAGAGATTCACAACTGCTTCAGCAATGTCTTGTTTACCAGCGCTACCTTCAGTATCTTTCAAGTTGTGAACTTCTTCTTTGTGTTTTCTGGTCTCATCACGCTGATCTGAAGAACTTGCTTGACTGTATCTTCTTTTGCTGCCCTTTTCTCTGTCAAATCTTCTGTATTCATTGTACTCATTAACCAGGTTGACAGCTTCATCAATAGATTGTGGGGCCTTCAGGTACTCTACGTAATACCGTAAATTGTCATCTTCAAGACCAAAGAAAAACTGTCTCATCATCATTTCTTCAAGACATTCTCGGCTAATTCCTGATGGATAGGCTTCGTGGATAAGACGCTTCAAATCAGCAGCATACTCTTGAATACTCTCTTCTTTCTTGAGCCGCCTTATGTAGAACTGCCTGATCTTGGTCTGCCTGGTCTCTTGGATTTCGAAACGTTTCTGCAGCTCATCAACTAGATCATCATATTCTTTCGTCACACTTTCTTTCAGGTTGAAGACAAACTCAGCAGCGTCGTTTTGAAGGCACGTCAATAAATGCTTTAGTCTTGTCTCATCATTCCATGTAGCTGTTACTGCTTCAAACTGGCGAATGAAAGTTCTCCATCTTTTCTTGCCATCATAGGTTGGAAGCTCGGTCTTGAAGGCTGGGACATCAGACTGATGACTCGCATATGGGTGGTGTCTTCTGAATCTCCCCCACTGTTCTTCGTTTTCTTTCATATTATTTTCCATTTTCTTGATTTTCAGAAGTAAGTCAGAATATTTGAAAATCGATGTCTTGTATTCTGTTATAACCAGGTCAATTTCAAAAGCTTTGTAATCTTGAAATGTTTATTTGAGTCAATAAAGTTCAATCAGTTGATCGTTGACATCCATATACAGCTACAAGCATTTGCATAATTTGACGATGGAGTGCAAGCTCTTCCTCGTTGATGTAATTGTAATTGCCAGGACATCTGTGGCATATACCTTGGTACAGGATGAAACAGTGGCATTCATTGCATACCTCTCCATAGCAACATGTTGCATCAGATAGTTCAAATATGACCTTGTGTTCATCACGTTCATCCAGTTGAGGATCGTCTTCGTATTCTCCTCCAACCATGTTTATTCATGTCAATGTTTTGTATAAAGTTTCAATAAAGTTCACGGTTCGTACCGCTGAATCCAATTTTCAATGTTGAATGTCAATGTCAATTGGACCCTGTCAACTGCGCCAAATGTTACGCCCAACCATGGGGTAACAATAAAATTATTATTCAGGATGAAGACTTTCTTAGGTTGATCATTTATTGTAGATACATCAATCTCTTTGTGTAGAATCAATGTAATTTAATGTTAATTAATTGAATTTCTTTAACGTTGTTCAAATAATAAGAGTCAATAGTTCACTTGACTTTTGATGAGGAGCATATATTTATGCACCGGGGTGATTATTTATATGCACCCTGAGTGCCAGTTCACTTGACTTGAGATGAATATCGGAGGACTTGACTTTCTGTGGGGTGTATATTTATATGCGCTGGGGAATGTTTATATGCACCGGGTGATATTTATATGCACCGGGGGTGATATTTATATGCACCGGGGGTGATATTTATATGCGCCCTGAGTGTCAGTTCACTTGACTTGAGATGATTATCGGAGAACTTGACTTTCGGTGGGGTGTATATTTATATGCGCTGGGGAATGTTTATATGCACCGGGTGATATTTATATGCACCGGGGGTGATATTTATATGCACCGGGGGTGATATTTATATGCGCCCTGAGTGTCAGTTCACTTGACTTGAGATGATTATCGGAGAACTTGACTTTCGGTGGGGTGTATATTTATATGCGCTGGGGAATGTTTATATGCACCGGGTGATATTTATATGCACCGGGGGTGATATTTATATGCACCGGGGGTGATATTTATATGCGCCCTGAGTGTCAGTTCACTTGACTTGAGATGATTATCGGAGAACTTGACTTTCGGTGGGGCGCATGTTTATATGCGCCGGGGAATATTTATATGCACCGGGGGAATGTTTATATGCACCGGGTGATATTTATATGCACCGGGGGTGATATTTATATGCGCCCTGAGTGTCAGTTCACTTGACTTGAGATGATTATCGGAGAACTTGACTTTCGGTGGGGCGCATGTTTATATGCGCCGGGGAATATTTATATGCACCGGGGGAATGTTTATATGCACCGGGTGATATTTATATGCACCGGGGGTGATATTTATATGCGCCCTGAGTGTCAGTTCACTTGACTTGAGATGATTATCGGAGAACTTGACTTTCGGTGGGGCGCATGTTTATATGCGCCGGGGAATATTTATATGCACCGGGGGAATGTTTATATGCACCGGGTGATATTTATATGCACCGGGGGTGATATTTATATATGCGCCCTGGGTGTCAGTTCACTTGACTTGAGATGATTATCGGAGAACTTGACTTTCGGTGGGGCGCATGTTTATATGGGCCGGGGAATATTTATATGCACCGGGGAATGTTTATATGCACCGGGTGATATTTATATGCGCCCTGAGTGTCAGTTCTTGATCAGGTATATATTGTCACTTGGCTGGATTCTTCATTTGGGTGCATATTTGGGAGCATATATTTGCCCAGGGATGAATAATAATATTTTCTGGAGATGTGATCAGGATGGTGACTCGATCAAGAGTGACGAAATCAGTGTGATGCGCCTCTATTTATCAACTTTTGGAACTCGCGCATGCCCAGTGTTGCGTCATCTGTCAAAATGGCGGTCTGTTTGGATCTTGTTGATCACTCGCGATCGTTTTTACGATCGTTCGGGGGTCGGACGGACGATTTAAATCCACGGAATGGTCAAGAATAGTCTGTGAGTAGATAGAGTATTCAATTCTGAGTCTAACAGTCAAAAAATCACCAAATTCGGCCAAGAATTGGCTTCGGGAGAGGCCATTGAAGACATTTTGCACAACTGTCAAGACTCGGTCTTTTCGACGGGTCTTGCAGGCCCGTTTTAACACTGGAATGATCTTGACGACCTGATACGATGAAAGTACGTTCATTTCCGAGTCTAATGATAAAAAAATGAAGAAAATCGGTTAGGAATTGGTCTCGTAATTCGCCGTTGAAGATATTTGCATTATTGTTCAGTGTTGACAGCGCTTGTGGATTGTCAAAATTTTGACGGCGCTAGCTAGGTCGTCACAATACTTTTCTCACTATCATTGAAAAATGTGAAAAATTGTTTATTTTTGTTTCTCGCTGTACTTCTGCCACTGAAATTTGTATATTGTATACATTAAATACCAAAGATGTGCTTTTTGTGGGTCTAAATGCTCTGAGATTTTTGAACTGACGAAAATTTACCAAAAATATAAAAAACTTTATCCGTCGGTGCCAGACATGGGGCGATTACTTGCCAAAAGTAATTGATTACGATTACGATTACCATAGAAGTTCATGATTAAGATTACGATTACGATTACTGGAATTAATCGATTACTTTAGCACGATTACGATAACTTTCTGAAAGTAATCGATTACGATTAACGATTACATTGAATAAACCATTTCTTATCAAATTTATAGACAATGATCATGTTGTTCAAGTCGAAATAATTAAGATTAGCTTCATGTACAGTATTTTTTAATGGGTAACAGTATTGCAAGGGAATATATTCATATAAATGAAAATAAAGTGTTTTTTGACAAATATATACTAAGAATTTTTCTTAAAGTGATGATTAACAGTGCACATATTCAATAGATCACCTCAGTGGAACTTTCCTTCAGAGCTTTTTCAGCTGATTAGAATTAGAATTACCTCATTAATTTTGTAGATGCATAATGTACACATCATTGATATCATAAAATTCATTAACAACCATTCTTTGTGACATGATAACCTTACAAAATTTGCTTAAATACATAATTTTTCTTGTATTATGCAACTTTCGTGAGAGATAATAAAGTAGGCCTTTGCGTCATTGTGTCATCATCGTTGATACTAATAACATGCCAATAATTTTTATGATACTTCTGCCAAAATCATAATGACCCCTTTCTTTGAAAGTCAACCCTCTGTTGAACAATACAGATTATGCGTCAATGAATTATGTAACAATATCAATTGTTTATTAAGATGAACTGAGTGTGCTTTAGGTTTCTGTTAGAACCCTATTGCTGTCCCACAAGTTATAGCTGACTGAACATGTTAATCAGATAACCAACAAACTCTCCCCTATCCTGTTGATTGGCTTAGTCAGTTGCAGTGATTCCAAATGTTATTAGCCAGGTAGTAATCATAATGTAATCCCAAAGTAATCACAAATATGATTACTTTTGGAAAGTAATTGATTACGATTACTTGTAATCATAAATTGAATGTAATCATGATTACTTGTGATTACTAATCATTTGTAATCGATTACAGTGATTACCGATTACTAATCGTAATCGCCCCATGTCTGGTCGGTGCTAGCCCTGGGACCCATGCGTAGCATGGGTCATGGGTCGTCCCATTCAAAATCTTGAGATTTTGACATGTCATCAGGAGAATTGGTCTAGATTACACAATTCTTATCTAAATTTCATGAAATTTTGGATTTGGGTAGCCTACATATTTCACTGCTGACGGCACCACTTTTGAAGGCATTTCTATGAAGGTTTGCATGGCAAATATTGTATTTAAATGAGGGAAATGTCAAAAAAGTGTGAGAAGCAGCCATCAGCCTCACTTTGATGTTTCATGTCACCATTGTGACGTCACCAAAACCACATATGACATCATAAATGATTGTTATGACATCACTCTCTCTCATCCAATGAGAAAGCACCATTTCTTCAATGTATAAAGAAAAAAAATATTTCTTGAACTTCAAAGGGTAAGTGTTCATTTATTTTAGTATGTGGAGATATAGAAATAGGTGCCGTCAGTAGGAAATTTTACATACTTTCAGGTGGTATAACTGAAATGAGTACACTTCACATATATTTCGAGATATCATGATTCTCCCGAACCCTGTCTTTCAAATCTCATGATTTTCCAATGGGAGGATTCATGACCCCTGTCCCAGGGGTCCAGGGCTAGGTCGGTGCAGGGTTAAGGTGAAAAATCAGGTTTGGCAACCTGACTATTATATTTTTTGCATCATGATATTTGGTACTAAATCGATTAATAAGCAATGCACTAAGTACATGACATCACTAGCATTTTAGCTGCCCGATGATGTCACAAACCAAACAATGGCCAAAAAAATGGTATTGTAACGTCATATCCATTGTTGCTGCATGGTGACGCCACATTTTGTATTGGCAGAAAATAGTCTCTGTTTATAAATAAAATTTGAGTGAAAAACCAGGTGATAAAAACAAAACAAACATTCGTCAGCGCACTTTGTACAATATCACCCGCAGGGCTCGAGTGATATTAAGTCACACAACAGCGAGTGATATTGTTATGCCCCATTCTCACGGCACGTTACGGAGCACTTTAGGCGTCGGCAGAATGGTATTTCCTGGTAATTTGGATGAATTTGGGTGATCCGCCGTCGACTTTTCACATCCCTCAGGGGTAGTTTTTGCTTACCTCAGGGGTTTCTAGAAATGGAAAAACTGCGAATTTGGGTGATCCGCCGTCGACTTTTCACATCCCTCAGGGGTAGTTTTTGCTTACCTCAGGGGTTTCTAGAAATGGAAAAACTGCGCCGTGGATGTCAAAAAAGATTCAACACGTTGAAACTTTTTTTCCATGACGGTGGAACAGAGCCCAAAATTTTCTTGATTTTTGGATGTCCGGCGGGGATTTTTTCAGTGAGAAAGTCTCAAAAACATCTCCGGCGGGATATTAGGACATCCCCTGCCCCTGAGGGGACCTCTCCTGCCCCTGCGGGGACCTCTCTTGCTCCTGCGGGATATTTTTACTTCCCCTGCGGGACATTTGCAGCCTCGCCGGCAGTTTTTGACATCCCGCCGACGGTCTTTTGACATCCCGCCGACGATTTTTGACATCCCCACAGGCATTTAGATCTTTCTCACAGGGATATGATCTTGTCTCCGCCGATTTACGATCTTATCCCCCCGATTTACGATCTTATCCCGCCGTGATATGCTTCTAATTAATTATATAATCGTTTTATAAACATTGTATGTCGCCCGGGTTGGTAATTTTTTTCCCTTCCTAGAATTCATCTCAAGCTATCCCTGAGCGGTAAAAAGTTCTCCGTAATGTGCCTTGAGACTGTAGCATAATTACTCTGTGACCCTGACTTGGGTTGTTTTGTTATATTATCACCTGGTTGGCTGTGAACATCACCGTTTACAGTCAAAATATCAGGGCCTATGATATTTTAAAAAATACCACCCTTCAAGGTTTTTTTTTTTAACAATGGTTATGAAATCACCAGCATTTCGGTTCCCTGATGACATCACAAACCAAGCAATGGCCAAAACAATAAGATTGTGACGCCATATCCATTGTTGCTCCATGGTGACATCACATTTTTGTAATGGCAGAAAATAGTCTCCCTTTATAACTAAAAATCTGAGGTAAAACCAGGTGATAGAAACAAAACAACCACGCGTCAGGACACTTCGCACAATATCACTCGCTGTCAGGTGAATTAATGTCACTCCAACCATCGAAACATTTCACTTGGGATGCTACCTTCGGGCTCGAGTGATATTAATTCACACAACAGCTCATGATATTGTTACTCAATGACCCTGACTTGGGTTGTTTTGTTATAAAGTTCCATTGTTAAAAAATATCGCCCTTGAATTAATTTCTCTCCTGTGTGCATACCTTTACAGCTTTCAAGCGGGGGATTATATTGGTATTCTTTGATTACCTATCATTATTATTATTATTCTTATTATTCACCTCAGAAAACAGTGATTGCTTCAAAAACTGTTTTTCTAAGTTGCAAATTACAAACGATTAAAATACTTAGAAAAAAATATTATTAAAGTTTAATCGTCGACTGGTTCAACTGGCCCCAGGCTATTCTTTGAACAGAAAAAAATGTGTGAGACATGTCAAATTTAGCCAAAACATGCTATGCTCCTCGCTAAACTTGTTAGCAAAAATAAAGGACTGCATCCCCGAACTTCACCCATCATCCTTCCAATGGTTCAACTGGCCCCAATGGATGGTTCAACTGGCCCCAATGGATGTAGCCCTGGACCCCTGTGGGACAGGGGTCATGAATCGTCCCATTGAAAAACCATGAGATTTCAAAGACAGGGTGAGGGAGAATTGAGATATCTCAGAAAATATTTGGAGTTCGTTAATTTCAATTACACCATCTGCAACTAGACAAAATTTCCTACTGACGGCACCTATTTCTATTTCTCTTAATGTTAAAACGGTTTAGCCATTATCCTGTGAATGTAAAGAAATGATTTTTTTCTTTATGCATTGAAGAAATGACGTTGTCTGATTGGTCAGTTTTTGACTGTGATCATGACGTCACAGAAAGCACCCTATGACTTCATAGCACAGTCTGATGACGTCACCAGTGTGATCTCAATCAGATTGATGATTTTTGTTACTTTTTTAAGGAATTATCGATATTCAAAGTGATTTATTTGTCCTTTCTATTGGGAGAATCACTTTCAAAGGTAAAGCTGTCCCAAGCAAAATATCTTGAGAAACAGAATTCCAAATCTTGTAAAGATTGATTAAAAATTGATCAATCTAGCTCAATTCTCCCGATAGCATGTCAAAATCTCAAGATTTTGTATGGGACGACCCATGACCCATGCTACGCATGGGTCCCAGGGCTACAATGGATGGTTCAACTGGCTCAAGGGTGGGGCCAGTTCAACCAATTTTTAATTTTTTTGGAGGCTGATATGTTGGCCGTGGTAAGATATACACCAAGACTTAAAGTTGGGATGTTTAGACAACTTTTTAAACTACCTTTTCCATCTTTGTTCTCCTTGAAAGCTGTAAAGGTATACACACAGGACAGCAATTTCTGAAATTTAGTTCAACTGGCTCCACTCTCCCCTATATCCCCTCAGCCCTGGGATTGACAAAATTGCCCTTCAACAATAATTTCTCTACGTTCCGGTCAAAAAGGAGTGGGTTGCTAGGGTGTTGCTAGTGGGCGGAGCCAAGACAGACCACTGCCTGTGCCTCATTCTGACATCACCTGTTTTTTTTATTCATGTTGGAAATAAGTGTTGTCACTGGACTAAATCTTCTCAGTTACTTCAGGCCCACTCCGCTTAAGGTCAATGCCTGCACGGGTTCAAACCCTGGGTGAGAAACCCAACATTTTTGGACTCCCACGCTCTTTTCTATTTCTGTCTAGCATTGATTAATTGAATGATTAATTATATCCCCTTTTTTTGTTGCAGGGTGGTGGCTGATGGTGATGGAAACTGCATTTCAACTTGAAGTCCAGACCATTGTCCAATCTAGTTCCTGTCTGTGATTCTACAGAGTAGCAGGGAGTACTGCTTTCTGGGCTCTGATTGGTCGAGAAAAAAATGAAAGTGATGTCACCGATTCAGAAAAGATTCGTGACACAACTCAGTAAGCCACAACAGGTCACAACATGCCATGGAAACCAGATTGATCCAGACTGCAGAGAATAGCAAAGCGTACAAGACATTGAAATCAGTAAAGATCTATTATGGACAGATGAACTTGAGAAAATGAACAAATTTTGACTCAATTTCTACATTTCTACATCATGTACAGGCATTATGTAGCCTTAGAAAGCCACTTTTATAAAGAATTATTGAAACTAAAAGTAATGTATTGCATTTCTGCATCATGTCGATTTTGAAGTGTTAACTTTCAGCATATAAACCATTGACTGTTCTGTGAGATAATTTTGTCTACGGGTATTCCTGGAATACAGGGTACATTTTTTGTCTATGTGTATTCCTGGAATACAGGGTACATTTTTGTGTCTACGGGTATTCCTGGAATACAGGGTACGTTTTTGTGTCTACGGGTATTCCTGGAATACAGGGTACATTTTTTTTGTCTATGTGTATTCCTGGAATACAGGGTACGTTTTTGTGTCTACGGGTATTCCTGGAATACAGGGTACATTTTTTTTGTCTATGTGTATTCCTTGAATACAGGGTACATTTTTTGTGTCTATGTGTATTCCTGGAATACAGGGTACACTTTTTGTGTCTATGTGTATTCCTGGAATACAGGGTACATTTTTTTTGTCTATGTGTATTCCTGGAATACAGGGTACATTTTTTGTGTCTATGTGTATTCCTGGAATACAGGGTACATTTTTTGTGTCTATGTGTATTCCTGGAATACAGGGTACACTTTTTGTGTCTATGTGTATTCCTGGAATACGGGTACACTTTTTGTGTCTATGTGTATTCCTGGAATACAGGGTACACTTTTTGCATCTATGTGTATTCCTGGAATACAAGGTACACTTTTTGTGTCTATGTGTATTCCTGAAATACAGGGTACACTTTTTGTGTCTCTGTGTATTCTTGGAATACAAAACGGCCAGTTTCCGTATTCTATATCCATCTAAGAATTCCATATCAATTCTGGAGGCTGTTTAATTTGTTCTGTCAAGGGATCAAGGATAGGGGAGAGCGGGGCACAGTGAGACGGCAGGCACAGTGAGACAAAGCCCGTAGCGTCTAACTGGTACTGTTTACAGATCAACCCTCTTTTGTATAGTACAAAAAGTAAGTAAGTGAGATACTGTCCTACATCCTGAATGCCTACGCAGAATATCGAGAGTGGAAATTGAATATTTTGGTTTTTATCTAGTAAAAGTAAATCATTTTGCTAAACGACTTTTTGTTATAATTCCCAAGAAAAATGGTATAATGCAAATCAATTGCCATCGATTCAAACCTTGATTATTTGTCTTAATTTAGTGAGATGATGAACCGCAATGCAGGCACCCTGTCCGCAGGATTCAAAAATTTTATAAAGAGAGCTGCGTGGGGCACAGTGAGACAGTTTGAGGCGGGGCACAGTGAGACATGACAAATTACACTCCAAAAGACCTGAATGTAATGCATAGCTCACAATTCACTATTAAAAACAAAATGCCTGCTATAAACTACTGATTTTAGTGAGTCATATCCGAAGGGAAGCATCAGAGAAGAATTTTGATTAGTATGTAACAGGCACGGCAGGTTAAATAAGTCGTGCATGTGTCCTGTGCGATGAAGTTTCCAAACATGCTCAAAAAAGGACCTAAAAATTCACCTGGCCAGCTGCTTTTATTAGAGTACAGTAGTTAGTGTAGCAACAATTGATAGAACAATTCTGCAGGTCCTGAAGATCAGCGGTTATGGCAGCAGAAGCCCTGTCTCACTGTGCCCCGCCTGCTGTCTCACTGTGCCCCGCCCATGGGGCACAGTGAGACACTTAACGAGCATGGACGTAACTCAAAATTTCTCCAAACCTATGAAAGGTAGGAACCTGAAACTACTGTACAATGTACCCAACGTCATTATCTATAATGTGGACCTGATCTTAATTAACTCGTAACTGCCAACATTTTGGAAAACTTGAAAATAAAAAAAGTGTCTCACTGTGCCCCGCTCTTCCCTATATCAGAGTAACTTAGTACCTTGGTGTAGTTTATAAAAATAGTTATCCCATAAGTTAATTAAGATGACCCAGTTTCATACATGGTCTCGAGTCCAGCATGTTTCAGAAAAAATGGGTTAGTTGGGACAGAACAGGCAGGGTTAGTTGATACGTATCAATTTACCCAACCTGGATAATGTCAAGTTGATCCACTAATTTTTCAAATCAACATTTTGAAAATTGAGTTGAATGAATCAACCTGTATTATGCAAAGAATAACTACATGTAAGTGGCATTTAGGTACTTCTGATTATTGTACTTCCTCATCGAAATGAAACTGAGTTGGTTTTTTGGTTAAAATGGCAGTTAAGGTAATGTGATGACCGGTAGTAGGGGTCAGAATGACCCATCTTTATGGTTGCTCAAGAAGGCTTTAAGAGGTTCTGGGTGGCCTGGTCACAATCACAGCCCTGGGCACAATCATAGGCTGTAGCATGTGACAATTTTTTTACATTTTCCTTTGGGTTGTGTGTATCAACTAACCCGACCAGGTGTATCAACTAACCTGCACAGTATAACCCTGGGTTAATTGATGCATTTGACATGACCTACTTTGGAACCCTCTGGGGTAAAAACTATCCAATAGATCAAGCCAAGTTTCTTTATATATCCAAACAATCATTTCAATATCATCCTTCATTTCGCTTGCAGTCAAACTTTTGTGAAAAGCGTCTCAGCTAATCTGCCTCTCCCCTACGCAGCTGAAGCAAGACATTGAGGAAAATATATATATGGTTGCAGATTTTGCCTTAATTTAATATTTATAAGAATGATTCAGTTTGGAAGGTACATAACAAGAATATGAATCTGTCACATTTGATTTATATTTATAAATATATTTGACATATTTTTATAAATGCACTCTTATTTTGTGCCATCATGACTGTGCAAAATACTTCTAAGTCTTGTTATTTTCAGAATTTAATATCTTACTTGGTTTTTGAACTGAAGTCTCATTTTTGCATCTTTTGAACTTGCTAACTGCTTATAGATAGTTTTGGTATATTCTCTTTTAATTCAATATGTCACTCCTTTTTTTTTTTAGGTAGTCTAATTTTGTTATATATATATATTGTGCTTTTAAAAAATACTTCTCAATTTTGTATATTGTCGCAAGTGAGGTTTCCAACTAGACACAAAATGGCTTGAGTGCCTGGACAGAATTGAAGGAAATTAGAATCAATTTCAGAGGTTAGATGACAAAGTAGAGTGACCTGAAGTCATACAAGGGGCCATATTTGACACCATGCAAGTTCTGAGAGAAAGTTTTATAAAGCTTCACTGTGTCAGGTGTGCTTGATAAGACATAAATATTATAGATTTGTTTAGATCCAAAAAAGCAACGAAGGCATTGTCTATCATAGAGTAAAGTCTAGACAGCATTTTTCAGAGCATATTCTCAAGTATCATTTTAGATCACACTGCAACTTCCTTGGAAGTATAATGCAACTTCGGATATCAGTTGTTTTAGAAGACCACTTATCGTGATTTACAATTGAACGTAACAATTAACACCCTGGGATCAGTCAATTAAAGTGAAAATGTAGTCTTATTTTGAATCGTCATTGTTTCAGGACTGAAATTTTCTTTGGGTAAATATGTGAATTTCGAGAAAAAGTGTTGTCTCCTTAACAATTGCTATAACCTTCTTTTGATGCAAGGTTGCACATTTTGATATGACTTAAAATACAATTATTGTTATGTTGTTTATATATTGTATGTATTGGTATGAACATACTGAAAAATTCTGTTGAATTTTATGATGATGCCCAATGAAATTATAGGCCTATTACCGTAATTTTTTAAAACTAAACAAAACAGCAATAGACTTGTAGCACGGGAATGTGTACATTCACCTTCGGTGTGCTTCTAGAGCTTTTAAGAATGTTTTTCAATATTTATCTTTATTTCTTAGAAATTGCATCAATTGATAACTTGTTTAATGACCGTCAATTTGATATATAGTTTGTTAAGGGTCCTATTGTTCAGTCAGGGAAATTACCAGCATATGATGACAATTGCAATTCCAGCCAAGTCCTGGCCCTGACAGGATGATTGAGTGTGTGGGGTTGATCAGTTGGGTATCAGAAGAAAGTCTGAACTCTTTGCAGCCATACTCACCACACAGCAGCGTGTCAGTTGCGGGACTTAATTCTATCCAATTTCACGAAATACTGCAAAGTCATCAGTAGCTGATGACAATTTGCTAATTTCTCTGGAGCCTTCGGGTTCTTTTCCTCATTATGTAATGGATAGGTCTGCCAAAATTCATAGATTTAGTTGACACTGTGATACAACTTTATACCAAGTTTGGAAGTGATAGTTGCAGTAGTTCTTTTTAAATAGCCAGTCAAAGATGATTTTGAGCACTGCCAAAGTCATGGCTAGGCCATGACACTGTGAGAGTGTCATGGGAGAGTGATGACAATGCTAGGGTGATTGTCATGTGGGGCTGAGGACATTGATTGTCATCAGCTGGTGATAATTTCCCTGACTGTTGTTCTTTGGATCTAACTTAGCAATTTAGAGTAAAAAACAGGGGAAATTTTACATTTTATAGGGACACGCCACTAAAAAGGGTCAAAGAAGTGACTGGAAAATATTTCCAAGCAGTACTAGCTACTTGGAATTACTCACAATAAAACAGAGATACATGCTAGTCTGTGAGGAAAAGCAATGATAAAGAAGCTGTATATTTGATGCCAAAACATCTCTAAGTTTATCTTTTCACTGAATAAATTTTTTAAAAGTTTTAAAAATCAGCTATGATATATATGTTACCAAACAAAAATAAGTTGTTTGTTGCACTGTTTAAATTTTGTTTTGAAATAGCCATATGGTGTATAGCAGAACTATATCATTAGTACACATATCCGCTTTGGAGATCACCCCATCACCATATAGCCTTTCTTGACTGCAGCCAAATGTTACGAAGTACGGTAATTTCGCATATGGCTGTGAACAACACCCACAAACATGTTTCAAGGTTTTTTCTTCATAAAATGATAACATATTACATGGTGCAACAACGTGGCAGCTCTGTACATGCTGGACATGACTTCCTGTTTGATCAAAACATTGGCTTGGAGAAAGCACATGTTTCAGAAAAAGTCAATTCATATAAAATCAAATTGCTGTCAGCTGTAGAAAACACATAGAACTGGTGTATTTAGTCACTGTGGACGAAGCCTATGCAAAGAGTAACCTTGAAACATCTTTGATATTTGATTAACAGCCTTCAAATTTTCAATGTGAGTTGGCAAAAAATCCTGTGTTGACATGGCCATAGGAGAATTTATTTCTTACCTTTTCTATGAATCTGTATCCTACTATTTGTCGTGTTGGCAATTCCAAATATAGATATCCCATGCAATATAAATATAGTCCATGAACAATCCCATGTGGATAAATGGATGCACAAATGCTCAAATTAGAATTTCTTTGGCAAATATTCCCTGGCTCTGTGAGCCTCTAACACATTTTCTTATGTTCTGACAATGTCTAAAGGGGTCCTGTTACAAAATAGCAAGCTGGATTATCTTGTTTAGCATTGTTTGGCATTGACTGTTTGTTGTAATCACCTGTTTCGAACCTCAGTTCAGTGGAGTGCAACAATGTCTCTGTGAATTCCATATGTGTGGTTGTGGGACCATGATATTATAAGATTAAAATGTTTGTGCAGTATGGTAACCTGGAGCCTCCAGACTTCAAACGGTGGATCATGGTGCCATGTTACACAATACACAGTATGTTACATTTCTGCTCCTCAAAAAACTTGCAACAGCAGAGACATACCAATGATTCAAGGGAGCTGTTTATGGTATGTTAGTAGCTGTACTACCTGGTCATATTTTGGGCCTATGTATTAAACTGGTTCTTTGAATATGTTTGATAAAAGGTCCAGTTATGATATTTGGAAAAATACGTCATGTTTTTGCGTACGTCCCGGCCTCTAAAAAATCTAATGGTCAGAACCAGTCGCGAATCATATCATAACGTAGAATATACTGTTGCTTGATAGCCACAATAGGGTATTGCCTTGAAAAGTTCAAGCATTAGTTAAAGTTACCACAAAGCTCTTTCAATGTGTCAGCCAGAGTACGTCACATTTTGGTGTATGTACCATTTTTGGGCCTCACACATTTGACCAGATATCGATAGATGCTTTGGAGAGTTATTAGTTATGAAGACGTAGACATAGCCACAAGACCAAACACTGGTAATAAAAGCATTTTTGTATTGCAGGCATGAAGTAAAGTCTATGTATTGAGTGGGTCTAATTGTAGAATATGCCATGTTTTGTAGTACTTCACAATGGGAGTAGATACGTACAGTGCCGCCTGTAAGTAAGTGAAACGCATGACATTGTGCCATTGCATCAATGCTAAAAATCCTCAGCCAAACTGCTTGTGGAGGCATGAATTCTCATCGGATGAAAGGGAAACAAATTGGGTCATAAAGGCCGATGTGTGAGGCAAGTGGGATAAAAATAGCAGCCCATTTTCTTCCCTGTAGTCGGAGTTAGGTATGGGTCAAAGTCTTTGATAAGTAAGTGAACCACCCTTCCCTATGTTTTAACATTGGGCCTGCGTTTCACCTACTTATCAAAGACTTTGACCCATACCTAACTCCAACTACAGCAAAGAAAATTGGCTGCTATTTTTATCCCACGTGCCTCACATATCGGCCTTTATGACCCAAAATGTTTTCCTCTCATCGGACGAGAATTCGTCCTTCCAGAAGCATTTTTGTTAAGGATGTTTAACATTGATGCAATGGCACAATGTCATGCGTTTCACTTACTTACAGGCGGCACTGTATCTCAACACACAGGAGCTATTAAGCTCTGAAACTTCCGTGGTTAGTGTCTAGGATGGTCCTCTTTGAAATGGTGTTTAATATTGAATATTACAAGACACTTTGTTTTAAACCCTTTGGTGGCCGGAATCTTTACGCATTCCCATGCGACAAGCCAATAAAAACATAAATTTCCTAATGTTCAACTAAACATGCCTTTTGAAGAACATACCTTGAATGACTAAAAGATCCATCATGAGAAAGCAAGTATTAACCCCGAACCATGCAGATTGCAAGATCAAGCCAACAATGCAGTTCTATATGCTACCAAAAGTTTTAAACGTTATGGCTATGTTTTAGTACATGTAACTATATTTGGCAACACATCAATACGATAACTTCTTTGTACCCATATATAGAGACTGCACATTATGCCCATCCTGCTATTCAAAGGGAATCAAGAAATCACTCAGTCAACACAGCAGCATCGTTACTGGAAAGGCTATGACTATGGTAATATGTAATAAAGGTGATCGATACTGGCTGACCATTCCAAATGATATTTGTCCAATAACATCGGGGTCAAGGTGTCTGACCTTTCCACTTGCTCTCTTTGACATCAGCAAAATGCTATCTCTGAATTCTGAAGATGCAATGTTTTATAATGTATGCCATCCACTGACTAGGAAAAATCATTGTATTGCATAGAGATTCAAAAACTGCTGTTCATACTTCTCAACATAGGTTCAGGTGACCAGCTAGAGCGAAATCTTACCCACAAAGCTGTGATTAAGCAGCTTAGTGTGATACCAAAAGAGTTAATTCTCCTCTGGCTTTAATCCTCAGAATAATATTAAAGTAATCACACCCGGCGTACAGCCTTCACAACCAAAAGGCCGCTGATGCTCCATGAAAATACCCAATAATTGGCCTGGCAAGCAGACACTGAAAATGTCTAGAATTGCAGCAGTGCAACCCTTGCACACCTTCATCGACCTCTTTGGAAGAGATGGGACTTACATGTAAGAAATTCTTGTAATGAGCCTGCCATCATTGTAAGCCATCCACAGTTAGGATAGCTGGAGGCTAAACACTCCACTTCAATTCTGCAGATCTAGAACTGCAGCTTTTCAATAGTTAGGCCTATACAATGCAGTCGGTCATCTAATGAATAAACTATATAATTTCATATTTTGAAATGAAACCTACCTCAACCTTTAAATAAATGAATGAATGAACTTTTATTTGTACCATGTACCTTTTAAACAGATTCAATACAATGCAAAACTGGCTAATGATAATTATAATTTAAAGTCATATTTTTATCAATAATTATGTTTAAGCCAACTTCTCCAAATAGAAAACCCATTCAACTTCAATAGAAATATTAAAATTGCAGAACTAACATTTCACGGTGAAAAATTATTTTGGAAAATTTATTTGAGTTATATCTTACTTTCTCAATAAGAGGAATGAATATTTCTCCAGTACTTGACAAACTAGATGGTGCATAATATAAATATGACAATAGGAATATTGCAATATTTTTTGTCTGTCTCTAAGTGCTCATCAAATAGATTCTTTTAGAATTGATTGAATCTTTATTCGTGTGACCCCTGGTTTGAACCACCTAGCCTTGCAGCCTTATGGGTCACCTTATTAGAAAACATGGTGCAAAGCATCTGACACAATGTTACACAACCACCACATAAAACTAACATAAGAACAATATTATCTACATTTACAAAAAATGATCATCTACAACATTGATTCATAAAACATGAAATTTACAAATGAATCTTCAGTATTAATTCACAGGACAACCATCTTATATCACATAGAATACTATATGCATAGACACTAATATCTGAATTATTGGTTCCAGGGAATTTCCAGTCCTCTGGAGCAATCAGGTTACAGGACATCCTGCCACTGTGCTGATGTGTTTCCCAAAGACTGTCACTGGCAGCCTCCTCTTTAGAAAGAGCATTTTTGTGTTCAATTCTATGTGGTCAGGGGGTAAAGAAATGC
The DNA here is from genome assembly GCA_026936325.1 of Platynereis dumerilii. Taxonomy (NCBI): domain Eukaryota; kingdom Metazoa; phylum Annelida; class Polychaeta; order Phyllodocida; family Nereididae; genus Platynereis; species Platynereis dumerilii. The sequence continues at coordinate 81,279,476 of JAPTHN010000003.1, forward strand.
ATGATTAATGGGCGTCTTAGAGACACAATGCAGCAAAGGAACACAACTTACTGTCAAGTGTTTGAGATTGTTGTTACATGAGCTCTGGGAGCTTTCACTTACACAGCTGCGACAAGACAAGGAGGAAAAGATATACATGGTTACTAATTTTGTCTAAGTTTAAGATTTATAAGATTGATTCAGATTTGAAGGTACTCAACAAGAAAATAGACCCGTCATATTAGATTTATTTCTATTAAATATATTCCACCTATTTTGATGAACTACACTCTTATTTTGTCCCATCCTGATTAAATGCAACATACTTCTCAGTCTTGTTATTTTCAGAAATTAATTTCTTACTTCATTTCGAACCTAAGTTTCATTTTTTCATGTTTTGATTATATTAACTTCTTATAAATAGCTTTGGTATTCTTTTTTAATTCAATATGTTACTTTATTTTCTAAAGCTAAAATGAAATTTTGTCATACATATATAAATTATATTTTGTGCTTATATTGTCGCAAGCAAGGCTTCCAACCAGACACAAAATGGTTTGAGTTCCTGGACAAAATGGAGGGATATTAGAATCAATTTGAGAAGAGTGAGATGACAAAGTAGAGTGACCTGGACTCCTGGAGTCATACAAGGGGCCATACTTGAACCAAGTCCTGTGAGAAAGTTAAAAGCTTCGCAGTCTGAGTCAGGCCATTATCTGTTTGACAAGACATAAATATTATAGATTCTTTCAGATCCAAAAAAGCAAGGAAGGCATTTTATGTCACAGAGTAAAGTCTAGACAGCAATTTCAGAGCATGTTCTCACGTATCATTTGCGATCACGCTGCAACTTCGGATATGAGTTGTTCATAAGACTGCTTCTCATAATTTAAAATTGAATGTTACAATTAAGATCCTCCATCGGCCTAGTCAAATTAAAATCATGGTGGCCTAATTCTGAGTTGTCATGGTTTTTTTCTTTCGGTAAATATGTGAATTAGGAGGCAAAATACTGTCTCCTTCATCCGTAAAGCTGAGGCAGCTAGTAGCGGACCACGGGACCAGAATGAAACATGACAAGGGCTCCTTCGCTATGGGATTCATTTCACTGATTACATAATATCTGTATAGCTAATACAATATCTGTAACGTCTTGATTTCCAGCTGTATGAAACTTTTGACCTCATCGGCACATCATTAACCCTTGATTTATTTTGTTTTATGAAATGCACTAGTCCCAAAGATATGCAGTACGGCAATGGATCTTTAATATCTTTATTTTACAAAGGCTGAAGATGGCAATATCTCATTTTATTTTTACAAGCTAAATCAGAGACTCATTTTGTCAAACTGAGAAGATTTTCAGTTCCATATGGTACATATGTGGAGTGCCTGGACAGATCTGAGTCAATTAAAATCTATTTCAGAGGATTGAGATGACAAAGTGTGATAACCTCGAGTCATACAGGGGCCATACTTGCACCAAGTTCTTAGAAAAAGTTAATTGCTTCTTGTCTGAGTCAGGTCATTCTCTTCATAGTAAGACATAGGCCTATAATATCCTAGGTAATTTCAAATTTATAAAAGCAATTTTTGTCCTGTTTGAGTCATTAAGACATTCATTAGAAGACATAGAAAATAATTGAGTAATATAAGTCACTTACACTGGATAATAGGTTGAAAGACTGACAGTTTTAGGGACTATCCAGTCCCCTTCCTCAGAGTTGAACGACAGTTCTATGACTTTTCCCTCTGGTGGTGGTTGTAGGTCGATGCTGCCCCCTAGCAGAGAGAACTTGTGGCACCCCCTCAATGGGCATGAGAGAGATTGAAACGACGACTACCCTGTCGGTTCAAAGTTGGCTTTTCCCTTCGTTCGTAAATAGCCTCCTTCACTCCCCGTTCGTACCAGTTTTCTTCTGTGTCTAAGATAATTACATCCTTATTTGAGCGTTTGTTGCCAGTTTCATGTAGATGGGTGTACACAGCTGAGCCATATCCACTTGAACTTGGACGGCGTGTTTGTACATTCGTTTGGTAAGAGGTTGAGGTGTCTCTCCAACGTATGTTTCAGTACAATCAGGATCACCACATTTTATGCCATAGATGACGTTAGGCTTCTTTTCCTTGGGTAGTTTGTCTTTTCGATGAAACAACAGGTTTCTCAGAGTGTTATACAGCTTGAAGTGTGAGGTAATGTGATGTGCAGTAAGTACCCTCCTTATTTTCTCTGAGATGTCTACCACATAGGGCAAAGTGACTCTTGACTTTTGGGTTGGAGGTTGCACCTCTTTTCTGTTGGTCTTCATCCTGGCCGTCAGTTGGCCAAGGTATGCTATGCATGATGGGTGTCTCAAGAGACACAATGTGGCTATTCATGTTACAGCCAAGGAAACACAACAAGTGTTTGAGAGTGTTGTAACATGAGCTCTGGGAGCTTTCACTTTACCTTTCACTTTACACAGCTGCAACAAGACATGGAGGAAAAGATATACATGGTTACTAATTTTGCCTTAATATAAGACTTATAAGATTGATTCAGATTGGAAGGTACACAATAGAAAATGGATCCGTCATATTAGATTTCTTTTTATTAAATATGTTTCACTTATTTTGATAAACTACAATCGTATTTTGTTAAATACAAAGTACTTCTCAGTCGTCTTATATTCAGAATTTAAAATATCTTACTTGGTTTTCGAACTTAAGTCTTATTTTGTAATTTTTATTATACTTAGTCTTGATATTTTCACAATCTAATACCTTACTTTAATTTCATAAGCTAAAGTCTCATTTTGTCATCATAATATTATATTGTGCTTATGTAAAATGCTTCACAGTTTTTGTATTGCCCGAAGTGAGGATTCCAACCAGACACAAAATGGTTTGAGTGCCTGGACAAAATGGAGGGAAATTAGAATCAATTTTAGAAGAGTGAGATGACAAAGTAGAGTGACCTGGAGCCATACAGGGGGCCATACTTGCACCAAGTTCTGAGAGAAAGTTAAAAGCTTCGCCCCGTTCGCCGTCTGAGTCATGTCATTCTCTGCTTGATATGATATAAATATTATAGATTCTTTTAGATCCAAAAAAGTAAGGAAGGCATTGTATGTCATGGAGTAAAGTCTAGAAAACTCCTTTTATTCCAGATTCTCAAATGGCGTCTGAGATCTGCTGCAACTTTCTGTATTATTATTGCAACTTTGAATATATGAGTTCTATGTCTGCTTCTTGTGATTTACTTGCTGTGCTTATTTTGGAGTACGACATTGAAACATGTAACTATTGAATGATATAAACCACATGTATGTGAATCACTGTATTCACATTGTCAATGTCGTGTTCTTAGAGTAATGCTCCAGGGATTCCAGGCAGCATAATTTAGAATGGCTGATGCATGGAATCTTCAACTAAAGGTAATTATATACAGAGGACTACATGGAAGCAGAGGACGCACACACAACAGTTTATGGAGTTACACTCCAAAAATACATGGAAGATCGACCTGGTATTTAAAAAAAAAGTTTTGCTTATATATAAATTATACAAACCCTGTGGAGAATTTGAAACTTTGAGACTATTGTTCAGTTTTAATTGCCGCACACATGATTAGATACAAACGCTGCTACACAGTGGTCCAAATGAATCAAGAAATTGCAAATGCGACACAGCAGTGTCGCTACTACAAAGGCCATGACTATATGTGGTAATATGCTATGTTGGTGATTGTTCCTGGCTGACCTTCCAAATGCAATTTGTCCAATAATAGCGAGATCAAGGCACCCAATTTTTCCATTTCCTTTGTCTGATACTGCACAGACAAAAATGCATTTTCTGATGACTGAGGATGCTACAATGTATATTTTATAATACATTTGATCAAATTGCAACCAAACACAGTGGTGTATTTGAGGGGGGGGGGGCGTGGTCAATGGGTCTTCAAGATAAAGTGTGACAAATATCAGTCAAACTACAACCCATTGAATTTTCCAAGTCGATGCTCACATTTGCATGGCTTTGCAGTCCCATTTTTATATTTACGCATTATTTTCAACTGAAGATAGCGATTTGTTTCAAATCATTTTGTGGGCTTTCGAATTACATTATTGTATATAATATCAAGTAATTTTCCTCTGAAATTCTTTTTTTTAATCTGTAGATGATAGCATGAGCTTGGTTTAGGGAGGGCATTGAGGGTTAGGGTGAGAACTCAAGGGATTGGAAGGTGTGTTCTAGGGAGTGCTGGATTTCGAAAAAATTATGTTCCTTGTTCTTTTGTATCGTTTCAGATGCAAATGAAATCCTGAGATAAGAGAAGTATATTTTACGTATATATCATACATAAATCCCCCAGGTAAGACATAATTAATTCTAACTTTTTAAATGACCAAAAAGAGGATTTTCCACGATATCATGCAATTGTTTCTTTTCATCCTGCAGACCGACCTTTCTTAGAAAAAGTGCTTTGAGAAGATCTGAAAATATAATAACAAATTACATCTGGCCTTATACCTATGCTTAGTACCATGAGTCAACATTTTGTCTGACCGGAATAGCCGTTTAATTTGGCCACTTGGCTCAGAACTGTGTTGAAACAATCATACCAGTAAATAGGCTTCAGAACCAGAAGGCTTCTGAAGTTCTTCGGAAATACTCAATTATTTGCCTTGGAAGGTGACCTTAATTAGCCTCTGGAATTGAGGCAATGAGACCTGCACACCTCCGGTGGTTTAGGAATCATCAAAAAGTGGATTTGTAGTGTGGTAATGAGCCGTCATCTTTGTATGCCATCTACAAATAAGGAAACGCACTGCTTGAGGCTTGTTTCTCCACTTTGTATTGAGTTGTAACTGTAGCTACCAAGGTTGCAGAATGAAGAAGGTGATCTGGTGAATAAAAACCATAACATTTGGTAAATAGTCCCACTGAGCCTTAATTCTTAATATATATTATTTACAAAAATGTACAGAATGAGACATAATTTCTTAATTTTCTTGGTCGCATCAAAATACAAGATTTTCTGATGTATTTCAAAGAGACAAGAATACGTAGATTATTCACAACTGAGATAGTGTGTCAACAAGATAGGAATACTGCCTCTAGTAGGGGGGCTTAGCCTCAATATCGGGTGGAATCGTTCACTTTATTACGATTTTATGAGGTTTTGGTTGTGGGTAGCCATGACCAAGACCTTTCAAAATCCACCGACCGCCAAGTTGATTTCACCCCCTGGTGGCCGTATTTGGCAAATCCAAAATGGCCGCCATCGGGTACCGGCGATTTCGTAACTTTTCATCCGGGCATCGTAAAAACATAAGTGATACGTCTAGTTTGGGGTTTTTCTGACTGAAGAATTCATTTTTGGCATCAATTTGGTGATTTGAGCAATCCTGGTGGCCATATTGCGCAAAATCAAGATGGCCGCCCTAAAATTGACGGATTAACGTAACTTCGTTACTAAGCGTCATATATTCTCATATGATACCTCTATTTTGGGGTTATCATGGGCAAGGAATTCATTTTTTGCATTCTTTCTTTGATTAGACTATCCCCTGATGGTCATATGGGATTTCAGTAACATGTTTAAGTCAGTGAAATGATGCCAATGGGCATTAAATCATTTCACTCAATCTGCTGGAAGAAACAATGTCAGATAACTTGGATCAGAGAAAGCTCATATGAAAAGGAAAACCTCCTACAATATCACCAAATGTTGCCACATTGTAATTTATTAATTTCTTTATAATTGTTTTATAACATTACCAATTGTTTGGCCCAAATGAAGGTCTTGTCAATTAAAAAAATTGTTTAATTGAGTTAAGTTACAAGCAATTAAATACAGCTCACTTGCTGAGAACTATCATGGCTGATTGATATCAAATCAAGAATGGTGGACGTTACTAAGCATCACAGATTCTCATAAGATACATTCTTTTTGGGGTTTTAAAATGGGCAAGGAATTAATTTTTTATAAATTTTTTCTTTGATTGGAGCACCCCGGGTGGCCCTATTTGATTCTGACAATATGTTTTTGGGTCAATGGAAACTATGCACGATTTTGCACATGTATTTTGTGGGATTGAATTATGTATTGTAGACCTCAAAAATTGCATTGAGATTTTTGAACTGAGACCCTTTTTTATGGCTCTTTATCTTGAGATGTTATTTGTCATTCAGTTTGCTTTGCAAGTTCACTCAATTAATAGGGACAATAGGGCACACTCTTCACTTTTTAGCTATTTGACTTCTTTCTGCTCAAAGAACAGCTTCTTTGGTCTTCGTGCAATGGAGGGACCATGCAACGTCAATAAATACCAGACATATTTGTTTTAGCACACAACCTTATCCACTTGAACACCCAGATATTCATAATTTACAGCCGACTCTCACTGCAGCTGTACAGGCACCGCATGGATTTCAACCTTCTTTAAACTGACGATTGAAGAAATCAATGTACCATCAAATAATGCCCCATGCAGTAGGACATTATATGCGATGGACGTCGTCCATTTGCAATTGTACATTTCACTGATAAAAAATAAATAGTGACTGGCAATCTCCTCTCTGAATGAAAAATTCAATCCATGCAGACTAGCACCCCTTTCCAAACAGAGTGATAACTTGGATTAGGTTGTATTCTGGAGCCCAAAATGTGCGGTTTCCATTGATATAGCATTGGTGCATCCTAGCAGTTTTCTCCCAGACTTGCAAAAGTGGCTCAATTTCACTTGTTGACAGATGTGATATGCAATACAGCAGAACAATAAACTAATGTAGGCCTACAGACTTCATACTGTATTCATAATTGCTGGGGTTTGCGGTAGGGTGTTATTGAAATAGGTGTTTGTGTGGACAAGATTAGGGCAAGATATCCAATTGGTATATTTCAGAAAAGCCTTGATTTCTCTGAAAGGAAGGGAGGTATTTAAGCACCCAGACCTGAATTCTGCTTAGTTAAAACGAAAGTCCATGCGGCCGATTATCTTGCTTACTTACATGGTGACTTTCTCACTTCAACACATAAATGATTAGATAAACATTTATCAATAAATTAATGCTATACTCTTGATAAGGGAGAACATGATTCAGATTTTTTTTTTTTTTTAAATTGTCATACAATATGCCATCAGTAGCGTTATGCATGATAGTTGGACAAAAATCACTGAAGTTGAATGAGAAATTTTGAAATTCTCCTTCAGCATCAGTCAAAGTGAGTTGCATGAAAATATCATCATATCAGTGGCTGGCAATCTGCTTTTTGCACTAGAAAAATGTATGTCATTCATCCAACAAATGACAGAAAAAACAACAATAGAATTACTATTCTGCTGTTTGCATTTTCCAAGAAAATCACAATCATGAACAAGCCAGCCAATCTGCCATTTTCTGACATTGAGATACTTCAGAGATGAGATTGGGACTCTCAGAGGCATGGGCGGACTGGCCTATGTGGCAACTGGCAGCTGCGACGAGCCCATCCACTCATGGGTGTCCATTCAAGATGCCAAAAAATAAAAATTTCAAGAAAAGAGGGAAATTTTGCTATCAGGTTCATGATTGTGTGTTGCATAAGGGGCACAGCCTTTCAAGTGGGGACCCAGAAATGTTGTCAAATCTGACTTGTGTAATTTAAGCTGCTGAGCAGGGGAGGACTGGCGGCATTTCGGGCCCCGTGGCAAAATAAGTCAGTGGGCCCATCGGTCCCTGCCATCAGCGATATTCAAAAAATAAAAAAGCAATACTGCAGGCCTGATTTGGCAAGATGTTAGAATTAGGTTGCCTTGTCTTGGTTACCAAGGAAAATCAGGGCCCTTACAATCAGCATTAGGTGATAGGGCCCTGCAGGGGATGGGACGGGAGTCACAGGACTATGGGCCCCGCCACCCGTGGGACCCACGGGAGTCCCTAACTGTTTTGGGACCGGGAGTGGGACAGGAGTGGGATCAGAGATGGCGGGATTGGACGGGAGTGGGATCCTCTTCATCCATAATGCCAAAAATCCTACATGTATCTTTGATCAAATTACATCAGTTGTCATCAGTTTTTCCAGAAACCAATTGTTCTCTGGGGTACAAACCTAGCCCCGATACGACTCGCTGTGTTTTGCCAGTTGTGCTAACCACGTCGGAGTTTACAACACTGGAGCTAGTACAAACCACTCCTCTAAGCAATTTCTTGTCGGACTCGGATTGCCACAACATAGTTGTCAAAGAAAGGAAGATGTCTGGGATCAATGAAATGTTCATAAGGGCTGTTTTATAGTAATTGCACTCATCAGAAATATCAAGGTTCAGCTCTGATTATTATAATTAAAATGATTGTAATGAAATATTGATGGCAGATGTACGTTGTCTATCATATTGAACGACATGTATGCAAATTTGAAGTTCCTGCATTGCTTACTTCAGAAACAGCAAGACATTGAAGACAAATTTTTGCACATTTTCTCACTGCAGTTCTTGCTAATAATAATAAAAAAGAGCCGCTGAGAATATAATTGACTCTCTAAAATGATCATCTTGTGTGACAAACAACACAGGTTTCATTGCTGTAACACAAACACAAGCTTTGTATAAATCTTGAGATCCTGCATCAACATGTGTCAAGATTGTTGTCCTCTCCAGAACAACAATTAATGTTTGTGATGCTCTCACTAATTCACGTTAGACATCACCAAGATACACCACTGGAAAAGCTGGTATCTAACTGACAATTTTGCATGTTAGCGCCCGCCTAAGGATTAACTGTGTTTACAACAGCAAACAAACAATCAGATTATTGTTTATTTTGCAAAAATTGTAAGTTAAAATGTATAATAGAAGAAGAATGTGATGTCTAAGTCAGTTAGACACTTTGTCGGGTTCTAACATGCATTTTTGTCAGTTAGATCCCTACCTCCGGTCAGGAAATAATCATTCTAAAGATACTGCTAACTAAGAAATTGTCTCCTGTTTAATAGAAGAATATCATCTTGATTGTTAAAAATATTTGTCAAGAGCATTGTGAACTCACAATCTTTGAGGGTAAATATATTCAGTCCACAAGCTTATTTGTAGAGTGTCCTTTAAGAATGTTTCGCTTCAATTATTCTAAAGAACTAGGAACTCAAATTCTGCATCCAAATGAAGGTGTTCTTTTCATATATCATGTATGAAACCCATATTTTGTAGATTATCTCGAATATCAGTACAAATATCACAGGATATTAATCACATGATGGTGCAAAATGAAGGAGGAGGTTCAAATCTAAGGGATGAAAAAATTAAGAGGTTTCTGCTAATACTGCTATTATACATGTAATTCTAAAAATAAATTGACAAGACCTTCATTTGGGCCAAACAATTGGTAATGTTATAAAACAATTATAAAGAAATTAATAAATGACAATGTGGCAACATTTGGTTATTTAAGCATGTTGTAGGAGGTTTTACTTTTCATATGAGCTTTCTCTGATCCAATTTATCTGACATTGTTTCTTCCAGCAGATTGAGTGAAATGATTTAATGCCCATTGGCATCATTTCACTGACTTAAACATGTTACTGAAATCCCATATGACCATCAGGGGATAGTCTAATCAAAGAAAGAATGCAAAAAATGAATTCCTTGCCCATGATAACCCCAAAATAGAGGTATCATATGAGAATATATGACGCTTAGTAACGAAGTTACGTTAATCCGTCAATTTTAGGGCGGCCATCTTGATTTTGCGCAATATGGCCACCAGGATTGCTCAAATCACCAAATTGATGCCAAAAATGAATTCTTCAGTCAGAAAAACCCCAAACTAGACGTATCACTTATGTTTTTACGATGCCCGGATGAAAAGTTACGAAATCGCCGATACCTGATGGCGGCCATTTTGGATTTGCCAAATACGGCCACCAGGGGGTGAAATCCGCTTGGCGGTCGGTGGATTTTGAAAGGTCTTGGTCATGGCTACCCACAACCAAAACCTCATAAAATCGTAATAAAGTGAACGATTTTTTGACTAAGCCCCCCTACTACTCCAGAGATACTCAGTTGCATCAGCCTCATCGTAACATTATATGCACCAAGAGCCTTTGTATAGTAGATGACAGAATGCACGTGCACTCTATTGCTTAAACGTTGTTAAAGTTAACAATAAGATATGCCAGTCAAATATTGTGAGAAATTTGGTAACTATTATGCAGTGGCGGATCCAGACAGGGTCATCTAGGAGGGGCCCGGGCGTCTTTCGGCATTCGCGGGCTCGGGTCGCAGCGTATTTTCTTAAAAATGCTATTATTAATCTCAGTGGTCTACGGAGGGCCCGGGCCCCCTAGGCCCCCCCCCCTGTATCCGCCACTGATTATGTGCACATGTATGTATGAGAGAACGTTTCATGAGCTGTTATATAAAAAGTTCTTCATTACCGTTTTCCATTCACATTAAAGCGGCCTTGCTATCATTGAGCTCTTTTTTAATGAAAAATTAAACTTCCTTTAGAATGCAATGCTACATTATAACAGGATAGTACTGGATTTCACAAATTCAGACACTTCAGGAAAGAAAATATCCAAATGTTTATTATAATAATATGTGTAGTTAAAACAAATAATGCCAAACAACATGTCATTCAATTAACAGTTTCAATGTTACATACCACAATTATAAAGTACTGTTTCGAGAGTTCAGTAAAGTAAAATATCCCTCACATTGGGTAAAGGTGTAATATGTTGAGGACTCCCATCTAATCATCTATTTCCAGTATAATCAATCAACCCTCGTGAATGCCAAGAACTGGGTTTTGCCTTATACTTCTGTGTCTATCTACATTGTATCTTTCATTATGACAACCTTTATTACTGAAGGCAGTGCATCTTTATTCAGTCGAAGAAATTATACCACAGACAGGAAAATACCATTTGATAATCTCACTGAACAATTCACTTTTTGACTCCTGTCATATTCGTATTAGAAATTGTAAATGCAGTCCTCATTAAAGAGTAATTTATTGATGATTTTGAAAACTTCGGCATTTTATTGCTGCATAATTCTGGTCTAAGTATTACAACTGTCTAGCATTCCCAGAATCTGATGTGTGTTCATTTCACAAACAAATTATCAATAGGAACCTGTGTGATTGGCACCCACAAAATAAATCAATTTAGTGGTATCAGTATCACTTGACAGTTATTTGTGTAAAAACGTATCAAATCTGATCATCCTGACTAGCTACTTTACTTTTACGACTGGATGATAGTCCCACAACTTGAGACAACATTGTCACAGCAATAAGCCTCTTATGTGTTAGTAGCTCTGCCGATACGATTTTCTGTTTTAATTGTGTTTCCACATACTTTATAAACGTAAACACAAGGCAATATATGGCTGCTACTGGCTGTAAAAGTCCTTTTCTAGATTTACTACCAACGATATGAAGTTGGTCTCTCCTTAATGAGCACTTGTTGAATCACGTTTATGGCCGTGAGTCAATATGCAGAGGTCGCTTTGCTTGCTTTTCCATTCAGAGCAAGATGAACTTTAGGAGGGACTAAAACGATCACAACTTCATAATCGGAGTGTACTCTGCCCTACTTATTACACATGAAAGTCTCTCCCTAGCTACGGAGTAAATGACTTTGAATCACAGTAAAACAAAAATTGTCTAATTTGAATTGAGTGAGTTAGTTCACATCCATGGTTAGTTACTATTCAACACTCCATCAGCATGCACAAACTTCAAGGACATTTCTGCTTCAATGCAACTCTACATGAGTATGGCCAGTGTTTGCAGACTGATCCCACTTCATCTTAAAATGCATTGTCCCTAAAATCTCTACTGAAATTATGCACAGTTCAGAGAATTTGAGATATATATTATTTTAATTGCCCACCAACTCCCATTTTTAAAAGGACTTCGAAAGCACACATCATACTTAATATATTTTGTTGAGCTTTTTCAACTTGAATTAGATATTTTACTTATTTACCAGGCAATGTATGATTAGGGAATTCTTCAAATTAGTGATGCGGAATGAAATTGGCTTTATTATGTAGATTCTTTCAATTGCGTGTACTTTTAAAAATCAATGAAAAATAATCAGCTGTTAAAAAATGATATATGACGTATACAGGCAATTTTAGGTCTCCAGCCCTAAATTTTAAAGTGTTGTCCTGTATGTAAATATGTATTCATTTATAAAACGCCTATATCCATAACTCAGTCATGCTTAGAAGTGCTGCACAACATAAAATAGAAGATAAGTTTAAAGATATAAGGATATGTAAACATGGTAAAAGCAGTAAAAATTTGTAAATTTTAAAATAAAGAATTCATTGAGTTCATAGAAATTTCATATTGTCTTGAGGACAAGAGTAAATTGTTCCACCTTTTGGGTGATGCCACAGGGGAACACACACAATTTTGTCTGGAAGACACCGGGGCTGTTTCTGAGTGTGCTGATGGCCTTGTCTACTTCCTTAGAGAATGTGATTGCCGAGTCTGACTCTGGTATACATCAATGTTGTATAGAAATTTTGTTAATGTGCAATGAAATTGGAACTATTTCTTGGGACAACAATGCTGTAGCATAGGAAATCAACTTTTGTGCCTGGTGGCAGCAGCATGCAGTTCTCAGTTTTACCAGACTGCGTTCATCCATTATTGTAGCTTGATCGAACCATCTACCCGAGTTTCGCATGACTGAATCTGCAGAGACCTTAGAATCACTGATGTTGATGGTTGATAGCTCATCTTTGTCTCAGCAGTGAAGATGTCAGAATCATCAGTTTGTCTTGCCGCCATCAAGTAGGAGCTTACTTTTTACCATCTACTTATTGATGTCACTTATACACTATTCAGCTAAGTCCATTGCACTATGAATGGATGAGTCAGACCTAAAATTAAATCGAAGGCAAACCTGAGTGACTAGTCAATTGAATTTGTAACTAAATGGGTGAAACTTTTTTTACTTTCATTCATTAACTTCACTTCAAGGAGAAATGCATCAATGTCACCTGTAAGGCTACTATTATTAATTTGGATTGTGCTTGAGTTTGCCTTATTGTCCAGAGTAATACAGATTTAGGAAGGATTCCTTCTCCAGATTAATCAAATATTGGTGTCTGGTGTTGCATTTATGTTAGTTGTATTGATTCTAATAATGGCATTTTTCTCATTAGCCATATTGGTTGAAAATCAGTTACTTAGAAACTGTCAATGTGTCTTAAAAATTGAAGACGCGTTTAGTTAAGCACTGACCGGTACCTTGGAATCTGTGTGACAGGAATTCCATAACAACCATCCATTGTTTCATTACTGTGTCTTCTCCTGTTAATTTGTCTGCAAGAAAGCATAAATACAGGACGTGAAGCAATAATCCATCAATCCTCAGCCTTAACTTTGACTGATGGGACAAATGCTAGCCTGAATTTTGCTTCGGTCATCTTCGCAATGTCCTTTCAAGTAGGCAAGTTTGGCAAGTGTTGCAGCTGCAACACTCCGTGCCATCACTGCCATGTTCTTGACTTCTTGTTGCTCAAGTTTTGAAGTGGAGAGGGGGAATTAATTGATATTTAAGATGTACTTTGATGGATATGCAGAAACTCTCACTTTTCAACAGCCCTTTGATGTCTGGCGGATAAATCTCCCAACTGACCCAAAGTTTGCCAAACTGCTTCCGCTGTTTTTTTCTTTCTGTATAAGTGCTCTACGTGACTTGAGCCACATAATAATGATGTGCATACATTCTCTACAAGCTTCTTGGAACACCACCTGCATCCCGGTCTTAAAGTAAATCAGAGAAGACCAATCATCGAGAATTTGTACAACCAGCTAGAGAAATAAGGAAGCTGATTTGTTTCAGATTTGTCGTTGTGACCTTTTAAAGCCATCTGATCCTCCAATTAACATAGAAAATTGACACAAAATTTGTCTCACTAAAAACGCAAAGTTACTGTGAGAGATAAACACAATGTTGACAGATGGAATAGAGAGTAAATACTGGAGCAAGAAAGTATGTAAGTTTTGAGACGAAGATCTGTGATAATTAACCAAAGTAAAAGAAGAATAAAACCATGACCCCCTAAAGCATTTGAAATTATTTGGCAAAAAATCCATTCAGTGAAGGATTTACAGGTTATACTCTGACAATTTGCATGACCTATACAGTTCAGAAAGATTTGGAGATGTACTGTATATACTATATAGTAATATATACATTATATTATATTCTTAATGAAAATCCAGTTTCCTCCTTCTAATGTGGTCATTGACAGTTTTTCATGGGGACTGCAATGCATTGTACTGCTTTCCTGATATTAATTGACATTCACAGTTTCAGTGCAACCACTTTAGACTACACACACTTGTAATGGCCTTGAAAACAAAAATATGTCACTTAAATTAGGCAAAAATGAGATACTTAAATATACACTTTATACAGCTCTCAAGCCTAGACCAAATTCATACATTTATAAGTGAGGCAATGAGACCTTCTCCCACCGCCATAGAAATATTATCAAAATGTATCTGCCCGAGTGCAGGTTTTTGTAATGAGCTGCCATGGTTGTATGCAGTCTTTAATGAGGAAACTGCATTCCTTGAAAATGGGCTCTCTTCAGTGTGAGAATCTGGAAACATGTGCACCTCCATCTGAAGCTATAGGCCACAAAAAAAAAAAAGAAGCCTAGCCTATATTGAACAAATTGTTGCTTCTCCATAAACACCATCCTCCCATTGCAGGGTTCGTTTAAACTTACCCTGCCAACAAGAACAATAAAATGACCGAGTTTTATGAATATACTAATATTTTTACAGCTTTTTTCAGGAATCTAAAATCTGTGATTTAAATAATTATTAGTGGTTGTCTACAAAGAAAGTACTTAAAACAGAAAATAAGGCAACAGTGACAACATTCAAACATTAATTCAGTTGCTTTTAACAATGTCAAACTGTGAATTATGTCTTTCACTCAGTAGACTTGTTAATCCTTTAATGAGGATTCATGTGGTCAGGGCAGGTTCACGAGCCTACACTGAGGGGTGAGGATGATAAGCACTGGGATCAAATGGTAGAAGTAACTGCAATTCCTCTATCTTTCAAGATAAAGAGTAGATCAAAGCACACACATTTTACTTTTAATACACAATTTGACTTGGTTACTTATTGAGAATTTGCAACACATGTACAGTGAGATGGAGAAATTCATATAAATTTGTGATGGGGAAATAAAAAATTAAGTTTCCCCATCCCATTGCTTTCATAACTTGTATGGAAATCAGCAAGAAATAAACATTTCCTCGAAGTGCAACAGGATACTGACATAATCGGTTACAACCATAATTGTTAAAATATATATAACAAATTACACTTATGAATTCAGATGGGAATCCTGTAAATATTAGGATTGGCCTATACCTTAGTCTGTGACCATCCTATTTTTCACATGGTTTGGCAGCCAATGATCGACTGGCATAACTTTTTGTCACATAAATTTGATGAAAAAGTATATTATTGTACACTGGATATTTCAGAGAAACATTGCATTGTTGATCAATCGTTTTCCACCAAATTGTCAAACAAAACTGATATATACTAGATACACTATCCTCCAAAATTCTTTACACCAGAAAAGGTTAGATTTCTTTCAAAAATACCTCATCTTCAACATAATTTTTGTTTTATACTTACATCACACAACGTGGAAATTCACATTCTGATTTTGGCTAGTTATGGGTCAAAACAACGCTGAAACAGCTCAAATAAATAATTTTCACTTGAGAAGATACAGTCTATGATTATACTTCATGGTGACCCGAAATTATCGAAATTTTGTATTTTAGAGTGGTCAATGTCCAATTTTTAAACTGTCTTTTGGGGGTTTAAAACTACTGTTACGATCATGTTACAACTTCAGATGCACTTGAATATGACTAAATTTCATAAACCTAGAAGATTACTGGGCTGTGACAATTTTTTATAATATACTATAATTTGGGATATCGAGAAAGGCCATAAATTCCAGCAAAATGACCTAAAATGACAAAATGAAGACAAATTATGACTTCAATGTGACTTCTGATATTGTTTGATGTAAGTATAAAACAAAATTTCCATTCAAAATAAAGTATTTTTAAAAGAAACCTCACTTTTCCAGGTGTATTCAAACTTTTGGAGGGTAGTGTAAACTAGTGTATATAGTCAATTAAGGTTTTGGGAAAATGCAAGTCAGTATGGTGAAAGCTTTGGAAAAAGACTGCATGGTCAATAGTTTGGAATTTGTGCTTAAAAAGATAAGAATAGTCAACCATTCAGGCCTTGTCAAGGCACTGCATGGTCTTTAACAACTGTCAATGACTAACGTGCTGACAAAAACATGCCAGAACATGTGCTCGAGCAGTCAATTCTTTCCGTTGTAACAGTATTGCTATTCATTTGAAATATTGTCCAAAATTACCAAATTCAGAAAAGAAATTATGTTGCTGAGAGAAACTGCATGACCGATGTAAACTTTTGAAAATAGTCAGCATACCAAAATCTAAACTAATCAGATAAGTGTATACACCGTCCCTTTTCTGTCCTGATATATGTACTTGTTTGATTACTGTTTTCGAGACCAACGATTCAGGAGCACACTGATATATTATCCAGATTAAAGGATAGAGAGTAACTTTGGGGACCAGGAACACTTAGTATCATGCAAGTAGGTCATTTTGGTGGAATAGGAGAAATACCTTTATGTTACAATGGCGTGGGGAGAGCAAATAATACTTGTAACTGACACATTAGTGGTACAGTACTTCACAGTGATGTTGGAGTGTCTGACTGGCTGTTTGAAGTATTCAGCTAGGAAATTACAGCGATGCACTTTGATAAAGAAAAAATGAGGATCAGTTCACTGTGAAAAATGCACTTCGTGATTCATGATAGCTGATGAAGTGTCATCTTCTACACTTTCAACATGGGAAACATAGAGGCAGTTTGATTAGTCATGATCAAGAGAAGGCCATTTGACTTGTCATAACTTATTTTGGATTGAAAATCAGATGCATGATCCTTTTGTTTGGCTGTCACCAACAAGAGGGATTTATAAGTCTCCTTAAATCAAATAAACATTGAAAGTATTGGGTATGATCATGACAAATCATCTGTATGATGACACACGAAGTGCCATTTTCAAAGTGCAACAGTACACTCTTTTTCGGTATCAAAAGTGCATCACTGTAAGCATGTTGCATAGTGCATGCCCATTTGTTCTGTTAATCTAAACAGTGTCTATTATTACGGGATAACCTGTAAGTATTCAAATATGGAGGTCTAATCATCAGATCGAAGGATTGTTTGAGCTACATGGCAAAATTGACTTTTTACTGATTACTGGTTACTTTTGAAAAATGTCATCTGGTTACATTACACACTACATTGTTATTTTTTTTAATGGATAAAGTGTTGTTTTTTTTACATCAATTATGATATGATCCATCTTGCAGGCTAAATACTGTGTATTGGACTGATCCTTGTTTACGATAGGACCAATCCTATGCATAGTAGTAACCCTGCAAGGTGGATCATATAAAAATTGATGAAAAAAATGCATGATCTGGTTCAAAATTGACGACTGTGCTTGAGAGACCCAACTGCTAGTTACCTTACGTTGAGTTACCTTAATTTAGGTTTTAAACAAAGCTTTGGTGGATTTAAGTCTACAATGATATAACGGCTATTTTGAAATCAGTTTATCATAGTGATCAAATGAATTCAATAGCAATGTTTTCTCAATGTGTTTTATTAAAAATGCTATAACACAAAACACCGCAAATAAAAAATTTCGACTTCAAAAGTTCTGCAGAAGGAAATCACCTGGTAACATGCATATTAAAGCTACAAAGTTTGATTGTCACTGATGGACAAAGTTTGCGAGGGAGAATGTTTATTATTACATATGAAATTACAAGAGAAAATAAAACAAATTGTCTGGTGCATTACAAAATGTTGAAATCCGAGAACCTGACCTGGCAAAGTGCAGAGGAAGTAAGCCAAAACAGGTGCAAGGAGTTGTGAGACTTAGGACTCGCATGTGATGTTTTAAAATGCCTTTAAGGACGTCCAACCTTCCATCTCCTCCCACAAAAGACTCTCAAATGGGAATCTAAGAACTAGAGCTTCTGGATAGAGACCTGACTGTATTATGCAAAGTAAAAATATTATTACAAAAAAAGTAACTTACACAAAATATAAAAGTAACTGCAACCTGAGTATGAGAATTTTCAAGAAGCATTGTAAATCTTTAGCATCACCGGGGAAGGACACAGGGAGATGGATTCCCCCTATCAGATGAAATCTTTTATATCTTTACGTGCTAATTATGTCAGCACGGCATCGCATTGTGTCGATGGCTATACGTTCTGCAATGCGATAACCTGATAGACCCCCAATTGGAATTTTTATGGGATACATAAACGTGCAGCAAAACCTCCCTATTCCAGGAACGCATTTTCAGATTCACCAAATGCCTGTAGAGTGTAGAAAGGTGAAGAACATGGGGGGCACACTGGTGCAGACCCATGCATTATGTTGCATTAAATGGGGGGAAATTCTTTTATGAAAGGGTTCATGGTATTTATTGGCTTTTCATTTCCATAAAAGGAAAAAAGCTGTCTTATTTGATGAAGTTGCAGGAAACCCATTTCTCACCAAGTAAGAATTGGTAATTGGTCATTTTTTAACATGTTGTCTTCCTACATGGTGGAAAATTTCACAGAAATGTTCCATTTTCAGACTGCTTTGATTGCCAAGTTTTCTTTAAAATTGAACAATTGGAATATGATGAACTGCTTTTATGCACGTTGAAATACAGTGATAATAGTGTGACATGTTTTTTTTTTTTTCATTTGAAAAACAAAATGTCGATTTTCTCACTTACTTGGAATTTTCCAATCAAATATCCCCTTGGCAAAAACCCTTAAGGACAAAATATGGCATTCTATCACTACACCATTATGTAGATGTATCTACTATACAGAATACAACAAAGAACTTGTTTGCTTTGACACACTTATTCCATGTCTATATTTGGTAAGTTTCTGTGATTAAATTTTCTAAACATTTCTCAGCTGTAGAGAAGATTAGGAAACATTTAAAGACCAAAACATAAAATTAATTGGGAAAATTTTGAGTTTTGTCAATTTTAAGTTTTTGGTTTGACATATAGAAAAATTGGACAGTGAACACTATTTAGTTGCAGAAAATCTCTTTTTTTTTGTACGGAAAGAAACGCCTCTTTTCCTAATGCACCCAAAAACTGCCGATCATGAAAAAAAACAACTAAATGCTGGGAATTTGTTCCGTATCTAGATAGATTAAGCCCCGAATTGGCTTCATAGATCAATATGAGAGAATATTCAGTTCAATTCAAAATCAGAGGCCAAACTGATATTGCATGCGACTGGCAAATTGCAGTGATATACCGGCCCATTCCGAGATTATTTTAGGAATATTTTTGCTGTGATCTTTGTATGGAATTCTATTTCTCTTTCCATGAAAAGAAATGATCAAAGCAGGCTCAAATGAGAAAGTCATCACCATTAAATCTAGTAAACCGACCCAGGAGCTTTTCCTTCCCTGAAATGGCTGAAACAGGAGGAGGGCATTAGGACTAAGAATGGCAGTATATGGCGCCAGGACTTGTAATTGCAGTAATGCATTAGGCCTGGGTAAAGGTAGCTTGAAATCGTGACCTAAAGTAGCATCATAAGTCCCCAATGACTATTACGCTGCAGCCCTCTGTACTCCATATCAAAACATATTTCCTGTACTGTGCTGTGTTACTTACTTTGATCATCAGCTATTTCTGGAAGTTGATTATGTGGAAAGGGTTGAGGTGAATAGATAGCAAATGGCTCATGGTGCGCAATCATTTTGTGGCTCTCTTTGGTGATTTAGTTATAGATATATCTCTTTCAGCAGAAGGATAAAGGCATAGAGTCCAGCACCTACATCATCAGCAAATTATGGATTGGTGGTCCTGGCTTGTCACACCTGATCTTTTCTTTATTGATCAGTCTTCCTCACTATTTAAAGATTAACATGATACCATGTGGCTAGTAAGGGCCCAACACAGATTTGCTGCAATGCATATCAAATTAAACGGTGAACAATTATCTACCATGAATTAGTCCATGATATTGTTAGGTTTCCATGAGACGAAAAAAGGCATGTTATTTGACAAAGCTGAATGAAACCCATTCACCACCATCAAAAATTGGTAATTCTTTAAAAGTGCTGTTAACCTGGAATATGGACAATCCTAGAAAAAATTGTTTCATTTTCAGGTTCCTCTGATAATTGTTTGTAAATTTAACAACTTGCATCGGACATACCCATAAATAG
Organism: Platynereis dumerilii; assembly: GCA_026936325.1. Classification (NCBI taxonomy): domain Eukaryota; kingdom Metazoa; phylum Annelida; class Polychaeta; order Phyllodocida; family Nereididae; genus Platynereis; species Platynereis dumerilii. The sequence goes on from JAPTHN010000003.1 coordinate 81,299,810, forward strand.
TGCATGGGAATATCTTGTTTCTTTGTATAAAATTATCAGAGAGAATATGTTCTGTTATGTATTCAAAATCAAAGGCCAAGCTGATATTGCATGAGACTGGCAAATTGCAGTGATGTACTAGCCCATTTCGAGAGGATATTAGGAATAGACTTTGGCTGTGACCTTTGTATGGAAGTTTATTATTACGCAGGAGCTCTCTGCAAATTAAAATGTATTTCTCGGACTGTGTACCCAGAGAATCTACTTCGCTGAAGTGGGACTGTGCTGTGTGGCGACTTTGATCATTAGCTATTCCTGGAAGTTAATATGTTAAAGGTGTTGAGGTGAATAGGCAGCGAATGGCTCGTGGTGCGTAATCATTTATGGCTCTCTTTGGTGATTTCGTTATACAATGTAGATATCTCTATTGCATCTGAAGGAAAAGCAAGTTTTGTTACCGCCAATATCCACTTTTGTGCCCAATAGGCCTATTGGGCATGGATATTAGGCCTTTGGGCAAAATATAGGGTCTTTTGGCAAATTATAGGGTCTTTGGGCAAACTATAGGGCCTTTGGGCATTACGACTCTTTTTTGCATGACTTTCCCAAAGTCATTGTATCCTTCAAAATATCCGCGAGACCTTTGGGCAAAATATAGGTCCTTTTGGCGCATGCCTAAATCACTCATTATGGCTCACTCCTGACTATAGTGGATTTTGTCAAAGATCTTATACTTTGGATACATTCCCAAGTCACTCGCAATAACTCTTTTATACTCTTGTGGATTTTGACAAATATCCAACTTTGGATAATAGTGAACTGACCAATGAGAATACTCCCTAATATCTTGACCAATGAGAATCCACCCTAATATCTACAGTAGGGGGCACTGTAGTTAATAGTTTGTCCAATGAGAATGCCACCTAATATCCTGTCCAATGACAAGCCGGCCAAGTATCCTAGCCAATGACACTCAAGCCTAATATCCACAGAGCCATGATTGGCCAGTGGATATTAAGCTGCATTCTCATTGGACACACTGAGAATTCAATGAGATTCCAATCTAATATCCAACAGCCAATGAAAATTAAGCCTAATATCAAATAGGCTAATAGTCAAATAGGCTCTTTGGTCAAAGTCAAAAGACTGAGCTAAAATCCATGACAGTCATTTGTGGATATTTTTAAGTGATTATATATGCCTTGGGCATACACAAGAGTAACTTTTTGAGGGACTAATACTATCATAAGTATAATTGGAGTGTGCCCCTCATCTATTTGCTACTATGAGTATCGCCCCATCTGGAAGAAGAGTTCTGCCTCAGTGCAACTCTACATGAGATGGGTATGGCCAGTGTTTGAAGACTTCATCCCACTTCTCATGCATCCTGACCTGCATTAATTTCCATCTTATACGAAAGTGCTGATGAAACTAATTGTTTGATCATGACAAATCACCAGTATGATGACTCACTAATTTCTATTTTCACAGTGCAACAGTCAACTCTTTCCACATAACAAATTGACTGGCTGTAACGAGAAATCTCTCAATGTCATTTGTTGCCATGTTAGTGTTTCAGATTGTGTATGAGTTCACCTTTTTGGCCAGACTAATACGTTTCTTGAAAGGATTCCTCCCTCAGAATAATCCAATGTTCGTGTCCCATGTGGCATTATGTTAGTTGTATTGGTTCTAATAATGGCATTTCTCATTAGCCTTATTGGTTGGAAATCGGTTACTTCTGTCAATGTGGCAAAAAAAATTGATGGGACGTTCAGTTACATGTGATTTGGTTACCATGGGATTCTGCTCATTCACAGTTAGCAGTGAGGGATCAATGCATTGTATGATTTGCTACGTGTGATATACCTTAGCTGTGTGATGTTCTGTTGTCCCCAAACCGATCAGATTAAGCAAAAATTCTGTGTATTTAGTGTGTGTAGAGTCTTAGAATCACGTACTAATTAAGTCACCTGTAAGCACTGACTGGGCCATCGGTATCTATGTTTGACAGAAATTCCATTACAACCATCCATTGTTACATTACTGTGTCTTCTCCTGTTAATTTGTCTGCAATAATGCGTAAATACAGGACATGAAGCAGTAAGCCATCAATTCTCAGCCTCAACCTTGACTGGTGAGACAAATACTTGCCTGACTTTTGTTTCCGACATCTTCTTAACAATGTCATTTCTGTTAGACAAGTTTGGTAAGTATTGCTGCTGCAATACTCCATGCCTTCACTGCCATGTTCTTTACTCCTTGTCACTCAAGTTTTGAAGTAGAGAGAGGGGGTTAATTGATATTTAAGATGTACTTCGATGGAAAAGCAGGGGAACTCCCACTTTCCAAAATCGCTTTGATGGGAGAAATCTCCTAACCTGACTCAAAGTTTACCAAACTCCTTCCGCTGTTTTTTCTTTCTTTCTGTATAAGTGCTCTACGTGACTTGAACCACATACATACATGCATTCTCTACACGCTTCTTGGAACATCACCTACTTACTGGTCTCAAAGTAAACCCAAGAAGACCAATTTAGCGAGAAATTATAATGCCAGAAGTAGAAATACGGAAGCTGATTTATTTCAGATTTGTTGTTGTCACCTTATACAGCCATTTGATCGTCCAATTAACATATAAAATGGACACACAATTTGCCTCACTAAAAATGCAAAGTTACTGTGAGAGATAAACACTGTGTTGACAGATGGAATAGAAAGTAAATCTTAATAGGTGTGTGGGTTTTAGGAAGAAGATATGTGATAATTATATAAAGTAAAAGAAGCATAAAAACAAGATCGGTTGAAGTTTTTGAAATTATATGGAAAAATATCCATTCAATGAAGGATTTACAGGTTATACTCTGACATTTTGCATGACCTATATATATACAGCACATCTCCGAATCATTCTGAAGGTGTGTATTATATTCTTAATGAAAATCCAGTTTCCTCCTTCTAATGTAGTCATTGATAGTTTTTCATGGGGACTGCAATGCATGGTGATGCTTTCCTGATATTAATCGTCTTTATATGTGCGAGTGCAAGCACTTCAGAACTTGTAATGGCCTTGAAAACAGGCAAAAATATGCTACTTAAAATGCTAAAATATTATGCTTAATATACAGCTCTCAAGCCTAGACCATATTCATATATTTATAAGTGAGGCAATGAGAACCTGACCCACCTCCATAGAAATATAATCAAATATTATCAAAATGTATCTGCCCTAGTGCAGGTTTTTGTAATGAGCTGCCATGGTTGTATGCAGTCTTTAAGGAGGAAACTGCATTCCTAGAAAATGGGCTCTCTTCGATGTGAGAATCATGGAAAAATGCACCTCCATCTGGAGCTATACAAACTGTTGTTGACCAAGGTGTTGACAAAATATACCAGAATGTTCACATGATTGGGCAATTCTTTCTGATTCTTCGGCTGTAATCCGCTATTCATATATATACCAAATTACCAGATTCAGAAGGAGGTCACTCTTGATGAGAGAAATGACAAATGTAAACTTTTGAAATTAGCCAGTAACCAAAGGTCCAAAGGAATCAGAGAGAAGTGCATACACCGTCCCTGTTTTTGATATATGTACTTGTTTGATTACTGTTTTTGAGACCAACAATTCAGCAGCAAATTGATATATTATCCGGATTAAAGGATAGAGAGTAACGCTGGGACAAGGAACACTTAGTATCATGCAAGTAGGTCATTTTGGCGGAATTGGAGAAAAATACCTTTGTGTTGCAATGGCGTGGGGAGAGCAAATAATACTTGTAACTGACACATTTGTAGTACAGTACTTCACAGTGATGCTAGAATGTCTGACTGGTTGTTTTAAGTGTTCAGCTAGGAAATTCAGCATGTCGCATAGTGCATGCCCATATATTCTGCGTATCAAACAAACCGTTTTTATATATACATCCATTGTAAACATAATTATTCAAACATGGAGGTTTAATCATCAGATCTCAGTGTTGTTTAAATTACAAGTTACCTTATGTTGAGTTATCTTTAGGTTTTGATGAAAGCCTTGGTGGATTTAAGTTTACAATGACGTAACTGCTATTTTGCAATCAGTTTATCATGGGGATGAAATGAATTCAATAATACTGTTTCTCAATGTGTTCTATTAAAAATACTACAACAACAAAAAACAGCAGAAATCAAAAATTTCAACTTCAAAAGCTGGTAAAATGCATATCAAAGCTGCAAAATTTAATTGTCACTGATGGACAAAGTTTGCGATGGAGAATGTTAATGTATTATGCAAAGTAAAGAAATACTTACAATAAAAGTTACTTACACGAAACTTAAAAGTAACTGCAACCTGAGTATGAGAATTTTCAAGTCAAGAAGCATTGTAAATTATTCGCATCACCAAGGAAGGATGCAGGGGGGATTCCCCCCATCACATGAAATTTTTTTATATTTTTACATGCTATTTATGTCAGCACAACATCATGTGATGTCGATGGCTATTCGTACTGCAACGCGATAACCCGATAGACTCCCCCAAATTTTTATTGGATACGTAAATGCGCAGCAAAACCTCTCTATTGTAAGAACGCATTTTCAGATTCACCAAATGCCTGTAGAAAGGTGAAGAACATGGGGGGCACACTGATGCAGACCTATGCATTATGTTGCATTAAATGGTGGGAAATTCTTTTACATGAAAGGGTTCATGGTATTTATTGGCTTTTCATTTCCATTAAAGGAAAAAAGCTGTCTTATTTGATGAAGTTGCAGGAAACTCATTTCTCACCAATTAAGAATTGGTAATTGGTCATTTTTTAACATGTTGTCTACCTACATGGTGGAAAATTTCACAGAAATGTTCCATTTTCAGACTGCTTTGATTGCCAAGTTTTCTCAATAAATTGAACAGTTGGAATATGATGAACTGCTTTTATGCACGTTGAAATACAGTGATAATAGTGTGACATGTTTTTTTTGTTTTTTTCTTTTGAAAAACAAAATGTCGATTTTCTCACTTACTTGGAATTTTCCAATCAAATATCCCCTTGGCAAAAACCCCAAAGGACAAAAATATGGCATTCTATCACTACACCATTATGTACATGTAGCTACTATACAGAATACAACAAAGAACTTGTTTGCTTTGACACACTTATTCCGTGTCTACATTTGGTAGGTTTCTGTGATTAAATTTTCTAAATATTTCTCAGCTGTAGAGAAGATTAGGAAACATTTTTACCAGAACATAAAACTAATTGGGAAAATTTTGAGTTTTGTCAATTTTAAGTTTTTGGCTTGACATTTAGAAAAATTGGACAGTGAACACTATTTAGTTACAGAAAATGTTTTGTACAGAAAGAAGCGCCTCTTTTCCTAATGCACCCAAAAACTGCCGATCATGAAAAAAAAACTAAATGCTGGGAAGTTGTTCCGTATCTAGATAGATTAAGCCCCGAATTGGCTTCATAGATCGATAAGAGGGAATATTCTGTCCAATTCAAAATCAGAGGCCAAACTGATATTTTATGCAATTGGCAAATTGTAGTGATATACCGGCCCATTCCAAGATTATTTTTAGGACTATTTTTGCTGTGGTCTTTGTATGAAAGTCTATTTCTCTTTCCATGAAAAGAAAGGATCAAAGCAGCAGAAATGAGAAAGTCAACACCATTAAATCTAGTAAACAGACTCAGGAGCTGCTTTCCTTCCCTGAATTGGTTGAAACAGGAGGAGAGCATTCCCTGCTGAGCACCAACGTAAATCAAACCTTTCACTACGTAATTATTTAGGTTAGAATCAAACGTTGGGCCAAACAACGTATGACAAAGGTAGGGTAAATGTAATTTCCAAACGTTGCACTCAGATGGAAAACCAAACGTAGGTCGCAACGTCAGTAAGAGGTTGGGAGATAGTTTGTTTTATAGTTTGGCCTAACGTTAGAGTCACACGGAAGTCATACCTTTGGTTGAGAGGCTAGAAGAACGTTTGGTTGTAACGTTTGGCTAAATGTGTCAGTCATACGTAAGTCATACCTTTGGTTGACAGGTTTGAAGAACGTTTGACTATTACGTATGAACATACCTTTGATTCAAAGGTTTGTCGAACATTCATTTGAGAGGTTTATAAAACCTCAGACTATTACGTAAGTCATACCTTTGGTTGAGAGGTCTGAAGAACGTTTGACTATTACGTATGACCATACCTTTGATTCATAGGTTTGTTGAACATTCATCTGAGAGGTTTTAGCAACCTTGGACTATTACGTATGACCATACCTTTGATTCATAGGTTTATCAGAGGTATGGTCACACATTTGGACATACGTCAGTTCCAAGGTTTCTCAAACGTATCTTTGATATGTATGGACAACGTTTGAAAGTAATGTTCAGGGCAAACGTCTGATCATACGTATCTGCCAAAGGTTTGTTGAAGGTTTGCACAAAGTTGCAAATCCTAGGATCCTGATTCTCAGAGAGCCTTGTAGCGCCATCTATTCCATACCTATTCCAATCAATCTGGTAACTTTGTAATTATAAAAACTCCAACAGGATGCTTGCTGTTGACGATTAGATGAAGCCGTGAAGAAAAGTTGAAACACCAGTGACAAATAAATCCACATATGTACTTTTAAAAATGTGAAAGCTTATCCTGGTTTTAAAAAAATATAATTTTTTTCCACACCCACAAAGATGCATATGAGAATTTTATAAGATCCAAGTTTAATGGTGCCTCGTTGCAACTGCCCTAGATGCCGAGAATGTTCCAATTTTATCACGGTAAGATTGCAGTAACATTTTCAATTTCACCAAGCAAGGTAAGTGTTTTTTACCAAGTAAATTTTAATTTATAGTCCCTAAGTGGACTTGTAGACTGCTCAGTAAAATGAGGAAGAAAAGTCTATCAATTTTGGGAGCCATCCTCTTTGCATAGCTCTGTTTGTACTGCTTTAATTTTTATGTTTTATATTTGCAGGTTGAAAGAGAAAATAAACAAAACCTTCCCCCCCCCCCAAACAGCACATCCTTGAATCCCACTAGCCACAAAAAATAATAAAAACTGAGCTTATTATTCTCCCATGGGAGGATAACTGGACAACAAAGAATATGGGTTTTATTGCAGTGAAATACTGGCTCATGATTGGCTGAGAGGTGTCGAATGGTATAATAAGAATAATAAAAGGCAGTGGGGTAGCGCAATAATGATTTGCCCATTTTTTATCATTGAGTGAAAGGGACTAACTTTGCAGGTAGTTTCTGCATCCAGTGCATAACCTACACACCTGTGACTGCCACAAAAGGTTCAAAATGAGTCATCAGTTCCATTCGCATACAGAACAAGCAATGCAGGCACAATTCTTACCTGAAACATCCATCGAAGACGACCGTCACGAATCCCGGTAAATCCAATGCGATCATTACGCTCAGCCGGGTCATCTTCAGCGGCGTAAAAGTCCAAGAATATCATCCCTAAAGTCCGTAACACTATTCAAATACGTCCACAAGATATAAATCTTTCATGTTCACAACTTTATAGGTCCTGTCATGCACTTAATCCATCGCCTGCAAAGTTTTTTCCGAGCGTTTCATAACATTCAACTCGAATCCAGCGCCATGATGGGCAGAACTGGTTCGTTGCGCATGCGCAAAAATAAGACGTCGTGGACGAGGCCACTTTATTATAGGTGCGGGGGGAGGTGTTTCCCGCGTTTGGTCTAAGTTGTCCTCAGAGGTTAAAGAAATGCGCATTATCTAAGATATTTACGCACGTATCATAGCCGTAAACAATTGTCGACAAATTACGTAGTTTTCAAACGTTCGGCCCGATGTGAATTGGAGGTATGTTGAGAGGTTGACATGAGGTTGACTGGAGGAAAATGTCCGGGAGGGTTAGGACTTACAATGGCAGTATATGTCACCAGGAGTTGTAATTGCAGTAATGCATTAGGCCTGGGTAAAGGCAGCTTGAAATTGTGACTTAAAGTAGCAACATAAGTCCTCGATGACTATTACCCAGTAGCCCATCATCAGTTATTTCTGGAAGTTATTTATGTGAAAGGTGTTGACGTGAATAGGTAGCAAATGGCTCATGGTGTGCAAACATTTTCTGGCTCTCTTTGGTGATATAGTTATAGATATTTATTTCAGCTGAAGGATACAGCAGCTTACATCATCAGAAAATTATGGAATGGTGGTCCTGGCTTCACACTTGATCTTCTCTTTATTAGTCTTCCTCACTCTTCAAACATAAATATGATGTCATGTGGCTAGTAAGGGCCCTACACAGATTTACTTCTAGGTATATATCAAATTAAATGGTGAAAAATTATTTGACATGAAGGGTTCATGATATGTTGGGTTTTCATGAAGCAAAAAAGGTACTGTTATTTGACAAAGCTGAATGAAAATCATTCACCACCATCAAAAATTAGTAATTTTTCAAAGTGGAATAATGACAATTGCACAGAAATGTTCCATTTTCAGGTTCCTCTGAAAATTCCATTCTAACTATAATAACTGGCGTCGGACATACCTGTAAATACTTCGTGGGAATATCTTGTTTCTTTGTGATAAACTATCAGAGAGAATATGTTCTGTTATATATTCAAAATCAAAGGCCAAGCTAATATTGCATGGTACCAGCAAATTGCATTGATGCACTAGCCCATTCCGAGATTTTAGCAATGAAGTTTTGCTGCGATCTTTGTATGGAAATTTATTTCTCTTTCCATGGAAAGAAAGGATAAAAGTAGGCTAAATGAGAAAGTCATCACCACTAAATCTGATAAGCAGCTAGGCTCAGGGGTTTCTCTTTCCCTGAATGGTAAGCAGGAGGGGGGGGGGGAGGCATTAGTACATAGAATGGCAGTATGTGGCACCAGGACTTGTAATTGCAGAAATGCATTAGGACTGGGTAGCTTGAAATTGTGACCTGAAGTAGCAAGTCCATAATAACAATTACGCAGGAGCTTAAAATGTATTAACTGGGACTGTGCTATGTGACCAGCTTTGAAGATCAGCTATTCCTGGAAGTTAATTTTGTGAAAGGTGTTGAGGCAAATAGTAGATAGCAAATGGCCAATGGTGCTTAATCATTTTGTGGTTATTTTTTAGATTTCTCTATATTTCATGTTTTGGTTGTTCTGTAAACCCCTGATCATCAGCTAATTATGTATTGACGGTCCTGGCTTCTCAAACATGATTTTTCTTTGTCAGTCCTTCCACAATCCACACTCTTTATTTAAACATAAACTTGATGCACTATGGCTTATAAGGGCCCTGTAAAGATTTACTACCAATGATATGAAGTTGGCCTTTCCTTAACGAGCACTTGCTGAATCAAGTTTATCACAACGAGTCAATAGTGGTGGCGGTTTATCCAATATCCATTCAGGGCAAGATAGACTTTAAGAGGGCCTAAAGCGATCATAAGCATAATCAGAGTGTACACCTCATCTATTTGCTACTGTGAGTATCGCCCCATCTGGAAAAAGAGTTCTACCTCAATGCAACTCTACATGAGATGGGTAATTGGGTATGCCAAGTGTTTGCAGACTTCATCCCACTTCTCCTCCTGACCTGCGTTAAGTTCCATCTTGTATGAATGTGCTGATGGAATTATTTCTTTAATCATGACAAATTACCAGTATGATAACCCAAGTTCTATTTTCACAGTGCAACAGTCCATTCTTTCCACATAACAAACTGACTGGCTGTAATGAGAAGTCTCTCAGTGTCATTGTTGCTATATTAGTAATTCAGATTGTGCATGAGTTCACCTTTTTGGTCAGAATAATATGTTTCTTGAAAGGATTCTTTCTTCAGAGTAACCCAATGTTGGTTTCCTATACATGTGGCATATATGTTAGTTGTATTGGTTCTAATAATGGCATTTCTCATTAGTCTTATTGCTTGAAAATCGGTTACCTCTGTCAATGTGGCTGAAAAAATTTACGGGGCGTTTAGTTACAGGTAATTTAATTACCATGGGATTCTGCTAATTTACAGTTAGCAGTGAGGGATCAATGCAATGTATGATTTGCTACATTGTACGTGTAATATATTAGCTGTGTGCGTGACGTTCTGTTGTCCCTAAACCAATCAGATTAAGCAACAATTCTGTGTTTTTCGTGTGTGTAGAGTCTTAGAATCACGTACTAATTAAATCACCTGTAAGCACTGATTGGGCCATCGTTATCTATGTTTGACAGAAATTCCATTACAACCATCCATTGTTACATTACCGTGTCTTCTCCTGTTAATTTGTCCGCAATAATGAATAAATACAGGACGTGAAGTCGTAAGCCATCAATCCTCAGCCTCGACCTTGACTGGCGAGACAAATACTTGCCTGACTTCTGTTTCTGAAATCTTCTTAACAATGCCATTTCTGTTAGACAAGTTTGGTGAGTATTGCTGCCGCAATACTCCATGCCACCATTGCCATGTTCTGGACTTCTTGTCACTCAAGTTTCGAAGTAGTTAATTGATATTCAAGATGTACAGTGGTCCCTGCATTGCAAGACCCGCTGTTGTAAGACCGTTTTGTCTTATGTGACCGCCTTCCCCCAGCACTAAGTAGTATTTTTGTGCATTTTGCACCCCGAGGAAAGACCGCACCCCCACGAGAGACCGCTTCATGACCGCAGAAGGGGCGGTCTTATAACGCAGGGACCACTGTACTTCGATGGACAAGCAGGGGAACTCCCACTTTCCAAAATCCCTTTGATGGGAGAAATCTTCTAACCTGACTCAAAGTTTACCAAACTCCTTCCACTGTTTTTTCTTTCTATTGTATAAGTGCTCTACGTGACTCGAGCCACATACATACATGCATTCTCTACAAGCTTCTTGGAACATCACTTACTTCCCGGTCTCAAAGTAAACCCAAGAAGACCAATTCAGCGAGAAATTATAATGCCAGCAATAGAAATACGGAAGCTGATTTATTTCAGATTTGTTGTTGTCACCTTATAAAGCCATTTGATCTTCCAATTAACATAGAAAATGGACACACAATTTGTCTTACTAAAAATGCAAAGTTACTGTGAGAGACAAACACTGTGTTGACAGATGGAATAGAGAGTAAATCTTAAGGTGTGTGGGTTTTAGGAAGAAGATATGTGATAATTATATACAGTAAAAGAAGAATAAAAACAAGACCGGTTGAAGTTTTTGAAATTATATGGAAAAATATCCATTCAATGAAGGATTTACAGGTTATACTCTGACATTTTGCATGACCTATATATATAGTACATGTATTATATTCTTAATGAAAATCGAGTTTCCTCCTTCTAATGTAGTCATTGACAGTTTTTCATGGGGACTGCAATGCATGGTGATGCTTTCCTGATATTGATCGTCTTTATATGTTTGAGTGCAAGCACTTTAGAACTTGTAATGGCCTTGAAAACGCAAAAATATGCTACTTAAAATGCAAAAATATGATGCTTAATATACTGCTCTCAAGCCTAGACCAAATTCATACTTTTATAAGTGAGGCAATGAGACCTTGACCTTCCGCCATAGAAATACTATCCATAACTTGTATGGAAATCAGCAAGAAATAAACGTTTCCTCGAAGTGCAACAAGATACTGACATAATCGGTTTACAACCATAATAGTTAAAATATATTTAACAAATTACACTTATGAATTCAGATGGGAACCCTGTAAATATCAGGAATGGCCTATACCTTAGTCTGTGATCATACTATTTTTCACACGGTTTGGCAGCCAATGATCGACTGGCATAACTTTTTGTCACAGAATGGATAAAAAAGACTATTACAGTACAGTGGATATTTCAGAGAAACATTGCACTTTTCATCAATGGTTTTTCACCAAATTTGTCAATAAAATTGATATACTAGATATCTAGTCGAGGCTTTGGCAAAATGCAGGTCAGTATGGTGAAAGCTTAATATGGGAAAAGACTGCATGGTCAATAGTTAGGAATTTGTGCTTAAAAAGACAAGAATAGTCAACCATTCAGGCCTTGTCAAGGCACTGCATGGTCTTTAACAACAGTCAATGACTAAGATGCTGACAAAAACATGCCAGAACATGTGCTCGAGCAGTCAATTCTTTCCGCTGTAACAGTATTGGCTATTCATTTGAAATATTGTCCAAAATTACCAAATTCAGAAAGGAAACTATGTTGCTGAGAGAAACTGCATGACCAATGTAAACTTTTGAAATTAGCCAGCAACCAAAGGTCTAAAGGAATCAGAGAAAAGTGTATACACTGTACCTTTTCTGTTCTGATATATATGTACTTGTTTGATTACTGATTTTGAGACCAACAATTCAGCAGCACATTGATATATTATCAGGATTAAAGAATAGAGAGTAACGCTGGGACTGGGAACACTTAGTATCATGCAAGTAGGTCATTTTGGCGGAATTGGAGAAAAATACCTTTGTGTTGCAATGGCGTGGGAAGAGCAAATAATACTTGTAACTGACACATTTGTAGTACAGTACTTCACAGTGATGCTAGAATGTCTGACTGGTTGTTTTAAGTGTTCAGCTAAGAAATTCAGCATGTCCCATAGTGCATGCCCATATATTCTGCGTATCAAACAAACCATTTTTATATATACATCCATTGTAAACATATTTATTCAAACATAGAGGTTTAATCATCAGATCTCAGGGTTGTTTAAATGACTAGTTACCTTATGCTGAGTTCTCTTTAGGTTTTGATGAAAGCCTCGGTGGATTTAAGTTAACAATGACGTAACTGCTATTTTGCAATCAATTTATCATGGTGATCAAATGAATTCAATAATACTGTTTCTCAATGTGTTCTATTAAAAATACTATAACAGAAAGAACAGCAGAAATCAAAAATTTCAACTTCAAAAGTTTTGTAAAAGGAAATCACCTGGTAACATGCATATCAAAGCTGCAAAATTTTATTGTCACTGATGGACAAAGTTTGCGAGGGAGAATGTTTAAGTACGAGGGGCATTCAGAAAGTTCGAGGCTTGGACACTTATTTTCAATCTGGAACTATGAATATTTCACAGGATAAAATTCAGCATATTTGGAATGGATTTCCAAAATATTGGACAATTTCGACATTTTAAAGTCATTCTGTGTTGCCATGGAAACTGAACATTCAGCTAGTTGGGGCAGGTAATACTGAAACCAAGAAAGCCAACGAATTGTGACTGTGAGAGACTTCTCTCTATCATTGGTATTAGTGAGATTGACAATATTTGACACAAGAAATATGATATTAGCTTCTAAATATACTTTCAAGACACCAAATGTGTGTATTCTTACACTGAACCCATGTAGGAAGGCACTCCTGTACGACGTGTACGTCAGATTCGGCTGGGGAAATTCAGGGGCAAGGGTGTGTTTCCCTGACCACGTAAGGACTTGTGAAAGCATATATTTACTGGTATGAACAAGATACCCAAATGGACAGCATTATCCATCCCACCCATTCCTGTGACATGTTGCTCTACATTAAGCCTGGTTTTCCCTTACTTTAGTCCATGGGGGCTAGAGTTTCATGCACTGGAGGAGAGAAGGCTTTGGATGTCCGAAATGCTTTCAAATAACTTTGTTTGTTTGGAGGACTTCGAGGAACATTTACTTCAATGGGTCAGTTGTATGAATTAATGCTTTCGGTGAGCTTGAGAATATTCTTTAAGGCAAATATTATATTTCTTGTGTCAAATATTGTCGAACTCACTAATACAAGTGATAAACAAAGGTCTCTCACAGCCAAAATTCATTGGCTTTCTTGGTTTCAGTATAACTTGCCCCGACTTGCTGAACTTTCAGTTTCCTTGGCAACCACAGAATTACTTTGAAATGTCTAAATAGTCCAAAACTTTGGAAATCCAATCCAAATATGCTGAATTTTATCCTGCGAAAAATTCATAGTTCTAGATTGAAAAAAAGTGTCCATAAAAAAATGCCTTGAACTCTCTGAACGCCCCTCGTGTTATGCAAAGTAAAAGAATTCTTACAGAAAAAGGAACTTACACAAAACTTAAAAGTAACAGCAACCTGAGTATGAGAATTTTCAAGAAGCATTGTAAATTATCAGCATCACCGAGGAAGGATGCAGGGGGGGGGGGAATCCCCCCATCACATGAATTTTTTTATATTTTTACATGCTATTTATGTCAGCACAATATCGTGTTATGTCGATGGCTATTTGTTCTGCAACGCGATAACCTGATAGACTCCCCCAACTAAATTTTTATGGGATACATAAATGCGCAGCAAAACCTCTTTATTGTAAGAACGCATTTTCAGATTCATCAAATGCCTGTAGAAAGGTGAAGAACATGGCGGGCACACTGGTACAGACCCATTATGTCAAATTAAGTGGTGGAAAATTCTTTTACATGAAAGGGTTCATGGTATTTATGGCTTTTTTATTTCAATTAAAGGTAAAAAACTTCTGTTATTTGATGAAGTTGCTGGAAACCCATTTCCCGCCAATTAAGCATTGATAATCTTTAAAAATGTAGTCTACCTACAGAAGGCGGACAATTTCATCGAAATGTTCCGTTTTCAGGCTGCTCTGATTGCCAAGTTTTCTCTGAAATTCAACAATTTGAATATGATGAACTGCATTAATCACGCTGAAATGGGTCAAAATTTGAAAACAGTGAAATTTCAGTCAGGCAAAAAGTTGATTTGAAAGCAAGTTTAAAGGAGCTCCTTTCGATTTATTTTGCTAGGTAAAACAATCACCTTTCATTGTACTTTGATGTCCAAGGGTCAGGAAGCACAGTTTTTGTGTGCAGTGGAGGTAAATGCGTGGGTACTGCTTTTAGGCGTCATTAACATCACGCTGTAAAAACCCCCTATATTTCTTTAAATTAACACAATCATACCACCTGCACTAATGCAGAGGTAGTATCAGGTACAGGCAGAACAATGATATAATAAAAAGAGTACTGCTATCTGCCTGACAGCAACCACAACCAAAATAAATGGCAAATAATTACATTTTTCATTTTTTCCACACTTCCATTAAGTTTTTCTTTCACACTACTTGATTTCAGCACACCAAATTCTATTTAGTTACTAAATTGTACACATGCCAAATGATTCTTGCGAAAAAAGATCCTGTTTAACACTTTTTAAACTTCAAATCAAGCAATAAACGCCCCAAAATGAGCTATTTTTTAACTGTGAGTCGTGATGTTAATGACAAAATATGACGCTTGTGACACTAATGGCTGGTAAATTGCTCCTGAGCCTCTTACTAGTGCATATTAGTTAGTAATATATCATAAGTGCAAAAATTATTGGAAAAATATAAGAAATTTTATTGTTTTTATATGTATGCTGCACCCAGGAAGCCTACTGAAGTGGTATACTGCTGCAACTGTGCAAATATTTCAGGACTTCCAAAATGCATGTGGCGTCACATTGCCAATGACTAGTGTCACTTCCGTTGTGATTTTAGAGTGATAGTGCCAAAACTGCAATTAGAATCACACTGGCAAATTGCATTGATATACCGGCCCATTCCGAGATTATTTTAGGAATATTTTTGCTGTGATCTTTGTATGGAATTCTATTTCTCTTTCCATGAAAAGAAATGATCAAAGCAGGCTCAAATGAGAAAGTCATCACCATTAAATCTAGTAAAAAGACTCAGGAGCTTTTCCTTCCCTGAATTGATTGAAACAGGAGGAGGGCATTAGGACTTAGAATGGCAGTATATGGTGCCAGGACTTGTAATTGCAGTAATGCATTAGGCCTGGGTAAAGGTAGCTTGAAATTGTGACCTAAAGTAGCAACATAAGTCCCCAATGACTATTACGCAGCAGCCTTCTGTATTCCATATCAAAACATATTTCCTGTACTGTGCTGTGTTACTTACTTTGATCATCAGCTATTTCTGGAAGTTGATTATGTGAAAGGTGTTGAGGTGAATAGATAGCAAATGGCTCATGGTGCGCAATCATTTTGTGGCTCTCTTTGGTGATTTAGTTATAGATATATCTCTTTCAGCAGAAGGATAAAGGCATAGAGTCCAGCACCTTCATCATCGGCAAATTATGAATTGGTGGTCCTGGCTTGTCACACCTGATCTTCTCTTTATTGATCAGTCTTCCTCACTATTTAAAGATTAACATGATACCATGTGGCTAGTAAGGGCCCAACACAGATTTGCTGCAATGCATATCAAATTAAACGGTGAACAATTATCTAACATGAATTAGTCCATGATATTGTTAGGTTTCCATGAGACGAAAAAAGGCATGTTATTTGACAAGGCTGAATGAGACCCATTCATCTCCATCAAAAATTGGTAATTTTTTTAAAGTGTTGTTAACCTGGAATATGGACAATCCTAGAAGAAATTGTTTCATTTTCAGGTTCCTCTGATAATTTAACAACTTGCATCGGACATATCCATAAATAGTGCATGGGAATATCTTGTTTCTTTGTATAAAATTTTCAGAGAGAATATGTTCTGTTATGTATTCGAAATCAAAGGCCAAGCTGATATTGCATGAGACTGGCAAATTGCATTTTAATATCATAATAAATTGTTTTTCCTTTCAACATCTAAAAGGTCCATAGTCACCTCCACCATCCCTCTTAGGAGTGTGTGTAACCTGCATACATATACTTTGCTCTCTCTCTCTCTCTCTCCCTTTTCCAAATTTTCATTTATGTTTACACTTAAAAATTTATACCTGTGAATTAATGCTTTCTTTCATTTTGCTTTTGAATTATACCTACTAATATTTAACTTGTATTTGGTGGCATGTATGATAGCGACGCTCATTGCGTCTTAATATGTGTCTCCTGACTTAAATGTACCTTCTTTGTAATTGCATATTTTTTTTATTTAATGGATGAAAAATAAAGATCTCTCTCTCTCTCTCTCTCTCTCTCTGCAATGATGTACTAGCCCATTTTGAGAAGATATTAGGAATAGACTTTTGCTGTGACCTTGGTATGGAAGTTTATTTCTCTTTCCATGGAAAGAAAGAATCAAAGCAGGCTAAATGAGAAAGTCTTCAACATTAAATCTAATAAGCAGCTAAGCTAAGGGGTTTTTCTTTCACTGAATGGTTGAAGCAGCAGGTGGGCATTAGGACTTATAAAATATGGTACCATGCCTTGTAATTGCAGTAATGCATTAGTCCTCAAGTAAAAGTAGTTTGATATTGTGACCTGAAGTAAATCCCCAATAACAATTATGCAGGAGCTCTCTGCAAATTAAAATGCATTTCTCGGACTGTGTACCCAGAGAATCTACTTCGCTGAAGTGGGACTGTGCTGTGTGGCGACTTTGATCATTAGCAATTCCTGGAAGTTAATATGTGAAAGGTGTTGAGGTGAATAGGCAGCGAATGGCTCGTAGTGCGTAATCATTTATGGCTCTCTTTGGTGATTTCGTTATACAATGTAGATATCTCTATTGCATCTGAAGGAAAAGCAAGAGTTGTTACCGCCAAGATCCACTATTGTGCCCAATAGGCCTATTGGGCATGGATATTAGGCCTTTGGGCAAAATATAGGGTCTTTTGGCAAATTATAGGGTCTTTGGGCAAACTATAGGGTGTTTGGTCATTACGACTGTTTTTGGCATGACTTTCCCAAAGTCATTGTATCCTTCAAAATATCCGCGAGGCCTTTGGGCAAAATATAGGTCCCTTTGGCACATGCCTAAATCAATCATTATGGCTCACTCCTGACTATAGTGGATTTTGTCAAAGATCTTATACTTTGGATACATTCCCAAGTCACTCGCAATAACTCTTTTATACTCTTGTGGATTTTGACAAATATCCAACTTTGGATAATAGTGAACTGACCAATGAGAATACTCCCTAATATCTTGACCAATGAGAATCCACCTTAATATCTACAGTAGGGGGCACTGTAGTTAATAGTTTGTCCAATGAGAATGCCAACTTATATCCTGTCCAATGACAAGCCGGCCAAGTATCCTAGCCAATGACAGTCAAGCCTAATATCCACAGAGCCATGATTGGCCAGTGAATATTAAGCTGCATTCTCATTGGACACACTGAGAATTCAATGAGATTCCAATCTAATATCCAACAGCCAATGAAAATTAAGCCTAATATCAAATAGGCTAATAGTCCAATAGGCTCTTTGGTCAAAGTCAAAAGACTAAGCTAAAATCCATGACAGTCTTTTGTGGATATTTGTAAGTGATTATATATGCCTTGGTCGTACACAAGAGTAACTTTTTGAGGGACTAATACTATCATAAGCATAATTGGAGTGTGCCCCTCATCTGTTTGCTACTATGAGTATCGCCCCATCTGGAAGAAGAGTTCTGCCTCAGTGAAACTCTACATGAGATAGGTATGGTCAGTGTTTGAAGACTTCATCCCACTTCTCATGCATCCTGACCTGCATTAATTTCCGTCTTATACGAAAGTGCTGATAAACTAATTATTTGATCATGACAAATCACCAGTATGATGACTCACTAATTTCTATTTTCACAGTGCAACAGTCAACTCTTTCCACATAACAAATTGACTGGCTGTAACGAGAAATCTCTCAATGTCATTTGTTGCCATATTAGTGTTTCAGATTGTGTATGAGTTCACCTTTTTGGCCAGACTAATACGTTTCTTGAAAGGATTCCTTCCTCAGAATAACCCATTGTTCGTGTCCCATGTGGCATTTATGTTAGTTGTATTGGTTCTAATGATGGCATTTCTCATTAGCCTTATTGGTTGGAAATCAGTTACTTCTGTCAATGTGGCAAAAAAAATTGATGGGACGTTTAGTTACAGGTGATTTGATTACCATGGGATTCTGCTCATTCACAGTTAGCAGTGAGGGATCAATGCATTGTATGATTTGCTACGAGTGATATACCTTAGCTGTGTGATGTTCTGTTGTCCCTAAACCGATCAGATTAAGCAAAAATTCTGTGTATTTAGTGTGTGTAGAGTCTTAGAATCACGTACTAATTAAGTCACCTGTAAGCACTGACTGGGCCATCGGTATCTATGTTTGACAGAAATTCCATTACAACCATCCATTGTTACATTACAGTGTCTTCTCCTGTTAATTTGTCTGCAATAATGCAAAAATACAGGACATGAAGCAGTAAGCCATCAATCCTCAGCCTCAACCTTGACTGGTGAGACAAATACGTGCCTGACTTTTGTTTCTGACATCTTCTTAACAATGTCATTACTGTTAGACAAGTTTGGTAAGTATTGCTGCTGCAATACTCCATACCATCACTGCCATGTTCTTTACTTCTTGTCACTCAAGTTTTGAAGTAGAGAGGGGGTTAATTGATATTTAAGATGTACTTCAATGGACAAGCAGTGGAACTCCCACTTTCCAAAATCCCTTAAGTGGCAGATATCTCCTAACCTGACTCAAAGTTTACCAAACTCCTTCCGCTGTTTTTTCTTTGTTTCTGTATAAGTGCTCTACGTGACTTGAACCACATACATGCATGCATTCTCTACACGCTTCTTGGAACATCACCTACTTCCCGGTCTCAAAGTAAACCCAAGAAGACCAATTTAGCGAGAAATTATAATGCCAGCAATAGAAATACGGAAGCTGATTTATTTCAGATTTGTTCTTGTCACCTTATGCAGCCATTTGATCCTCCAATTAACATAGAAAATGGACACAAAATTTGTCTCACTAAAAATGCAAAGTTACTGTGAGGGATAAACACAGTGTTGACAGATGGAATAGAGAGTAAATCTTAATAGGTGTGTGGGTTTTAGGAAGAAGATATGTGATAATTATATAAAGAAAAAGAAGAATAAAAGAAGACCGGCTGAAGTATTTGAAATTATATGGAAAAAAATCCATTCAATGAAGAAGTTACAGGTTGTACTCTGAATTTCTGCATGACCTATATACACATACATCTCCATATCACACTGAAGGTGTGCATTATATTCTTAATGAAAATCCAGTTTCCTCCTTCTTATGTAGTCATTGATATATAATGATTAATTGTTCACTGGAACTTGCTTTTTTGGCATAACGTTTCAGCCTCTCAGCTAGAGGCCTTGTTCACATGTGAATGGAACACAGGATGGCTTCTTGTGTTTGGTGTTGTTAACACTCAGGAGTTGATTGTACACAGGGGGGAGTTGGTAGCCTTGGTCACGGTTCATGTCGGGGTGTTGTTGCCTGATGTGTATGGAAATCAGCAAGAAATAAACATTTCCTCGAAGTGCAACAAGACATAATCGGTTTACAACCATAATAGTTAAAATATATTTAACAAATTACACTTATGAATTCAGATGGGAACCCTGTAAATATCAGGAATGGCCTATACCTTAGTCTGTGATCATACTATTTTTTCACACGGTTTGGCAGCCAATGATCGACTGGCATAACTTTTTGTCACAGAATGGATAAAAAAGACTATTACAGTACAGTGGATATTTCAGAGAAACATTGCCATTTTCATCAATGGTTTTTCACCAAATTTGTCAATAAAATTGATATACTAGATATCTAGTCGAGGCTTTGGCAAAATGCAGGTCAGTATGGTGAAAGCTTTGGGAAAAGACTGCATTGTCAATAGTTTGGAATTTGTGCTTAAAAAGATAAGAATAGTCAACCATTCAGGCCTTGTCAAGGCGCTGCATGGTCTTTCACAACTGTCAATGACTAAGGTGCTGACAAAAACATGCCAGAACATGTGCTCGAGCAGTCAATTCTTTCCGTTGTAACAGTATTGGCTATTCATTTGAAATATTGTCCAAAATTACCAAATTCAGAAAGGAAACTATGTTGCTGAGAGAAACTGCATGACCGATGTAAACTTTTGAAATTAGCCAGCAACCAAAGGTCTAAAGGAATCAGAGAAAAGTGTATACACTGTACCTTTTCTGTTCTGATATATATGTACTTGTTTGATTACTGTTTTTGAGACCAACAATTCAGCAGCACATTGATATATTATCAGAATTAAAGAATAGAGAGTAACGCTGGGACTGGGAACACTTAGTATCATGCAAGTAGGTCATTTTGGCGGAATTGGAGAAAAATACCTTTGTGTTGCAATGGCGTGGGGAGAGCAAATAATACTTGTAACTGACACATTTGTAGTACAGTACTTCACAGTGATGCTAGAATGTCTGACTGGTTGTTTGAAGTATTCAGCTAAGAAATTCAGCATGTCGCATACTGCATGCCCATATATTCTTCGTATAAAACAAAACCATTATTATATATACATCCATTGTAAACATATTTATTCAAACATAGAGGTTTAATCATCAGATCGCAGGGTTGTTTAAATGACTAGTTACCTTATGATGAGTGCTCATTAGGGTTTGATGAAAGCCTTGGTGGATTTAAGTTAACAATGACATAACTGCTATTTTGCAATCAATTTATCATGGTGATCAAATGAATTCAATAATACTGTTTCTCAATGTGTTCTATTAAAAATACTATAGCAGAAAAAAACAGCAGAAATCAAAAATTTCAACTTCAAAAGTTTTGTAAAAGGAAATCACCTGGTAACATGCATATCAAAGCTGCAAAATTTGATTGTCACTGATGGACGAAGTTTGCAAGGGAGAATGTTTAAGTACGAGGGGCGTTCAGAAAGTTCGAGACTTTTTTTTGTATGGACACTTATTTTCAATCTGGAACTATGATATTTTTACAGGATAAAATTCAGCATATTTGGAATGGATTTCCAATATTTTGGACAATTTCGACATTTTAAAGTCATTCTGTGGTTGCCATGGAAACTGAATGTTCAGCTAGTTGGGGCAGGTAATACTGAAACCAAGAAATCCAACAAAATTGTGACTGTGAGAGACTTCTCTCTATCATTTGTATTAGTGAGATTGACAATATTTGACACAAGAAATATGATATTAGCTTCTAGATATACTTTCAAGACACCAAATGTGTGTATTCTTACACTGAACCCATGTAGGAAGGCCCTCCTGCACTTCAGATTCGACTGGGGAAATTCAGGGGCAAGGGTGTGTTTCCCTGACCACATAAGGACTTGTGAAAGCACGCATTCACTGGTATGAACAAGATGTACCCAAATGGACAGCATTATCCATCCCACCTATTCCTGTGACATGTTGCTTTACATTAGTTCTAGTTTTCCCTTATTTTAGGGCTAGAGTTTCATGCACTGGAGGAGTGAAGGCTTTCGATGACCGGAATGCTTTCAAATAACTTTGTCTGTGTGGAGGACTTCGAGGAACGTTTACTTCAATGGGTCAGGTGTATGAATTAATGGTGTATGAATTAATCTTGTGTCAAATATTATCAAACTCACTAATACAAGTGATATAGAAAGGTCTCTCACAGCCAAAATTCATTGGCTTTCTTGGTTTCAGTATAACCTGCCCCGACTTGCTGAACTTTCAGTTTCCTTGGCAACCACAGAATTACTTTGAAATGTCTAAATTGTCCAAAACTTATGCTGAATTTTATCCTGTGAAAAAAAGTGTCCATATAAAAAAAAGGCTCGAACTTTCTGAACGCCCCTCGTATTATGCAAAGTAATAAAATACTTACAAAAAAAGTAAATTACACGAAACTTAAAAGTAGGGGAGACAGGGGCTGGTTGTCACAGGGGCAGGTTGTCACACTGTGTAGAATTTAAACATGCTCTATTTCTATTTAAAGCCATTGTATATGAAAGTCAGTACAGGCATAGAAGTTGACAGTTTGAAGAATCCAGACAGCACTTTCGTGAAGATGGCAAAGAAAATCTTTGACCTCTCTCCATTCAGCCCATTCGTGATCATTAACTGTAAGTATACAATTTAGACTGCTCAATTCCAACGGGAACGTTTTTTGTGCGCATTAAGTAACAAACTTTTTTTTCTTTTGTGAAGACATGTCATACTTCTTGATTGCAATTTTAACATTACACTACCCGAGTCAAATGTGGAAACAACTTTTTTTATTCCTGCGTTAATATCTCTGGTTGGCCCCAAACTGAAGGTCTTTCAAAAATTAGGTGGTTATGAATATTTGAACATTTACCTTCTTAAGGATTTTTTCTCATCTGTCTGTTTCAGTCTTCTTCCCATTCCTGAAGGGTGTAGCGAAGAAGATGGGTCTTACGATATTCGCAAAGGATGCCATTGGGTTTTTTTAACAGGTACCCACAGAGTGATAATTATAAGTTCATGGAATTCATGCTATAAGGTTAGATCGCTTTATTCCTGTACTTACCATGGTGAATAACTATTCTTCAAGCACTAAAAGTAAAGTAAATATTGATTTTATTATTTGACATCAATCTTGTCTACAGTTTGTCTCACGACATGCGAACTGGTGTTTGGTCTGATTTCTCCTCATCCACTGGTCACACAAAGAAATAAACCCACTCAGGGGTAGATGAGCTGATTTGTAATTTGTTTATCACGTTTTTGTGATGTTTTAGTGCTGTTTTTTGTCAGATTTTTTATGACGACCGCCCTTGACAGAAATGAGACAGACTGTAAGTCTTTGGCATTACCTTTTGAAAGTCCTTTGACGCCAAAATTGATCAGGATTGACAATTTCCTTGTCTTATTTCCCCAAAAAATCTTGCCTGACATGCACAATATTTTGGACGGACACCGGCTGACTTCATTTTGTCTGTTTCACACAAACTGGTTTTTCAATGAATGAAGACGTAGTGCAATACGGTTGCATTATTAAAACTTTTTTCTTAAAAAAAGTCAGGTTACAGTCTAGGCCAAGGAAACAAAAAAGACAAGCAAGGGAGGAAATGCAGATCTACTGCAGTTGATGTTGAATGCTCATAATTTGGAAATCACAGAAGAACAGAGGAAAGAAAATGAGGAATTTGGGGCAACTGATGAGAAGAATGTCAAAGGAGGTAATAATATGCTACATCAATGGTGACTCCTGAGGGGAGGGTTGGTCTAGTGGTAGCGTGCTGGGCTGCCAATCGCTGGGTCCTGGGTTCGAATCCAGCTCTTGCCGGGTCACCTGCGCCTATGTTGGATGGCTGTTTTAGTCATCCTTTGCCTCATAGCCATATCAAGTGCATAAATACAGGACGTAAAGCCCCAAACATCCATTCATCAATGGTGACTCTAAAGAATAATGTGCCACTGCTAAGATAAACATTCACACTAATCAGGTAAATGATGTGTGGATTCACTTGACTGATTTATATATTTCATGCATTTAAAATTCCCTTCCGTATTGCTCTGTCAAGAAAAATGATTATCGTTTGAGCTACATTCACTTTTATGAGAATTTGGGAGTAGGCAAGCCTTACGCATGATGTATTGTGCACCATTTTTCAGGACTGAAAATGTCAGAGATCACGGCAAATGGAGTGTTGGTTTTCTTGGCCGGGTTTGACACCACTTCCATTTTGATGTCCCTGTTACTCTACACTTTGGCTGTTGAACAAGAAATCCAAGAAAAGTTGTTTCAGGAAATCCAAGATGTTGCTGGTGACAAGGTACCATTATGATGAATCTTTGAAGTTTGAACCTTTGCCAATTGCTTTAATAAGGGTTTCTTGAATGTCAGAATGTTTTGAAATCAGAAAGAATTTTAAATTCTTTGATTGCAATTTTTATTGCTGCAACTACACCTGTATATTTTGTCAGATTAATGCTATCTTCACAAGTTTCCTATAGACTACAGTTTTCTGAACCTGATGTAACTGAATCATATGGATATTTTAAAAAGTAAGTTCCTGAAGCAAAGGAGCTAACTCCGAGGTGCTGCAATGTATCATACTGCAAAGGTGACACTGGCGATTTCCTTCGACTGTGCTATGTGCAAATTGTCCTGGGGCGACCATTTTGATCTTGCCAGATATACTATCTGTTATGAAGTGTACTTAACTTAATTAATATTCATTCGCATTTGCTTCAGGATGAGGTTGACTACAATGACATCACCAAGATGCCATATTTGGACATGTGCGTCTCAGAAACCTTGCGTGTTTATCCTCCGGCTCCAATGTAAGTCAATTTAACATTGGATATAGTACAACCCAATAAATTTTCCGAAATCCCATGCCCTCAGGAAGATGCCCTCACTTCCAACCACTCACATCTCTGCTGAGGCACTCACTTGCACTCTCTTCCATGCCCTTCTTGGGAAACCCCCTACACTACTGTCCTCTGGTGCTAATTAAACACAGCAGTGGAAAGTGTTTATTGTTATATTGTTCAATGTCTTGAAATTATGTTGGTACATTAATTCCTCCACTAAAGTCAATTAAATATAAAATTATGTTATAGATAATTAAACAAATGAACCTTGTCATCAAAAGCAGTTTTAGATATCTTTCATTTATGATCTCTTTGACCAATTTAGAGACATTTTTAAAAATCTGCATGCACCAAAGTTATATATATGGCAGTAATGAAATATATTTAAACTAAGATATTTTGGATTAATTGGGTATGCTGCAAATGTTGTTAGAATATAATGAGGATTGTTTTGATTTGGATAATCTATATTCTTTTTTTAAATTCAGTTTGAGAATTTGTGTAATTCAGGTAAAATAACTGTTTTCTTAATGCCAACAATTCGTTAAAACACATATCAAAGCTTTGCAAGCAGCAGATTTAGCAAAAAATTAGACACAATATAACTTTATTGCAAATATAGATATGGTTATTTCGTTCAGCTGAGAACATTTTTCGTTAGATAAAATCATAACATAGTATCTTAATTAAAATCACACTTTTTAGAATTAAGATGAGCCTCATAGACTAAATAGTGTATTCCGATTTCCGTAAAAGCGTCGATTTAACAAAAAAAATGTTAAAACGGAAGCGGCTCTAGTTATGGTTAAAATTGACTTAGAAACATAATTTTAAAACGTATATATATCATTTACAAGTGGCTGAATGCAATGAATGAAGTTAAAATACTGTATCTTTGATAATAAAACCGGAATTAGCCTGTAAGTTACGATGTTTTGATTTGCGCGAAAGGTGTGAAAAAAGCAAATGGCTGCTATGTGCCAATTCCAAAGCTTGTTATAAATGTTTGACTCACACAGTGTATACTGTAGAGGTCCATGTTTCCAAAGGACTACTCACTATATAATTTCCTTTTTTTTAACTGCTGGTATTCACATAACACATTATACATGTATTAAGTGAAGTTGTAATTTAAAATATTCTTTGAAGGGTTTTAGAAAGTGGAACTACAGCATTAAATAAACCATTTTGATATGTTAGGCACCAAATTATTTGAAGTTTCAAATGTACTTGTGATGTACTCACTATGAGTATGAAATTATGTGAATTACAATTAAACAAATTGCTATTAAAGAATCCAGCAGCTGTTAATTGAAGCATATTGCAATAAATGGGGACACAAGGCAGGGGTAGAGTGGTTTGTTTGCTCAGGAGGGCAAGGGCAAGCAAGGGAGGGCAAAGTAGTGGATGTGCCAGGGAGTATAGGGGAGTGCAAGTGAGGGCATCAGCTCGGAAAATTTATTGGGTTGTACTGTATATGTGTTCATATATTCTGATATGAATGATTTTTTGTTTGTGGATTGGAAGTAAAAATTTATTTTTAAAACCAATATGAATGCTATCAATAATGGCTAAACAGGGTGATGTCATTGATTTGTTTCCCTCAGTACCTGGCTGGCACCTTGGACCAGTTGCATCTATCAATTTTTAACATGAGTAGATTTTTCATATAATATTTATCAGGTTTGACAGAGTGTGTGGAAGAGACGTTACAATTGAAGGAGTGCAATTCAAGAAAGGTGATATCATCATGATACCGTCGGTGGTGCTGCACTACGATGAGAAGAGATGGCCAAACCCCGAAGTCTTTGATCCAGAGAGGTAAATAAAATCAACCTTGTGCAGACGTTTTTTGCTGTTGACGTTTTTACAGTCGTGAAAAGGCTGCATGTTAAGATTCTGTTTGTAGACATAAGTGAATATTCCTAACCCATTTTGGAGAAGTTTTCTGCAGTAACATTATTTCACACGTGTGTTGGTCCTGTTGGATGACATAAATGCATCAGATTCGTATCAATATCATTATTTTAGGTTTACTCCAGAAGCAAAGAAGAACCGGGGTCCTTTTGACTGGATGCCCTTTGGATACGGCCCAAGGAACTGCATTGGAATGCGACTGGCTCTCCTTGAAGTTAAAGTGGCCGTCGTTCAGGTCTTGAAGAAACAAAAGTTGGTCACTTGTGAGAAGACCAAAGTAAGTCGCACAATTAGTGTGTTGTACACTTTAAAACATAATATTAGTAGTCAACAGATCCTGAATGAAATGCCAATTTTGCTAAATTGCAGGTCCCACTGAAATTTGACAAGCTTGCCTTCAAGGTCAAGGAGGGAATTTGGATTAGCGCAGTGCCAAGAGACTAAATCGGAATATCTGCGATTGAAAATGCTTTTTGGAGTTTCTCACGTATAAAAGGATAGTACTGCCATTTCTGCACCAAGATTTGGTACTGCCATTTCTGCACCAAGAGATTTTGCTACTTTTTCACTGGAAATGAAAAATTTATCACATACTCAGGAAATATTTCATTTTGCTTCATTTGTTGTCAGTTGTATACTGATACGTATTTATACTTTAAAGCAAATAAGAGAAACCAATTCATATTTCAACCAAATCATTGTTTTCTTAATTTGAATAAAATATGAGCTCATAAATGATTACAGCTGGCGAAAATTATACCAGTG
Source organism: Platynereis dumerilii (assembly GCA_026936325.1). Classification (NCBI taxonomy): domain Eukaryota; kingdom Metazoa; phylum Annelida; class Polychaeta; order Phyllodocida; family Nereididae; genus Platynereis; species Platynereis dumerilii. The sequence goes on from JAPTHN010000003.1 coordinate 81,327,445, forward strand.
TACAGTGCATATTGGCCAAGAAAAATCAGCTGAACTGGTGTAAGTTGATCATATCATGGAATCAAAGCTTTTAGCTTATAATGACAGACGCTTTACATTGCAGTTTATTTTAGAATGATCAAATACCAGGCACGTTTGTAATATCCCAGTGGCTGTGTCATAGTTGAAACTGAGAATATTGTTTCTTCAAAATGCACCTGTATGTGCAGCATTTAGAATGCACCTGCATGTCTATTAGCCTATCTATATTAGTTGGCAGTTTCAATCATCCTTCATCTCACTGCTGTGTCTTACTCCTGACTTAATTAGCCTACCAAATGCATCACAATTATAGGATGTAAAGTCCCAATCAACCATTCAGCCTTAATGTGCACCATCTACTGTACAAACACAGACCTTCTGCATCGTCTGCACCTGCTGGCAAATGCATGCACCAACTGAATCTCCTGCTCCATGCACGTGGATGCACTTACTGCATCTCCTTGATTGTGGTGATCATTGGTAGTAGAGCAGCATCTCCTCCAAATTTATTTGCACAAATGTTCTCACTTCAAGGAACTCAAAATTCAGGCTAGCTTAGTCATCATTGCTGTCTCCCCATACCCCAGTATGTGAAAAAATCAGAAAAACCTCAAAGAGTCTTAGAGTTAATCAAATGGAAAAACATCAATCTTGAATAAAACAAATACTTTTTAAAACTACGGCAAGAGCTTGAATATGTGCATGTGTGTTCTTGACATGCTATTATAAGGAAAGACTGTTGGAAAATTATGACATAATCTGATCAGATATAAGCAACAACTTTATGTGTGGGAAAAATCACATTTGTATATATAAAGAATGGTATGCGACATCAACGATAAGCACAAAATATCACAAAGAAGGAAAATTAAATAAATTAATGTTTATTTTCCATACTACGATAGTAAAGTCTTTGGTACATGTAGATTGCTGCAGAACTAGAGTGGCAACGGCTTTCCAAACGACCCACTCAGATTCCAGTTTAGTCTCTTGGCACAGCGCTGATCCAAATTCCCTCCTTGACCTTGAAGCCAATCTTGTCAAATTTCAGTGGGACCTGCAAGTGAGCAAAATGATTATTTGATGTAATATTCACCTACACCTTATAGATAGGTAGATATATGGTAAGTGCAGCCGTCTGACTCTAAGCCCAGTTCTGGGCACTCACAAAGATTGATTGATGAGATGGGAGAGAAAATGAGAATCCTCAACATGTCACATATTTACCCCATGTAAGAGATCTCTCGCTTTCTCAGCACATAAACTTAATATATAAGAGGCTGCCAATTTAATATTTCATCCAGAGGACATCGAACTGGACATTCAGCTTTAAAGCAAATGATGACCCGGTGACTTACTTTGGTCTTCTCACATGTGACCAGTTTTTGTTTCTTCAAGACCTGTATGACGGCCACTTTAGCTTCAAGGAGAGCCAGTCGCATTCCAATGCAGTTCCTTGGGCCGTATCCAAAGGGCATCCAGTCAAAAGGACCCCGGTTCTTCTTTGCTTCTGGAGTAAACCTAAAATAATGATATTGATACGAATCTGAAGCATTTATGTCATCCAATATATATATAGGACCAACACATGAAATAATGTTACTGCAGAAAACTTCGTTAAAGCTTTTGATAATGAATTAATGCAGATGATTTTAGAATATACAAGTGGTTTTCAAATACCTTTCAGGATCGAAGACTTCAGGGTTAGGCCATCTCTTCTCATCAAATTGTAGTGATATTGATGGAACTATGATGATGTCTCCCTTCTTGAACTGTACTCCCTCAATTGTAATGTCTCTTTCACAGACTCTGTCGAACCTGATGATGAAAGATCAATGAGGAATTTGCGTATATTTATAGTCAAACATAATTAACTTGCAGCTTCTCAGATCGACAAACCCAACCAATTTTCTGCCTTTGATGCAAAAAAATCAGCTTTCTGGGATTATCCAAATTTCTTATCTAATTGACAAAATAAACAGTTGAGATTACAGATTTTTTTCTCTTCCTACCTACAGTCAGACCAAGAATTATTCAGACGCTTACTGTTTTGTTATTATCTTAAGGAATTACCAAGTAAACCAATAAAACATGCAATTGAAAACATCCTTGGCATTGCATATAACCTGCACAAAACAAATTTATTGCAAATTGTCAAGAAATGTGGTGAAAAAAGCTACTTTTGTTAACCTAATACACCAAAACTTATTCAGACACTTTAACAATGTTGTAGAAAGTGAACTATTTACTATTATTTGTTAGTATTTGTATCAAAATAATGTTCAAAAACTACCTGGGGACCATTATGACTGCATAGAATGACAGGTGTGACCATCAATTGAGAAAATTAGGATAAATATTGGAGATAAACATTACATCCAGTTTATCACATTTCCATGCACTCTTTAACCTCAAACATGCCTTGCATTGATTCAAATTGCTTTAGTTTACCTTAGACTTGTATTCTGAAAACTTTGAGTCACAATATAAAACATTGGAGACCGCATACTAAGTTCAGTGCACTTTTGCATTTATTTGTCCAATTTTACCAAAACAAAAACATGTCCATGTGGCACCAAAATCTAAGAAATTTTCGGAAAGCAAGATTCATTATCTATTTCAAGCTATATTCCATGCATGATCTGAACAGCAACTCAATGGCACACTCTGAACTTCATTTGGGAAGGGGGCAAAGATGTGTTTCTGCTGCCTCAATGCTATTCCAATGCAATTCCATTGGAGATTGCTCCATGAAAGCACACTATAATTTTAGTATGGCATATCATTTGTAAACAACTGGCGTAAATTGGCAATCCTGTATATACAATAGAGTGAACAACCTTAGGAAGGCCATGCAATTTTATTTTAAGTGATTTGATGGATTGCAGTGGCTCAGTGGACAAGAATTCAGAAAGCAGTTGGAGCCAAAAACAAAAGCAAAATACCAAAGTTCATAAAATTTTTCAAGTAAGCCTGTATTTTAATTTTATTTTGATAGAACAGTTAACAATTGTCATTTTATGATATTCTGAAATATTTCCAATTGATAGCTAACAAATTTCAGCCACATTAGCCAGGCAAATGTGATAAACTGAATCAGATGTTTTTCTCACATATTCATCAACATTTTCTTAACTGATGATCAGGTCTGTCATCCAATGTGGCCACAATGATCACATGGTAGTTTATTGGCAATATTTGGGATAAATATTAGTAAATAGTTAAGTTTCTAAATTTTTGTACAAGTGTCTGAATAATTTCTGGTTCCTGATATCGACAAAAGTAACTATTTTCGCCTGAATTTGTGACAGTTGGCAATAAATTTGTATTGGACAGGTTTCACCTAATACCAAAGATGATTTTGACTGCATGTTTCATTGCTTACTTTGCAATTCTTTAAAATAATAACAAAACAGCAAGCGTCTGAATAATTCTCGGTCTGACTGTATACCACCCAGCGAAAAAGTGCCTCAGGAAGATACAGAAAGCTAAAAATCAATGTCTGGCCTACCTGGTCACTATCAAGGGGCAAGGAAAAAAAGAAAAATCAGTAATGTAACAATGTTGCCATCTTTGTTAGTACCTTCTTGTTATCTAATCCACAAAATAAATAAACAAAGAAGTATTGATTATTATATCTTCAATATATGTACAAGAAACAGTACTCACATTGGTGCTGGAGGGTACACTCGCAAGGTTTCAGATATGCACATGTCCAAATATTGCATCTTGGTGATATCATTATAGTCAATGTCGTCCTTATAAATCAAATAAATCAAATCAGTTTAATTATATGGCGCATCTTACACAGAAAAAATGTTCAGATGCACTTTACAGTTGTATATAAATAAAATTCAGTAAAATATTAATTAGTATAATAGTAAAATATCAAAATGTGATGAAACACAAAGGGAACTATTTTAATTGGCAATGAAGACTATAGTGACAGAAGAAGTCCTTCGGCTGTTAATGTTTTTGGCTTAACAACACATTCAAGAGAAACCTAGAAGTAGCAGAAGCCTAATTAAATTAATCGTACCTTATCACCAGCAACATCTTGGATTTCCTGAAACAACTTTTCCTGGATTTCTTGTTCAATAGCCAAAGTATAAAGCAAGAGAGACATCAAAATGCCAGTGGTGTCATACCCAGCCAAGAAAACCAACACTCCATTGGCAGTGATCTCCGACATTTTCAGTCCTGAAATGAATTAATATTAAAAACATAGAATTATTATAGGCCAAACCTTTTCCAACATCCTACTTCTGATGCTGATGTAGGTACATATATTATACAACTTATTAGGCCTACATGAAAAGTATGCGTCATGCCTGATCTTTATTTCAAGACATTTCTCAAAGAATTTGTTGTATTTTTCCATTTGAATAATCTATTTTCATTTTGCCATTTTCTGAAATGTTTTAATTTGCCAAAACCCTGACATGTAAAAGGGGCCCTTTAACAACAAAATGTATATTTCATTGAGGTACTCCCCGATCAACAATCAAGATTATCCTTATTCTTTTCATTAGGGGCCGACCAGACGATAGTTTTTTTTCGTACGCGATGCATCGATGAGCAATTTTTTTTACATGCGGACGTGCGACAAACTTTTTTATCGCTATTTTAACATTATGGTACCCTAGCTACAGGGGAAACAAACTTTTTTTTATGTGCTCAACAAACTTCTTTTTTCTGTGTCAAATGGGAAACAAACTTTTTTGTCACCGAAAGTTCATGGCCCGCCCCCCCCCCCCCCCAACGATCATCCGGTCGGCCCCCAAGTCATGCAATTGCCGTATTGAAAATACACAAATTATAAGAATCCACTTCATTAACATCCCTTAATTTTAGACGATCACATTGTATTTTACAAATTTCATAATAAACGATGTAGCAAATTCTACATGTTCATCAGTGTCAATACCCCGCAAAATGTCCAATAATATGGCAATATAAACTATACAATATTCTTGATAATTTTAATTTTACCAATACAAAGTCAAAATAAAAGTATCCTAACATCAAAGAACAAGATCATTAAATGTATATTAGATATAATTAAGTGAAACTTTACAGCACACCTCCTTTGGCATTCTTCTCGTAAGTTGCTCCAAATTCCTCATTTTCTTTCCTCTGTTCTTCTGTGATATCTAAATTGTGAGCATTCATCATCAACTGCAGTAGATCGGTATTTCCTCCGGGCATTGACTTCTTTGTTTCCATGGCCTGAATTGTGACCTGAATAAAAACGCAATTGGGCATTTCCGTAAAGTCCGATTTGCAAGATTCCACACTTTAACAGCTCTACTATAGCCCTACCATTACACCTCAGCTATTTCGTTGTTAAACAGGGATGAGGCCATGGAGGTGATAGGGGTATCAGGCAAACCATCAATCAAAGCTCCAAGTGCAACAGGAGCTGAGCTACACGGCAGAATGTCATCGTGTCAGACGTACTCACACGGTGTACCTACGTCAAAATGTCAAATCTGTAAATAGGACTTTATAGAATTGCCCAACTCATATATAGTTATTACCATATCTTTTTTTTGTTCTTGTTTGTTCTTTATGAGGTCATTTCCCTATATTTCCCGCGTAATTCTGTATGACTCAAACTTTTACTGAGGTCATATTCAACACTTGCAATGCTATCACGACATGAGTCACATCACTCATTACTGAGCTCAAAAGTGACAGAAGTTACCCAATGACAGATTGACAGTTAATCTCAACATGATAAGTAGGGCCTATTGTGATGCGTCATTAATGTCCAAAAACAGCTTTGAAATGTATATTCGAATTTCTTCGACTGTAACAAAACCATTGGACTTTTCATTCGTTGATATGACATTAATCTCTTGGTCTGATTCTTGAGACCGATCAGATTGCCCACAGTTTGCTGCATGAACCACATACATGTATAGGGTTTTCACCATGGGAGAGGGAATATGTGATAAACACATATTCCTGATCCCATTGTGAATAACCGGCTTATACCACAAGACAAACAGTCAAACATGAGATGATAAGTGTACAACAAAGAATATGGGAATTATCGTCCGGAAATACTGGCATGTGAATGGCTGACAGAGGTGTTGAATGGTATAAAAATACCCGCTGACGCAAGTGCCACCCTCGGCCACAGATGCTGCTGTTTCAATACTAATTTAATTGTCATCAAGTTTTAAAAAAGATGACCTCTAAGGTCACAGAAGTAGTTCAGGGTCATTCACGTCAGGAGGCATTGAAGGTCTTGCAGTGATGCACAATCCCTGTGAATTTGGCGATCCATGGTTCAGTACAAATGCAGTTATGTTATACACAGGCTGTTCACAAATATGGCTACTGAGGTCACAGAAAAAGGTCAAGGTCACTCATGCCAGAACTCCTTCAATGTTTTTCTGTAATACACAATCCCAATTAGTTTGGTTGTCATGAGATCAATATTTAACTGGAGTTATCATGTACACTAGTTTTTCACAAATATGGCTACCAAGGTCAAAGAAATAGTTCAAGGTCACTCATGTCAGAATTCCTACAAGGTCTTATGGTAATACACAATCCCTGTTAGTTAGGTCACAGAAAAAGGTCAGTCGTGTCAGAAGTTCCTCAAGGTATTATGGTAATACACAATCCCTGTTAGTTTAGTGATCCTAGGATCAATACAACTGGAGTTATTGTGTACACAAGTTTTATCACAAATATGGCCGCCAAGGTCACAGAAATAGGTCAAGGTCAGTCGTATCAAAACTTCCTCAAGGTATTATGGTAATACACAATCCCTGTTAGTTTAGTGATCCTAGGAGCAGTACAACTGGAGTTATTGTGTACACAAGTTTTTTTCACAAATATGGCCGCCAAGGTCACAGAAATAGGGCAAGGTCACTCATGTCAGAACTCCTTCAAGGCCTCACAGTGATACACAATCCCTATTAGTTTGGTGATCCTAGGATCAATACCATTGGAGTTTTCATGTACATAAGTTTTTCACAAATATGCCCGCCAAGGTCACAGAAATAGGTCAAGGTCACTCATGTCAGAACTCCTTCAAGGTCTTACAGTGATACAAAATCCCTGTTAATTTGGCGATCCTAGGATCAATACAAATTGAGTTACCTTGCAGACAAGGATTGTGGACAGACAGCTAGACAGCTAGACAGACAGACAGACAGACGGACGTCGGACGACGCTGCACTCTGCAATAACCAGGCCATGTGAGCATGGCCGAGGGTAAAAACCAAACAGTACCTGTTCAAAAAATCCCATTGCATCTTTTGGGAACAGCTGAAGACCCATCTTCCTAGCCACGCCCTTCAGAAATGGGAATAATACTGAAATTGACAAAATTTGATAAATCTAAACCCAGACAATGGAGACAATTTCAAAAGTACAATTCATTTTTGAAATGAAGACTTTCAGCTTATTGTCCTATAGCAAAACAAAAATTATATAAGAGGTAGGCCAGACTTAGCACTAGAATTCAATTATGGAGTTTTGAGGACTTCATTCAAAAGGAAAATCCCTGGCTCAATAGCCACCTGGAGTTTTACAGGTGCAATATAATTGCATTGTTACTATGGCAACCTATAATTTTATGGGATCTGTAAAAGTGTAGCAAATTATCTCTGTTGCCTTCTTTAATTTGTTAAAATATATAATCAACACAATGGGCCCTTGTTTGAGAGGCAAATATTATACTCACAGTTAATGATAATGAATGGACTGAACACTATAGAAATGCAATGGAAAATTTGCTCTGACCTAATTTGGCACTGAGCATGCCCGGGAGTGACCTGATTCCACTGAGCATGCTCAGACCTATTGAGCATGTGCAGAGAGCAATAACAAATGGTGGCCATTCTGAAATTTCCCTGATTCGAACTTTTAAGGCCAGTTTTCACTACAAGCTACATGGGGTTCACTCATCAGACAAGGCTCATATTAATCTAAATTTTGTAAGGAATTTTTTGGTGTGGGTCTGATCAGTGAACGTTATGTAGCTCACTTTTGGGTGATAATGGATCAAATTTTACCATGCATGATAAGGACAGTTTTTATAGTACGGAATAGAGAAAACTGATGGATTTTTTTTGCCATCTTCACGAAAGTGCTGTCTGGATTTTTCAAACTGTCCACTTCTATGCCAAACGATGTTGCTCCAATGACGTCCATGGTGTAGCATCCGGAGAATCTGTAGCAGAAATCCATAAAACAATTAATATTTAACATACATCTAGATATACCATATATATATTTCTAACAGAGTAGAACAAATTCTACGTTCATCATATCATACTCCCAATTTGACATCACCAAGATACATATACCATTGAAAAAGCTGGTATCTAACTGACAATTTTGCATGTTAGCGCCTGGCTAGGGATTAACTCTGTTTACAACAGCAAACAAACAATAAGATTATTGTTTATTTAGCAAAAATTGTAAGTTAAAATGTATAATAGAAGAATCGTATGATGTCTAAGTCAGTTAGACACCTCTTTGTCGGGTCCTAACATGCATTTTGTGTCAGTTAGAACCCTCCAAATCGGTGTCTAATTAATACTTTTTTCATGTCATCTTACTATGAGGTCATCAAACATAATTTTGTTCATAGGATACATACTCCTTGGTTTCAAATGGCGCTCCAGCAGTCTTTGTCGCTTGACCAATGTTCTCAGCCAAAGATTTTCCACATTTGTTCATCTGGGACACCATCTGTATCATGCAAACCAAGTAAAATTAACTTTCGATATTTTCTTGTTTGTAGATATACGTGTACAAGAAACTGAAAATTTACAAAAGATAAATGGTCTTAGTTTGTAATAAGTTTAATAGAAAAAATTTAACTTCAATAGCATTAATACATTGAATAAGGAGCAAGTAAATGTCCATCATTTGGAAGACATTTTCGTGGAAGACTGGATGTGCCTTCTCCGGTACAGCAACTTCGTGTGTCAGTTGCTCTGGTTTATATTTAGAAAGACAACACAAAGCCGAAAAATATTTTCTTCAATCGTCTGAGACACAGAAAATTTCCTGACAATGTTCAGGCACCAAAAACTTTACAAATCTGGTTTTGAGGATTAACATATACCTTATACATTCTACTAATTTAAAAAATCCATTACCAGTTTGAGTTTCCCTGAACTGAATGTTGGGGTCATCAAGTTACGGACTCTCTTCCAATCGTCATCTTTCAAAACTGTCAGGAAAGAATCAACGATCTCAGTTCCATCAGAGAATGACTGGAAGTCAAATGAGTTCAGATTTGATTGTGAAATCCTTCCTACTTGCCATGCTAGAGAATTAGGATGGTGTCATTGCTCTTTTCCTCAACTAAACTTAAAGAATAATTTTCAATATAAATCCTAAGTTTACTAGCGGCGGATAACATATAATTTTTGCCAGCACACGTATAGGACATATATAGGTCTCCTGGCCCAATAACATTCATGTTAATTTTTATGTACCTGCTTTTATCAAGTTTTGCTTTTATCTTTTTTATCAAGTGGCTAGATCAGATTTGCAAATAAAATGGAAATTTACCCAGGTATTCCTAACTGTTGTGCCCAGAGCATTTTTAAAGAATTTTCGACTGCGAGACCTAACTAACGACCCCGAACCATTTGAAGTGCCGTGATGCACAATACAAATCTGTGGATGAGTGTGGATTAATGAGGTGACTGCTAATTTTGGAATTGGGCCAAATTCCACCCAAAAAAAAAAAATTGACAAATTTTGTATTCATAAAGATTTTTGATAAGAAGGATTTATAACGTAAGCAGACATATACTGTTACGACAGTGATTTAAATTTTTGATAGATGAATAATACGTAAATTAAAATTTCGATAAACGAAATTAATGTGTAATTTTTGAGAAATCTAGAAAAAATTGGTCTCCCAGTGGTACCAATTTGGCAATGACTAGGAGACCGAATCTGTTCACTGGGATACTATTTGGTCTCCCAGTTATTAAGTTTAAAAATGCACTGGAACTTTTTCCTTACCCTTCTATTGGCAAATGCATCAAACTGTTTCACCAATATTTCTCTCAGGAGGTCATCTCTACCAACAATAAACTGAGGGGTATTTCCCATGAACGTTCTGAAATTTTCCAAAAAAAAAATTGACTTATTTGTATGAAAATATATTTGACTGTGTTTGACAAAAAGAAAAATTGAAAAACGTACCCATACAAAGATCCATACTTCTTATAACGTTCCCTTTCAACGTCGATCATTCCCTATTCAGGTTCAAAAATATCATTAGTATTTAAGTCATTATTAATATAATAGATTCAACATAATATTAGAATTGACAATTCTATTTTTTATATGGGAATACTAAAATATTGGCAAATAATTCATTCACCTGAAGAAAGATACACATACATTTTTTGGGCGCATCTAAAACTTAAAATAAGAATGGAAAGATAAGTCATTTGAAGGTGGGTTGTTTGTTAAATGATGAACTAAATCAGTAAAGTGACTAACTGAGTAAGTCAAATGGCTTACCAAATTACATTGTGGTCAAACTTTGACTAATATTGAGATTTGAATAATTATATTCTGTCAAAAGATTCATCATATAAATAAAATAAATAAGTAAATTATCAATGTTGGCAGATTAGAGAGAGATCTGGTTCTCAAAACGCTTCCATATCATTGTACCAATTAACTTACTTTAGTGAACATTTCTAGTTGTGTGCCAAAAATGGGTAGTGGTTTTGGCCCTGGGATGCCTTGCTCTTTGAATTTGCCATGATTCGAGGTGGTCAATCTGAAAAGAAACAACCATATTGTAGTTTGGGCTGTGATTTTTTCCAGATTCATAATTTTATAACTGTGGAATGTGGATTGCAAATTTAGATGTCGGTAGCACCAATTCAAGATTGTTGATATCTTCAAAATACCATGTTTAATTTTGTATTTCTCTGTCATAATAAGTAGGGCTGAAACCTTCCCCCCCCCCCCGAGTACCCGGGCATGGGTAGGGTAATGCATTTACCCAGGCCCAACTGGACTTATTGGGTTATTGCTCTCTTTTTAAAAGGGCCATATTGCCACCCGTCTTCAATATAGTTGAGTGATGTTAAGTTTCTGAAACAATTAAGCTTCAGATAACCTCAAATTACCTTAAAAGTGTGGATTTATTCCTTATCCAGACGAATCTTGATGACAGATTTTGTCACTTGACAATAAATCACCTTAAGACTTTATTCCAGAACTGTCACAAGATTAGATAACATGGCAAATTGTATGTTTTAATTCATCAATAAGTACCCAGGCACGGGCCGGGTAGAGGGTGTCGAGTACCCGGATAGAAAAATCTCTGCTCGTTTCAGCCCTAATGTTATATATCTTTTTGAGGTTGAATTTAATTTTCAAAAGATCCATGGCTTACAGATGATTTCATAATCAGCATGCCACTTCAAGTGAGTGAGATCATCTCAAAAACTAAAGTAACAACTGATGCAAATTGAGCCATAATCAAATTTTACAAAAGGTCCAATGTCTGGAGTTTATAAATGATGAAAGTGGTGCCCCTGAGCACTTCAACAATTTGTTACAGCATTTTGATGGTTTTGGGTGGAAGTTTGGGCCAAGTTGGCGTTTTTTTTTTCAAATTTTGTTTGTCACATCCTTTCAAAACGGTTGTGTCATGAACTTTGACAATTACTACCAATACAACAAGTTTTTGCAATGTAAAAGGCCTAGCGGTGGACATCATTGATGATAATTGAAAATCATTAACATGTGGATATGGTGCCTCTGCTTCTAATTACATGTAGCCTCATTCAACTTCGTAAATCCTGTGGCTTACCAAACCGTCTGGCTCTTTGAAAAAACCCATGGATTTTCTTCAGAATGAGTTTTCTGGAGTAATCTACGAATTCTGCACTTTTATTAAAAGGCGTGAGCACTGAGCGGGTTCTACAACTCATATGATTCTGGTCAGTCTAGCCTACATCATGTACATAGTGACATATTACAGAGCTATAGTAGGTCAGTGTGTAACCAATAGAAACATAATATGCTGCAGTAGCCTGTGTAAATAAACACACATTTTGATATTCAGCGAGTGTCATAAAGTCCCAATTATGATTAAACTTGAAGTAACAAAAAAGGTGCACTTACATGTAAATCAAAACAGCGAGGACGATGACAACTAGAAACCAATCAGCAATTTGGATAATGCCCAAAATATTCATTTTAACGTCTTGCCGCTTGGTCAGACAGGCTCTCTACTTAACTGTTTATATAGCCTTGACTCATCAGAACAAGTTCCATCGGCAAATATTGATCTGGGACAGGTTGACCTGAGTGGAGTATGGAATGGTTTATCAAAAAGAAAAAACAGACATTGAGGCTGAAGAATATTACAGTGGTGGAAATGGGGGGGAGCTTGGGGGAGCTGAGCTCCCTTGATCGAAAAACAGGGGGAGCTGTCAGTGGCGGATCCAGACAGGGTCATCTAGGGGGGGCCCGGGCGTCTTTCAGCCGCGGGCCCGCGTGGCGGCGTATTTTCTTCAAAATACCATTATTAATCTAAGTGGTCTAGAGGGGGGGCCCATGCCCCCTAGGCCCCCCCCCCCTGTATCCGCCACTGGCTGTACCCTGCTACAGCTCCCTCGATGATTAGTGGTGAAATAAAAATTATCATGTTACTTTTTCAGTCCTCACATGGTATTTTTAGGCAAAATTATGCTCTGGTGGAAGAATTCATTCCCTTTTTAGGTGAGAATCTCTCACCTATTGCGATCAGTGTTGTGCTGGATTGATGGCTGGCTGAAGACAAGACCTATGCCGCTCAAATACTCAATTTCTAAGCCCAATTCTGACTTTCTGCCTGTGCCAGTTTGCTTATCTATGAATAAACTCCAGAAATGCAGCATTACAGGTCCATCCTTCTTTTATTTATGCTTTTATTTCCAAAATTCACTTTCCTCCTTATTCCATGTCCACACAACAAGCCCACAGCTTGCCACACCATGGCAGCCACCTAGTGTATTGCATGGACAATACCAGCGCATTTCTTGAAAGTCCCAAGTTGAAGTTGGAAAAATTATCCTGGAAAGGGGGGGGGGGGTTCCAGATGACCTTGATGAGGCCCTATTTGGCAGGGGGTTTTTATGTAGCTTGATATTGATTCTCATTTCTGAGCAGTTATAAGGCTATTATTTTGCCGTCGAAGGTCTGCTATAAAAAGCTAAAAATGCTGATTTTTCCTAACTTTTCTGTCAGTTATCATTATAGGATGAAGGGGGTGTATAAAATTTCATAGATAGAATAGGGGAAATAGAATTTGATTGATAGTAGGCAAGTGGGAGGAAAAATTGGTTGAAGCAATTGGGTGGAGAGATCATGTGGGTGGATAGAAATAAATCATTTCAAATTATTGGGAAAGTAGGTGGATAGAAGTGGGTGGATGACTCTTGTTGGATGAAATTTGATGGATAGAAGTTGGGTGGATCCAATTTGGTGGATAGAATTGAGATGTGGTGAATAGGCCTAGAAGTGAGATGGATTTGGTGCATAGAAGTTAGGTGGATTGAATTTGGTTGATAGAAGAAGGGTGAATCAAATTTCCTACCTGGAGACCCTCAGTTTATGCTTGCACAGCTAGCAGATATATATGTTTGTGCATCTCATGCATTCCAGTTTTCAGTAAGAATTATGCTTCCACCGACCTTTGCACATTATCTTTATGTGCCTTCTTGTTTTCAAATTCGAGATTCGAACCTTCCAGTGCTTTGCACAGTATTTTAAAAATTAGAAATGGCGAGCCACTGTCGCACCTGCCGAGAGCGCCCCGATGAAAATGTTCCATTTCCATCACTAGAATATTATGTTGATAAAATACTTATTGAGTTATTTAATATTTTTGATCATCACACACGGTTACAGAGGTATCCTGGAGAGTGGGGCATGACGGGTAGGGGAGAGTTGGGACCGATGGGCCGCTTGACAAATTATTGACGATGGAGGAAAATCTGGTTCAGGACTCATACTGTGCACCATTTAAGCCGTTGTAGTCACTATAAAATGATATAAGGTTCACATAGATCAACCCAGGGGGAAAGATGAGAAAACACATTTTCTGTCATGAAAAATGGTGGCCCATTGCCATCGGTCCCTAATCATGGGGACCGATGGGCCATCCCATGGGGTCCGATGGACCGTGTTTATAACTTGCCAAAGGGTGGATGAAGAATTCGAAATTTAGTTCAGGATGCTTTTGTAAATCCATATATAATAACAAGAGATCGAAAAAATATAGATATGTCCAGATTTCACGCTTTTAAGAACTGGCTCTTGAAATGTCTCTTTGGCTTTCATTTATTACAGTCCTCCGACTGTCCTCGTCATACGTACGTGGAATCTCAAGTTCTTTTCTATGCTGTTGAACTGTGACGTCAGAGATGACTCTATTCTAGCATTATAATATACGTAAATTAACTTCAAGCTGTGATGTCATTTCAAACTGGGTCAGATTCCTCAGCTTCTAGCCAATGTTGATCCTCCTGAACTGAGCGTCACAGTTTCAAGACAGTATCAGAGTAAGATTTTTATCAGGGATAGCCCCTACAACCACGTCATCACAGCTTGATAGCCAATGGGCTGACAGTTATCTACGCATCACAGTTCAAACATAGATATATTGAAGGAAACATTACATTTTTGTTCCCAATGATTTATCACAGGCAATCACCAGTCTAATCCTACCAAATGGCAGCTTTGTGAGCATTTACAGTAGACATACTAGACAAGTTAAGACAACTGTTATAATCCCCACAGAGTTGTTTGATTAATCTACAAACTTGCTAACTTACAACTGTAAACTTTGATGGAATTTGGATAAACAGAAGGCTTTTACAATTTGTTTGTAAACACATGGCTTATGTTATGTATATTTGTTCTGGCAGCCCATTGGCTGAGAGGTTGTGATGTCAAACTTGCATGGGTTTTCCCAGACCCAATTTTCATTCTGACACTGAGTTGAAACTGTGATGCTCAGTTTGGTGGAAAATATCGGATATCACCAATATTTTTCGGTCATAATTGTAAGTATCAATTTTATTGATGTTGCTTTCTCGAATTTCATTTATAAATTTTATGGAGAATTGCTTAATAACACAGCTACACCACAAAAGAATTTTGGCCTAAGTCATTTCGGCTTAAAAAAAAGAATTGCCCTAAGTCAGTTTTTGGCTGTTTGCCAAAAATGACATAGGCCAATTTTGCTTTAGGCTGACGATATTTCAGCTATAATTGATTTTCATGTAACTGTACTTTTCCAAAACACTTATAGAACTGTGTCTATAGATGTTTACCAATTAAATCTACCACATGTCATGTATTGATATCTGTTACTCTTTAAATGCAGTCCCGCAGCTTGACGTTTATACTTATTTATTCACTTTTTTCTAAATAACTTGTAAATTAACAGATCATCGGAATTTCACTAAGTAAAATATATCTGCAAATGATCTTGATGACTAATTACATCAGTATCCTTTTCTCAATTACTCGATCAGAGAATAGTTATTTTCTTGTTTCTTTGACAAAAATAACAGAGTAAATCAAGCTGCTTGGAAAAGGGACAAAATCGGTTAAACTAATTTTTATGAGAGCTGACCTTTTTTTGAAACTTTAAATCATTTGCTTCACATTAATGAGAAGCACTTCCAGTGGTTTGTGGACATTAATAAACATGAGTTTGAAAGGATTCCTGGGCTAGAATCACACACAACTGGCGTCTCATATTGCTGTTACACAACCATTATTCTACTAATCGAAGCATTTCTCACTAACCTTTATTGGTTAATCAAATAAACCCACTTTCTTCCTCGAAAACTCCTGGGCTTCACACTGCGTACCAAGTGACCTAATTAAGGATCTTTTTGTTTACATTTTGCTAGTTTTCATATATAGAGCAAACAACAAACTTTGCGTTATAGCCAGTATGCTGGAAACAAAACAATAAAATTCATCAATAACCCTTCATCAGGTTATATTTTGGCAAAAATTCAATTTACACGCAAGATTGCATCAATGTCCAGCAGAGTAAAAATGTTTATTATTTCCCGAATACTAACTAGATTGAACATTTGCCACTTCTACGCATGGATATTTCAAATTTTCCCCTTTTTGTGTTTCAAACCATTACTAAGGCAAATCTATCAATGTAAATTCGAGGGAATTCCTTCAAGTTGAAACTTAGCATTTAAAGATGCAAACTGAAGTTTCATTGTGCATTTTTCCCCTGATAGACACCACCTATAGATAGAAAATCTCAAGAAATAGTGGCCCATCGGTCTCCAAAGGCTTTCAGAATAGTTAAACCTCTCCCCAAAAAAAACCAACCTTACACTTCAAGAAAGGATAAAAGCTGCATTGTTGAAAATCAATGGCTTTTAAGACCTGGCTCTTGAAATGTCTCTTTGGCTTTCATTTATTACAGTCCTCCGACTATCCTCATCATACTTACGTGGAGTCTCAAGTTCTTTTCTATGCTGTTGAACTGTGACGTCAGAGATGACTCTGTTCTAGCATTATAATATACGTAAATCAACTTCAAGCTGTGATGTCATTTCAAACTGGGTCAGATTCCCCAGCTTCTAGCCAATGTTGATCCTCCTGAACTGAGCGTCACAGTTTCAACACAGTATCAGAGTAAGAATTTTATCAGGGATAGCCCCTACAACCACGTACTCACAGCTTGATAGCCAATGGGCTGACAGTAAACTACGCATCACAACAGTTCAAACATAGATATATTGAAGGAAACATTACATTTTTGTTCCCAATGATTTATCACAGGCAATCACCAGTCTAATCCTACCAAATGGCAGCTTTGTGAGCATTCACAGTAGACATACTAGACAACTGTTATAATCCCCACAGAGTTGTTTGATTAATCTACAAACTTGCTAACTTACAACTGTAAACTTTGATGGAAGTTGGATAAACAGAAGGCTTTTACAATTTGTTTGTAAACACATGGCTTATGTTATGTATATTTGTTCTGGCAGCCCATTGGCTGAGAGGTTGTGATGTCAAACTTGCATGGGTTTTCCCAGACCCAATTTTCACTCTGACACTGAGTTGAAACTGTGAAAATATCGGATATCACCAATATTTTTCGGTCATAATTGTAAGTATCAATTTTATTGAAGTTGCTTCCTCGAATTTCATTTATAAATTTTATGGAGAATTGCTTAATAACACAGCTACACCACAAATGAATTTTGGCCTAAGTCATTTTGGCTTAAAAAAAAGAATTGCCCTAAGTCAGTTTTTGGCTGTTTGCCAAAAATGACACAGTCCAATTTTGCTTTAGGCTGACGATATTTCAGCTATAATTAATTTTCATGTATCTGTACTTTCCCAAAACACTTATAGAACTGTGTCTATAGATGTTTACCAAGTAAATCTACCACATGTCATGTATTGATATCTGTTACTCTTTAAATGCAGTCCCGCAGCTTGACGTTTATACTTATCTATTCACTTTTTTCTAAATAACTTGTAAATTAACAGATCATCGGAATTTCACTAAGTAAAATATATCTGCAAATGATCTTGATGACTAATTACATCAGTATCCTTTTCTCAATTACTCGATCAGAGAATAGTTATTTTCTTGTTTCTTTGACAAAAATAACAGAGTAAATCAAGCTGCTTGGAAAAGGGACAAAATCGGTTAAACTAATTTTTATGAGAGCTGACCTTTTTTTGAAACTTTAAATCATTTGCTTCACATTAATGAGAAGCACTTCCAGTGGTTTGTAGACATTAATAAACATGAGTTTGAAAGGATTCCTGGGCTAGAATCACACACAACTGGCGTCTCATATTGCTGTTACACAACCATTATTCTACTAATAGAAGCATTTCTCACTAACCTTTATTGGTTAATCAAATAAACCCACTTTCTTCCTCGAAAACTCCTGGGCTTCACACTGCCTACCAAGTGACCTAATTAAGGATCTTTTTGTTTACATTTTGCTAGTTCTCATATATAGTATAGAGCAAACAACAAACTTTGCATTATAGCCAGTATGCTGTCTTATAGTACAAGTAGTACACACAGAAATTTTGGAATCAATCAGTTAAGCTTTCTGGGAGATTAGGCAGTTTTAGTAAATTATAGTGCATTTTTTACCAGAATCCCCAAATCTTTTGATTGTGGAATATTTAATGCTTGCAACATCAGGATGTTTAATACATAAATACAGCGTAGTGGCTATGTTATGTCGTAAGTGAATCTGTTTCTTGTCTAAAATTTAAAGTTTTATGATTAACTAGGTCGCTTCGCATAGAGCAAACGGTACACAGTGTTCACTTCCATTATTTATTTCCATAGGACCGAAAATTTGTGGGTTATTTTATTCAGCTCCAGCTAGCTCGCCTTGACCGACACTATTTTAATATCCTCCAATCTCATCCGCAATTTTTACTGCTAGTTAAATACAAGTGTCATTTGTTCAATATTTTTCATTCCCCTTGGACAGCTGAAGAACCACCACATGCCTTCTGTTAGTTTTGCTTATTTATAGAATATGTGCAGTGCTCTACATGTCCCATCATAAATCCCTTATGTTATTGGGAATACACTTTAACACACTGCCTCCTGGTAGTAAACTTAACTCAGGAAGACTGATTTAGATGGAATGTAGAAAACCAGCAACAGAAATAAAGAAGCTAATTTGTGTCAAGACTTTTTTTTGTCACCTCCAATTAAAGCAACATCATTCCAATTAACAAGTTAGAGAATATTGGCACATAAAGAATTGGTCTCATTAAGAATATGAAGTTACTCTACAATGAATATGATAGACAGAATATAAAAGTACATTTTGGCACTAGACTTGGCAGGAAATAAAGTAAGCGAGTGGTAAAAAAATTTCTATAACATTCTTTCTGGGGGATTGGATAGACGCTTTACTAAAATTGCAATTAGGGACGTTGCTGGTCCCACAGAAAAGGACTTGGAAGGACAACATTATGGCGTTAATGCTGGAAAACATCAAACGAAGACCAGTTTGTCGTTATTAGCTGTCGTCATTGCAACAATGAAACTGAATTGCTTTAAAATGGACACTCTTCGATGCGTGAAGCTTGAAACACGTGCATTTGTTTGAAGCTACTCTAGTGAAAGCCCAAGGTGACTGTTACAACCAAACTTTCTACAAGCCCAATTTGCTAGTGGGGCATGCTTTTGTGGATGCCAGACACTCAAACAGATATTTGTCAGAGTATCTACTTCCCTTGTCATGCTTTGCCAAATCCCTTGAAAAATATCCAAAAAGTGCATGCAACTATGCCATATCATCTACTGTACTTTTCCAAATGTTTCAATGTGCTATGTTAGAAAGTATTTCTATAGATGCGTTTCCGTAGGTACTGCTTCACTGAAAGCTATTTGGTTAGACGAACGGGAAAAAACCAAATAGTGTTCAAAAAGTGTCTAATGGCTAGGCACTATTTGGACACTTTCTGGACTTGCCCATTTGTCCACTATTATTATTATTATTATTTGAATATATTTTACAAGGATAACTAAATGAGTAACGCTGTTTTTCATTGAGGTCCTTCTATACACAATAGGGCGCTGGATCAGAACATGAAATAGAATCTGATCAAATAGCCTCCCATGAAATATCATCTGACCAAATAGCTTCCTACAGTGGCGTAGCTAGGATTTTTCCCTGGGGGGGCAAATGACCATGGATTTCCCCAAAATGTTATCGACAACTTGGGATACGTTCGACACGGTTCTAAACTTTTCAAAAAACTTTACTGAAATCTCAAATAAAGCATAAAAAAGATTTAAAAAGACTTTGAATATGATGGTGCTAGTTATAGCAATTTGTAAAATAATAGAAAAAGTTGATAGCATATGGAGTAGGACATAATTTTATGTGATAAATAGATTGCATCTTTTAGAAACTTGGTAACATTAAAAACACAAAAGTTTTTAAACAGCTTAATAACTAACTTGTTATTTACACTGACATTAATTTACATCAATCAATGCAGATTGACCCAACAAAAAATCATGAAGTCTGTCACATGTTTCATGTCTAAATTTAGTTCAGTGGTTTATATACACAAGCTTGGTTAGGTAAGTTTAATACTTAAAGATAAACCATAAACCTCTGCAGTTAAAGGTCATTACA
This sequence comes from Platynereis dumerilii, assembly GCA_026936325.1. Classification (NCBI taxonomy): domain Eukaryota; kingdom Metazoa; phylum Annelida; class Polychaeta; order Phyllodocida; family Nereididae; genus Platynereis; species Platynereis dumerilii. The sequence goes on from JAPTHN010000003.1 coordinate 81,347,655, forward strand.
CTTTGAAATGATATGCGTTTTTAATGTTGTTGCACTCAAATCAAAACTTCTTTATAAAAAGGAGCAAATTTTATAAACTGGAGCTTGATCTGTCATGACAAAGAATCCTTTGCGTCATTAATCATGCATCAAACATGGAATCTGTAGACCTATATATTCAGATAAAAAACCAAGGCAGGCAGAGACATCCTTGAAAAAGCCATTGGCCTTTTAAGAAGAAAACATTTTGAGCATGAGCAATAAGCAGGGAAAAAATTGAAAGTTCAATTGATTGACAAGTTGTCATACTTCGAAGTTTCAAATATTTTCCGCAAGATTTCAACAGGATTTACCAAAAACGTCTTTTGCCCTTTCTGTTCTTTTTTCCTCTCTGTTTTCCCCTTTTCTTCCCCATTTTCCCCTTCGTTTTCCCAAATTTCACATTTTTTTCTCAATTTCCCCATTTTGGCCCATTTCCCCGTTTTTTTGTCCATTTCCCCATTTTTTCCCCCAAAAGTTGTCTGGCTACGCCACTGGCTTCCGATGAAATAGTGCAAATAGCATGTCGGTGGTATATTTGACCAGGCCAATAGTAGCACTTGTAAGTGCTATTTGGAAATTGCTACTTGGTCTATTGAAAAGTAATGTTTTGCTATTATACACCATGGAATGAGAGACTTTGTCACAGTTTTATGTGGCTCCGTGGTACAATGGTTAGCATTCCCGCCTTGTACACATGAGGACGTTGGTTCGAACCCCGCTCCGGCCATGCCCAGAGGATACATGTATATCACTATAATTATTGGTATGATTGCCATTCAGTATGGTGAGCGCCGGTGAGCAGATTTATCTGGAATGGGTGCTATATAAAATCATACTATATTATACAATTATGGACTTCGGTTGAGGTCAAAAAAAAGAAAAATTTCCCGAAAAAAAAAAAAAAAAAAATTTCAGAAAAAAAAAAACAAGTTTTTTTTTTGGGAAATTATTATTTTTTTCCAGGAAGGTCAATAACAAATGTTATATTCACTGATCAGCGAATAACACATTTGTTATTAACCTGCCTGTCACACACCACCGCACACAGGTGAACATCACATTATGCAGGTGGGTTGTTGGCCAATCAGGAGGCTTGTTACATGGGGGTCATGGAACAAATTATATTATTACTATTAAGTTAAGCAGTAACCGAAACTAAGTCTCCAATATCAACAAAATAGTTTTGCCAGTTAGAGAAAATGAAGATAGCTAGTGGTAAAAAAAAAGGAATCATACAAAATTGTATGTAGGGCTAATGCCTATTTTCGGTTCCAGCACTAGATCAACAATTTTAGGTAAGAGACTAAAACTTCAGTAGCACAACACTCGGAATCTGATGTTTTAACTTAATTAAAGGATAGGAGGTATCGCAGATTAAGCAACATACTCAACTCAGATAGCAAACTAAAACTTGTGAATGCATTGATTTTGTCAAATTTCAAGTATTGTAATTCTGTATACTTTCATTGCAGTGTGTCAGATGTTAGAAAAATGGAAAAGATTTTAGAAAGGGCCCTGAGATATGTATTTAAAGATTTTGAGCAAAACTATTGTGGCCTTTTGTCTAGAGCTAATTTAGATACTTTGTACCTGATGAGACTAAGGGACACATTATTGAATGTACACAAGATACGCTTAAACTGTTTGCCTCCTATCAGCTCTGACTTTTTTCAAGAAAAAAGAAATGTTTACAATACCCGTAATGACTTTTTATTGTTACCAAACTACAACACTGTTATGTATGGCTTTAGATCATTTAGATTCCATGGTGCTATGATTTACAACGAACTTCCCAATGATTTTAAACATTTTAACCTTGAAGATTTTAGAAAGGTTTTAAAAGACTGGAAGCCATCTTGCCAATGTGGTGCTTGCATTTTATGTACTCTTTGATTTTATGCTCTTACTTAAATGTCATTGTATATATTTTAATAATTTTATTCATTTCATACTGTATATATACATTGTGATTCATCGTTTTAGTCGATCAAAAGCAATTTTTGCTTGTGTTGTACTGTTTCTTTTACTCGACTATAAATAAAGTTTTACTTACTTACTTACTTACTTACTTACTTACTTACTTACTTACTAGAGGACTAGGAATACTCCATATAATGCAAGTAAGTCATTATGAAGGAATTGGAGAAATGCCTCCATGTCACAATGGAGTGGGTAGAGCAAATAATACTTGTAACTGACAAATTTGTGATATTGTACCTCACAGTTAGGTTGAGTGCCTCTCAGTGCCGTTAGAAGTGTATGTGAAGTCAGTACACAATGTTCTAGAATGGGTGGAGTTGGTCGCTGAGAGAAAGCTGCCCACCTAATTTAGCCCACTGAATGGCAGACTTGCTTATTTTCCTCACTGACACAGGTTTCTTTGGGAATTTGGCCACCTGTGTCAGTGAGGAGAGTTGGCATGAGAGGTTAAAATTAGGTGGCCAATTTCCCAGCGGGCAAGGGGTGTAAATAAGACATACCTCTGATGTTAGATTTGATGTCCAAGTTACATTACTGTAACAGTAAAAGTCTTTAAAAAATAGCAATGAATTATAACCTTGGGTGAACGTCAAAATCTGCCATGAATGCAAAGTCATATTGGAGTTATATTCAGTTGGGCATCGGACTTAAGTGGCTGAGGACAACGTTTATGCGACATAATTCCTTTGCATCATTGTGAGGTCCCTTTCTGACCCAGTCTGATTGCAATAGAAGATCAGCCAACGGACAATGTCATGCTGACATTGGCATTTGTAATGATTTTAAACCACAAAGCCGATACGTCGAAGGGCTGATGTATCATCTAAAAAAACTGGAGAGCGGAGGGATCAAAAACGATTATACTGAACACAGGGCACTATGACATTAAAAGATAAAATCAAAAGGCTAAGTACATTCTGTATGGGATCTGAGAAAAGCAATATCAAATGTCTCGGATCATTCAGAAAAGATTTAGGAATATTTCCTCTCCGATCTTTTTACAGCAGTCAACTTCTCTCTCCATGAAAAGAAATGATCAAAGGTGGCCAAAATGAGAAAGGCATCACCATTAAATCTAATAAGCAGATCGAGGAGTCTCTCTTTCCTTGAATGGTGGAAGCAGGAAGAGGAGGGCATTAAGACTTAAAATAACTCTATGGCACCTGGACTTGTGGTGGCTACGCTGCTTTAGAACCTGGAAAAGGCGGCTTGAAATCTCGGCATGTCAAAGTGGATTTCTTGGATGTACATAGTGTAAGCTGTTTATGAAGGTAAATTATGTGAAAGTTGTTGAAATAAATAGGCTTTAGAGGGAAAGTGGCTCTTGGTGTTTATACATGTAATTACTTTGTGGCTCTATCTATGTGGAGATTCTATTCCCTGATAATATACACAAACATGTTTCATAGAGCGGTATGCAAGAACAATTTGCCGCCCCAGGTGACAAATTGCAATCGCTCTGCGATCCTTCCAGCACTACAGGCATTAGGGTGTTCCATTTTTCTGACATTTTTTCCGGATCATTTTGAGCTCAGATTTGCTCTCATGTGTACAACACACATTGAACCACTCTGTGACTATTTATTTGCTGTGTTTAATAGTCTGGATATACATAAAAATCAACATAGTGGATTATGAAGGCATCAAGACTCTGGATGTATTTTCACTTGTCTGGAATGTCTATTTATTTGTGCAATTATGGATTTAACAAATTTGATTTCTATTCAACCTACATTCCAAACGAGCAGCCATGCGGATAAATCTAGTAATGATAGTAGCAGAACACACCACAATCGGATTATCTATGACAAAAACACTCTATTGTCAATTGGACAGCATGTTAGGCAAACAAAGGAGCTTAACACTTTGTCATCTGAAACATTTACAAACATCAAAAGCAGTGGTATACAGAAACAAAGAAAAAGAGGATCAAGAGGAAAAGGCAGGATTAAGCTGAGCACTAAAAGACATTGTAACATCAGTAACCTGAAAACCGTGACAACCAAGACCTGCTACAAGATACAACAAACAGATGAAAATCTTAAACTACTCCTGCTGAATGCCCAGTCCATCAAAGGCAAAGAAATAACAGTAAGAGAGACAATTGATGAAAATAAAACAGACATTGCAGTGCTAACAGAGAACTGGTTGTCAGATAGCCAAGCAAATAAAGCTTGGTTACAAGGTTGTGAATTGAACAATAATGGTTTGAAGATCGACACTGTTACAGATGATTTCATATTTGTAGACATTAATCAAATAAAAAAATATTTTGCAAATTTTCTGGTCTGACATCAGAAAATCCTGCCAGGTGATTGGTCAAGTTGCCCATTACGTGTCACTTTTTTCAGCTTGATTCAAGCGAGTGATGTTTGCTTGTAAAATGATGTCATAATTTTGACCAATAGTATACTGCAAAGGCCAACTCGGCATTGTGGCAGTTGTTCACACATGTCAAACCGCAATCCACGTGAACTCTTTAATTTCTTCAAGAACTGTTGTATTTCACACTCCTGTGTACAACTGTTGATTGTTTCAAATGATATCACATCAGTTTCAAGCTGACTCTGAACAGCTTCACATCAACTTACACTAAATCATGCCTTGACCAAAAGCATTTTCTATGACATCAGTAAGGGACTATTCAGAATTTATGCCTGGGTTGAGGGGGAGACGGGATTTTTACCTGAGTCGGTGCTACGTGTTTCAAGGACAGTGCTAATTTTTACTTTTTGTCAAGAATCTAAGTGCCTTGCAGGCTAAATAGAATTTATGACTTTGGGGGGGGGGCAGGAGTTTTGTCTGACGGAGCACCAATTTTTCACAACATGCTTAAGGGTACAAAATTTTAATAAAAGATTGGGGGATGTACTAAAGTCTGCATGGAATGTATGAGGGGTTCAAATAAGCATGAAACCAAAGGGGGGATAATTGTTTTAACAGAAGGTTCCAACAAAACTCTCACCCCCGCCCCCCCCCCCCAGAATCATAAATACTAAATGGTCCCTCAGGACAGGATGGTGGCCCAGTGATGTGGCCAACATTCATTAGAAAATCACGGTGGGAATCAGATCAGGAACCCTGTGATTGTTTGCCCATTTTCCTGTCACCTGAGCCAAGCCCCTCCTCTGAACAAATGTTACATTCACAAATATGCATGTTTATTTTCTCGATAAACAGTTATTACATGGATCACCTGATCCCAATCGTCTGAATGCACAGTATTGGACTTGCAGAATGAGTGTACTAAATGTGTGAAACACAAACTGAAACTCCCACTTGAAACTGCTAAAGTCAGTTCCTGTTAGGAGATCAATGGCTTAGAATGCCATGGTCACCCATGTAAAACACTATGTCACTTTTCTAGAGAGAGCGGTGTCATACCTTCTCTCGACCAATGAAAATTACAAGAAAAATGATGTATTTTCTATCTCAAATGTCTACAAATATGAAATCATCTGTAACAGAAAAAATAGGAAAGGTGGTGGGATCGCCATAGTGTACAAGGACAGCATTAAAATCAAAGTTGTGTCCAAAGGTGACAAAGGCTCATTCGAATTTGGCATTTGGAAAGCCAACATGGAAAATGTCACTCTGACCTTAATCGGGATCTACAGACCTCCTTACTCCCAAGTACACCCTGCTACAGTAAGCACATTCCTTAGTGACTTCGCAGAATTCCTCACCGATACGATGTCACAGCATAATTACATTCTTATCACTGGAGACTTTAATATCCATCTAAATGACAATTTTTCAAGTGAAACAGTTGCATACACTGAGGTAATGCAGGCTCTTGGTTTTGACCAACATGTTCAAAACTTCACACACAAAGCTGGCAATATCCTTGACCACATATTCACTGAAGATGAAGGTGAAATTAAGGTTACTAGGTGTGAAAACAAGGACTTCATCTCGGACCACTGTGTCATCTCGTGCAACATCAAAGTTCCTAAGGAAAACATCACAAGAAAAACTGTGAAATACGGAAAATTCTCCAAGGTAGATCGTGAGATTCTGAAAACTGATCTCATTCTGAATCCTTCTGAATTTGATAACCTCAATAAGTTAGTTGAACATTATGAAAGTGCAGTTCAACTCGCAATAGACAAGCATGCTCCTGAGAAAAGCATGACTCTCACAATCCGGCAATACAACCCTGCCTGGTTCACCGATGCTGTCAAAGAGCAAAAGCAAAGAGTGAGAAAGTGTGAAAAAAAATATGGAAAAGATCCAGAACAGACCATCTGTGGAAAGAGCTACGTCAACAACAGTCGATATACAAAAAGATGCTGAACGACAAAAAGAGACAAATGCTGAGTGAGGAGGTACTTGCCTGCAAAGGCAATACAAAAGAACTTTATAGAATCTTTAAACGGATGACCGGTTCACAAAAGGAAAATCCCCTTCCAATAGAACTAAGTGAAGAGCACCTTGCTGACACCTTTAGCGATTTTTTCATGGACAAGATCGTCACCATACGTGACACTCTAATGCATATTCCAGAATATATGCCGCAAGCAGATGATACATCTCGCATGTCTGACTTCCTTCCATGCTCGGAAGACCAAGTGCGCAAGATCATTATGTCAATGCCCTCCAAGTCTTGTGAGCTTGACAACATGCCCACCTACTTGCTTAAAGAAGTCTTACCATCTGTTCTTCCATCAATAACAAGGATAATTAACCTCTCATTAATGCATGGTGAATTTGTGAGCACTTGGAAGAGTGCTGTCGTTCGACCTCTCCTTAAAAAGGCTGGCCTCGATTTAATTACCAGCAATTACAGGCCTGTTAGTAACCTCCCATTTCTTTCAAAGGTTCTTGAGAAAGCAGCTCTTGAGCAATTTACCCACTACCCAGCATTGCGACATCAACAATCTTTTTCCCACCTACCAATCAGCATACAGGAAAAACCCCAGCTGCGAAACCGCACTGACTCATCTGTTAGATGACCTGCTCTGGGCCATGGAAACGCAGAAAGTAACATCGATGATAGCGATCGACTTAAGCGCTGCATTCGATACCGTAGACCATGGTGTACTACTGGCAGTGCTAAACAAGAGATTCGGGATGGACAACCATGCTCTTGATTGGTTTGACTCTTATCTGAGACCACATAGCTGCAGAGTGAATGTGGGTCAAGCATATTCAACTGCCAGGGACCTTGACTTTTCAGTACCACAGGGTTCATGCGCCGGCCCTGTGCTCTTCTCTGTGTATGCCAGCACATTAGCAAGCATAATACCACCTGGGATAGATATTCACGGCTATGCCGATGACCAAGCCCTCAAAACAGCTTTTCGAACATCAAAGCCAGAGAACGAAATTCAAACTATCTCAACACTGTCTGACTGTACAGTAGAAATTAAAGATTGGGTGGATAGAAATAGACTCAAAATGAACGAGCAAAAGACAGAATTTATACTGTTTGGTGCAAGGCGGCAGCTCGAGAAGTGTAAGACAACAGCCATCAGTGTCAACGGTCACGATGTGAACAAGACGGAAAGGATTAAATACCTTGGTGCCCACCTTGATGGAATCTCAGTCTCAAGCACCATATTTCATCTAAATGCAGAACAGCAATGTGGCATATTCAGCAAATTAGAAATGTGCGTCGTTATCTCACACAGGAAGCTTGCGAAACGCTAGTACTTGGAATGATCATGTCCCATCTCGATTACTGTAACGCTATTTTTATAGGATTGCCCGACTGTGACATTCGGAAATTACAGAGAGTGCAAAACATCTCAGCCAAACTGGTATTAAACGGTACAGATCTAAGCTCTCATGATTGTTTAAAACAACTTCACTGGCTGCCAATACATCTTTGCATCCAGCACAAGGTTTTAACTCTAGTATATCGGTCCCTGAACAGCTGTGCCCCAAAATACATCAGGGATAAACTTCAACTACATTCGCCAGGAAGATCAGGCCTGAGATCTGAGGGCATCTATCAACAACTGAAAGTCCCTTTCTTTAAGCACAAGACATTTGCCGGCAGATCCTTCAGCGGAGCTGCACCAGGGTGGTGGAATACTCTTCCCAGTCACATCAAACAGGCCAAAGATATAGACAGTCTTTTTATATGACAAATTTTAACATTTATACCTGATTTTATATCATATTTATCTATTTTATATACTTTACATTTTCCTTATATTTCACAATTTTATTTAATTACTGTGAAGCGCATCTGAAGGTCTTTTCCATAGACTGTGCTATATCAAAATAAATATTTACTATTTACTATTTACTATTTACAAAATCCACACAAAATTTCAGCCAAATCCATTAAGGGGTATACCCCCCCGACATCTTTAGAGCGCCCCTCAAGCACTCTTAACAAAAAGGTTTTATATGGAAACCTTAAGGGTTCTATAAGCTGGTATGTAGATAAGTAACCCCAAAAAGTTCATTACTCAACTTTGAAAAGGTTCCAAAAGCAAAACAAAAAACAAAAAACTTTAAGATAATCAAGCTGCACTGAACTCCCACAATGGATACCCCTTTCTCTCAAGTTGGGAGCACAGTGTCTTATCATATAAGGCCTTCCCACCAAGTATTGAACCTTTCCAACTCAATTGAACCCTCAAATATTTTAGAAAATTTTTTCAGCTCATAAAGAACCTTTTGAGTTAAAAGTGAGGGACCCAAAAATGAGTCCTGCCATATTTAATAATGCTACCTGCAGCAGATCTTATAGTCCTCGTCATATTTACGTGGAATCTCAAGTTCTTTTCTATGCTGTTGAACTGTGATGTCAGAGATGACTCTATTCTAGCACTGCAATAATTATATGTAAATTAGCTACGAACTGTGATGTTATTTTAAACTGGCCAGATTCCCCTTGCTTCTAGCCAATGTGGTTCCACCTGAACTGAGTATCACAGTTTCAACACAGTGTCAGAGTAAGGGACCGCTCAGAATTTATGACTGGGGGGGGTGGGAGTTTTGCTGGAACTTCCCGTCAAAAATTGATACCCCCCCCTTGAGATTCATGCGGAATTTTAGTACCCCACCCCTAGGTTTCATGCATATTTTTAGTACCCCCCCCCCTTCGACATACAAAGCAATACACACATATGTACTGTTATACAATGTCATGCATACAGATTCGCGTCATTTCGCGGAATTTTGCGCGTAAAAAAGTCTAGATAAAGTGAGTTTATGCGTGTTTTATAACATTATTTCTTTGTTAAAATTCCTTCACCCCCCCTTGCATTTTAAATACTTGTTTGGAAGCTTATGTAATTGTCTTCGTATTCATAAACTATTTAAAAAAAGGAAAAAATGAAAGTGACTGCTAGTGTAACTCCATTCTGTCTCTGGACAAAGATGTTACATTAGCAACTTTTACATAGAAATTTCTCAGTGTTCTCAATACCTAGGCAAATCAAAAATTTGAGATTCTAAAATTTTGTTTAAAAATGTGCCTTATTTACCTTTATACATCACAAGCAACACAAACAACTTTGAGTTGTAGCTGTTTTTTATTGCTAATGTAGCTGCAATTTTTCATCTGTCCATTTCATTGTGTTACATAAGCAAAATTTGTCTGTCCAGATAACATTAACAAACACATGCATGGCATTTGACTTGGTCTTTTAATGGGCATTTCCCCGCAGCACAAACTTTTTCTTTACACTAAAAATTAAACTGCCGTTTTTCTGCATAAGAGGTATTGATAAGTGTCTGTAGACCTGGAGCAGTTGAACTCATTGCTGTCGCTTTATCAATATTCTTTTTTTTTTAGATTAACCAAACGATTGTTGATAAAGATGTTAAACAGGGGAGCTTTGGTAGGGGTAAATAAACTTCCCTTCTTCACACTAGAAGACTAGCAGGCCTCATGACAGGATACACCCCCCAAACCCTCTTATAAACTCGGCACCCTCAACTTAACCTCTTTTACCCTCAACTTACCCCTTTTCACTTCCGCCTCCCTCAACTACCCTCAGCTTCCCTCAACTACCCTCAACTTAACTCAACTAAACTCGAAGTAACCTCAACTTAACTCAACTTACCTCAACTAAACTCGCCTCCCCTCAACTAAACTCGCCTCCCCTCAACTAAACTCGGCTCCCCTCAAGTAAACTCGGCTGCCCTCAAGTAAACTCGCCTCCCCTCAACTAAACTCGCCTCCCCTCAAGTAAACTCGCTCCCCTCAAGTAAACTCGGCTCCCCTCGACTAAACTCGCCTCCCCTCAAACAAACTCGCCTCCCCTCAACCAAATTTGCCATCCCTCAACTACCCTCAGTTACCCCATGATAAAACAGTGGTAACCCCAGGGGGTTGAGGGTGTATCCTGCCATGAGGCCTACTGGCACCTAATTGTCAATGATGTGGCAGTTGAAAGGTCCTCATCTGCAAAGACACCAATAATAAATGCTGATAATGTTGATGAGGGAAATGTGATAGCCACAAAAGTAAATAATACGACGTCTTATCTTATTTTTTGTAATTGTTTTAACATTTGCAGAAATGCAAACTTTAAATGTCATTTTATTGCAATGTCATTTGGTTTATCTAAATGTTTGCAACATACAGCATCCACTTACTAATGGCCTTTTGATTTTATCTGTTTATCTCAATCATGAATGTTAACAAAAAGCAACAAATTATGCAAAAACACAATCATATATTTCAATTTTAGATCTAACACTAAGATACCATATGGGACAGTGTGGACCTGACCCAGTTACTATCTAAGTAAGGGAACCACATGTATACCCATTGTTAGTGAAAATTTAATATTTATTTTATTGATTTATTATTCTATTTTATTTATTATTATTTAAATTATTAGCAACATGATATATATATCAACTTATAACTATTTCTAATTACTTTTAAATAAATGTTTTGAATTACATTAGTGGCACATAATGAGTGGAATTTCGAAATATTTATTTATAGTTTTAAATGATTTATTTCTGTTTCCCGAGCCTTGGTTTTCTGTGTACATTGTTTGTTTTTTTCCCCTCTATTTTCCCTTTTTTCGTTGTTCAAATGCATTCCTACTTCATCCCTTTCAGAAAATTATATTTAGATGATCTTTGGGGAGGGGGGGCTATGGTTATTTGGTGAAAAAAAGAAGATTGTTTCCCACTTGATACAGAAAAAAAAGTTTGTTCAGCACATGAAAAAAAAAAAAGATTGTTTACACCTGTAGCTATACCGTAATGTTAAAATTCCAATAAAAAAGTTTGTCGTGAGTGCGTGTACGATAAAAAATTGTCCCGGGGGTAAAGTCCATAACCCCCCCCCCCCAACTATTGTCTGGTCAGCCCCCTTATTTTTTCCAAGCCATCAACACATTTCTCCAGATAAGAGTTGTTTTTGCAACCTGCGGCTTCATAAAATGTCTCGCGTACAATCATAATGCCAAATATCTCCTTACACTCAGTGTCAATGCCCCCTTAAAATAAGCATCTTTTTAATTTTTCCAAAAAATTATCTTCTCTTCGTGAATTTCCTCATCTTTCTATTAATTTCACCATTTTCTTCTGTCATTTCCCCATTTTTCTTTCTATTTTATGACATAGATATTCAACTTGCCCTCCCCCCCCCCACTGGCTATGCTAATGCACTTATTGGATTTATTTAAAATAACTTCACTTGCAACAAGGTTTCGTTTTTACAGGCAATTTCATTAGTACGCGATTCTAAGGTTCTTTACACACTAAATACATAGCATTTTTGCTTACAGCTCTTGCAATTGCTCTGAAGAAATACATTTTTTTCATAGTGTGGACCTATGATGTCAAAGCTGGAGACTCCATTGGGACCTATACAACTTTGGTGCAAGCTATGGTGTCATAGGTCAAACTGGCCAATAGCATTTCATGTAGACAACTTCATCATAGCCTTGCAATTATGATACCAAAAGTGCCTGAAATTCAACCAAGCATGGTTAATAGGATAACTGGAAATTAATCACAGTTGTTCACCAACACGCTTCTGATCTAAATTGGATTTGATATGGAGCTGTCAAGTCAGGCATTTTGTTTACTGTTTGCAGTTTTGTTAGCGGCTCCTTTCAGAGTAAAACTACCAACAATTACTTTAACCCTATATTGTTTTATTGGTTACCACAGTTCACAGAAGTTAATATGGAGACATAAGGATCAATTGACTGCTTTTGAGCAGAGTGCCCCCTCCCCTTGCACCTGAGTTGTTGTGATATTATTGGCCACTCTGGCAATGATGTAACTGCAAGGCTATGATGAAACTGTCCACAACGGATGCTATTGGCCAGTTTGACCTATGGCATCATTGATTGCACCAATTTTGCATGTGCTCTAGTGCTTGGCAATGCTGTATCCACCTATGACATCATAGGTCCACTCTGGCACTGAGAAAAAAAAAACTGATTTCTTCAGATCAATTGCTAGAGCTATAATCTGATTGGTTCAGGAACAACAGAACGTCACACAGTTGATAAATCAAACGTAGTAAGTCCTTGTTTAGCATTGATTCCTCACAGCCAAGTGTGAATGACAAGAATCGCATGGTAATGAAATCACCTGTAACAAAGTTTAAGATAGCCTATACTTTGTCTGGAGAAAATTATATATTTTAACCATTTTTTTGGATGTGAAGTTGAGCCCCTCAAATGTGAATTAATGGATGATTTGGCCTTTACGACCTGGATTTATGCACTTGTTTGGTCAGGGGGAGAAATCTAACTAAGTATATGTATATTATGAGTGAGATCATTGACTTAAAACCCCCTATGGTATTTTTGACTGCTTATTATATACCAGAGATAACATTTGTCAAATTAGATGCCCTTCGAAGATTGTAGTTCATATTGTACTTGTTGCCTCATAAGTGCGGATCTCAGATGTTTCAGGCGGGGTTGGAGTGTTCCATGGTGTGAAATTAGTTATGTCACAGTGACGGTGGCAATAATCATTTATTTTTAGAAGAGTAGGATGCAACGAGGATGAGGTGGCGATGAGGGGATGCCCCCCCTCATTCCCCCTCTGAATTTTTAGAACACCACCACGTTGAGAAATACCAAAACCAGAAATTTTTTATGTCAAGACTGCCCAAAAAGGATCTATTCATTTCACTCAAAATAAGTCTCAAATTGGCCTGGAATTGATCTATTAGAAAAACAAAACAACTCCAAGCTCCCCCCTCCCGCTCAGACTTCTAATGGTAGGCTCTTGTGGTCTGTGTACCTATGTTATCTACCTCTCCCTATTTCATTTGGCCATGCAATACAATGAGTGGTTTGCCCCATATTTTAACATTATGCCCCAGTTCTAATTTTCTCCATATAAAGACAAGGCACACCCAAGCACAGGCACAATTCAGCTTCAACCTGCTCGGAGTACATCCAAACATAATCTAGGACAGGTGAGATGTTTCAAGTACTGATTCCAAGTGAGGTTTATTTTTGGCTGTTTAGACGGGGAAAAAGTAGATAAGCTGTATATATTGGTGTTTAGGGGACAATTAACCATAGATGCAATAATCAGGGCTGAGGGCTTGTAATGTGAAATTATTCATTTCATTGTAATGGCAAGTGATTTTTTCTTTGGCAATGTGTAATGTGTTCAAAATTTTATATATTCATTTCTAAACAAAACTGGAACACCATCTTGCGTGTAATCTGCCCAAAAGTAATAGATGATGTTCGTTTTCTTGTAATGTAAGAGCAACGTTGTAGTTCCCATAGGTATAATAATAAATTTAATTTGTGACTAAAAACGAATGCTTCGCAGTTAAGAGGAATATCCCAAAATGGCAAGTGATGTATATGACATTGTATATATATTTTTTTTTGAATGACATGGTCTTTATTTCGTCACAGAAAGCAATATACAAATTGAAACAGTAATAGTTGGTGGCTCTCGAACTCATTAAGAGTTATTTGAGAGCTCACCAAGATGAAGGAGGGATGAAAATGAGATGACATGAGATGAGCAGCCTCAAGTAAAACATGGTGAAACATGCCAGAACTCTGTTGTCAGATTCCATGTGCAGTAAAATTCAAAAACATGAAATATAAAGGTGAAAGTGTAAAATTGTATTTTTGATGAGAGTCACAGAGTACTGAGATATTAAATCCCAGAACTGTATTTCAATATTTCTTTTCACAAATACAATCGATAACAGAAAACTCCAGAGCATATTTAATGAAATTCACAGGGTACCGGGATATTGAATCCCAAACCGTGTTTCATAGTAAATGTAATCAAATGTGTAATCAGAGAGGTAATTCCTATATATAGATATCCAAGTTGAACATCAATGTGGCTTGATACCAAAGAAAGGTTAGCATATTTCATTAAGCAGTCAGGGTGCAAGAGTTGATTCATTTTACAAAACAGGAGAAAGAATAAAATTGGAGGAGTGTATGGACTATTTATATTAAGATGATATTTATAGGATTTGTTAGGAGTGATTTCTTAAGATTTCGTTTAAAAGCATGATAGCTGCTGTTCCATTTAATATTGGTCGGAAGATTATTATTAAATTTTACTCCTATATACCGAATACGCTTTTGTGAAAAAGAAGTGTGACACTGGGGTATGTTTGGTTTGAAACGACCTCTGGTTAGATATTCATGCTGTGGTAAATGAAAGAAGTTTTCAAAAACTGAGGGTAGCATTCCTTTTTTGTACTTGAAAACAAAGAGACCAATAAAACAATAAAATAATTGCTGAAAAGGCAGAATTTCAGTTTCCTTAAAAGCGTTTTGTAAATCGGCAGTAAAAGGGAGTGAGAGAATAATACGGAGAGCTTTGCGCTGGATTTTTACAATAGGTGTCAGGTAAGTTTTACTAGCACATCCCCAAACTTCGACACAGTAGATCAGATAAGGGTAGATAAAGCTATAATAGAGCGATACCAGTGTAGAAGGATTTAAGTACTTCCTAGCTCGGGAAATTATCCCAATACCTTTAGCAATCTTAGTTTTTAAATGATTAATATGGGGTATCCATGACAAAGTCTCATCGAGAATCACACCAAGAAATTTGATTGAAGAAAATCTTTCAATTTCAGTGCCATCCAGATACAGCTTGTTTGAATCGGTATCTAGTTTTGTTCTTTTGTTTCTGAATATCATATAATTTGTCTTGCTGATATTTACTGAAAGTTTGTTGGAATTCATCCAGATCATATACTTGCATAATTCATTATTTAACAAGTTAGTCAGCTCACTGAGATTGTTACCAGAGATGAATAAATTGGTGTCATCAGCATACATTATGGGACAGACAAGATTTGAGACGTATTGCAAGTCGTTGATATATAACAAAAATAATAAAGGCCCGAGAATGGAGCCCTGGGGCACACCACATGATATGTCCATTTTTTCAGACTCTGTATGTTTGAAGAGGACAAATTGAGACCTGTTTGTCAGATAGCTACTGAACCATCTATATGCTCTCCCCCTTATACCATATTTATATAATTTCTCAAGTAGGATTTCATGATTAACACAGTCAAAAGCCTTGCTTAAATCGATAAAAGTGCCTATAATATGTTCCTTATTATCTATTGAGGAAATGATTTTGTCGACCAGGTAAGTTAGAGCACTGGCGGTGTTGTAGCTTTTTCTGAAACCAAATTGGAGGCTATATATTGAATTATTTTTGTTAAGGAAACCGATAGTTCTAGCATACATAATTTTTTCATAGACTTTAGAGAAAACATTTAAAACAGAAATTGGTCTGTAGTTCTTGATTTCCTGGGGATCTCCAGCTTTGAAAATTGGCAGAACCCTAGCAGTTTTAAGTTCAGATGGGAAGTGGCCCTGGCGAAGAGAGAGATTTAGTAGATGAACAAATGGAGTTAAATACAATTCGAAAGTCTCTTTAAATATGTCTGTTCTAATACCATCAGGACCATGACTGCTGTTTTTCAGTTCGCCAATTATTTTCGTTACTTCATTTTCAGTAACTTGTTCAAGAAATATGGTCTGGTTAACCTCATCTTTGATGTATGAGGAAGGACTTACATTGGTGTCCGGACATTTCCTTGAAGTGTTGGGGCCAATATTAATGTAGAATTTATTAAAGCTGTTAGCAATCAATTGCTCATTATCTTGAAGGGTCCCATCTATACGGAATTTGCTACTGATTTGTTGACTTTTCTTTTTATTAATAATTTCTTTGATAACATCCCAGGACTTCCGGACATTAGTTTTGCATTTCTCCAGAGAATTGTTGTAAAAGTCTCTTTCACATTTTCTGATGAGTTTTCTGACCATCAGTTTATACTCCTTGTACTTCTTGACGTTAATTTCATTGTGAAATTTCTTCTGGATCAAGTACAACTTATTTTTTGTTTTCACAGATTTTCTCAGACCTGAGGTCATCCATTCCTTTTTATTAGTATAACCAATTTTGGGTAAAAGCAACCTGGGAGTCATCACTGTTTAGAACATCATCCCATTCAGTATTCTGAAGCTTGTTTTTGAAAGAAGCTCTTGTTTGATTGTTGATTTTTCTAGTTCTGATAAAATCAGACTTCTCTTCTATGCCCATGCCCATATTGAAGCTGAATATTGGGTAATGATCACTGATATCAGTGCATAGAATCCCATTGCAGTGAGTAACATTAGTGATGTCATTGCACAAAATATTGTCAATGAGAGTAGCACTCTGGTTAGTTATTCTAGTTGGTCGGTTGATAAGTGGGAAAAGAGAGACTGAATATATAGTATCTAGAAAATTTGAGGTCGGTTGATGAGAGTCTGCATTCAGTAAATTTATATTGAAGTCCCCTAATAGGTAAAGCAATTTGTTCTCCCTTTTAGCTTTATCAAGGATGCTACTTAGCAAGTTATTAAAGTCATCAATGTTTCCACCAGGGGGCCTGTAGATGACACCAATGAGTATGTTGTTGGTTCCTGAGATTTCTGAATTCGGGATTTCTATAAATAGTGATTCAATAATATCACAAAATTCACCTAAATCATTTCTTCGCTGGTAATTGATGTCACTTCTAATCATTAAAGCAACCCCTCCACCAGGTTTATTAATCCTAGATTGGGCTTCCATTGAGTAGCCTTGTAAGGAGTAGCATTCAGCATTGTGGGGATTAAGCCACGTTTCTGTCAGAGCAACCACTGCAAAATGAACATTCAACCCGGAGAGATAAATATCAGCAGATCCCAGATTTTTGGGGGCACTTCGAATATTAAAATGGATTACGCTGAAGTTGGATTTGTCAATTTTCTTAGTGGAGCACATGTATTTAAAAGTTGGTTCAGAATAATATTCACAATTCTTAATATTTTGGAGACACCGAAAATTATTATAGAAATGCAATATAGTGATTGTATCTGATGGAGGCGGTCAGACTTTCCAGAATAACATTTCTATTTTCAAGCTTTCCTGTAGAATATTGCATGCTTGTATCGGAAGTTTCATCCAGACATTTTCATAAAATAAGTTTCATAAAATTTCAGCTAAGGAAGAATAAACCAGTTGACATGTCTCGCTACAAACTGGTATACTTCAATGCGAAGGGTCGTGCTGAGATTGCAAGAATATTGTTTGCAAAAAATGGAGTCAAATATGAAGATGAAAGATTTGCAGTAGAAGGAGATGAATGGGCCATATACAAAAAGAAGAACATATCAAGTATGTGAATGTTTTCTTTTTTTCTGGCTATTGTGATCTTCCACAAATTCTTTATTCTGCACAGAGTCCCTTAAAAATTAGGGATTTCCAAAATGTATCCTGAAAAAAATACAGTTGTACGATTGCAGAGCAGGGTATCCTGTTAGTAGGGGTGGGATGGCCTATTCTAGTTTCTGAAGAACTTTTATAACTATCCCTCATTAACATTTTACAATCTAACTGTAATCAAATGGAACAATTATTTTTCTGTGAACATTTTTGCTTTTTTTTTTATTGATGTACTGTATTTCACCGTTTTTTACCTAGAGTTGCCAATGGGTGCAGTTCCTGTTCTAGAAGTTGATGGAAACATTCTGTGGCAGGGTCCGTCCATCAGTCAATTTCTAGGCAAAAGATTTGGTAAGTCTACCCGAAAAACTAAAATATTTTGTTCAATGATTCATATACATTTTCAAAACTTTAAAAGCATATTTTGATGATTTTTGTTTAATGTTTCACATAAGTTGCCAAAACTTTAAAAGCATACTAATTTTTATTCAGACAGGAAAGTCCAAATATTACGTATGTCCAGTATTAATGTTCTTTTCTAATTTCTTAACTTATTTGACACTTTTTTAATTTCAGGAATGTTTGGAAGCAATGAATTTGAAGAAAGCAAAGTTCTGTCCATTATTTTGACAATGGAAGATGTTGTGAAAATACCTTTTGATATTTTCGAAATACAGAATGAAGAAGAGAAAGTTAGTAATTTCAATTAAATTCCTTTTTTCATGGTACATTTCTTTAAAGTTACTTAATCATGCACTACAGTTTATACTGCTCCTTTGTTGTTTGGGTATATATTTATAGCTTAAAATCATTTCCATTAAATATATTATTATAAACATATATTATATAGATAGTGGATGGTGAGGAGACCAATATTGAGTTTTATTGGCCGAAGCAGTAATATTGGTCGAGGCCGCAGGCCGAGACCAATATTACCTGCTGAGGCCAATAAAACTCAATATTGGTCGACTCAACATCCACTATTTGTTATATTCTGCTCCAAAATTTTTAGGTTTAGGCTGTTTGTAAGTAAAAGAGTTGCCTGTTTCCAATTTGAGATTCGTAAACCATTGTACAATAAAACATGGTTAGCTAATTTTGATTGACCTTTATACTTATAACATTAATTTATTATATATATATAACTTTTTTTCTCATTAAATGTTCCACCAAGAAACTATCATTTGCCATTCATAGATTGGCCAAAAAGAAAGAAAAAACGATTTTATATTTGAAACTCTTTAAAACAAGCAGAATGAAAATTTTCAAGCCAACTATCTATCTATTGTCAATCTATTTATCTTTCAATCTATCTGTCCCTCTATCCATCAATCAATCAATCAATCAATCAATCAGTCTATCCATCTATCTATCTATCCATCACAAATCTATCTATCAATTCATCTATCAATCATAACCATGAATTTTTTTTTCTTTTTATTCTAGACCACATACTATTTTGATGCTTAAATTTTTTTTATGATTAAAAAAAAACAAGGTTTTTGCTGCTTGTTTAATTGGATTGATTTCTGTTGACTACAAATGGTTTTACTTCAGATGTGACACTTCAATTAGAATTTGGTCAATTATCCTTGATTGCAATAAGCATCTTGACAATAGAAGATTCATCCTTCAATGACAATCGAGAATTTGGTTGGAATGAGGCAACACAATGAAAAGCTTCATGACTATGCCCTTTGTTTTTAATTGACAGGGCTTGGTGCTGCAATGACTCAAGTGCATGCGTACTGAGGACGCCAATATAGCTTTCAGGCGCCAATAACACTTTCCACACGCCAATATCGTTATTTATTGGCGTGGCACGTGATTGATCTCGGCTCACTTGATTGGCTCACAAATTTTGGTGCAGAATATATTGGTTTATATGATTAGCAATTTAGTAATTCATTATATTTTATCCATTTTCAATCTCCAGAAATTCCATACAGGAAAATACAAAACTAAGTTGCCTGAATACCTAGGGTATCTTGAAAAAACAGTTGATGGAGATGGCTACTTTGTTGGGAATAAGGTGAGCCTGGCAGCATCAGTTGTTTTATTCTGCTGATGTACATTATTAATGTAAAAAATTACCATGTGGCCAATGTTCAGCACCTATCCCTTCTACATTTCAGCTAACGGTGGCAGACATAGCTTTCTTTGTGTACCGCGACTTCTTCGACATGAGCGAAGCCACCTATGACTGGAAGGACTACCCCAAACTCTGCAAAGTCTTGACAAATGTAAAATCAGATCCCAAGATCGCTGAGTGGTTGGAAAAGCGTCCTAAAACAGATCTTTAGTAACGAATGTTATAAACGATATACTGTTTGACCGATTTAGTTAAGTAATTTGGCTTTGAATATCTAGAATAAAATGCAATGTGTTGAATATTGGTAGATAAGTGCAATAAAGCTTTTAGTAAAAAAGGAGGTAGTAGTGTCCTCATTCCTCCAAACTAGTGTTTTTAATCATTGACAACAATATCTTTTTGACTTATTGTAATTTTAAAGGAAATTCTGAGCAGGCAATGTCTTTTCACTAGCTGTTAAAAATCTACGATTGGGATCAAATGCACTTTAGGGCTATTTTCACAAAGATGAGTGGTAATGTTTTGTCAAGAAATGTGGAGGTAAATTCCAAATTTATATAAAAAAAAAGAGCTATGTACATCGACAAACAACAGTAATCTCACATTTATAACAGAACATGTAGCTGTAAATGCAACTAAATGAGTACGAGTACACCTAAGTCACAAAATGAATTATTTCCATTATACTATATTGTGTCTCTAAATTGCCAAACAAACGTCTGGAACAGTTCTGTAGGATTAAAAGTCCTGTTCAAAATAGGTTTAGGGAATTGGTCTGAATCAGAATTGAACCTGGAACCCAGTGATTGGCAACCAACAGCCATGCCATTTGAGCCCCCTACACCTAAATCTTACAAATATTCCCAAATGTAAATGTTATTTCCATAAAAAGCATGTGTTATACATATAAGCAATTGTATGCATCTATTTCACTATGCTATTGCTATCTATACCATGTTGCATAATGGTTGACCCGAGTTCCATTTTAAAATGCTATGTCCCATTTCTCATCGTACATATGTGTAAATTTAGATGACCTACCCAAACTCTGGCACATTTTCAAACATTCCAGCTTGCAGAGGACAACAGAACAGTATCTGAGACAGGTGAGTCCAAGACCTGAAATGAATTTTTAACTGTGTAATTTTTCTGTAGAAGTGTTTGATTTCTCTTATGCTTTATGAGCTATTGTGTTTTTATCATGCATATTTTCTCTTATCACAAATACCATAAACTCGAACAAAGAGCACTCCACATACAAATTTTCTGAAACAAACAGCAACTTTATCAAACAACTTTAAAATTGATGAATCTTGGCTTTTTACCCTCGGCAATGAATATTGCCGTCGGGTATTGTAGTTAGTATGGCAAATTTTTGTCCGTCCGGTGGGCGGCCGGGCGGGCGGCCGGGCGGGTGGGCGGGCGGGCGGGCGGGCGGCGTCACACAATGTGTATTGGCCTCTGTGCCAAAACTATTACACCTATATATATGAAATTTGACACATGAATTGGTCTTATAGTGTTAATGTGCCTTCTGGAGTTCATATTTATGTAATGACCACAGTTTTTGTTAAATATTGAAAATTCGGAAAAATTAATTTTTTTCGTTTCCGGACCAGAACTCGGAAACGGTTATACCTATGGGTATGAAAATCTACCATAACATGTATTAAATACCCTAGTTGTGCCTTTTGGGGGTCTGAATGCTGTAACTAAAATAGATTTCAAAGAATGAACCAAAATAGTTTTTTTTCAACCCTCTGCAATTCCCTCAATTTTGGAGTTAGACATTTGAAATTTAGAATTTAGTTGTCTAAAATATAGCTCTCTTAATTGCTTGAATCATTTAGAGGGTCCATTTAACGAATTTTGCATAAAAACCAAAATACTGGGAAAATGTGTAATTTTTTACATTTTTCTTGAATTTTGGTCTCTCACACCAAAACAGTAATAACTATATTGGTAAAAACCAATATTTATTATAGTTAAACCTATCAAGAAGGAACGTTCATGGCCATTATGTAGTTGACGCAATATTTTAGGCCGACAAAACAAGTTTAAAATTCACAAAACTTTGCAAATATCAACTTCCTGGCCATTTCGTCTCTAATAAAGTCATGCCATGCTCTTGAATATGAACACAATTAATAAACATGAATGAAATAAATGATTTTCATGCATATATATGGTACATCATCATATATTTTAACATAAAAAGACCGAAATTGCTAAAAATAGGCAAAAACTATAGACCTTTGAATTGTCGCATTTCAGTCAATTTTGGATCTTGGTTACTCAAAGTGCCATACAATGTGCCCCAAGTATAATTTAAAAAATTGTTTTTATGTGCATGTAGTTTATGCACTTTTTAGGCCAACAGAAGAAGTTCAAAATTCACAAAATGTGAAAATATCAACTTCCTAACCTTTTCGTTTCTAATAAAGTGCTGCAATACTTTTGAATATGAACAAATTGAATAAACATGAAAGAAACACACAATTTTCATGCATATATCTGTTATATCATTAGATTTTTGAACATGAAAAGACAGAAATTGCTAAAAACAGGCAAACAACACTTACTGTAGACCTTTGAATTGTCACATTTCAGTCAATTTTGGATCTTGGTTACTCAAAGTGCCATACAATATGCCCCAAGTATAATTTTTTCATCACATTCTTCCTCAGAATTTATATGGTTAAATATGATAAGTTATATATATTATATATACAAATATGCTTTATGCACATACAATGTAGTTCTTACTCTGGGGGCCTTACCATTCTAAACTTTTGACAAGAAATCTCAAAACCCCCTTTTGCTCAAATCTAACCCCAGTGATGTAAATTAAAGGAAAGAAATTAAATTAATGTCAGCCTGCTTT
Source organism: Platynereis dumerilii (assembly GCA_026936325.1). Taxonomy (NCBI): domain Eukaryota; kingdom Metazoa; phylum Annelida; class Polychaeta; order Phyllodocida; family Nereididae; genus Platynereis; species Platynereis dumerilii. Next base: position 81,370,292 of record JAPTHN010000003.1, read on the forward strand.
TATAAATTCATAATATTGCATAAAAACTAAATGTGATCAAACAATGATTGCAGAAATGATTCCACTAAATACAAGGTTATTTATAAATTTACTTGGCATGCAACAAAACCTTAATTCTACGAATTTCAATATTTCATTTTATATCCAAAGATATTTAATGTTGGATAAATCTGAATTTTAATTAATGACAAAACTCAACACAAGCATATTTTAGCACATTGAAGACAATAAGTGTCACTGCTTTGTTGGGGAACAGGGTGCAGCTTTTGTTGAATGGACATTATGTAACATGATGTCACTAATAGGGTGGAGTGAAAATTGAAATTAAAAAAACAGCAGGTCTAGATACTTGTCAATTTGCATGAAACTGGCCATTCCATTTTCATTTTTGAGTTGCAGTGAAAATTGGCGGTGCACTTCAGGATCAAAGATATGCCTTTAAAGTTGGTTTCGTTAGATTCGCGGTTAGCGTTATTTCTGTCCAGGTTAAAGATACAGACATGTGAGTTATATATTTGAATTCAGAATAAAATTTCCTTCAAAATGAGTACCAACATGCCATATCTATGTATATTATCAGTGCTCATTAAGTACTGTGAGAACTGCTTAAAAATGTTCCGGTCGGACAAACAACCAAAAGGATTGTGCATGTAATGAAAAAAGCTTGAAACTTTCAAGATAGCTTCTACAGAATCTGAACTTCACTTTAGATGTTCAAAATCTTTAAATTGGACCTCTTATTGTCCTTGGGGGTAAGTAACCTCTGAGACTAAAATTACACATATTTAATCATTTTCGCATGCTTGCAACATTGACTAACATCCCTAAAGTCTCTATAAACATTTTAATTTGATTGGCTAACTTACTACAAGTGTTCAAATAAGTATTTTGGTAAGTCACATTGACACCTTGGTGACCTTGGATGACCTAAAAGTTGTTTATCTTGTAAGTACCAAGCAGGACAATAAGATTTATTTTTCTTTCTTGTTACCATTATTTCTGTCTGTTGATTGTAGTTATGTGAATCATATTTCATGCTCAAATAATGAGTAAAATATCAAAGTGCAGATAGTTTTGGGGGGTATTAAAAGATAGGTTACCTAGTGAGAGATAAAATTGAACTTATACTATAAAGTACAAATGAAGTGATCTGTCCCATTAAAGATATTGTTGTCATGACATTGGTTACTTGTTTCCAAAAAGTATTTCGAATAACCATTCAATAAATTGATAAATCAGTAAAGCTTTGATGAAGTCAGAGATATCCCTAGAGGCATCAGACTAGGTCACACATGTAAGGGTACTGCCCTAATCCAGCAGTGAACACGGAATCATTGGAATGGTCAGATTCACTCGAGCAAGATTTTGTGTATATAATCCTCAAGAATGCAAAAGAGATTATATTTTAATGTTATATTTTTGGTTTAACACCCACTGCAGTGAACATTTAAAACTACCTGTTCTAAATCAATTTTTTTGGTAAAATCTTTATATAACTTAACGAGTTGTATATTAAGATCTGCCATAAATTTTGAAAAGGATTTCTGCCGAATGCTTAAACTTACATGATCTGTAAATTAATTTATTGCCTTGGTATAGTATACCGTGTAGTATTAGCTTTATTGGATCTATTTTCTAAAAGCTCATAATCATATAGGTAAGATGCACAATAGTAAAACAACAAAATGAACTATAGCACCACTGTCATCATACAAACTAACCAGAATGAGTTTCAAGTTTAACTACACTTTGCGGTTACATTAAAAGTAATATTTCAAGAACAAGTGGGCATGGAAATAACTCATGGTACAGACATGAAGTCAGGACTGTCATTCTTGCTTGTAAGATACATATTTTTGTTTATTATTTACACTAGTGAGAACAACAAAAAGGGAGTTTCTGACAATGAGTGATGGTCTGTTGTGGTATTGGAGTCAAATTTCAAAGCCAGGTTAAAGACACACTTATTTAGATCCGACTACTTTTAATTTGTTTTAATGGAGTTTTTAGCTGATTTCTTACTATATTTTGGTTTTTATTACAATTTTACTTAATTTAAAATATTGTATGAATTTTCGTATTATTGTACAGTGTATTGAGGTTGCTATTTTGATGTAATGCACTGTAAACAAATAAACACTATCATTATCGTTAAATGTGGAGCCATTTAATAAATGATAAAAATGTATGACGATTTTATGTAAATTTGATTGGATTGATCAGGCCTGAAACAGAAGATAAGTATATCATGTTGGTATTCATTTTGTGGGGAATTTTTTGCACTGATTCCAAATATGCCACCTATTTTGTTGTATATTTAATATCCACGAAGATATTCGTAACCGCGAGTTCAGCGAAAAGACATTTCAACTGTTTTCTTTAATCCTGAAGTGCACCGTCAATTCTCACTGCAGCTTCCAAAAATCACTGAAAACGTGAGTTTTGGACAAATTGACAAGCATCTGGACCTGCTGTTTTTTTAAATTTTGACATTTTTCATTTTTCACTCCACCCTAGTCACTAATCCTCCCCAATGACCAAACCCAAGAACAAAGGGGAGAGTACAGAAGCAGTTAAATAGCACCCCTATATTTCTAACAAACTGCATTGACAGCCTTAGTTTTTTTAATCTTAAACATTATTATGAAATTTCCTATTTTTAAATAAGAAATATAGGCCAAGTAGAAGTTGACAAATGACTTTTTATATCCATGCAGGCTTTTTTTTTTTGCCTTTTCAGCTATTTTTTTTTTACTAATACAGCCAAGACTTAGTTTGGACAGCATTTAACCTTTTTGCATCCAGAGGTGTCAAGTAGTAAATGTATTAGTCTTATTAAAAAGCATCTGTAGGCCACACATTGTTTTTAGTTTAATATCTAAAATAGATAGATTGGATAGATGGACAACCTATCTATTATTTTTGTTTTTAGGCAGGCCTTTATTCTATTCATAATTTATGATAAGATGATAAAGGTAGGATAGGTAGATAGATAGACAGATAGATAGATAGATCCATAGCTGTAGATAGATAGATAGATAGATATATAGATATATAGATAGATTGATAGATTGAAGATAGATAGATAGATAGATAGATTGATAGATTGATAGATAGATAGCCAGATAGATAGATTAGATGTTTTAGATTAGGTGTTTAAATGACTGAAGATTGCTTGACTGATTGGACTGATTGAATGAATGAATGATTAATTAATTGTTTGACTGATAGATCCACTGTAAATTTATCCCAGCAAATAGATTTTCATGTTGCACTATTGATTAGTTCTTAGATAGATAGATAGATAGATAGATAGATAGATAGATAGATCGATAGATAGATAGATAGATAGATAGATAGATAGATATATAGATAGATAGATAGATAGATTGATTGATTGATTGATTGATTGATTGATTGATTGATTGTTTGATCATGTATAATTATGCAATAAATAAATCATCATATAAAATAGAGAAATGGACATTTCATTGATCTAAAAACACTTTCCGTCATCCAGAAAGAGTGAGGAAGCTTGAGAGAGTTGGGCCACTTTGTACATTCTTGCACCTCCAGCTGACCATTATGATTATACAAACATGCTTGATACATTGATTGCTTCTAGAAATATATAAGATATATCTGAAGGAGGGCATTGATATATATGTTCATGAGCTAACGCCATATGAAAATGGTAAAAATTTTGGCCCAGCTCTCCCCATCAAGTAGAGACTTGCGCCATACAAAGTGAGACTGGGCCATCTAAATATGACTTGGTTGGTAAAGCTGTAGTTGAGGGTCATAATCTATCGCCAGTATGTCAATTGATTTCACCGGCTCCAGAATAGCCTGCTGAATAGCCGAGGGTATGCTGCCGCGCAGCCTATGTTTTTTCTTTTTTAAACGATGTTTATAAATTATAATGTCAAACTCATTATAAGTTCCAAAAGAGAGTCTTTATCAATTTTTGTATAAAGTAGCTGTTGCGAAATATATAGTTAGCTTAATAATATTGGGTAGGGTACAAAATAGGAACGCGAGGCAATGTCCAGGGCTAAATGTCGAGGCATCCCATTACAGCGTACTAAATGATATAATAATCATGTATATATATAGGAAAACTATATGTACAAGCCCTTAGCCCTCCCCAATTATATTTGTAATGTTTTCCCGCTGGTTTTTAGTTTTCTTACTCTGAATGCTTTTGACATTTGCTGTAATTCTGGGTAGTAATCAAGGGCCTTGCATCTGTTCGACAGTTCAAGAATAACTTATAAAACTATATAGCATGTTTTATGTTGACCACCCAAATTTGCATCATCTGCAATTGTATTGCTAACCCTATCAGCGTGCCTCAGTGGTCCAACGTCGGCCCGAAGCTGGTCCGATGCTACTGACATCGGACTGACGCTTCGCCGACGTAGGACTGCCGAGATCGGCATGCAGACAGAGAACTTACGTGAATTTGTGTTATCATTGACCAAATGGTTCAGCAAGTTTGTTACCTGGAGTGACTTCACCTTTTAAAAATAATTGATTAGATGATCATTATCACATTCATCATCACTAACATGACAATGTTGTCATAATATCATGTGCTTGATTTGGCTCTGGGCCTCTGGCAATCTATTTTTTATTATGAATTATTCAGGTTTGACAGTTTTCTTGACTGTTACATATTGATATTTTTTGTCTGGTTGGTCAGTTACAGTAGACAAGAAACGAGTGCTTACGGAATTGGACTGAAATATGAGGTCATATCCCTATCCAAGCCATGCTATTATCTATCAGCTATAAGCAATTTTTTACGATCAAAGCATATACTTGCAACGCTATCAAAACGAGGGACAGAGCATCAATGAGGTCACAAGTTGCTCAATTGCGAGTTGACCACAGCTTATTTCAATGTGTTTGATAGGGCTTTTTGTGGGGTCATTGATGGCAACCAACAGCTTTACTGTAAAAACACGTTTTTCGTCTACTGTAACGCACTCTTGCACGTTTTTGGTCTACTGTAACACACCCTTGCACTAAGTGTCAACCTATGACAATTCGTTGAAATACAGAGACTTATATTGCCAAGTGGTTCACATGTAGGCCTATCTGAGAGGGGGATGTGTATGTTTTACGCCTATATTGTTCTTTCTTTTAACTTAACTATAGATTTTTACATTTTATAGTAATCTATATTCATTCATATTTATATTTATATTTCCATCCATATTTCTTCATTATCATTTTGATATAATTGCAGGTATAAAAATAAACCAGTAGTCATGCCTGACTACAAACTGATATACTTCAACGCGAGGGGTCGTGGGGAGGTCACACGACTGCTGTTTGTCAAAAATGGCATTGAATACGAAGATGTACGTTTTGAGGATGATGACTGGCCCGCATATCGAGACAAGAATTCATCACGTATGTTTACAATAAGGAGACGCCAAAACCCATAAAAATTCTATCTTGTAATATAACTGTACTTGTACAGAACCTTATATAATTCCATTTCATCTATTGTTTCATTTAAACTTTTAAAAAAAAGCTGGTGACCTATTTATGTTTATCATAATTTTATGCAGATATAAATGAGTATACAAAAAAGAGTTTATGCAATGTTGCTTCAAATCAAGTGTTTATTACTTTTTTTAATGTTATTTTGTGTGAACAATACAATGTTTCCATGCATTATTTGCTAATAAAATTTTTAAAAAGCCCCAGTAGTTTCTTGCTATGTTAGAAGCTGCATAATGAACGAAAAAAAAATTAATTTAAATAATTGTATTGGAACAAACACACTTTTGTTAAAGATAATTTTTAAATGTTCAGGTTTTTATACCAATAATTACTTTGAAGCAATGCAATATTTTCCATTCAGAGTTGCCAATGGGTCAAGTTCCTGTTCTGGAAGTTGACGGAAAAATTCTCTGGCAGAGTCCCGTCATCAGCAGATTTTTGGGGAAAAGATTTGGTAAATCAATTTTAATCACAGGCCGCTCAATCTCTTTCCCTGATACAACAGTCTCCCATCCCACACGTTTATACATGTATGAAGAGTATTGGAAGGGGCAGGCTTGCAGGGAAGAGATTGAGGGGCCTGTGATTTTAATGTATTAACTAAACTTCATTTTACGTCATGACAATCATATTTTGGTTACTTTATCTTACAATTGAAAACCAAGAATTATCAATTTTCTTCCTGCATCATTGCGTGAGTCCAGGCACGGGGCGCTTGCTTTCCCGTGTTCCAGTCACAGCTATTACTTGTGTTGCCAACACAAAAGATTAGACCAAGATGGAGCACTCCACAATAACTCAAATTCTCCTTGTGATCATCTCAGAAGCCCAGGTCAGCTTTCTTACTGAGGGCCAGTGTTGTAAAGGAGGCCAGAACATCCAACGTTGCGACTGACACCAAGACCTTGCATGACTCTCTAAGAACGAGACCAAGGCTAAGAAACTTGAGAGCTTGTTTTTTTGGGCACCCCAGGTGAGATGAGATAATATGGGCATGGTTGGATAAAAGAATGATGCAAATAATAAATATATACCACAATTGTTCTTGCCATGCACCTAGAGACTATACATTTAGAATCACAACAACAACAATGCATATTTTACTCTCTTTGAATACGACAAATTTATACGTCAGTATGTTTGACAATTGTATCTAAGTTTTTATTTCGTTGAATACAACAAATATATATGACAGTGTGTTTACCACTTTTGATATATTCATTCTTTGTGTCATTCTTTTATTACTCCATGCTCCTATCATCTCATCTCACCTGGGGGCCCGAAAAACAAACTCTCCAGTTTCATCTGGCACTCCTCGAATTTCCTCAAACATTAAGTAACTCTCAGTTTAACTCCTAGATTATTCGAGAGGGCGAGCCCCTCGCCCTCTCGCTAATGATTGCAAGCATCCTGAAGACCTGGCAAATTAGTCAGGCAATCTTGCAGTACGTACCTGTTTGGATACTAAATCGCCGAGCATTTAGGCAACAAGGGTCTTGGCTGTCTAATGGCAGCTTTTTTGATGTCATTAGAGCAGATGTGCATGTGTAATGACAGCCTATTCACGGGTCATTCTTCAAGTCCAAAAAAGTTTTCCCTGAAATTCACCTACCGGACCAATAATGGTCAAAAATGACGTTGCGCACGTGCCCTTGACCCTTGGTGACGTAACTAGGTCACGAAAATAGGTCGCGCTATATATAGCAGCGCATGACTTAGTTGTGGAGTTTACATGTGAGCACTGACACAGATGAGCTGTTCTCTGTGGAATAAGTGACATTTTGGCATTGCACTTAGCCCTGGATTACCACAGGCAACATCACCACTAGCTGTAGGACAATCAGATGACCAGATGATTTAAGTGCAGTGGATCTAAATTTAATTATGCCTACTTTTGTTATTGGATCATTGGGCTGGTGATATCAGGCCTACTCAAGACTTCAATCAGCTGGTGATACATGCACAATGCTTGCAGGTGGGTTGGTTTTTATTCATTTGACAGATTAGTATAGTGTAGCATGTAATTATCATAAACTATTAAGATGCACTAGTAGTTAATGACTGGCAGCCACTTTGACTTCAGAGCCACACTACGCAGCTGGGTGGTGGCTGCATGAGCAGCAGCAACAGTTGCTACAAGAACCACTGGCCAGAGCTGCTGGCCTGGAGCTGGGAAGCCCGGGGGGGGGGCACTCACATTGAAGTCATACTACATATGTGCCGCTCAAAAGATAGGGTTTTTAAGGGGATTTCCTGATCATAGGGTCATTTTTTGAGGCCTGGAGAGCCTGACCATAGGGTACACTTCTCAATTGGACATCAACACAAAGGTTTGGGCTTTGAAATAGCAATCAGGCAATGTCTAATTTGCATTGAACTTTCAAGTGTTAGGTGTCATTCTTGATTGCAATTGTGTTTTCACACCTTTTCTGGTGACTATTCCTTTTTTATTACAATATAATAGGCTATAGGACCTATATAATGACCTGACCATAGGGTATGAAATTTGGGCTCCAAAAACCTGACCATAGGGTACGAATTTCGCATCAAAATCCGGCTGAGTACCCCCCCCCCCCGGGCTGGGAAGCAACAACACCAGCATGTGTTGGTCAGTGAGCTGGAGTAGAGAGGTTGTCATTTAACACTCCAGAGTCTAGACAGTTTATTATATATACACAACATGCATAAAGCCATAATGACATTACATTTTGTAATCTTCACTTGAGCTGTCATTTTGAGTGTCACTGGCTGACAGCTTGGCTGTTGGCCACATGGAGTGCACTACTGCAGCAAGCTGCAACAGGGATTTGTGTGCAAGCACACCTGATCCACTGTGTCATGAGTGCATACAATGATGCATGTGTATATTTTCTGAAGCACTGTGGGAGTCAACCAATTATGTTGACTGCTTGTGTACATTGATGCCTGCCTGTCAATGGGTCTTCCAGCCCAAATGTTTCTTTCCTTTGAACTTGAGGGGACAACCACCCATATAGCAATGAAATATCATACTCATAGGTTCTCTTATAAAATGTTCTCATAATCATAATGGCATTATTTAAATGAACAAATTACAAATTTTCTTTACTAGCCTGTTCATTATGATTTTGAATTACATTTTTCTTTTCCTTTTTTCCAGATTTGTCCATCTCGCAGTAGTTTTGCCATGTTTGTGTCAACCATAGGAAAGAAACAGTTGCCTATTTCATGAAAGACCTGGTGAGTTGAAAATGAAAATGGAGATCTTCATTCAGGGGGCTCAGGCTTGATGCAGAAATTGCTTGAGAGGGCAATATCGAATATGTGGTGAATGAATTCTGAATTCTGCTGTTTCTCCTGTCATTCAAGATTCTTTTCTTACTTGAGGGTACAGTGGCATAGCCAATTTAATTCTATCCACTGTATTTTAAATCAATAGAAAACCCGAAAAGACATGAGTTTGATTTGTATTTTTAAAATGCATTGTCTCACATTTCAGAATTACAAATCAAATTCATTTAATCTGTCATCAATCAGCAAACAGAACTTCAAATATTTCCTTATTTTCCAGATTCTGCATGGGAGCCATCTAGGTCATGATAACAACAATACTGTCATCGAAGACTCAACTGGAAGTTGGCGAACTTCAACTAATTGACATGGCATGACTGTTAATTGGATATTGTAACATTGTCTGGATTTTATCACCAGTCGCCTGCACAGTTCACTCGTACTTTCTGTTCTGACTGTAAAAACGAAATCCGATTCCCAAATATCACTCATAAATTCATAATCACATGAGATATCAACTTGTCACATTTTGCCTGGAGAAAGTTGTTTACTCAGTGGTAGCATGGTGCCAATCACTGCCTCCCAGGTTTCAATCTAGCTCTTATCGGGTCATCTAGGCCCATGTTGGATGGCTGTTTCAATCATCCTTTGACTCATTGCTGTGCCCCCCTCCTCCCCTATTTTGCCTACAAAGTGACATTCAGCCCCAATCATATATCCAATTGTCACATTTGCCTGGATTGGACTGCTTGATTTCATTGAACACATCTCTGCTAGATAGATATATGCCTGCGTATGGAATGCATGCAAATGTCCAATTGTTGTCACCACAAAGCTGTTCCTTTTATTCCAAAAATACTTTTTAATTTTCCATATTAATGCACTTGCAACTTCCAAACAATATCAATAACTAATCCAGTATTAAAGTGACACCAAACATTTTTTAAACTATGCCAAAAACCCTGGCCTGTGAATTTAAGTGTTTGGTTTCACTAAGCACTGCAAGAGTGTTGAGCAACAACATAGTAATTTGTACAAAAGAACATTAAGAAATACTGATTTATATGATAATGATAATGAAACTGATAAGTATATGACTATATGTATAATTTACAACTGTATTATAAATATCCGCTAAAAGCATCTGGTAATTTTTTAAACTATGCCAAAAACCCTCGCCTTTGAATTTAAGTGTTTGGTTTCTTTAAGCACTGCAAGAGTGTTAAGTTGAGCAACAAAATAGTAATTTGTACAAAAGAACATTAACAAATATTGATTTATGTGATAATGATAATGAAACTGATAAGTATATGTATAATTTACAACTGTATTATAAATATCCGCTAAAAGCATCTGGTAATTGAATGTGGTCTTTTTGAACTACTGATTTGTACTTTATATGTTCCTGTTGATTGAACAAAGTTAAAACTTGAAGGTCAATTCTGACCTTTGTTAAATTACAAGCTATAACCTCCGTTACCAACCTTCCCATTACAATTACATCCATGCTTTTTAGCTCGTCTGTTTTCTTTAAAAACGAAGAGCTATTGTCGTCACTCGATCGTCGGAGTCGGTGTCAGGGGCGTTGTCCCGGTTAAGGTTTGTGTTAGTGTCCATTGTGACCTTAGTTTCCCATGTAGACTTATGAAATTTGGTACAGGTATGGGGCTATGGGTATGGATCGGGAGCATGTCAAGAAATCCAAGATGGCTGCATTTTTTAACTGCCGACTAATTTTTAACTGCCCACTGTCACCTTAATATTTCGCATAGAGTTATGAAATTTGGTACAGGTATGGGCCTGCGGGTATGGATCGGGAACATATCGAGAAATCCAAGATGGCTGCCATTTTGTGGCGGCCATTTTGGCATCCATCTTTCGTCATTCTTGAACTGCCCATTGTGACCTCAATATTTCACTTACAGTTATGAAATTCGGTACAAGTATTGGCCTGTGGGTATGGATCAGGAACATGTTGAGAAATCCAAGATGGCGGCCATTTTGGCGGCCATCTTTCTTCATTCTTGAACTGCCCATTGTGACCTTAATATTTCACTTAAAATTTTGAAATTTGCTACAGATTTGGGCCTGTGGGTATGGATCGGGAACATGTCGACTATTCCAAGATGGCAGCCATTTTGTGGTGGACATTTTGGCAGCCATCTTTCTTCATTCTTGAACTGCCTATTGTGACCTTAATATTTCACTTACAGTTATGAAATTTGGTACAGGTAATGGCCTGTGGGTATGGATCAGGAACATGTTGAAAAATCCAAGATGGTGGCCATTTTGGTGGCCATCTTTCTTCGTTCTTTAACTGCCCATTGTGACCTTCATATTTCACTTATAATTATGACATTTGGTACAGATATTGGCCTGTGGGTATGGATCGGGAACATGTCGACAAATCCAAGGCCATATTGTGGTGGCCATTTTTGCAGCCGTCTTTCCTCGTTCTTGAACTGCCCATTGTAACCTCAATGTTTCGCTTAGATTTATGAAATTTGGTACAGGTATTGGCCTGTCGGTATCGATCGGAAACATGTTGAGAAATCCAAGATGGTGGCCATTTTGTGGTGGCCATTTTGGCAGGCATCTTTCTTCTTTCTTGAACTGCCCATTGTGACCTCAATATTTCGCTCAGGGTAATGAAATTCGGTATAGGTATTGGCCTGGGGGTATGAATCGGGAACATGTTGAGAAATCCAAGATGGCCACCAAAATGGCCACTTGAAAATGGCCACATACTTGAACTGCGCATTGTGACCTTAATATTTCGCTTACAGTTATGAAATTAGCTGCACTTATTGGCCTGTGGGCCTGCATCAGGAAAATGTTGAGAATTCAAAGATTTGTTCATTCTTGATCTGCCCATTCTAACCCTAATATGTCGCCTAGAGTTAGATTTATGAAATTAGCTACAGGTATTGGCCTGTGGGTGGTAATCAGGTGCATATTGATATATTTCACATTGACAGACGAGCGTTGAAACCGCTTGCGGTTCTGGTTAAATGTGACCCTCAATGTATGTAATTGAAGTTTTCAGGTTAGATTCAACTGAGATCACCTATGTTTGTTACCATATCATTATAGGGACACTGTAGAATTGTGCATTGCTGGCGATCTTGCACTATGTGGACTGGCTGTAAAGGTTAACAGCACTCTTTTGTGGGCCTTCGTACTAAAGTTACCTTACTTGTTCAATGGTTAGAGCAACAAAAGTCGGTTGTTTGCATTTCAAATTGTCGAAGCTTTGAATCCATGGATTCTTGTTTATTTTTGTGAGGATATGAAAATGTTTTGCAACAAAAGCATGTGAATTTCATCCAATCTTGTGTATCAAAATGGAAGAGATAGAAGGAGGCTCATATAAGTCAATTATATCAATTGGAAAAGGTCTGAAATATATCCTCTGAATTTCATTGAGAGATTTCGATTCATTGTGTTTGATTAGGCCATTGAATTCCGTGGAGCCCTATGTCTTGCATCTCTTGTTCTGAGTCCCATCTTTTGACATACTGTCTATAATTATGCATGCCCTAATTACACAAAAATGTCAACCTCCAACATTTGGCATGTGAATTTCATTACTGAAAGATGGCAAAAATTTCACTTGCAAAGATCTGTGTGAAAAAGCATGGAAGGTCTTATAATAAGTTTTCTCTTGGCTTGAAATTGTTCCTGGGTGTATTGGCAACTCCTGAGGGATGACTCTGTTTCAAATTTGATATCTTTTTCAAAATTTGTTTTCTTTTCGTAAAATTTAAGATGTTTTTGGGTTAGGGGCCAACCAGATGATCTTTGGGAGGGGGGGGGGGCTATGGATATTTGGTGAAAAAAAAAGAGATTGTTTCCCACTTGACACTTGAAAAACAAGGTTGTTCAGCACATGGAAATACCTGTAGCTAGGGTACCGTAATGTTAAAATTCTGATAAAAAATTTACAACATTTTTTTCGTCGACCCGTCGCGAATGAAAAAAAAAGTTTGTCCCAGGGGGAAAGTCCATAGCCAACCCCCCAATTATCTGGTCGGCCCCTTATTGTTGTGAAAACCAAAATATTAACCTGAAACAGCTTTGAATTTAGATTTTCCCAAAAAAATCTGTTAAAGGGAGACCCCAAGGTGAATCGCTATACCACATTTCTTACATCCAAGTGGAATACTAGTCGCAATGTGCATTTCAAAATATGTTGACAAGAAAAGTGGCCAAGTGGACAGGCGTCCCATTTCACCAAAAATCTGTTTAAGTCCTACTCTTATAACCACCGTAAGGCCGATTAAAAACGTGCAAAAACTAGTCAAAGGTCTTTGTTGCTGGTGCTGTATATATGCAACTGAGTCACGGTTCTTTACGTTGGAATAGATAATGAAAAATACGCACTACTCGTTTTAATCACTGGCTCATTCCCGGTGACGAAAAGCTGGCATCAAACTAACTACACCATGCCAACTCACCCCGCGAGCCCTCTCCCTTCGCATCGGTCCCGATCGAAACTCTAGTTTGTACATGTGGTGTTGAAAAAATAAATGATCTATCTATCAGTTTACTGGAATTAGCGCTATTCAAATGCCTATTATTATTATTATTATTATCTACCTATCAAGAGTATACCGAGACCAAGGCTTCATGGCAGAACCAAATTTTGTGGCGCACTGCCAGAATATTTTAACTTGGATCGTTATCGATATTTAGCCATGACACATCTCACAATTGCGTTATAACTGTATTTTAGGCCACACATAATTGATTCTTAGCTTCACGGACCCGCCAACACAATAGCTTCACGGACCCGCCGACACAATAGATTTCCTGCCGATGGAAAAAAACAAATAATTTTTGGACATTACAAAATTTTTTTGTAACCTTTTGTTTTTGTCCTACCGACCGACCCTAGAAAAAGTGCCTTGAGAGGATCCGAGAAGCTAAAGATCAATTATGTGTGGCCTTAAGGATATATCAGGCGCACCACCTTTAAGATAAATACAGATATGAGCTCATCCATATTGCGAATGATATTTTCGGGCCAGCTCCTGTTAGCCAGGCCAAATTATCGATCTTATATATTCTTTTTGAAATTGGTAATTTCTGGATTCCAGGAATGTATGGAAGCAACAAATTTGAAGAGAGCAAAATTCAAGCCATTCACTTGTCCATGGATGATGTTTTTAAAATACCGGTCGATATTTTGTACGAGATTCAGAACGAAGATGAGAAAGTGAGTTATAATTATTAATATTGAAAGCTTGGTAAGTATAAGCATTCATGGGTTACAATTGCTATCGGATGTAAGTATGCCCCTCAGTGATTGCCATTGAACTTGTATGACGGTAATGGCTATAGCAGCACTAACATTAATTGCATCATGAAACCGATGTTTGTATTATCACATCCCCTAACATGGCTTTGAATTTGTAGACAGGGGTCTTTATGCCAGATTGGGGTTTTAATCTTGCAAAAGAAGTACACCCTCTCTTCCTATCTTTAGCAGTGCACTCACTTTTTTTTCCTATCTCGCACAAAGATCCTTTGTGCAAATTCAACGGCCAGACCAGTAATGGATAGTAGGAAACCTCAATTGTATGATACAAGCATCGTTTCAATTATTCATGCAATATCAGGGTTGTAGTAGCGACATAGTCTTCAATGGCAAATCATTGAAGGGTTTACTTTCAACAGCAACTTTACCCACTCAAAAAATTTACAAGTGCTAACACACTGACTAATTATTGTTTATCAATCGATTTTGATTTACGTACAATTAATTGCAGTATATCTGTTTAAATTTCCAGAAAACACAAGCAGCAAGATACAAGACCAAACTGGCTGAACACCTCCATAACCTCGAAAAAATGGTTGAGGGTGATGGCTACTTCGTTGGCAACAAGGTGAGCCTTAATATCTGACTTCGTAGAGAAAAAAAGTTGGTGTACATTTCAAAATAAATCAGTCTGAGATCATCGTAGGAAAATTCTCCTCACATTTAGTGATGACCCGATGTTTGACTGCAGAAAAAAAAACCTGTCTGTTTTTGGCAAAAATTGCAATTGTCATTGAAAAAGGTGCTTGTCCATTTTTTAGCATTTCCACCTTTTCTTATTCAACTAGAGTAAGGAAAGTAAGTATTTGACCCCCTACCACATTTTCTCGTATGGGCACTTGCGCTTGCTCCAAAACTCTGAAATTTCTCAGGTAGATATGATCAAATATTAGAAGGCAGGTAATGCTCTAAAATTGAATGAAAGTAGCATTATGTAATATATTTGCATTAGGGTGGCCCAAAAAACAAAATTTTTGATTTTCTATTCGCATACCCCCTCATTTTAGGAGAAATTGTGAAAAAAGCACCCTGTAAAAATTTCAAGAAAATCGGTCAAGTCTTAGTGGTCTCTCAAGGCCCCTCCATTCTTAGCAAAAAGGAAAATTTCAACCATTTTCGCAAATTCGCGGTTCCTCATAACTTAGTCAATTTGTACAGTACTACATTTTCAATGCCATGGTTGGATAGGGCTCAAAAAGAGCTTCAATTTGCATACCAACATTATTGGTCTAAGATAATATCTCAACTCCCATGGTCTCTTCAGTTTACACTTTTCGTGAATGAAATTGTTGCTGAACGACCGATCCTGATAAAAGCCAGTCTTTTATTTTTTTTCGCTGTAAATTGCTGTGATTCTTATTTTCCCAGTTCCAGAATGACCAAATATTAAAAAAAAAAAATTTTGACCATGGGAATGCCCGGTTTATGAGTGATGAAATTTTATGTTGAAGTGTGTAGCAAACTCATAAAATAGCAGGGGGGAATTGTAGTATTTCAAATTCATATCTTCATCCAAATTTATTACAGGGCACCATGATGGGTACCACTTGAAAGACAATATTCTTATGTTTCACATGATATAAATTATGTTGTCCTATATTTAACTCTTATGAAGTTA
This sequence comes from Platynereis dumerilii, assembly GCA_026936325.1. NCBI lineage: Eukaryota > Metazoa > Annelida > Polychaeta > Phyllodocida > Nereididae > Platynereis > Platynereis dumerilii. Next base: position 81,386,017 of record JAPTHN010000003.1, read on the forward strand.
AACTATGAAATGCAACAGCCACTCTCCGATGTTTTCAGCACTTTTGACAAAATCTAACATTAAAACTTTACAGCTCATAAAGCGGGTTTCTCCATGGTAAAAAAAAAAGTTTTATGTTTTATCGGGTCATCCTGCCTTTTGGAGAATAAGAAGATGTTAATTGACAGTGAAATTTAATGGAAATATTTTCTTGAACAGGTTTGATCATTCAGTAAACACTTTCGCACATTAGCGCTGTCAGCTGAAGAGTCCATGGGAGCCAAGATATCATCCTAGACCATTGATGTTGGTATGCAAATTGAAGCTAATTTTGATACCTTTCCAACCATGGCAATTAGAATGTTGTTCATTAAAAATTCACAAAGTTTTGGCTAACCGCGTATTGGCGAAAATGGTTGAAATGTTTCTTTTTCGTGAGAATTGAGGGGCCTTGAGAGACCACTTAGACTTGACTGATTTTCATGAAATTTTAACAAGGTGCTTTTTTCACCATTTCTCCTAAAATGAGGGGGTATGCGATGTGAATTTCAGAAAAAAAAATTTTCCTGTACATTTTTAGGCCACCCTAATTTGCATACATATTTTGCTTAAGAGAATCTAAATGTGATTGCAGATCACTTTATTCAATAGCAGCAGTTATTTCATGATCGAAATCTCAATGAATGATCAGAGTTATTGATCGTGACACTGAAAGAAGATGAAATGAGATGGTATGAGTTGAGATACAAATACAATAGGCCTAAGTGATATTACTAATTACTCAATTGTGAATATTATCAAAACTCAATTAATTGTAATAAACTCAGCAACATTAAAAACGCACACTTTCAAAAAAGCTAAAAATAGTACTTCCTCCAAAAGGATCAAGATGAAAGTTTTCACACTTCTACTAGTTGCCATCAGGTATATTCACAGAAAATTTCAGTACTTTTGTGTCAAATTAAATCGTCGTGGAAGTCACAAACTGCACTTCAACACAAAACGCACAATTGAAAATATTGGTTTTGTGGCATACTGGATGGGATTAATCTTATTAAATTTTCACATAACAGGCACAAGACTTCCAAAAGAGGATCCACGGAAGTTTTTGAAAAAAAAAGTCAATGATAAAGCAGATTTTGAATTAAAAACTCAAATTTTACGAGTTCGCATCTTCAAATGAAGCATGTGAACCAGAACTGTTAAATAATGGGGGTTTTATGCATGCCCAGGGTAGAAACACATACACAGACAATCATTCCATATCAATTGTCTCAAAAATCTGAATAAAACATCATTTTTTAAGGTTTTGACAAAAGTCTCCAGTAGGGGGCGTGTCAGCATTGACACTTATTAAATTCATCCTCTTTAATTGTGGTTGGGTCAAATATCCCTTTTCCCTAACTCATCAAGCAAAAAAATTATAAACTTTCCTGGCTCATCAAAAAAGTTTGTAGAAAGAACAGCTAAGTTGTTGAAATTATGATCAGAGGTAATTGAAATTTTGTGACTTCCATTTTCGACAGTGACCACGACGATTTAATTTGACACAAAAGTTCTGCACTTAGAGATATGAAATGTTTCGTCAATAGGCCTGATGGCAACATCTAGAAGTGTGCAAATTTTCATCTTGATATCTTTAGAGGAAGTACTATTTTTAGCATTTTTAAAAGTGTGCGTTTTTAATGTTGCTGAGTTTAGTTATTACAAAAATCATAAGGTGTATAGTTTGTACTATCAAACTGAATACAAGTGTACATGAAGTGGTTAAATACTAAAATGATAGGATGATAGCCTAACAATTAATACAATTTAGATCTACAAATATTTACCAAGTTAATTATACAAAGAATATAAATTACTAACCTTTTTGGATTCTCTTACAGATGATTTCATATTTGTAGACTTTTCTCAAATAACAAAATATTTTGCAAAATTTCTGGTCTGACATCAGAAAATCCTGCCAGGTGATTGGTCAAGTTACCCACTGCGTGTCACTTTTTTAGCTTGCTTCAAGCAAGTGATGTTTGCTGGAAAAATGATGTCATAATTTTGACCAATAGTATACAGCAAAGGTATTATGGCAGTTGTTCACACACGTCAAACTGCAATCCACATGAACTCTTTCACTTCTTCATGAACTGTTGTATTTCACACTCCAGTGTACAACTGTTGATTTTTTTAATTGATATTTAATCAGTTTCAAGCTGACTCTGAATGGCTTCATATTTATTTACACTAAATTATGATGCCTTGACAAAAAGCATTGTTTATGACATCAGTAAGGGACTGTTAAGAATTTATGACTGGGTTGAGGGGGAGATGGGAGTTTTACCTGAGTGGGTACTAATTTTTACCTTTTGTCCAGAATCTATGCACGTTACAGGCTAAATAGAATTTATGACTTGAGGGGAATTGGAGTTTTGCCCAATGGAGCACCAATTTTTCACACATGTTTCAATGGGGGGTACTTATTAATCACAACATGCTTAACCTTGGGGGGTATGAAATTATAATAAAAGAAAAGGGGCAGTGGCGTAACTGGGCGGTCTCGAATGGGGGGGCACCTGGGGGGGCACGAAATTCTCTGGGGGGGCACCCACTATACTAATTGTATATTTTAGCCGGAGTTGGAAAGTTCATATGGGGGGGCACCTGGGGGGGCACAGGTCCAATATGGGGGGGCACATGCCCCCCCATGCCCCCCATAGGGACGCCACTGAAAAGGGGACATACTAAAAATCCACATGGAATGTATGAGAGGTACAAATAAGCATGAAACCAAAGGGGGCATACATTTTTGACAGAAAGTTTCAACAAAACTCCCAGCCTTCCCCCCACCCAGAGTCATAATTCTGAATAGTTCCTCAGGACAGGATGTTGGCCCAGTGATGTGGCCAACATTCATAAGAAAATCACAGTGGGAATCAGATCACGGTATAAACAGTAATTGTATGGATCACTTGATCCTAATCGTCTGAATGCACAATATTGTTCTTGCAGAATGTGTGTGTGAAACACAATCTGAAACTCTCACTTGAAACTGCTAAAGTCAGTGCCTGTTAGGAGATCCCTGGCTTAAAATGCCATGGTCATCCATGTAAAACGCTATGTCACTTTTCAGGAGAGAGTAGTGTCATACCTTCTCTCGACCAATGAAACTTGCAAGAAAAATGATGTATTTTCTACCTCAAATGTCTACAAATATGAAATCATCTGTAGGCAAAATACGTATATCCTATGCTGTCTGTTGTAGAAGTGATTGAATTTACAGAATATGGAAAGATAAATTTGGTTGTTTTAATGACACGAGCAAGTGTGAAAAACGAAGATAAACACAATGAAGCATGAAAATGACAAAACACATGGCAAAGTTTGGCAAACAGTTAAAAATGATACAACAAACACATTAACAGCTTTTACAGCTGTAACAGAAATCATACAGCCAATCATAAGCTAGATATTTCGAACCGCGACTTTTAAAAGCATAATGTTTTGAGAATTTTGACACAAAAGTGCAACCCTCAAGCCACGTCTGATCTTATTGAAATTTTGCAGAATGTGTTTTTACGGGCAAAGGAATAATATGTCAAAAGTAGTCCGACAAAGACTGACCAACAACAACGAAGTTGTTGGTCAGACAACAAACCATTGAGACTTTCTTGCATTGTGATGTTGCAACGGTTGTTCAATGACTCATGTGTGCACAAAATCTTGGCCCCCTATTGGCTGTAGCAGACGAATTTTGGCGTTGCAACACCTTGCGCCATATGCATATTCTACCATTTTCTGCTGGATCAAATTCACGCTGCTCGATTCAAAAGTTTGCAGATTCTGTGTCGCACAGTGCTAGAAAGTCTCAATGCACTGTATTCTATCTCAAGACAGCCTCTGACTGTCTTGAATAAGATAGAATATTTTGATCTATGTCAAAAGTGCAAATGGATATTTATATTTTTTAATTTTTAGGGGACAGACGATGCACCCTAGGGTCCATCCATGATCCATTCAGTGGGGCCTGGCCACACAAGATGTCAAAAAATAAAAATTTTAAGAAAAGAGCAACATTTTGCAGGTTCCTTACGGTATCAAGTCAACTAGTAACCATGCCAACTGGTAACCAAACCAACTAGTAACCAACCAACTGGTAACCACTTCAGCAAAACTTCAGTGATTAAATCAGACACACCCCCAAAGGTGTCCAATGAACGGACCTTAACGCTTTAAAATGATAGGTCTTATGTCTCTGGCAAATGTATAGTTTTTATGCAAATTGCCGTTAAACATTTGAAGTGAACAGGAATCTTGGGCGCTGATTGGCTATGGTGCTGTGACGCAAAATCTTATGATAATGAACGGCCATGGAAAGATTCGTCTAGGGTAGATTCTCTGGGTGCTGGTAACCAACCAACTGGTAACCAAAAGCTCTGCTAACTCGTAACAATCCTTTTTTGGTGGGTTGCCAACTGGTAACCACTCACTAAAATCAATTTATTTTCCTTACCAACTACTAACCAAAGGCCCTACCAAGTCGTAACCAAGGCCCTACCAATTCGTAATCAGGCAGGGCCCAACCAATTCGTAACCAAGGCCTTACCAAAATTTGTGGCTTCCCCTGTCATTTAACTTGGGTTATCAAATGCACCATCTGCCGTGATTACAATTTGGTAAACTGCTGCCAAAGGTCAACTGGTGGTTACGAGATGGTCTTCCCTGGTTACCAGTTAGTATTACCTGGTTACGAGTTGGTCTTACCTGGTTACGAGTGGGTGATGAGTAATGATTACGAGTTGGTATACAATTTTTATTTTTTGGTTACTACTTCGTCATGGTTCCTTGATTCAAAAATCTCTTGGTTACTACTACTTGGTCGGGAAAAAATAAAAATGGTTACGAGTTGGTTTGGTTACCACTTGGCATGGTTACTAGTTGACTAGTATTCTTCCTGACTGTGTGTTACAACTACACTAATATAACTAAAAAGGACAGGACCCTCGCATGTAGAGGCCCCCAACCATGTAACATTAACAATTTGAAAAACTTTACCTGTATTATTTCTTTTGTAATTGGAAATAACGCCGATGGTAAAGACGTAGGAGCCCATTGACATATTTTTCCACACGGCCCGAAATGCCACCAGCTCAACCCTTTATGAGAAACATCCCAGATCATTGCACTTGCACTACTACATGTTTCAAGTAATCATGTTCTAATGCAGCCATTTTTGCTGACTGCTTTCTGGCCAAAGGATATTATGCAGACAGTATGCCATACTTTCTTTGTGCATTGCCTTCAAACCTAAGTGGGTGGAAGGAGGTTTAGCTCATTCGTTGTGTGCTAAATCATAAATCGCTGGGTCTTGGGTTCAAGTCATCTAGGCCTCTGATGGAGTGATGTTTCAATCATCCTTCACCTCATTGCCGTATCCTCAACTTGTCCTAATTAGCGCACCAATGAATGAATACATAATGTAAAGCTCCAATAATCCATCCATCGAACCTAATTGTCCAATCAAAAAAGAGTTTTCATTACAGAATTCTGTGCCTTTATGCTTCATATCTACTTACAGTATCCTTCATGTATGTTTTTAGTATCACAATAAATAAACTTTATTTCTTTTAAATTTTCAGATGACAGTGGCAGACATAGCTTTCTTTGTTTACAGCGAATTCTTTGACATGTTTGAAGCCACCTATGACTGGAAGGACTACCCGAAGCTCTGCAAAGTCATCACAAATGTGAAATCAGATCCCAAGATTGCTGAGTGGTTGGAAAAGCGTCCTGAAACATTTATTTGATAGTCCGGATGTGAAATGTTGTAGACAATGTGCAGTTGCACAGTGCACACCTGTTTGAGATGTAAGTTCTCATTGTCATACTTCTGTTATTTGACTGTTGTTGGAAAATTAATTGTTTCACTGTAACGTGCTGCCCTCTCACTGCAAGGTGGTGCCCTCTGTGGGATTAAAATGTATCGCTCTCCCATGCTGAAGGTAAAATAAAAGAGATGACGTTTTCCTGTTAAAATGGCTGGTGTTGGTTGTCATTTTCGCTGGCTAAATTAGATAAATTCCCCACATTAATTTGGTGCCGGAACCCGGGAATGGTGACAGAAGTTGCCTAAGATGTTATAGAAGAAGTTTGTGGAGGAATTCGGACGTTGTGTCCTAGAAAACCTGACGAATTTGGATCGTTTTGGAGTGCTGTCTGGATCGCACATGTCTGTCTGGCTGCTGGAATATTTCGCGCCCAATGACGTCTGGAAATTCTGTGAATGTCTGGAGCGAAAATTGTGCCTAAAATCGTTTACAAGGTGCTAGAAGAAATAGTTTTCGTGAAGTATGAATATTTTCCAACGTTTTGAATCTGGAATTGTGTCGTTTGGACCAGTATTTGTGCTTTCAAGTGATGTTGAAAAATTGGAAAAATTGAACTGACATTCCAGTGAATATGGATGAATTGTGCCATGTGCTTTGACATGCCATGTGCTTTCGCCCTGTGCCTTGTGTTGTAACTGCATGTGCCTTGTGTTGTGTCTACATGTGCCTTGTGTTGTGCCAACTTGTGGTGTGCCATGTTTGTGACTATGTGCCATGTTTGTGACTATTGATGCATGATTGCTGTGACCATGTGCCATGTGCTGTGACCATGTGCCATGTGCTGTGACCATGTGCTCTATGCTGTGACTGTTGACTACTGTTTCAATGAAACTGTGCTGTGTTAATTCATGTGCCATGTTAATTGCTCATGCATGTTATTAGAAAAGGTATTTTAGTTTGCCTGTTGATGACACTGATTTGGTTTGATGTTCAGCATGTCAAGTGTGAATTGATGAAATTGATATTTGAAATGAAACTGTCAATTGTGGAATATTTTGTGTCAGTTGTGTCAAATTGTGACCGTTAGTATTTGAAGTCAGTGAATGTTGAACATTGTCATTGTTGAATGTGTGTGTCAGAATAACTTGACTATTTGTGAATGAAAATTGAATTTGAATTACAATTTGAAACAATCACCATGGCTGATCAAACAAAGATTGATTACTTGAAAAAGCGTACCATCGCTAGGTGTTGGTTGGACAAAACTTGTGCGAAATTAGACGCTGCTGCTCAGGAGCGAGATCCTGACAAAACTGTATTAATTTAATTGTTGAATGAATTTGACCAAAGATTGGTTACTGTAGACAATACACAAGTTGATTACGAATTTGAAGTCGATCTACAAGATCTCAACGAAGAAATCGAAGAAGCGTCAAGGTATCGAGATACGTGCAGTGACATTCGCATCAAAGCGGTTAAAGCTTTATCCAGAATGGAGAAGAATGAAAATGACGACAACAGTATTGCCAGTCGGAGCAGTACTAAAGAAAACTCTGTTAAATTACCGAAATTGACTTTGCCCACGTTTAGTGGCGATGAACTTGAGTTTCCCTCTTTCTGGGAGCAATTTGAAGCTGTGATTGATGCGTCGGACATGCCAACTATTTCAAAGTTCACGTACTTGCGTTCATTTGTGGACAAAGATGCAAAGGACGCTATTGCAGGACTTTCTTTGACTAAACGAAATTATGAGATTGCTTGTGATGTTCTCAAGAAGCGATTTGGTAGAAGAGAGCAAATTATTTTCTCACATGTACAGGGTTTGTTAAACATGACGCCACTGAGTAAACAAGCTACTGTAAATGAATTGCGTCAAATGCAAGTTAAACTGTGGAACCATGTTCGTAGCTTAGAAAGTTTAGGCGTAACAGGTCTGCAGTATGGTGTAATACTGACTCCTCTTGTATTGTCTGGATTGACGCCCGATGTCCGAATGGAGTGGGCAAGGAAGAGTGAGGGTAGGGAAGATGATTTGGTTTTCTTGTTAGACTTTGTTAACCAAGAGATAGAAAACAAGGAAAGGTGCACAACCTTTAAGAATTTGTATGTGAAAAGTGAAGTGAAGCAGAACAATGTTAGAAAGGAAATTGTTAGAATGCCAGGTTCTGCTACAGCCTTACAGGCAACTGCTGTAAAGTCTTATCATTGTGATATTTGTGACAAATCTCATCCGACTTACAAATGTTTCAATTTGGTGAAGAGTAGCATTTCTGAAAGGAAAGATAAGATGAAGAAAAAGGGGTTATGCTTTAGATGTTTGGAGAAGGATCACATGGCAGACAATTGTGACAAGAAGTGTAGCTCTTGTAGTGGATCTCATCACTATTTGCTTTGTTTTGGAGCTAAGTCTAAACGTCCAGATAGTAAGACTGAGAAAGTAGAAATTACACATGCAGGTGTGGCGACCTTGACCGCGAAGCAGTCAAAGGTCAATGTCTTGATGCAGACAATGTCTGTAGATATGAAAGGTAGAATAGGGTTGGTTAAGGCCAACATTCTGTTTGATTCTGGGTCAGATAGAAGTTATGTCTCTCAAGACTTGGTGAGGAAGTTAGATCCGTCTCTTGTTAGATCTGAGTTAGTGTCTTATGCTGCATTTGGCAGTGGTAAGGCTAACAGAGAAGAGATCAGGAATGTGTATTCTTTAGAACTTTCTGGGTCGACGCAAGGTCATGCATTGATCACTGCAATTGAAGTGCCTGTAGTTTGTGTACCGTTGAGTAGAAAGGCAGTTCCTGAGAGATTCTTGAGTTCGTTCAAACGTCTAGACTTTGTAGAAAACTACAGTGAAGATAAGACTGTTTCAGTGGATATTCTAGTCGGCTTAGACTTTTATTGGCAGTTAGTCAAACCTGAGTCTGGAGTTACTGAGAATAGAGATGGTTTGGTAGCCTTAAGGACAGTGTTTGGTTGGCTATTGTCTGGTGTCACTGATGGTTCTTGTAATCTCAGGTTGCTCATCCACTCTTGTGTATTCAGGATTCAGATTTCCGGAGGATATGGGATGTAGATATCGAATTAGATTCTGAGGTTCTAGAACCTATGTTGTCTGATTTCAAGTCAAAGATAGAATTTAAGGAAGACAGGTATGAAGTAGCTCTGCCTTGGAACTCTCCTGAGAAGGGGACTGGATTAGTTGACAATTTTGACGCCGCAGCTTTGCGACTCAAGTCTTTGTTTCGGAAATTAGAGAAGGATCCTGTCTTGAAGGAGGGCTATGGGAAAGCCATTCAGGAAATGGTAGATTCTGGAGTTGCGGAGGAAGTCCCTCCTGATGAAGTTTCTGCTAAACCAGTTTTCTATCTACCACATAGACCGGTAGTTAGAGAGTCCAGTTCTTCAACCAAGATTCGACCGGTTTTTGATGCCTCGGCAAAAAGCCAGAATTTGTCTTTGAATGATTGTCTTGAGACTGGGCCAAATCTTTTGCCTAATCTTGTGAAAATTGTTGTTAGATTTCGCAGATGGCCAGTAGCGTTAGTTGCGGATATCAAGAAAGCTTTTCTCCAGATTGCAGTCAGAAAGGAAGATGTGGATGTTCATAGATTTTTGTGGGAAAGAGATGGAAATTTGCGCATCATGCGTATCTTGCGTGTCCCATTTGAGAACAAGAGTAGCCCTTTCATTCTTAATGCTACCATTAAGCATCATTTAGAAAGGTATCCTCCCACTAGAGTAGTCAATGAATTGAGCACCAATTTGTATGTTGACGATTGGTTGACTGGTGCAGATAGCGAGTTTGAAGCTAGGCAGATGGTCGGTGAAGCTAGTGACATCATGAAGGATGCTGGCATGACACTGACCAAGTGGGGCTCCAATTGTGCTGACGTTTGTGATTTGTATGATCTCTCATCCTTTGAAACGAATGAGAGTCTCAAGGTTCTGGGTTTGAAATGGTTACCTAAAGAGGATTGTTTTTCCTTTGAAGATTTGAAGATAGATGAAAATTTGATTATCACAAAACGGGTCGTTCTGAGCTTCATTGCTAGATTGTTTGATCCTTTAGGATTGATTACGCCTTTCAGTATTTTTCTCAAATGTGTCTTTCAGGATTTGTGGGATACCGAAGTCCCTGCAGAATACAGGGTAGAGGTCCTCAGTTGGCTCAGAGACTTGGAAAGTTTGAAATCTTTCAGAGTAGTGCGACCCTACACTGATGGTTCTTGGCGTAACGTTGCTTCCGTGCAACTGCACACATTTGGAGAAGCTTCGGAGAAAGCATATGGAGCTTGTGTCTATATTGTTTTGAAAATGTCAAACGGCAGTCAAAGGGCTTCATTAGTGATTTCGAAAGCTAGAGTTGCTCCAGTTAAGAAAGTGACACTTCCAAGGTTGGAATTGTTAGGAGCTGTATTAGCTTGTCAGCTGGTAGAATTTGTTCGAAAGGCTTTGGACTTAGAAAAGGATTGTTTTGTTATTGTTACACTGATTCTATGGTTGTACTGAATTGGATAAAGGGAGATTCCTACAAATGGAAACTTTTCGTTGCTAACAGGGTTAGTCAGATTCAGGAGATTACGGTGCCCTCTCACTGGTCTCATTGTAAGGGAATAGAGAACCCTGCAGATCTGGTCACTCGCGGAGTCACAGCATCTGATTTGTTGAACTCAGAGATGTGATTGTCTGGACCCAGATTTTTGATTGAGTCAGAGCTTTCAAAGCCTGATGTCAACTTGGACATTTTGGACTTTAGTGAGGTTCCTGAGTTAGTTGAATGTGAAGAGCTGTCTCACACTTTAGTTTCTGCGGAAGCTGGTTCAGTCGATTTGAAGTTCATTGAGACTGAACGATGGAGTACCTTCCCGAAATGTATTCGTGTGGTTGGTTGGATTCAGAGATTTGTTCGAAATGTGCGTTCTCGCAAGGAGGACCGAAAGTTTGGTGACCTATCTTTTTCAGAGTTAGAGTCAGCTAAATTCTGTGTCATTAGAGTCGTTCAGAATCAGGAGTTTCCTGAAGAAGTCAAGGCTTTGAAATCAGGTAGTCCCATAAGTTCAAGGTCTAAATTGTACAAGTTGTCTCCTTACTTAGACAAGGATGGTGTGATTCGAGTTGAGGGAAGGCTAGACTTTGCGGATCTTTCTCATGAACAGAAACATCCAATTATCATACCTAAGAGCCATTTGGCTGAGGTGATAGTCAGATTTCAGCACCAGTTGTTGAAACATGCAGGAGTGAAACTCATGATGAGTAGTCTTCGTTCTTCTTATTGGATTCTAGGAGCTAGAACTTTGTGCAAAAGAGTTAGAAGACAATGTATCTCATGTCGAAAGTTAGATGCTTCTAGTAGCACCCAAGCTATGGCGCCATTGCCCATGGAGAGGGTTGTGAAGTCGCCACCTTTTGTGGTGACAGGTCTTGATCATGGTGGACCATTGTTTTGTAGTGATCACTTTGGACATAAATTCTATGTTCTATTGTTCACATGCGCGACAACGCGTGCTGTTCATTTAGAATTAGTTGATTCATTGTCAGCTGAAGCCACCATGTTAGCTCTTCGGAGATTTATTGCTAGACGAGGCATGCCAAAGACTTTGATGTCTGACAATGCCAAAGGTTTCAAGTTAGCTAGTGATCTAGTTTTGAGGTTCTATGGCCCACAGGGTCCGAACTGGAAATTTATTGCGCCACGTGCCCCATGGTGGGGAGGATGGTGGGAACGGTTGATAGGTTCCATGAAAAGTGCTTTGAAAAGATCTTTACGGAAAAGATCGCTGTCTTACAATGAGTTGGAGACTTGTCTTCATGAGGTTGAAGCTTGTCTCAACTCGCGTCCTCTTACATTCTCTGGTGATGATGTTGATTCTGTTGCCGCTTTGACGCCGGCTCATTTCATTCTAGGTAAATCTTCTTGGATGAAAACAGATGATTCTCCTGTAGAGTCACCCCCTGACGCGGATGCTCAGGAATTGAGATCTCGGTATCAGTACCGACAAAGTCAGTTAGACAAGTTCTGGGATATTTGGAGTAAAGATTATAAAACTAATCTTCCCCCTTTCAAAGGAACTCCCTCAGAAGGTATCAAAGAAGGGACTTTGGTCTTAGTTCAAGGTGAAACGCCTAACAGGCTTCAATGGCCTCTTGGTCTTGTTAGAAAGGTCTTTCCAGGAAGAGATAATTTAGTTCGAACAGTAGAAGTTCACACTTCTAAAGGAGTGCTTGTTAGACCTATTCAGAGAATTAGAAATTTGGAATTGTCTATTGCAGATTCAGATGTACCTAGTGATAAGTTGTCTGTTAGTGATAAGTTTGAGACAAAAGAAGTTTCTCCCCCTGATGTAGAAGTTGTAACTCCGCCTAAGGTTAACACAACTAGGCGAGGCCGAATTGTTAGAAGGCCAAACAGATTAGATGATTAATTAATTGATGATAATGATTGATGTATTGATTACTTAAGTATGTAGTCTTTAGTATGAATGAGAGTTGTTTGTAACTCCTTTGTAACTTTGTAAGTCGTTCAGGTTACTTGTACTCATGTAATTTTAGAAATTTACTAGATTGTGTTGGAGTAATACTCCAAGGTGGGGAGTTTGTTGGAAATTAATTGTTTCACTGTAACGTGCTGCCCTCTCACTGCAAGGTGGTGCCCTCTGTGGGATTAAAATGTATCGCTCTCCCATGCTGAAGGTAAAATAAAAGAGATGACATTTTCCTGTTAAAATGGCTGGTGTTGGTTGTCATTTTCGCTGGCTAAATTAGATAAATTCCCCACACATGTAATGAAGCATATACAATGTATATTGGATCTTGGTATATCAAAGTTGTATTCAATAAAGTGAATGAAGGAAGGCAGTGGTGTCATCGCACTTATGTTTTACCTTACAGGTTGAGACTTGCTGAAAATGAAAACATCTAGGGTGCCAGAAGAATGGATGGATGGATGTTTGGGGCTCTACGTCCTGTATTTGTGCACTTGGTTGGCTAATTAGGACAGGAGGAGAACACGGCAATGAGGCGAAGGATGATTGAAAAAGCCGTCCAACATAGGGTGCCGGAAGGAAATAGAGGCATTATGGGGGGTCACACAAGAAAGGGAAATATTGGCTTTGCACAAAAATGTGCAATATAGCATCAACAATAATTTTGAGTATATCTACCGGGGTTTATTCATTTTGATTTACGCTCGGCTCACCAAAACTTCCAGATGCATGCATGAACCTGTCAAAATAAAGGTATTATTGCCCCTCCAAGATCCAGTGAAGTAGCGCATCTTCATCCTAAGGGAGGGTTCAGAAATTTTGACTTGGGGGGGGGGGCTTGGGGATGGGAGTTTTGCCTGAGGGGGTGCTAACTTTTCACACGTGTCTCAAGGGGGGGGTACTTGTTTTTGACAACATCTCCAGGGGGGTATATAATTATATATGATTGTAAACTAAGGGTGGGCTACTAAAATCAGCATGAGACTCAATGGTGGGGTTATCAATTTTTGATGGGAAGTTCTGGAGAAACTCCCACCAGCACCCTGATCGTGAATTCTGTACTGTCCCTTATCAGCTTTTTTTCTTGACATATGCACTGAGTCGCGTGCACACCCCAATCTGGTCGATATACTGACCTGTCAGCTAAAATAATGGGATTCAGGAAGACAATAATGAATCACGCCATTCTGTCAGAGGAATTGAGTGATGATTTTGCTTCTTACTCTAACAGAATAAACTCTTTAAGAGCAACAAGCCTGCCTATAAACCTCTAGAGCGGAAGAATTACAAGGTATTAGAGCTTCATTATTGCATGTTACATGTGAGGTCATCCATGCCATGTTATTCTGTATGAGTCATAAGCAGTTTGTGAGGTCATATCCTGTACTTCCAAAACTATCAAACAAGTCACCTGAGTCATAGCACTCGCCATTAATGTCATAAGTTACTCATGAAAACTTGCACCATTTATTTCAATCATCGACAATGTGACATACAGCATTCGTCGTGAGGTAATTGATGGCCACAAACCGCTTCAGGTAAGTACAATACAGGAGGAAGGCTGTCACATGAGGCAAGTCGGTCTTACAACAGGGGTTCTTAAAATGAAGGACCCCCTACACGTAATTGTTTGACTGTGACAAATGATAAAAAAATTATGATGCATATCTATTTATACAATTTGTAGAGCGTGCTGGAATTATTTCTCAATGAAAGTTTGCTACGTACATTAAGTACTAAATATAGTCAAATTCAAATTCTGCTTGGCTTTGTATGAGATGTTGCAGTAAAGGTCCTTTCATAGGTTTTTTGGTCGGGCAAGCAACAAAATTTTGTCTGTTTTCAGTACTGTTCACCAGTGCCTGTGGACAGCCATTCGGAGTAGATGCGAAAGTCAGTAGCTCTCATGTAAACTCCAGGTAATCTGCTATAAATCTGTTTTTATGCATTTCATTACTTCTCTAAGCATGTCTCAGCACTTTATCCTGCCAAGGTCCATCCTGAATGAGTTCCTAATACCTCTAATCTTTTTTTTACACAGACATAAGTAGATTTATATGTATTTATTTGGTGATAACTTTTGGTCGGAAATACACTCCTGCTCATAAATATGGAATACTTTTTTGGAAAAAAAAAGTCAAATAAATGTAAATATCAGAGTGTGAATGTAAGCAAGGTCCATTGTAAAGGTCAAGACCTCTTCTCTAATCACTCTTTGAAAGCCTTAACTGCAATTTTGCAAGAATTTTAACTTTTGGTTTGATGCATCTCACCCTAAAAAACCCCATGAATTTCCATATTTCGTGCTGGTGTACTTTTTCTTGGGGTTAACGCTGCAGCATGCGTTTTAAACTATAACATGTTCTTCTCTTTAGCGGTCATTGGAAGTAGTTACCATTGAATCAGACCATCATGTGCTCCAGCAGAAGTTGCTAAAGTTGTCAATTTCAATGGAGAATGTTGTAGTATTCCATATTTATGAGCAACGGTGTATATCATGTAACAAGGTGGTAACACACTTTAGAGTGAAAAGGCTGGCCTTGATATAGAAATGGGGGAAGATACAAATATGTTTGTATCATGTTGCATTGGGGGAAGTTATAAACTCTAGCATTACCCATGCATACGTAGACTAGAAAAGAAACTTTCAGCCTACTGTAGGCCCCATTTAAGCATGTAACTCCTGGAACTCCTGGACGTCCGGAACTCCTGGATGTCCCACAACTCCCGCTAACTTCCGCTAACTCCTGCTAACTCCCGTAACTCCCACTAACTCCTGCTAACTGCCACTAACTCCCGTAGCTCCCACTGACTCCTGCTAACTCCCACTAACTCCCGCAAACTCCTGTAACTCCCATTTAACTCCTGTCAACTCCCATAAATCCTGGTAACTCCATCAACTCCTGGTAACCCCTGTCAACTCCTATAACTCCCACTAATTCCTGTCAACTCCCGTAACTCCCTGAAGTCCCAAATGGAGGCTCCGTTTGGGAGTTGCATGCTTAAATAGGGCCTTACTGTGTGTACAGTAGGTCCATCATGACTGCTGATCAATCAGAGATGCAATATTTTTTGCGATAATTCATGCATAAATAGGCTAGCCAGTTGAGATTAATATGAGAAATGTACATAACTGTATCATTAGTTTCACTAGAAAGCCAACAATAGTTTTTCATCAATCTTGCTTGACAGATTAACTAACTGACAAGAAAAATTAAGAAACAGCTAAACAGAAGGGCAGACATCCGAGAATGAAAACATTAGGCCACAAACAAATAGCACTCTCCGTGTTGATATCTTCGCAGTTCGTATAGCTTGATATATTATGACAGACAACAACAATTTCATGACTGATCAGCTACACCAGCAATGCAGCACAGAAGCAGCACTGGTTGACTCCCAAATGTGTCTATACAAAACAGTGAAAAGAAGTGACGTCCGGCAGACATTAAGCACAAAGCAATTTGGGCTTAAGGCAAACAGCCTTGAATGAGTGATTATGTAAAGTGGCACTGACTTGACGCCAAGGCTCTCTTGTGAACATTCAAGGTGATCAAATTTGTTTTGGGCATCAACCGAAAGATATGACTTATGGTCAAAAGATGATTTTGCCTTGAAAAAAATTGTTATATGAATCACTTATAATTTGTAATTATTGAAGACTGATTCTTGTCTGTGATGAATTTGATGCTGATCCATAAATAATAGAAAATATCCAAAATGGTGCATCAATTATAATTAATGAATAAGCAATTTTAACATGGCCGTGACATGACAGTTGCCTTTCAAAAAGAGATTTAAGCTGAATTCTTGCATGATCAGACATTCATTCAATTCATAGAAGTTCCGTTTTGCTTTAGATTCAGTGAAAAATTTGAAAAGAATTTAGATGGATTGTCCAATTAAGATGCATCTACCGGGCCGTCACTTCTAAAGTGACTAATATGGAATAATTTTGGTTTTTCAGCATTTCAGATTGATGCGGCTCTTGGGAAAAGTGCTGGAGCATATTTTGTAACTTTATCAGGGGTAGTCTGAAACTTTTCTTTTTCAAGTCATTCAAAATACAAGATAGTAACTGTTGCATTCAGAATGCTCGACAGTTGCACTACATTTATACTTGAAAAGTACTTAAGAATTCTAAACATGGTAATTCAGGACACTTACAAGACATGCAGCATTTCAAAGAATTTGGATGACTCTCGCCATGATCTGAATCCCAAACAAGACTTCTGAAGAGATATCCTAGAGCTTTTTATTGTGGTTATTCCTCATGGAAGTGTGCTTGGCTAGCAGAGTGGGAAAATCATCCAATCAGGTTGAAATAATTGGGATTACCAGCAAAGGGATGCCCCTGTTGCGCCAGGAAATGGATTAAGATGAAAGAGGTGAAATGCTGAATAGTCTAAATTTGACGCCAGGAAATGGATTAAGATGAAAGGGGTGAAATGCTGAATAGTCTAAATTTGACGCCAGGAAATGGATTAAGATGAAAGGGGTCAAATGCTGAATAGTCTAAATTTGACGCCAGGAAATGGATTAAGATGAAAGAGGTCAAATGCTGAATAGTCTAAATTTGACGCCAGGAAATGGATTAAGATGAAAGGGGTCAAATGCTGAATAGTCTAAATTTGACGCCAGGAAATGGATTAAGATGAAAGAGGTCAAATGCTGAATAGTCTAAATTTGACGCCAGGAAATGGATTAAGATGAAAGGGGTCAAATGCTGAATAGTCTAAATTTGACGCCAGGAAATGGATTAAGATGAAAGGGGTCAAATGCTGAATAGTCTAAATTTGACGCCAGGAAATGGATTAAGATGAAAGAGGTCAAATGCTGAATAGTCTAAATTTGACGCCAGGAAATGGATTAAGATGAAAGGGGTCAAATGCTGAATAGTCTAAATTTGACGCCAGGAAATGGATTAAGATGAAAGAGGTCAAATGCTGAACAGTCTAAATTTGACGCCAGGAAATGGATTAAGATGAAAGAGGTCAAATGCTCAATAGTCTAAATTTGACGCCAGGAAATGGATTAAGATGAAAGGGGTCAAATGCTGAATAGTCTAAATTTGACGCCAGGAAATGGATTAAGATGAAAGGGGTGAAATGCTGAATAGTCTAAATTTGACATCCTTTCATAATGTTAACCAACGGAAGCCACATTTCTAACTGGAAAAGAAAGCTGCTGATTAGTGTTATGACATCGGGATCTAACTGAAAAAAATGCATGTTAGAACCCGACAATGAGGTATCTAACTGACTTAAACATCATATGCTTCTTCTATTATAACTTTTAACTTTAAATTTTTGCACAATAAACAATAATCTGATAGTTTGCTATAATTAATGGTGTTAATCCTTAGCTGTGCGCTAACATGCAAGACTGTCAGTTAGATACCAGCTTTTCCAATGGTATTAGTATCTTGGTGATGTCTAAAGGCAGTTTAGTTTGTGTTGCAAAAGGTGAATGATATCATGTTTTGTATTTGTTATCAATGGTATGATGGTTGAGCGTACAACCATACAAATTTGCAGGCTTTATTTGTCCCTCCCCCCAGCAGTTCTTCAAGATTGCTCCAGTGCACTGAAGGTCAAATGCCAGCTCTAGGAAGATGATGTCCGTATCAGTGCTGTGAGTTTGAGAATGTGTCAAAGTGGCTCGCAAGGAGGAGGAGCATCAAAGGAGAATGCCAGAGAATGGTGAGGTCTTTTTCACATGATATTGGTCATTACTGATGAAATGACAACTCATTCACCACAGTGTCTTTGAACAATGTTTAGATTTTTAGGAATTTACAAAAGAATCTGCTAATTCGGTCTCAACTTCACTTTGATTTAAAGATTAAAAGATCAGTTGGTAAAATTTTCAGAAATTTGAGAGTTCACACATAAGCCATATCTATCAAACTATGTGACCATATTATTCAAGAGAACCTGCTGAATATTATTTCAATACCCTGTTGAATTGTTCAATATAGCAATGGATTCAAAACATGAATTCCGTGGAAACAGATTCATATAAACATAATTGTTTAAAGTTTGTTTAGAGAATGGCTCATCTGGAACTGCTGAAAATTACAGGGTGAGGATGCAAATTTTTCAAAATTTGGAATTTTTCAAACTTCAGTCAAAATGAAAGGTTTTACTAAGTCATAACAAATTCATATTTTCAGGCCTTACAAACAAGACAAAAAGGATCCTTTTTGTGAAGTTTGACTTGTATTATCTCCAATCAAAAATTCAATATGGCCGTCTAAACTTGGTGATGCTTTGAAAAAAAGCGCCTTCATATTTTGAGGCCGTGAGCCATGAAGACAGTAAGGAGGACAACAACATTGTGGTGACAGGTCTTGTTGACCAACTATTCTAAGATGCCCCACACGGAAAAGTAACGAGAATGAAGGTCCGAGCTGGAGAAGGGCCAGAAGTTGGCCGCCCAGAAATGTCCGAATTTCTTTAAGCGGAAATCCTGAACTTTCTTGGCCATAAGGCATGGGGAACCATCCTGAGTCTGCCTATAGATGCCATTGGGGTAATTCACATCCAGCCATGGCAAAAAATGACATCACTGGACCTATTAGTATGCATCAGGTCCGTCCCCCTTTACTCGCATGAAAAAGAAATAAAGCATAATTTTTTTATCTGAAGTCATGACTCCCGAAACCATTGCCTGAGCTGGATACTTTGCCTTGAATGTCCCATTGACATCTTCTATTGATTTTATATGGAATTTGCCATTTCTTTTGTTGACAATAGAATCCACAACCAAACGTTTATAGTTTGAAAAAAAAAATTGAATATCTCAACCATGTTTCCTAATGTAGCCCATCATTTTTTCACCATTTCTATCTTCTGGCCTTCATAGAATAGGCCGAATGGTGTCTTTGGGATCCTGACATATGATTTCAGGCCAAAATCATTTTGCATAGCCGCTCTGACAGCCTTGAGGTCCACCTGAAGCTCTTCAACCACCTCTCTCATTGAGGTTGCAGGTACCTTGTCAGTTTTGTCGTCAGTGACTCCAGGAATGCTCTATTCCTCTTTTAATTCTCTCCAGAAACTCCCAGACTTCCCTCTTATTCCTTTCTTATCATTGATTGCTTTCATGATATTGTATTCTGGTTGTGATGTCACTCTGACTATGTCAGGGATTGTTTTTTAGTCCATTTGGCACTGAAGCAAATCTGACCACCTCTTCCTTTTTGTCTCCTGTGGAGTCATTTTTTATCACAGCTCATTCTAACCTTCCACAGGTATGGCTGATACCTTGATGATTATGCTGTATTGTTTTCACAATTTTCCTGTAGATGTGAGATGCTTTTTTAGCACAAGGAAGTTCATGGAAAATTTTGGTTCCCCGCCCTGTATAAAATAACAGTACATGCAGCAGGAAAAGAATCTTTTTCTGATCAATGCTCTAAATCTGGCCTTAATCGGCTGAACAAAGTACTGAACAATCTGGACAGGATTTCACAATCTTTATTGGATGAATCCACCATAAATAGACCTTGACAGGGAACGTGAAAAACTCCTTCCCTGTCAGCATGCCTCGGCGGTCCAAGGTCGGCCCAGAGTCAGTCCAATGTCAGTAGCATCGGACCAGCTTCGGGCCGACGTTGGACCACCGAGGCACGCTGATAGGGCGCTGTCCCAATGTGCCCCGATTCCTCCTACTTTGTGCTTCCTAATAAATCTGGATTTTGTCATATTTAACCTGCGATGAGGTGGTATGTTTCAGTAAGCAAAACAAACAGCACTCGCAGTGTTGCTATCTTTGCACTTCATATAGTTTGATATATTACGACATACAACAACAATTTCATGAATGATCTGACTGAACTAGCAAAGCACCGTTGAAGCAGCACTGGTTGACTCCCAAATGTGTCGATACAAAACAACAAAAAGAAGCAACATCCAGAATACAGTGAGCAAAATAACACTTCAGGCTTAAGTCAAACAGCCTTGTATGAGTGATCACGTAAAGTTGCACTGACTTGACGTCATAGTTCTCCAGTGAAAAATTTTCCTTTTTTCCTGGAGAGCATGATTTCCTGCCGAGGCTGTATACATGTTGTTGATCATAACTGCACTGGTCTAGTTATAGTGGTCTTTAATGATGAATTACAAAGACAAAGAAAATCCACAGCCAACCCTAGTGTGACATGCTCTTCAAAAAAAAGAAAAAGAAAAAAGAATACATACTTATTGTTGGATGGATAATAAATTGCATTCATTTCACCAAATGAATATTTAAGTGGATCACAAATGTTTTGAGATCCAACCGAAAAACAGACTAATGGTCAAATGAAAATTTTAGATTTTTGAAATTGCTGTAGTGGTAATTCTAATTCATAGTTGTTGCAATGTTGCATGCCAATTCTTGTCTGTGATAAAGTCATGCTGTTTCACAGAATAATAAAAACAATATCTAAAAAGGTGCATCAATTATAATTAATGAGTTAGAAATGCTAACATGGCTGTGACATGACAGCTTGCATTTTAAAAACGGATTTAAGCACTATCCTTGCATGATTAGACATTCATTCAAAACACAGAAGTTCTGGTTTTGCTTTATATCCAAAGGATAATTTGAAATGAATTTAGATGGATTGTCCAATTTAGAGACATCACCCATAAGACCTCTCCAAAATAAGACTTTTTTGCATTTCAATGCCTGTCTGTAACTTTTCCCATGCTTTTGAACATGGGAAAGCCAAATATGTCCACCATTTTGGTCTGAGATGATGGGAAGCATTGCCGCATGGGCCCTGAAGTTTTATCCTATTTTATGTTAGAAATTTGTCAAAATCGCCCCCTTTTTAGGCACATTTTGGACCATATCTTTGTACCTAATAAAGATAGAGCCACACAAATGGTACCAAATGGAAGCTGCTGAAGTGGGCTATTTGATACAGTAACATTCACATTCAATTTACATAATTTTGAGGTTTGAAAAAGCCAAAATATGATAAAATCTTGAAAGAAAAGTCCCGCAACTTGGCATGCTTTGGCCATAGATATACATAGAATTTCACAAACTCAGCTAAAACCAAGTTTTATGTTAAGTCTGGTCTTTAGTATATCACCTACTGCATATTACTGGCATTCTTTCACTGAAATTTGGGTATTTCTAGACCAGGCCTTATGCTTTCACTGGTCTACACCCTGTTGGTGAATTCTGGCCGATGGTAATGTTGCTGAACCAAATCTGTTAAACATGTTAAACAGAATTGATTTCTCATGTTTAGTTGAAGGACTTTCACATCATACAGCATGGTCAGGAAGACTACAGTTGTGAAATAAGGGATTAATTAGGATCATAAGGATATCATAACAACATACATTTTACATTTGATGACACACAATTATGCAAACTTAGGCCTTTTTCCATGGCTAATAGCTTGACAGTACTAAGAGCACATAAGGTATTGACTGGCAACCTAAATTGTGCATATTAATATTGAGTTTTGAAACTGTTTTGCTGTCTGTCACATGTAGCATTACCGATCCATATGTAATGAACTGAGTTTAAATGAAAATTTGTATTGCGCATCTTATAACAGCGAACGGAAGAATAGGAACTCTTATTAAAAAAATAGATCAGAGCAATCTGATACACAATACCATTACATAGGAAGAAGTGAAAGGTTGTTCCAACATGTTCATTGCATTGAATGCCCATGCATGATAAATATAAAGATAATAGGCCTAAATAAAATCAACTAATTCAAGTAGATAAAACTGTCCTACGAAAAACTTGGGCTGGTTGCAAACCTGGTAAAGTGGCTGACGTCACTGAGTTACCCACCAGTTGGTTATGTTCCTTGTAGTACGAAGCCAGAAGGAGATCACAGTATGTATGACAAGCATTTGCAATAGAAACCTTCATTTAAGAAAATTGAGTAAATTCATGGCTAATAAATAGAAATGAGTGCTCCTTTCAAGCAAACATGCATACATGTACAAATGGTATTGTGCATCAAATAATTCTGGTCTTTAAAAATAATTTTTGCTATTCTGTCCAATGTCTTAAGATGCATTCTTACTTACTCAATTAATTTTGTTTGGATTGGTGATGCAATTGTTGCATACAAGTGATCACTGTTTGTATGGCATAAAAATGTTGGGTTTTACAACAGTAATTCATGTTCCAACTTAGTACATTTCTTGTCTACCTCTTTGTTAAAAATAAAGAGTGTAGTAAGGTGTAGGCATGTGAATCATTCTTGTCTCGACTTCTAGCAGCTCATGCAAACAACCAACCTCGATGCACTACTATAAGTCCTTTCACTCCTTTGTGTTTATAGGCCTCACTTTTCTGAAATGTGCATTCTCCTTTTCCAGTCAGTTGTACCATCCACTGCTTCGGCATACCGAAGAACCATGCATGTCAAATAGGTGATGCCTCCTGTGTGTTCACACTATACGCCAGTATTGATGCACCATTAGTCCATTACAAGAGAGCCATTTATCCTCAGTGCAAGTTTTCTTCCAAACTTGAACTTGTTGCAGTTAGTTGCGAAACACTTACAGTCATCAAATTTGTTATGCAAAAACTTTTCACTGCGAAAAGTGTACTCTGTGACACATGGTAGCTGATGATGTGTCCTCATCATTCATATAACATGGGAGCCATGGAAGTCTTTTGATTAATCATGATCAAGAAGACTAGAAGAGGCAATTGTATTCAAATGTCATTGTATAAGTTAGAACCCGACAATAAGGTGTCTGACTGACTTAGACGTCCTACTCCTCTTATGAACTTATAATTTTCACAAAATAAACAATCTGATTGCTTGTTTGCGGTCCATAACAAGCAGTATTAGTCTTCTTAGATCAAATTAACATGGAAAGTAGTGGGTATGATCATGATAAATCATCAATGTGATGACTCAGAAAGTGCCATTTTCACATCACAACAGTTCACTCTTTTCGCATAACAAATTACTGACTGTTATGGCTCTAACATCCATGTGTGCTTTTCTAAAGAATGCTGTAAACCTTCTAAGACAGATAGCAAAACAACTAACTCAAAACTAATGCACATATACTTTTGGGTTGCCAATCTATATCATTTTGTGTCCTTGGAAAAATTTATTTTTACGCCAAATGTGTATCTATCTGTGAATGTCAGCTTGAGATATTTATGATCTTAATCAATTCTTTATTTCAAAACTGTAGTCATAAATGGGTTCCTGACAATTCTGCATCTTGTAAATGTCTGTAAACCAAACATAAAATATCAAGTCTGTTCAACAGATTTGGTTCAGCAGCATTGTCTCATGCCCATTTTCACTGACAGCATGTAGGCAGTGAAAGGCTTAGACCTAGTCTAACAATACCCAATTTCTGTGACAGAATGGCAACATTATACAGTAGGAAATGTGCTTAAGACCGGGTTTAACATAAAACCTGGTTTTAGCTCACTTGGTGATCTTTTATACCTATTTATGGCCTAAGCATGCTTAATAACAAACTTTTTTTTCATGATTTTAGCATATTTTGGCTTTTTAAAGCCTAAAGCATCATGTAAAAGAAAATCAATGGGACTTTATCAAATAGCCCACATCAGCAGCTTCAATTTGGTACCATTTCTGTGGCTCTATCTAAATTAGGTAAAAAGATATGATCAAAAATGTGACTAAAAACGGGGCGATTTTGACAAATTTCGAACAGAAAATATGATAAAACTTCAGGGCTCATGCGGCAATGCTTCCCATCATCTCAGACAAAAATGGTTGTCATATTTGGCTTTCCCATGTCCAAAAGCATGGGAAAAGATACAGACAGGCATTGAAATCCGAAAAAGTCTAATTCTGGAGAGGTCTAATCACCCATCACTTCTAAAAGGACTAATGTGGAAAAATTTTGGTTTTTCTGAAGTTTGGATGGATGTGGCTCTTGGGAAAAGTGCTGCAGCATATTTGTAACTTTATCAGGGATAGACTAACTTTCTTCATGGCTCATTAAATAAATAAAAAGATAGTTGCATTCAGAATGCTATCACAGTTGCAATATATTTTGCTAGGAAAGTAATAATAGAATCCTAAAGATTGTCATTCAAGACACTGGCAAGACATCTTGCATTTCAAAGGATTTGAATGACCCTCGCCATGATCTGAATCACAAGAAAGACTTCTGAAGAGATACCCAAGAGCTTTTTATTGTGGTTATTCCTCATGGAAGTGTGCTTGGCTAGCAGAGTGGGAAAATCATTCAATCAAGTTGAAATAAACAGGATTACCAAAGAGGGGATGCCCTTGTTGCCCAAGGAAATGGATTGAGAGAAAAAAAACTGAACTGCTGAAAGAGGGCAATTTTGCATCCTTACATGACAGAATTCATTAGGTCAGTTCTGTCCAGATGAAGTGATATTTTTGGCTCTCCATCAAGTAAGCAAATTATCATTTATGTCTTCACACAACTCTCATGACTATTTATCTTATATCTGTGTGCACATGACTGTGGTAATACTCTAGTGAAACTAACATCTGATTCACCAGTGAATGAATTTGTATTTATGAAGTGGACCAACAGTTGGTTTCATGGTTTTCATAGTTTTTGACAAGGTGTCACTGGTGGTATCTTTAATTTGATTTGATACTGAGCCTCTGTATCTTATTAGCGGGGCAGATTTGTCATGAATAGGGGAGTAATATCCATTTACACATGGAAGAATGAAACTTGGCACATCGTTTAAAAACCTCTTAAAGAATAAATTTAGATAGGGAGCCACTTCAGATTTGACCTGGCTGATCCATGGCAGCCAAATTCCAAAATTAACCATGCTTTGCTGCCCTGCTGCAGGCAAAAGCAGATCTGCCATACCACCCATGAAATCTACTATGCCACTGAAGGAATCAGTTTTGCTGAGGGAATCTGTAAGGGGCTGGCCAGATGATCGCAGGATGGGTTATGGATTTTTGGTGAAAAAAAAAAAGAGTTTTTTCCCACTTTACACAGAAAGTTTGTTGAGCACATGAAAAAAACAGCTAGTTTCCACCTGTATCTAGGGTACCGTAATGTTAAAATTGCGATAAAAAAGTTTGTCCCCTGTTCACATGTGAAAAACATTTTTTGATCACTTTTTGTGTTTGAAAAAAAAAAGTCGGCCAGGAGGGGAGCACGGGAATTCATCGCCCCCACCCAAAAAGCTTCTCTTTTATGGTCAAAACAAGAATCAGCTATGATTTTACCAAATTATTCCCATGAAAGGTACAGTGATTTGCTCAAATTGCAGAGAAATTCCATACCACACATTAAAAATCCAGTGATTTGACCAAGTCTTTCACATGATTTGCTAAAATTACTGAGTTTTAATATGTTATAATTTCTCAGTGATTTGAGCAAACCATTCCATCTTTTGTGGGAGCAATTTGCTCTTAGCACAACTGCTTTTTGACTCTACAATAAAATATCAGAACCAACAAGACTGTTTTCAAGACAGGGGCGTATCTAGAAATGGGCTGACGGGGGGGGGGCATTACATGGGGTGAATGCGGGGTGCCCCGCGGCTTTTCCTATCTCTTCAATATTAATTTTGGGCCTGAGGGGCGACCATGGCACCATAGCCCCTCTAAATACGCCATTGTAATCTTCTGTGCCACCAACACAATCTGGGTCAGATGTAGTTTTACCACATGGACTATGTGCCGGAGGCATGCAACTCATGTCCATTTGACAATTGGAACTGCCACATATTGCATGTGGACTGTGGAGTCATGTCTATGGGAGGTGAGTGAACTTGCTGTGTCATGTTGGCGCTTTCTTCACAGCGACCTAATGCCTCACATAAAACATGCATAGTCACAATTCTTCATTTTCACTGTTCGTTAGGCTTTTGAACCATGGAAAAATTGAAAATCTTTGCTTATCTTCTCGGGAAGACCCAAGTAGGCATGCAAATTCCTAAGTACATCCTCCAAATACGAGTGCCCACTTTTAAATATAGACTTTCTGACACCGATGTTGCAAGAATGTATCTAATGAACCTTCTTTACTGCAGGTGCTAAATTCTCACAAGTAGACTGGTGATTGAAAAATAAGTAAAATACATTAAATTGGTTCCCAAAAAGTGAGTACTTGCTTTGTTGCATTATCTAAAATTATTTACACTGCCTGTTTGGCTTGATTACAGCCAGGAAATTTGATAGGCAAAAAGAGTGGACTGTCGCACTGTGAAAATGGCACTTCATTGCTCATGATAGCTGATGAAGTGTCATCTTCTCTACATTCAACATTAGAAAAATAGAGGCTGTTTGATTAGTAATGATCAAGAGAAGGCCATTTGATTGATCATAACCAATTTTAAAAAAACAACATTGGGATTGGTCTTCTTAAGGTGACTCAACCGTGGTAGTTTGATCATACAGATTTTTCTAAAATTTTGCACAGGTAGTCTATGGGACCCATACATTCCAAAAATGAAAAATAAAAAAATTTCACCGACTCGTTTGGTTGCCATGGTGACAGCATGTTTGGCCTGATGACTGCTTAAAAGTTATAAATTGAGTTTTTGGTTATGTACCACAGAATAGAGCATTACATGGATTTGTCACACAAAAATGTCAGAAATGTATTCCCATGGATGTAAACCAATACATTTGCCACAAATTTGAAGAAAAAGGTTAAAATACTTTTTTCTGTAAGAGCTCAAAGGGCACAAACACACTAATTAATTGCAGATTTTGCATGCATCAATTTTGGCAGTAATCAAATTTTAGGAAAACGATCATACAGATTTTTTTAAAAATTTGCATATATCATAAACAGGTTATTGTCAAACAAATATCCAAAAATAAAATAAATTCACCGAGTCGTTTTTTAACTGCAGTACCATGACTATGCCAATGTCAATTTAAAGAAATAAAGACAATTTGAGACACAGTTGACTGAAATTAGTTGAGAAAATTCTTTTGATAAAGACGAGAAGCTGAAACTTTGAATTAGCATAGAGTAGGTGTTACTGCATTCAATAAAAAAATAATTATGGTTCTAGCTGCATTAGATCTCATTTAAATAGCAAATTACTGGCTGCCATGCTGTTAAAAAAAAGAGAGCAGAAAATGGTAACGTCACAACTTTTTCAGGGCCTGCAGCAGTGGTGACGCTATGTTGCTAGGCAACCAGGCTGCTCAGAAGTGTGTGCAGTGTACCACGGTTGAGTCACCTTAAATCACATTAACACTGAAAGTATTAGGTATGATCATGAAAAATCATCATGAGGACACACAAAGTGCCATTTACACTGTTCAGCAGTCCAATGATGGAAATGTTGTGGAATGAAATGATGGTTCATAACGAATCATAGGATACATTCATGTGAATGTTTCTTCACATGCCATCAATACTCAAACCTGTTCCAGTTAAACCTAGCAAGATAAAAGAAAACAACACATGGTTCTCAGAGCAAACTATCATACCCTTTTCGTGATCAAATGTATGCTAGTGCCAATCAAATTTCTTTATTGACATATGAACTGCAGGGTGTTCCTTCTTACCTATTTACTTGGCACCAATTTGGTTAATAAGCTTGGTGGGCAGGTAATATAATTGGGTTCAGGAGGACAACATAAATCATGATGCACTTCTGATGAATTGCACATCTCCATCATGTTACTTTTGCATGACTTACATATCTTCTACATACAATGCATCTACAATGTATCTATTTGATCTTGTACACATCAGATAAAAGTTGCTGACAGTATGAGTACAAAACCTGTGTGTGGGGAACTAAAAACCATCTTCTGTGGACCTTCATGATCCAAATCTCAGCTTGATGTCATTCAGATGAGATGTCACATTAATGGTCCCTTATATCAGTGAATTTGCTTGGCAAGTAAAAGATCCCCTCACATGGGAATATTTATTATCTTTGATATCTTTAGATTTCCTGCTCTCCCTCTCCCATATGCGTCGGATCAAGCCGAGGTCTGTGAACTAATCTATCCACCTACCGGTATCTATCGATCTATCTATCTATCGATCTATCTATCTATTTATCTATCTATCTATCTATCTATCTATCTATCTATCTATGTATCTATCTATCTATCTATCTATCTATCTATCAAGTTATCTAGTTATCTAGTTATCTGTCTGGCAAACTACCAAGCTGATTTACATTTTGTCTAGACATTTTTTAGCCAGAAGCTACAGATCCACTTGCAACCAGCAATAATTGGCTAATAGTGGAAGCCGCTAGGAAGTTCGCAGGTCAACTCCAGGTAATCCACTATGAAATCTGTGACTTGGCATTCTATTATAAGCATGGCTTAGCATTTTATGTCGGGCCACCTTGAACGTCTAATCAGACCTTGGCACTTCATTCCAAATCCTAGATCAAATTATTTGAAAACAAAAGAGTTCAGTATTACACAATATCAAGCAGCAGACTAAACTCTCGGCTGTAGCCAGTTAGCAATGAGGCAATGCCAGCATTGAGTCAGCATTCAAATACATCTTACATAAGGGGTGAAATAATACCTGCAGAGGACCTGTGTCATGGCCCAAATTTCAATGTGGTCTCAGTCCCCTGTGATAGGAATAAATGTCCTCCAGTAATCAGTGTCCTTGGACATTTAAAACTAAGGAAGGTGAGTCCTGTGGATTTGCATTCCTTGGTAAATTATGTCCTCCCTAGTTTCAAATTAAGACAGGATCAACGCATGAACAATACCTAATTCACTGTAAAGTCTGCAGAGAAAAATAAATCCATGAACAATACTTGATTCACTGTAAAGTCTGTTGAGAAAGATACATCCACAATCTGTTTGAGATGAACAAAGTGTTGTATCATATTTTATCTTATCCTATCTTATCTTAATTTTTCTATAAGCACCAACAAATATGGGGGATAATGGTTTCCATAACATTGATAAGAAAGACTGGATAGCGAATCTTGCTTTTATAACAAAATTCGAGAACTCGAGATTTATTGCCTTGTCACCAAAGAGAAGCATTGTGTGCAGATTAAAATTAAGAAATGTAAAACATTTAAGGCCAAGGTGCAGGAAGAAAATACTCAGAAGAAGATAAATGGACTCCTGGGCAGGAAACACAAAGTCGAATGAAAAAAAAAAAACGGATGGCCACTGGACAATCTACCTTCCAAATTGTTCAATTTTTATGCATGTTTAAAGTTTGGCAAACATTCTCTGAAAGTCCACAGCATTTGACTTGACTGACTTGAATTGTGTTGTGCTGGTACAAACCAGATCAGCCGGGGCAGCTCAACCGCCATCTTTGCGGAGGGAGCTGCACTTTTTATTTTTGGTGACCACCGTGTGATGATGAGATTAGAAGACTGGGAGTCTGGAAATACATTTTTAATTCAGGGATGCCCAGGGTCTTTCAGTTGCCCAAGCATAGAATACTGGATACAACCCGCCTCCATTTAATGTCCCAAAGGCTCGGACTAAAGTGAGTTCCTGGGGTGAGATTTGAACCCACACCTTGAAAGCCAGCCGACAAGCGTAATTGACCATTAGGCCACTGGGAAAACTCTGAATAATCCTCTGCAGTAATTATTCATCATGTTGCTTTCTGCCTCATCCCGGCAGATTATCTTATTTCATTAAATTGACATACCACGAGATTGCTGTAAAAAGAGCAAACTATAAATCCTTGATAATGATATGCTTTGAAAGCTTCACTGTGATGTATTGTCAATAAATGTGATATCATGAGTGGAATGGTCAAAACATACTTAAGATAAAATCTAATGTATTTGATAAATCATGCCAAGAAAGGCTAATATGCCAAACAGAGAAGTATCTCAGTGAATAATTATCGGAATACAAACAAATTGAGTTGACAATCCACTTGTATGCTATGCTTGGTAATAAAGAAATGTCAAGAATATTATTTTCATCTCAAGTACGATCCCTGCAATAAACTTTGTAATTCTCTCTTGGTCTTTTGAAAAAAATCCAACAGAGAGTCATTTTTAGTTCAATATATCATAACATCGCAGAAAACAAATATCCCTAAAACCATACCACATGTCTATTGCTGCGATATATTGGTAATTCAAACAGTCTACAAGCCTCAGCACTAGTGTGATTCACATAACAAGGACCATTCAGAATGATGTAGTGAGTCCAGCTTCCGAAATAATTGACTGTCACTGAGGGGCAAAGAGGAAGTCAGTTTTGAGGGCGAAATGTAAGAGAGAAAAGTAGAAAAAAACATCAACAAAAGTTTCAAGTAAAGAGTTAAAACTGGATATTTCATTAGAATTATTGGTGGATGGATAATTGGTGCTTTATGTCCTGTATTTATGCACTTGGTATGCTTTATTGGGACAGGAGGAGGTAATAGATAATTGATACTGCCGTTGAATGGTAGTCCAGGTGACCCGACAAGAGTGGATATCAAACTCTGGACCCGAGGATTGGATGCTGTGATAAAAACTGAGCTAACCTTTTACCTGGTACTTATTACCGTACAACGTGGTAAAGTTGGCAATCTGGGGTAAAGACACGTATTGCAACTTGCCAAAGATAGCTGTTTCAGTGAGGAAAATTGGCATTTCTTCCATTAAGAGGGTCAAAATAGCAAGCCAACTTTACCCTGTTCTACGGTGCCAAAATAAAACTATAGATGAGATACCTCACAAGCATATATGATATTTCCTGTGTTATAACCAAACTTACCAGATGTTGTAAATGCGACACACAAACTGAAGGCACAATTTGTCTGTCATGACGCATCTGTCATCTGATCCTAAGATATATCCGAGTTATCTGAGTGTCGAGTGCTATCTGTCCAGCTTAATGGAATAGCCATGTTTCGTTTTTTTTTCTTTGGATAAAAACTCATATTTCTGGAAAGTGGATAATATTCTCATCTGGCAGTAATATAAATTACCAAAGCTGATATACAAGGTCATGAATACAGGTTTTGCACGAAAGGTTTTAAATTGATACATTGAAGAACCGTAAAAGTTCGAACAAAATTTATGGTGAGATGTTTTCTTAATAGAAGTGAGATAGTATTGAGATTTGCATGGATTAAACCATTGCTGTTAGATTTCAAATAGTTTTATGGATTTTGGAGAAGGATTTGTCTTACAATGACCAGCAAAGTGACCGGTCATTGATTTAAGACCAAATTTTGAAAGCTGTAAAACTCAACTTACATGTCATTCTGAGATACAAGCCTCTAAGACCGGAGTTCCAGGCAAAAGTGAAAAGGCACCTATAGGACAAGCTGCATAAATGAAACCAAAGCCGCCGTAACTAAGATTTTCATTTTTACTAAATTGAGCCCTAGATAAACTGATTTATTCATCGGTCTGTTCATTCTAACCGGTGTCACTCTAGCTGGGGCCGGATGTCTGAGTCATGAGAGATAAGATCGGTGTTCATGGTAATCTGACTAATATCATAGGAAAATCAGAACTTACCAGCAAAGCTTACTCCATCTGTAGTCAATGCAGTTCCTTCGTCTCGGTTTCACTAAATGCAACAAGCCACTTTTAAACGATTCACAGTAAAGGCCATCTACCCCAAGGAAGCAAGGAAGGTGCAATTGATCCGACAGAGCAAGACTAAACGTCTTCTGTTTTAGAATGCAATTATAGCTGAAAAAAAAAAACTTTGGTCAGCTGGGGACTGTATTCTGAAATGAGGCATACATGTATGATAACAATTCATTATTGCAGCTTTTTCCCCATCTACAATTCTGGTTTTCTCCACCTATGTCCAAATCCATCCATCTCAAAATAAGTCATTTCTTCCAGCACCTGTGCTCAAGTATAAGTGTGACTTTCTGCCTATACATCTAGCTTCTCTTCTGAAAACAAGACAATAAATCATAGACTTGCATTATATTTTGTGTCAAGATTTTTTATTTTCTACATGGCATATTATGTTGCTACCTGAAAATGAACGAAACAAGTTATATTTTTGCAATTGGGTCAATGGCAAACAAACTAAACATCATCAAGCATGTAATATGAAAACAAACTTTTTCTGACCAAACCTCTGCACCTGGTCGTGATCTGCTGCGCCAAGTATTGAACAATCTGGATGGGAATTCAATAGATCTTGATTGGATAAGCCTTGACAGGGAGCAAGAAAAACTCTCTGTCCCAATGTGCCCCAGTTCCGCATTTGCTTTGTGCTTCCTGATAAATCTGGATTTTTGTCATATTTAACCTGCAATGAGGGGGTAAGTTTCTGTAAGCAAAACTAATTGCACTCCCGGTGTTGCTATCTTTGCACTTCATATAGTTTGATGTATTATAACAGACAGCAACAATTTCATGACTGATCTGACTAAACTAGCAAAGCAGCGTTGAAGCAGCACTGGTTGACTCCCAAATGGGACTATACAAAACAACAAAAAGAAGCAACATCTGGCAGACAGTGAACACAAAGCAATTTGGGGTTAAAGGCAAACAGCCTTGAATGAATGATCACATAAAGTTGCACTGACTTGACGTCAAGGCTCTCTTGTGAACAAGTAACTTTTAGGTCTATATCTACAGTGTATAACTCAAAATATATATTTCTATATAAATCCATCAAATGACTTCTGTCCCCTTCAAATCGTTTGTATTGAATTTCGATCATGACATCATGCTGAGGCTGTTTATGGATCATCCTTGTGTTCGACAATTCAATTAATGTCATTATACCATACTATAGCACACCTATTGCGACTATATACTGTATTGCTATGCCTCCAGTCACAAGCAATTATTTCAATGGTGAATTGCCAACAATGAAGAAAAACTGAAGAATATATGGTTATCGGATGGTTAAATAAATTGCATTCCGGTGAACATTTAAAGTGGTCACATTTGTTTTGGACAACCGAAAGATATGACTTATGGCCAAAAGATAATTTGCCTTTGTAAAAAAATTGTTATAATTATTATTTATAATTTGTAAGTCTGATTCTTTTCTGTGATGAATTTGATGCTGTTTCCATAAACAATAGAAAATATCTAAAAAGATGTATCAATTATAATCTATTAGTTTGAAATTCTAATGTGGCTGTGACATGACAGCTTGCATTTTAAAAACGGGTTTAAGCACTATCCTAGCATGATCAGACATTCGTTGAAAACACAGACGTTCTTCTTTTGATTTAGATCCAGTGAATAATTTGAAATGAATTTAGATAGATTGTCCAATTTTACCCATCACTTCTAAAAAGGACTAATGTGGAATGATTTGGTTTTTCTGCAGTTTGGATTGATGAGGCTCTTGGGAAAAGTGCTGGAGCATATTTGTAACTTTATCAGGGATAGACTAACTTTCTTCATTGCTCACTAAATGTATTAGCGTAAAAGATAGTTCATTCACAATGCTACCACAGTTGCAATATATTTTACTAGGAAAGTAATAATAGAATCCCAAAGATTGTCATTCAAGACACTAGCAAGACATCTAGCATTTCAAAGAAGTCGAATGAATCTCGCCACGATCTGAATCTCAAACGCAACTTCTGAAGAGATATTTAAAGCTTACTATTGTGTTTTATTCATTTTGCATGTGTGCTTGGCTGGCAGAGTGAGAAAATCATTCAATCAAGTTGAAATAAACAGGATTACCAAAGAGGGGATGCCCTTGTTGCCCAAGGAAATGGATTGAGAGAAAAAAAACTGAACTGCTGAAAGAGGGCAATTTTGCATCCTTACATGACAGAATTCATTAGGTCAGTTCTGTCCAGATGAAGTGATATTTTTGGCTCTCCATCAAGTAAGCAAATTGTCATTTATGTCTTCACAACAACTCCCATGACTATCTCATATCTGTGTGCACATGACTGTGGTAATACTCTAGTGAAACTAACATCTGATTCACCAGTGAATGAATTTGTATTTATGAAGTGGACCAACAGTTGGTTTCATGGTTTTCATAGTTTTTGACAAGGTGTCTCTGGTGGTATCTTTAATTTGATTTGATACTGAGCCTATGTATCTTATTAGCGGGGCAGATTTGTCATGAATAGGGGAGTAATATTGCATTTAGACATAGAAGAATGAAACCTGGCACATCGTTTAAAAACCTCTTAAAGAATAAATTTAGATAGGGAGCCACTTCAGATTTGACCTGGCTGACCCATGGCAGCCAAATTCCAAAATTAACCATGCTTTGCTGCCCTGCTGCAGGCAAAAGCAGATCTGCCATACCACCCATGAAATCTACTATGCCACTGAAGGAATCAGTTTTGCTGAGGGAATCTGTAAGGGGCTGGCCAGATGATCGCAGGATGGGTTATGGATTTTTGGTGAAAAAAAAAAAGAGTTTTTTCCCACTTTACACAGAAAGTTTGTTGAGCACATGAAAAAAAAAAGCTAGTTTCCACCTGTATCTAGGGTACCGTAATGTTAAAATTGCGATAAAAAAGTTTGTCCCCTGTTCACATGTGAAAAACATTTTTTGATCACTTTTTGTGTTTGAAAAAAAAAAGTCGGCCAGGAGGGGAGCACGGGAATTCATCGCCCCCACCCAAAAAGCTTCTCTTTTATGGTCAAAACAAGAATCAGCTATGATTTTACCAAATTATTCCCATGAAAGGTACCGTGATTTGCTCAAATTGCAGAGAAATTCCATACCACACATTAAAAATCCAGTGATTTGACCAAGTCTTTCACATGATTTGCTAAAATTACTGAGTTTTAATATGTTATAATTTCTCAGTGATTTGAGCAAACCATTCCATCTTTTGTGGGAGCAATTTGCTCTTAGCACAACTGCTTTTTGACTCTACAAGAAAATATCAGAACCAACAAGACTGTTTTCAAGACAGGGGCGTATCTAGAAATGGGCTGACGGAGGGGGGGCATTACATGGGGTGAATGCGGGGTGCCCCGCGGCTTTTCCTATCTCTTCAATATTAATTTTGGGCCTGAGGGGCGACCATGGCACCATAGCCCCTCTAAATACGCCATTGTAATCTTTTGTACCACCAATACAATCTGGGTCCCATGTATTTTTACCACATGGACTATGTGCTGGAGGCATGCAACTCATGTCCACGTGACAATTGGAACTGTCACATATTGCATGTGGAGTCATATCTGTGGGAGGTGAGTGAACTTGCTGTGTCATTTTGTCGCTATCTTCATAGCAAGCTAATGCCTCACATCTACTTCTACTTCTACTTCTACGTCGGTGATCTGCATCCGGAGACCATTATTGCAGATATAGAATTTGCGAAGTAAGTCACAACTCTTCACTTTCACTGTTCAGTAGGCTTCTGAACGTGAAAATCGTTGCTTATTTTCCAGGGAAGACACAAGTAGGTATGCAGATTTCATAGTACATCCTCCAGATGTGAGTGCCCACTTTTAAATATAGACTTTCTGACACCGATGGTGCAAGGATGTATCTCTAGAATGAACCTACCTTACTGTAGGTGCTAAATTCTCACGAGAAGACTGGTGACCAAAAAGTAAGTGAATTGGTTCCCAAAATGTTAGTACTTGAATTGCATTATCTAAAATTCATTAAACTATCAGTTGGGCTTGATTGCATTCAGAAAATTTGATATGCAAAAAGAGTGGACTGCTGCACTGTGAAAATGGCTGATGAAGTGTCATCTTCTCTAAATTCAACACGAGAAACACAAGAGGCTGTTTGATTTAGAAATATTTTCTGTCACAATTCCAATGACGGGATGTTGTGTCCATACATTAAAATGATGGTTCATACTGAACCATAGGATACATTCAGGTGAATTTTTATTCAAATGCCTGCAATACTCAATTCTGTTCCTGTTATATTATTGCTCTTTTCATGATCAAATGTATGAAAGTGCCAATCAATTTCCTTTATTGACATATGAACTGCAGGGTGTTCCATCTTAACTATCTACTTGTAACCAATTTGGTTTAATAAGCTCTGTGGGCCGCTAATATAATTGGGTTCAGGAAGACAACATAAATCATGAATTCAAGATGCACATCTCCATTGTTTCACTTTTGCATGACTTAAGTATCTTGTACATATATTTACAACATATCTATTTGATCTTGCACACATCTATCTATCACCCAGGCGGTTGTGTGGCTGAATGGTTACGGTTCAGGCCTGCTCCAATGAAATATTGACTGTGTCGGTTAAAACCCTGTGTATAAGGAACGCTACAACATTTTCAGTGGACTTCATGATCAAAATCTCAGCTTGATGTCATTCAGATGAGCTGTCACATTAGTGGTCCCTTTTATCGGTGAATTTGCTTAGCAAGTAAAAGATCCCCTCACATTTGCATATTTATTATCTTTAACATGTTGAGTACTCCTGCTCTCCCTCTCCCATGCATCTGATCAATCAAGCCCATGCAGGTCTGTCATCTATCTATCGATCTATCTATCTATTGATCTGTCTAGCTAACTATCTATCTATATATTCATCCATCTACCTATCTATCTATCTATTTATCTGTCTTTCTAGTTATCTAGTTATCTGTCTGGCAAACTACCTAGCTGATTTACTTTTTGTCTAGACATTATTTTGCCAGAAGCTACAGATCGGCTTGCAACCTGCAATAATTGGCAGTTTCTCAAGTCAACTCCAGGTAATCCAATATAAAATCTGTGACTTGGCATTCTATTATAAGCATGGCTTAGCATTTTATGTCGGCCACCTTGAACGTCAGATCAGACCTTGGCATTTCATTCCAAATCCTAGATCAAATTATTTGAAAACAAAAGAGTTCAGTATTACACAATATCAAGCAGCAGACTAAACTCTCGGCTGTAGCCAGTTAGCAATGAGGCAATGCCAGCATTGAGTCAGCGTTCAAATACATCTTCGATAAGAGGTTAAATAATACCTGCAGAGGACCTGTGTCATGGCCCAAATTTCAATGTGGTCTCAGTCCCCTGTGATAGAAATAAATGTTCTCCAGTAATCAGTGCCCTTGGACATTTAAAACTAAGGAAGGTGAGTCCTGTGGATTTGCATTCCTTGGTATATTATGTCCTCCCTAGTTTCAAATTAAGACAGGATCAATGCATCACTGTAAAGTCTGCAGAGAAAAATAAATCCATGAACAATACTTGATTCACTGTAAAGTCTGTTGAGAAAGATACATCCACAAGAGTTTCTCTCTTTGAAATTAACAAAGTGTTGTATCATATTTTATCTTATCCTATCTTATCTTAATTTTTCTATAAGCACCAACAAATATGGGGGGATAATGGTTTCCATAACATTGATAAGAAAGACTGGATAGCGAATCTTGCTTTTATAAAAAAATTCGAGAACTCGAGATTTATTGTCTTGTCACCAAAGAGAAACATTATGTGCAGATTAAAATTAAGAAATGTAAAACTTTTAAGGCCAAGGTGCAGGAAGAAAATACTCAGAAGAAGATAAATGGACTCCTGGACAGGAAACACAAAGTCGAATGAAAAAAAGAAACGGATGGCCACTGGACACTCTACCTTCCAAATTGTTCAATTTTTATGCATGTATAAAGTTTGGCAAACATTCTCTGAATGACCACAGCATTTGACTTGACTGACTTGAATTGTGTTGTGCTGGTACACCCCAGATCAGCCAGGGCAGCTCAACCGCCATCTTTGCGGAGGGAGCTGCACTTTTTATTTTTGGTGACCACCATGTGATGATGAGATGAGAAGACTGGGAGTCTGGAACATACATTTTAATTCAGGGATGCCCAGGGTCTTTCAGTTGCCCCAGTATAGAATACTGGATACAACCAGCCTAAATTTAATGTCCAAAGGCTCGGACTAAAGTGAGTTCCTGGGATGAGACTTGAACCCCCACCCTCAAAGCCAGCAGACATGCAAAGTTGACCATTAGGCCACGGGGAAAACTATGAATAATTCTGTGCAGTAATTATTCATCATTTTGCTTTGAGCTTCATCCCAGTAGATTATCTTATCATTAAATTTATATACCACAAGATTGCTGAAAAAAGCAAATTACAACTCCTTGAAAATGATATGCTTTGAAAGCTTCACTGTGATGTATTGTCAATAAATGTGATATCATGAGTGGAATGATCAAAACATACTTAAGATAAAATCTAATGTATTTGATAAATCATGCCAAGAAAGGCTAATATGCCAACAGAGAAGTATCTCAGTGAATAATTATCGGAATACAAACAAATTGAGTTGACAATCCACTTGTATGCTATGCTTGGTAATAAAGAAATGTCTTTATTTATTGGCAAGGAGAAGAATATTATTTTCATCTCAAGTACTATCCCTGCAATAAACTTTGTAATTCTCTCTTGGTCTTTTGAAAAAAATCCAACAGAGAGTCATTTTTAGTTAAATATAACATGATTAACATCGCAGAAAACAAATATCCCTAAACCATACCACATGTCTATTGCTGCGATATATTGGTAATTCAAACAGTCTACAAGCCTCAGCACTAGTGTGATTCACATAACAAGGACCATTCAGAATGATGTAGTGAGTCCAGCTTCCGAAATAATTGACTGTCACTGAGGGGCAAAGAGGAAGTCAGTTTTGAGGGCGAAATGTAAGAGAGAAAAGTAGAAAAAAAACATCAACAAAAGTTTCAAGTAAAGAGTTAAAACTGGATATTTCATTAGAATTATTGGTGGACGGATAATTGGTGTTTTATGTCCTGTATTTATGCACTTGGTATGCTTTATTGGGACAGGAGGAGGTAATAGATAATTGATACTGCGGTTGAATGGTAGGCCAGGTGACCCGATAAGAGTGGATATCAAACTCTGGACCCGAGGATTGGATGCTGTGATAAAAACTGAGCTAACCTTTTACCTGGTACTTATTACCGTACAACGGGGTAAAGTTGGCAATCTGGGGTAAAGACACGTATGGCAACTTGCCAAAGATAGCAATTTCAGTGAGGAAAGTTGGCATTTCTTCGATTAAGAGGGTCAAATTAGCAAGCCAACTTTACCCTGTTCTACGGTGCCGAAATAAAACTATAGATGAGATACCTCACAAGCATATATATGATATTTCCTGTGTTATAACCAAACTTACCAGATGTTGTAAATGCGACACGCAAACTGACGGCACAATTTGTCTGTCATGACGCATCTGTCATCTGATCCTAAGATATATCCGAGTTATCTGAGTGTCGAGTGCTATCTGTCCAGCTTAATGGAATAGCCATGTTTCGTCTTTTTTTCTTTCGATAAAAACTCATATTTCTGGAAAGTGGATAATATTCTCATCTGGCAGTAATATAAATTACCAAAGCTGATATATAAATTCATGAATACAGGTTTTGCACGAAAGGTTTTAAATTGATACATCGAAGGGCCGTAAAAGTTTGAACAAAATTTATGGTGACATGTTTTCTTAACAGAAGTGAGAGAGTATTGCGACTTTGCATGGATTAAACCATTGCTGTTAGATTTCAAATAGTTTTATGGATTTTGAAAAGGATTCTGTGATACAAGCCTCTTAGACCGGAGTTCCAGGCAAACGCGAAAAGGCACCTATAGAGCAAGCTGCATCAATAAAACCAAAGCAGCTGTAACTAAGATTTTATTTTCTACTAAATTGAGCCCTAGATAAACAGAAATTTAGTCATCAGTCTGTTCATTCTATCTAGTGTCACTCTAGCTGGGACCGGATGTCTGTGTCATGAGAGAAAATATCGGTGTTCATGGTAATCTGACTAATCTCATAGGATAATCAGAATTTAACAGCATAGCTTACCCAATCTGTAGTCAATACAGTTCCTTGGTCTCGGTTTCGCTAAACGCAACAAGTTTTGATGCCACTTTGAAAAGATTCACCGTAAAGACCATCTTCCCCAAGGAGGCAAGGAAGGTGCAATTGATCTGACAGAGTGAGACTAGATCTCTTCGGTTTTAGAATGGGAAATATAGCTTGAAAAAAAAACAACTTTGGTGAGCTGGAGACTATACTCTGAAAGAAGGCATTATTTGAGTAACAATCATTTATTGCTGTTTTTCCCCCATCTGCAATTCTGCCTGGTTTTCTTCACCTATGTCTAAATCAATCCATCTCACAATAAGTCATTTCTTCCAGCACCTGTGCTCAAGCATATTGTGACTTTCTGCCTATGCATCTTGCTACTCTTCTGAAAACAAGACCATAAATCATAGACTTGCATTATATTTTGTGTCTAGATTTTTATTTTCTACATGGTATATTATGTTGCTTCCTGTAAGTGAATGAAACAAGTTATATTTTTGCAATTGGGTCACTGGTAAACAAACGAAACACCATCAAGCAAACTGCATGTGAAAGGAAGGATACTCATCCATTGAGAAGAAAACATAGAATGATAGGTATGTCATACAAATGACTATGAATTCTATGCTACATTCACAGTTACATGTTGGTCAAAGTATTTTATAAGTAAGTGAAATCCTAGGCCAATGAAATTTCAATGGAGAAAGGGATGAATCAGCATGGAATTCATTCCTGTAATGAAGAGAATTTGTTGGAGCACAGATCAAGTCACATGCTTCATTTACTAATAAATCGTGCACTTCCACCTCTGCATAATATAATTATACAACACTGTTGCATGATATGTTGTCCTGGACCAGGAGTCCTTGTCATATTGCTGTTCCAGAGAAGCTATATATGAACACTGACAACATAACTTGGTCTGTCATGACACATCTGGCATCTGATATCCAAATAAGACTGGCCAGCCTAATGGGGCAGCCATCAACTGGGAAGTCTCTCCGAATTTTCTTTATAATAGCAATGTACAGCATCAAAGAAAGCCTTGCCAAGCAAAAAAATATGAACTAAAAGCTTTATAAATTGGCATAAATGGCATTGGAGGTGGATATAAAAGCTAGTTTCTGGCTTTGGGAGGCACAAATACTCTTCCAAAAACTAAGTGCAATGCGTAATTGAATTTTGATGCCATTTAAGGTTCACAGGAAAGATAATCTCACGGTGATCTTGTTTTTGGGGATCATCTCGAATTTTGGTTTAAACTGCCATTTTGTTGTGATACGGCTCAAGATTTAGCAATGGAAATAACTGACATACGCCAGTGATTAATCCAATCTTTATGTTTCCATCATGCTATGCCTATCCTGATATCTGTCCATTTTATTTGCAATATAGCCTATGCCTCCTTCAATATTCCTATGTCGTTATGCTATGCACAGTGTGAGTAAAAAAATTATTTAAGGTTTCCATATTTTCAATTGATTTACTGCAATTTAAACCATTCGCCAAATATGTGTTGCAATAATAAAACTTGACGGCTCACCCATTATAGTCAGACCATGCTGTCTGGTGCAACTCAGATGTCTCAGTCATGACAGAAAAATTATGTTGTCTGTGGTAATCTCATAGGATAATCTGAACGTACTAGCTCATCTTATTCCATCTACAGTCAATACAATTCCTTTGTCTTGGTTCACTAAACATTTGTCTTGGTTCACTAAACACAATATATCATCAGTATCAGAGATTGAAACAGTTTTTGCATTCGAAATTAAAAGTGAAAGACACACGAATGTTGTGAACTATGTAATTATATACATTGTACCAATAGCTTGCATGAAACATGAAACTGCAGAATTTAATTGTTTCGTTCATATAATCTTCAGTGTAGGAGAATTCACATGGCTTATAAAGAGAAGGTTAACTTTTCATACATCATCTCAGGTGAAATTTTTAAAAGGGCATCACTTGAAAAAATAGGATAGTTCCTCCAAAGTTCAATTTCAAATTTCATTGGCAAAAAATTTGTTTTTGTTTCCAATTATCAATTATCGATACTTCGGAGTTTCATCATGAGAATCAGAAAACCTCCAATCTTACAATCTTTTGTAGCCCTGATTAGATGCCAAAGACGTGAATTGGTGCATAACTTGTGCAGCACTACTCCAGTGCTATTTCCAGAAGCACCTTATGGTTTTATTCTTGTGGTTTTATTCTTATGGCTTCATTCTTATGGTTTTATTCCTCTTTGCCAACTCCAATACTTCGTGGCAATGTCTCCACTCACGTGTACGAATCCTTTGAAAAACCACCAGCTTATCCACACTTGCAGAGTCACGTACAGCCTTTATTGCAAGTAATCTGTGCATAACCTTCTTACATCATTATCAGGTTCTGGTAAGCCATTGCTTGTGAGACAAACAGACGAACCCCCTTTTGTGCTAAATTGCTTTGACGCAGTTACTATTGTTAAGAACATTTGCTTCATCACTAATTGGATTGTAAACAGTAATTCGGAATGCATGGGCTTACTAGCTTTGTAACATGGATTTTTTTTTTTTAACATGGATCTTTTTTTTTCAAGCTAAAGCTTCTTCTTCAGCATTAAATCCCGCCTATGCAATAACAGGCGAACCTCAATTAAATGAGTATCAGGCTTCTAATTTTTTCTAGTCTTCTACATAACAAGCTTCTATCCTGGTTTGCCCTACTTATTCTCCTGGGATCTTCTAGACGAATCACTCTTGGGGATGCTTCTGTGGTTCTTAATTTATCTCCATTCAATATTGCAGAGCACAGTTCCTCTGGAGAGGCAGGAGCCTGCTTATCTTCCTCTAGGTAGAGTCCTTGGATCCAGTCTGTGCTGTGTGTATTTTCCGGGCAAGTGATGAGTAGATGGAGAATGTCATTTGTCCCTTGTAGGCATCGCTGGCATATATCTGATGACAAGGCTTGGTATTTGGCCAGAACAGCAGCAGTATGAAATTTTCCAACCAACATCCTAGCTCTCGTTGATGCCGCTTCGCGGAGTGAGTCAGATTCTTGTCCGTGTAACCACAGCTGATGTGGGGTGAATTGCGGGGAATTTTCTATGAGCAGCCATTTAAGGGAAGACTTCGCTCTTGATGACTTAAGCAGCTTGAAGTGCCAATGAAGAGAGATCGCTTCCTTGACGTGACGTTTCCACATCAGTTTTGCCCAGGGGAACGATAGTTGTTACAAGCAAGAACATCATTGGTACGTAGCATACTCACTTAGGCCTATACAATTGAATAGGATAGACATCATATCAAATCATGCTTCACCTAAATACAGAAAGTAAATATTAAAAATTACTGAGATACAATAACCCATGCTGAAAAAAAAATTAGGGAAGAATGGTCAAAAATGTGTTGTGAGGATGATGGAAGGAAATGTGGCTTGTAAAATGTAGAAGGGTAAAACACAGAAAAGCAGTGGCTTCAGTTCCTATGGGGTGGGCGGGGCAGATGTCCCACCACTTTTTTTCCAAAAAAAAGGGTAAAAAAATTCAGAGCTTCCGCCACTCTGCTGTGCACATTACAAAATATTTTAAGAAGTTGTTACAGATGATTTCATATTTGTAGACATTTGAGTTAGAAAATACATCATTTTTCTTGCAATTTTCATTGGTCGAGAGAAGGTATGACACCACTCTCTCCTGAAAAGTGACATAGCGTTTTACATGGGTGACCATGGCATTCTAATAAGCCATTGATCTCCTAACAGGGACTGACTTTAGCAGTTTCAAGTGAGAGTTTCAGTTTGTGTTTCACACATTTTTGGTACACACATTCTGCAAGTCCAATAGGCTACTGTGCATTCAGACAATTGGGATCAGGTGACCATGATCCATGTAATGACTGTTTATACAGCAAATAAACATGTATAATTGTGAATATAATATTTTCTCAGAGGAGGGGCACAGCTCAGGCGGCAGGACAATGGGCTACCAATCGTGGGGTCCCTGATCTGATTCCAACAGTGATTTTCTTATGAATGTTGGCCACATCACTAGGCCACCATCCTGTTCTGAGACACTATTCAGAATTTATGATTCTGGGGAAGGGGGGAGGGGGGTTGGGAGTTTTGTTGGAACTTTCTGTCAAAAATGAATACCCCCCTTTGGTTTCATACTTATTTGTACCTTCATACAGTCCAAGCAGATTTTTGTTATGTCCCCTTTCTTTTGTTAAAATTTCATACCCCCTTAATCATATTGCAAGTAATAAGTACCCCCCTTGAAACATGTGTGAAAAATAGGTGCTCCGCCGGGCGAAACTCCCATTCCCCCAGTCATAAATTCTATTTAAATTAGTAGGCCTACTCCCCCCCCCCCCTCTTGAAGCATGTAGCACCAACTCAAGTAAAACTCCAGTCTCCCCCTCAACCCAGATTTAACATCAATTTAAACAATCAACTGTTGTACACAGGAGTGTGAGATACAACAGTTCATGAAGAAATGAAAGAGTTCATGCGGATTGCAGTTTGACATGTGTAAACAACTGCCACAATACCAAGTTGGCCTTCGCAGTATAGGCTACTATTGGTCAAAATTATGACATCCTTTTTCCAGCAATACATCACTTGCTTGAAGCAAGCTGAAAAAAGTGACACGCAATAGGCAACTTGACCAATCACCTGGCAGGATTTTCTGATGTCAGACTAGAAATTTTGCTAAATATTTTGTTATTTCATCAATGTCT
Organism: Platynereis dumerilii; assembly: GCA_026936325.1. Taxonomy (NCBI): domain Eukaryota; kingdom Metazoa; phylum Annelida; class Polychaeta; order Phyllodocida; family Nereididae; genus Platynereis; species Platynereis dumerilii. The sequence continues at coordinate 81,430,687 of JAPTHN010000003.1, forward strand.
ACAAATATGAAATCATCTGTAATGCCCCACCACTTTATTATGAAAATGACACCACTGCAGAAAGGTAACCAATATGAATTTCTGAATGAAGTTTCTAATTTGCGAATTACGAAGCTCGGATAACAGTGCCAATTCTGCAAGAAAAGCAAAAAGAGTAGGTTTAAGGTGTCATCTGATTATAAAACAAATAAGATTGACATATGGGGAAAATGACAGGCCTGTGCAGTGACCTTTTAAATGTCAACTTGGCAGTGAACTGAAATTACTTCTGGTGACCTCATCTGCATCTTTTCTTAATGTATCTTGGATGTTTAAAGTAAAAGAACTGCATTCATAAGCTCACACTGCATGCACACCAACGTGCACCAGTTTCTTTAATCATGTTGACCAAATGCTGTTGACTTAGACAAGATTAAGACTGTCAGGTGGCCAAACCATGTGCACACTCTAAAAAAAATGGGGACAAAACTGGTTTTTTAGATTCAAAATGGTTTTTTGAAAAACCAAATTTCAATGCAAAACCAACATGGATTTTTAAAAAAATCCATATTGGTTTTTTGCATTGAAATTTGGTTTTTCAAAAAACCATTTTGAATCTAAAAAACCAATTTTGTCTGAAATTTTTTAGAGTGCATGCAACTTGCAGCCTCATTTCGGTGCATAGAGGTGAATCTGTCTCTCCTGCAACCCTTTACTCTAGACACCAAGGGTGCTGAACTCACTGCACTGTCTTCATTAAATTTGGACATGGTGCCAGATTAGGCCTAAGTCAGGTCTTCAGATGCATTGATCAGAGGGATGGCATGCGACATTGCAAGAGTTGAACGACAAAATCAGCAAACCATCAAGACTTCTGAGGTGTGATGAAAAACTTGTTTTTCTGGATAAGATGGTCTAGAAAATTTTCATTTGTAAACTAAACCCATCCGGGTCAATAATAGCAGCACTGCTTTTAATATTATTCCGCCAGAAAGTCCTTAAGCGGCAGGCTGGTGATATAATGAAGTATTGTGCCCCATCTATAAATCTAAATGATCTACTGCCGTGTCATATCAGTGATTACATAAAGCGTGAAGGATAGAGTGAAAAAGTGTACATACATGCTTGCAGGTGATTATGAGATGAGAAATATATGGTGGGCAGTCTGATGTCTGATACCATTCTGATATTTTTATATCAAAAATTAATCTTTTATTGATCAATGCATACAGTATCCCCAGAAAATGAGTACACCCTAGCGACATATTGACTAATTTGCTTATAAGTTGGGAACCAACTTAAGTAATCCAACTTAACCCATATATGATATCCCTTGGAAAATGTGATTGTAAAATTTCAATGGTGCAGACTTACATATTTTGTAAGTTGTGAGTGTTTAAAATAACTGTGCTGCAAAATAAGTGAGTACACCAAATGCAAAATATACATGGGGTGATCTAAAAATTGGCAAATTTTACATGTTCACATCATGGAAATTGTGTAAAAATTATGTAATTATGAAATAGATCAAATCCAGTGGCATATTTAAGGGCGGCCATTGGGCATGGCCCCCCGCCCCCAGGCCAAAAATTAACACAGAAGAGATAGGAAAAGCTGCGGAGCGCCCTGTATTCACCCCTTGTAATGAACCCCCGTTCCCATGCCATTTCTAGATACGCCCCTGATCACATCAACTTTATGTCACAAAAAGAGGAGGAAATTCCAGTGGCCACTGTGGATGCCGTGGAGTGGCAGACATTTCCAGAGGTAGTCGTCTCAAATCAGCAATGCTATTTCAATGGAGAGAGAGATTCCTTTGCATCACAATATGATGCATGCACCCTCTGCCACTCGTAATGCGGCAGTAGAAATTGGCTGTCCTTTGCTATAAACTTAGTGGATGTGATGTAATTTACACTGACAATGCCATTTTCCAAAATAAAAATTTTCACTGCCACTTATACACAATAATTACTCATTTCTCAGGTCATGCCAAAGTCTGTTTTGCATTGGGCGAACTCACTTATTTGGTGGCACTTTTACCTTTTAATACTTGTCAGTTACAAATAATTGATTGCATATCTTTCAAAGTTTACATGGACATTCTGCTAGCCCAAAAAGGCATAATAATCCATTCTTGGGCGTAATGTGTTATCCTCCTGAGAGATAAAAGTTACTCCTTTTAGTGGGGATACTCAGGGACCAAACATTAGAACCCTGGGGGTGAATAAACACCCTGAAATTATAAATAGTACACCATCAGGTGTAATGCATGACTCTGTGTTTTACACCTCTGAGGGTTTTAGTGTACTCCATAGGGTGTTTCTGTTTCCTTATACTAATTTGTTTTTACACCCTGCAGACTATAGAAATACACTCTTAGGCATAATTTTAATGCCTCATGGTACACTGTAAAATCGGAAGCACTGATTCAGCTCAATTGATTGAGTGAGATGGTTGCACAAGTTGATTGAGCTAACATAGATTTTAAAAATGTTTTAAGCTGAGATAACTCAAAATACCGAGCTGAGATAGCTCAAAATACTAAGCTATGTTGACTAAGGTATTCAAGCTGAGAAAACTCAAAACAATGAGCTGTGTTGACTTACAACTCAAAATATTGAGTTTTGTTGACTTATTGATCCAAGCTGACATAACTCAAAATTTTGAGCCGTGTTGACTTCCATTTAGTTGTTTTTGATTTATATTTGTGTGACCTGTCTTATAAAGTTATTTATGAATGCGGGCTGTAATCCCAAAATATTGTTTGATCTCTCGAGGGGATCCACCTGATCCAGTAATCTTCATTCTAGCACATCATGGACAGGCCCAAGATGCATTCAACACAGACCATTGCATCACAAGGAGATTTAAAAAATAATTACTTGTGAATAAATCCCAATGGCCTGTGGCTCATCTGAGTTGGTATACGGTGCTAGAAGCCTATAATATGTATATTTGAACACAATCTGACTTGGTAATGTTGGTTGACGTGTGTGAAAGCATGCCTCTAATTACTCCCACAAATTAATTTAAGAGAGATAAAAAAAAAAGTTACCAGCTAATGTGGTGTGCTACTCAGTTTTCTCTGGGATCGTGTAATATAAATATTCTTTTTTCTTTTAAGTAAATAATTATTTAAAAGTAAATGCACTGTTATGAGAAGTGCTTGTTATAGATGGCGCTATATGTGGCATGGCTGAGATGTCAAGCTATCTACAACAACTGAAGCTTTCATGTTTTCACAGCTTAATGTTATGATTCGTTTGGACAACTTACAGCATTGAGCTATCATACCTTGACAACTTATAGGATTGAGCTATCATAGCTTAAAAATTATTAACATTCTCAGACAGCTCAAATTATTGCTTCAGCAGAGTTTTCAAATTTTACAATGTAGGTCTACACCTCTTGATGGTGAGAAATACTCCTTTGAGTGTTACAAATAACTATCTTACTATTGTGGTGTTATATATATATTGATGGTCTAACACCATAGAGAGTAATATATACACCTCTTGCAGGTTAGGTCAACTCTCTTAGGTGAAATACTTTGGTACTACCTCCAGAGATGCTGTGGCTCTACTGCCTATAGTAGAAAAAATAAATTGTCAATTTATTTATAAATTATGTAGCTAAAAAGTAATTTATTTCCATAATGAGAAAACTACATCAACTTCATATTGTGCAGTCTTTATTATTCAAAAACAACATGACGCACAAGAAAATGGCTTGTATAAATTAAAAACAAATGACATAATAACAAATTTTTATTGACAAAAGAAACTAAAAGTACGTTGTAACAATTGGCAACACTACGGTTTTACCTGTGTCATTGGTAATTAGACTTATAAAGAGAGTACAGTCATTGACACACCCAAGGAACTACAGAGAACACCTTCTTGCTAATACTGAATTATCTGGGGGAGTTATCATTACTCTGGTGGGTGAGAGTTCATGTCAGAGGGGTGTACTCCTACTCCAACACCTTTAAAAGAGTACTTCTTTTCGGCTGACAGTGTTGGTGGATTATTTCACTTGAGTGTGGAGCTTTGAGCAAATTAATCCAGGAGTCGCAGGGGTGTACTCCTTTACTGGGGATACTGTATTAATCTTGTGTGCACATAATGAGGTTTAACGCTATTATCTATAAGTCATACATAAATTGACAATTTATAAGGCTCTCCTTTTGTCCTCTCACCCATCCAAAATCACCCCCTACCTCTCAATTTACCCAACCAGTTACACCTCACCGCATGCCTCTGGTGTCATTTAGGCCTAAAGTTATGTAATCAAGGAAATGGCGTAGTAGCTCCCTCATCAGTGGCGTCCCTATGGGGGGCACGTGTCCCCCATATTGGACCTGTGCCCCCCCAAGCGCCCCCAATATGAACTTTCCAAATCTGGCTAAAATATACAATTAGCATAGTGGGTGCCCCCCCAGAGAATCGCGTGCCCCCCAGGTGCCCCCCCTCCCCCGCTCGAGACACCCCAGTTACGCCACTGTCCCTCGGGTGTATTTAGTGGCAAGTCTCTCAAATATCATAACCTTTTCAAGATTAAATGGAATGTGGTGTGTCGTCATAGCATAGTGGCTAACCGGCAAAACTGTCCTGCAATCTGCATGGAGGATGTAGGTTCAAAACCCGCTCTGGTCACTCACTGCGCAAGTGAACGTGGGCCTGAATGAAAACCAGTGAAAGGACTTAATCAGCTATCCATGTTCAATATATTAAGCTCCTCTAACCTTTTGACCTCAAGCCTATCAGTTTCTTTATTGATATATATGTGCACTGCAGGGGGTTACTAGTCACCAATTCGGCCAATAATCTTGGAGGGCAGCTTTATAGAATATAATAGAATATAATTGGGTTCAGGTTCAGGAAGACAGCGAAATCATTATACATTGCAGATGAATTGAATGGTGAACTTGCTGTATTCTTTGGCAGTGTTTGTCAGTTGTGTAATAAGACAAAGTCTGTATGAGAACAAAATGCATGAATCCTCCTTTCTATTTCACTTCATCATAATTATGAGCAAACATTAATATTTCATAAATAAAGAATAATCCATGAAATTTCATTGGTACGTCTCTGTGGGCTCATTTAATGGACCTATATTATTATTTTCTGCATCTATCTATCTATCTATCTATCTATCTATCTATCTATCTATCTATCTATCTATCTATCTATCTATCTATCTATCTATCTATCTATCTATCTATCTCTCTATCTATATATCTATCTATCTATCTATCAGTCTTTCTCTTTCTTAAGCTGTCTCTCTGTCTATCTATCTATTCTTCATCCTGATATGCTCTTTGCCAGAAACTGCTGATTGGCCTGCAACCTTCCATTTAGAGGTAATTGGCTAATATTAGAAGCTGCACAAAAGTTCTCAAGTTAACGCTGGGTAATCCACTATGAAATCCATGGCTAAGCATTTAATTACTGCTATTCCGAGCAAGTCTCAGCATTTTGCGCTGCCAGTTTCCAATTTGAAATAGTTTCCAATAATTCTCATCTTGACTATACAAGGTTCCGTAAATATGCATTTCTCATTAATATGGGCCCATGCACTATGATTCACATTTGAATCGACAATAGCTTTATCATTTTTCTTGGTAATGTTATATCTCTCATTCTGTATACTTTACATACGGATAAATCATTAAGTGAGCGATACAGGAAAATTTTCCAATGCCCCGAGCAGACAAAGAGTCCAATCTCATTCCCAATCCCAGTTTAGACAAACTGTTTAAATATTTGAGTCACAAATAATTTCAACTGTAGCTAGTTGTCAATGAGGCAAAATCTGCTCAGCAAAACCTTTCTAAAACAAGAGAGGAAAATAATATTTTTTTTCTTTACAAAATTAGGGAAGAAAGAAAACTCAAGATTTATTGTCATGTTGCCAAAGGAGAAGCTTCTCGTGTTGACTGAAAGTTAAGAAATTGAAGTCTTGTAGGACCCTGGACACCAGGTGCTGGAACAAAATACTCAGAGGAAGATAGATGGACACCTGGACAGGAAACAGAAAGAAAGGCAAAGCAAAATCTGTTGGAAAGAATGTGTTGCCACTCCACTGTCCTATCAAGTGATGCCTAAGTTCTGTAAGAAATCATTAACTCCGGAATCAAACACAGGTATCTCAGCTTGTTCAGATGACAGAATTATGATAATGCGGTCATTCATTCTGTACCTGACAAATTGTTCTGTGTTAGCTTTCTTCACACAATCAGTAAATGATGAATATAGATTGATATATGAGAGGTTTTCCAACTTATTTTTCCAGGTCAAGTGTCACATTTTGCCTGTCTAATGACAAGAACTGGTTTGCTTGCAAAACAACACATAGATTTGAAATATGTTGGAAAAGACAAGGTTGCAAGACTTCATTAACTTTGCTCTAAAGTCTAGATAAGCCTTCACCGCTCCGTTTGAGAAAAGGACATTGGTTGTGGTTGCAAGACTTATAGCGAGTCTGAAGATGCATTCCAGACATTTCTGTTTTGCTAAAATTTCTCGGACTTTCTTCATGATTCAGAGGATATTTGAAAACTTTTCCACACAGTTACAAGAATATTTCTTTCATTTTCTGAGATATCTAGTTCAATTAGGCAATGTGGCCCCAAGCAGTCTTATAATTGGAAACCAACTCTCTTTCTGTCTGGAAAGATCTTAGGAAGGCTCTTGTTGAGACTGAATTTAGATTTTTACTAGACATTGAACTATCCTGTATATTTGAATTTCTAAAGGTGAAAGTATCACTTTTTCTGCCTGAAATTACAAAACCAATTGCTGCAGACAATCTCCAAATCGTGCCTAATTTTACAATCGGGCATGGTTATTTCTCCTATTGGCAAACTATTTCAACTATTGGCAAACTATTTCTCCTTATGGCAAAATCTTACAACTTTGCCCAAAGGAGCAATTTGCTATTCTAACTATTGGCAAACTATTGTAACTATTGGCATACTTTGCCAAAAGGAGCAATAAGCTATTTTAACTATTGGCAAACTATTGTTCCTATTGGCAAAATTTGCCAATCTCTAAATATCTTTTCGGGCCACTTAGAACATTAACAAATAGTTTTAAAAATCGTGCCCATTCCTGCAATTATCGCCCACTTTTGATATTAAAATGCGGGGCTCAGCAGTGGAAATCCCAAAATGCGGGATTCGGTTTTTTGCGATTTGCGTGACTTCTAGCAAAGATACAAACTTGATTTTTTGTAGGGACCATCTCAGATCTGTGTAATAAGCTCCAAATGAGGAAAGATTTTACAGTGGAGGTCCCTAACTAAAGGGGCAAAAAGAATCAGCCAAGTGCTATTTGTCATCAATTTATGTGTACTGCAGTGGTGGAGCTTCTTGAGTTTCTGGAGGGGGCCAATAGGAAGTTGGCCTTGCAGATATACTTTCCCTATAGCAGGAGTACCCTCCAAATTTACCTCCAATATTAGGTGGGTACTCATGCTACAGTGAAGGTAACTGTGACTACAATTTACAAATCAAGTATATATTTGCCCCTCTTTATGCTCAGTAGCTCCTTCACTGCATGACCTTGGGAGCCACTCAACCATGACTGTCATGGTTGAGTGATTGGGGACCATATCCAAAGCACACCTGGAGCATAATATTATCCCATAGAGATTTCCTTCAAAATATTATATAGCCTATATAAGTGTATAAAGATTTGAGATGATATAAGACAAGTGATAAAAGAAAACACTGTATGAGAACATTAGATATTCAACTTCTCACAAACTGGCCAGTCTAAAAGTTTAATAATCCAAAGATTATGCAAGCCACAATTAGTTTGTTGTAATGGAAATATAAATTTCATGTTCATGACAAAGAATATAAAAGAGCTTCTCATTGCTTGGTTTGATGTCTATGTTAAGAACACCTGTAATTAGGCATGCCTAATCATGAGGGAACATGTATTAGGTTTGTTAAATCAAACACTCACAGTGGTACATTGGAGGTATACATGTAAATATCCCACAATAGGCAGTGTAGTTCTGGCAAAAAACCATGTGATTCACACCATGTGGTTCATCGTTGTGAACAACATGAAAGAAGTCCTGACGTTGTTATGTAAACAATAGACAGGAAAGTGATGACGTCACAATGTTTTGACGCTCTGACTGGTCGTTGTGGTTGCTAGGGATATTTTTGGCGCCATTCAAACAAAATAGTGCCATATGAAATCACTCAATTTTTTCAACTGGAGGTTTATTTTTATTGTGGGATATAAATAAAACTTAATGGGAGTGTGGTTCACAGCAATGAACCTCACTCATGTCAGGTCTGCTGCAGAATAAACACTCGTCCTTCGGACTCGTGTTGTATTCTTCCGCGACCTGACATTCATGAGGTTCATTGCTGTGAACCACACTCCCATTAAGTTTTATCATACTACACATACATAAAACATTATTTGAATATTTGGAAAATAAAATATGTGTTTGAAGAAACCTCAGGTCCCTACAATTCTTTTTTTAAAGAATTTCTTGTTTACCATTAAATTCGGCTTGAAAATAGCTATTTCTAGAGGTCAGTTTTATTGCTCTAGCCTGACTAGAAGATTTTCTAGAATTTATCGATTTTTATTTAATAAATTATTTATAGGCCTAAATATATGATCAAATTCTAATCTATAGGCCTATGGCCTACTGGACAGCTCCATATACTATGTTGTGGACTGCTGATTGATTTTGTTTTTTGTTTTTTATTGTTATCACTTTGGTCAAAAGTTGTCCGTCCGTCGGGCGGGCGTCCGGGCGGTCGGGCGTCCGGGCGGTCGGGCGTCTGGGCGGTCGGGCGGCGGACGGATAGAGAGTTTCCGGGCCAGAACTCGGGCCCTATTGCATGTACATAGATGAAATTTGGTACACATATAGCCCATATGGTCTGGTTGTGCCTTTTGATGGTCTGATTGCTAGAGAATCCATACTTTTTGAAATATTAAACAAAAAGATAAAAAATTATTTTTTTCGTTTCCGGATCAAGACTCGGTCACTATCGCATGTACATGGATAAAATTTGGTACACATATAGCCTATGTGGTCCAATTGTGCCTTTTGATGGTCTGATTGATGGGTATTCTAGTTTTTGAAATATTGAGAAAAAATAATAAAAACAATTTTTTTTCATTTCTGGCCCAAAACTTGCCCAGTATTTCATGTACATGGATGACATTTCATACACATATCACCTATATGATGCTGTTGTGCCTTTTGATGGTGTAATTCATGGTCATTCTATACTTTTTGAAATATTGACAAAATATATTGCAAATTATAATTTTTGGTTTCTGGTCCAAAACTTAGCTTCTCTTGGATGTACCTTGACAAAAATTCATCCACATATTGCCTATAAAGATCTTTCACTGGTCTCATTGATAGGTAGTTTTAACACTTTTTAAATATTTAGAAAAAAATTGAAAAATATAAATTAATATACTTATTGGTTTTCGACCCACAGCTCATAACCTATTCCCTGTACATGTATGAAACTGCAACATGTGTAAATTTGTCTAGTTCAGCCTTTCCATGGTTTTACATAACCTGGCAGGCAGGCGGGCAGATGGTAGGGCAGCGGGTATATAGATAATTTCAGGCCAAGATTTGGCCACGATTGCATTATACCAATTTTGTCAACATCGCTTTTATGACTTTACAGATGTCTTTCGCTGAAGGTTTGCTGCTGCGCAGCCTATGTTTTTACTCCAAGTAAGATTTTTATTAGTTCACTAGAGACAACTGTGTGTTTTTTCTGCCCACACTGGCCATGTTGGCAATGCACAGAAGAGTATTGTACATACTCGAACACCAAATGAGGGACATATATGTATGTAGGCCTAATATGTAGGCCCATTAACCAAAAATGATAATAAATAAATAAACTATATGTATAATTATGTAAGTTTTCTTTGAAAAAAATACTGACATTTCCAAATTCCAATTGCCTACTGGTTGTAGACCTAAGCCCTCAGCACCCCACCCCACCAAGCCCAAGGAACATAATATTATATATTCACCTCTGAAACCATCTTTTAAGCTTATTAATTAAAATTTAATTGAAGTTTAATTTGGTTGAATTAGTCAGATTAAATATCATGCTTTGATGGAATTTTTTCTATATTGCCAAGAATCTATAACCAGGCAAACTGAACACATCTCTACAAGACAAATCTGACACTCAGACTATCAGTGAAAAAATTAAGGTTCAGATTATGCTATTTCAATTTTACTTTTAACGAATATTTTCATATTATCCAAGCTATGAACTTGTATTCTAGCTGAGTGAACAAGACTCTCCAAGACGCATCTATTGGTGCAAAAATTACGCTTCTATCATTATTAGAAGTCCTTCAAATAAAAACCCAGCCTAATTCACTTATTTCTATAGAAAAATCGGCAAATTCCGCGATCCCACTTCCCGCAACCACGAACCGCATTTCAGAAAAGACGTGGGCGATAATTGCAGAAACGGGCATTCACTATTTGTGAATGTTCTAAGTGGCCCGAAAAGACATTAAATGAGCGATAATTGCAGAGATGGGCATGGCTTTTTCTTTGCCAATATCTAAATCAAGGCTTTTTTAGTCTTTTGACTATTTAGAGATTGGCAATTTGGAGATTGTTGACGCACCAATAATAGCATTTTTGACTGCTGTTTGATGGCAATTGACGGACTTTTAATTACTCCCCTCCTCCTGACAAGCAGGGTCTATGGTTATGATATGAGTTCCCCTGTTTGATGTAAAATGTTCACAGGTGCAGTATAAAAAATAATACTTTGCATATTCCCCTGACCTAAAGGAGATGTATATTAGATTAGCCTTCAAAGACCTGCCATACCCAACAGGCCATCAACTGAACTAAACCTTGTAAGGGATAATGTACTCGGGTCTCATAATCTGAATCACACTACCACTTCTCCAAAATATTGCAGTTCTATAATAAAACTTAATGGGAGTGTGGTTCACAGCAATGAACCTCATGAATGTCAGGTCGCGGAAGAATACAACACGAGTCCGAAGGACGAGTGTTTATTCTGCAGCAGACCTGACATGAGTGAGGTTCATTGCTGTGAACCACACTCCCATTAAGTTTTATTTATATCCCACAATAAAAACAGACCTGCAGTGATAATAATTAATAATTTCAAGAGGCACTATTTTGTTTGAATGGCCACAAAAAGATCCCTAGCAACCACATCGACCAATGAGAGCGTCAAAACATTGTGACGTCATCACTTCACTGCCCATTGTTTACATAACAACGTCAGATAATGAGATGCATGTGGTTCACAACGATGAACCACATGGCTTGAATCACATGGTTTTTTGCCAGAACTACACTGCCTATTGTGGGATATACTGCTATCTCCACTTTTTTCTGTGCTGTTTGACAGTGCTGCCCTGCTTAGTATTTGTGTACATACATTTGTCCATGCATTACCCCTCACAAAAGATCACTAGCCTCAGTTGTCTGCCTTCTTCCTGCACAACGAGATATTTTTTTCTCGCTTGGCCATTTTAATTTTGAATTCCCGGAACGCCATTTTAATTTTGAATTCCCGGAACTCGATGACTCCCATTTTGAACCTCAAGTTTATATTATGCGTCATAGAAAAGTCTGAGATTTTCAATATGAAATCTGGCAGTTCAGCAACTTTAGCTTGGCCTTTCAAAATCACATCCTAAAAAAAAACACACACACAATTTTTACCTCATTGTTATACATTATACAAATTTCTTGGATGAGCCCATTTTCCAATACTGTTGTCAGAAGATATTTGTCACACTGTCACAGCATGACTCAAATTTAAAGGAGCTTAAAACACTTGGACCCTCATAACAAAAACAACAGAATGATGTAGTGACTTCAGCTTCCAAAATAATTGGCTGTCACTGAGGCAAAAAGGGCCACAATAGCTATGAGAAGAAAAACTAAAAAGTTGGGGGGGGGGGGGAGAAATTATATAGAGACCTCATACAATAAACGAGTAACGTCAAGAGAAGTTCAAAGAGTGCCACTCTGGTAGGTCTTCTTGAATAACAAAGTAGGAACAATAAAGTGAAGGTGGATTGGTGCTGTTCTTTAAGGCTGATATCCATAGCAGTATAGTGGCACTAGAGAGATGCTGCTCTCTCATCTGATCCTCCAATATACCTCCAATATACCTTCAAATGTCGACTACTAGCTGCCCAGCCTACTGTAATAGCCATGTCATTTTTTTTTATGCTAACTGAAGTTTCAGCCAAATGTGTTCAGTGCTGCATGAAACTTTGAAAGAAACAGCAAAGAGGGATGTTTTGCAATTGGGACAACTGATGACATGAACTCATTCACTGCATCATGAAATGGATTTTTTTTAGGTGAATGGAATGTAATTAGCTACCAATCTTTGCTGGCTTTAGAAACAGAACTTTATGAAAGAGTCAAAATCTTAGACAAGTTAGTGAACCCTTTTTCCCATTTAAATTACACATTATCGATACTTGCTTTAGGGGCGACTCACTAAAATCTGCTTATCCTCACATGGCTTAGTTGATAGCCACTTAATAGCCACTTAATCGTGGCAGGTGAAACATGCGTCCCAAGACTAATCTCACACTATGCGACCCTAAAGCCAGAGATATGCCAGAGATTATTGTAATGGGTTTGCTTGGGGACATTTACATACACTGGAGAACATTGTGGAGTTGTATAAATGTCTTGATAGTTTATGCCAGCATAGAGCTCATAACGTTCATAATTATCTGCCCTTTGTGATAAAATAATTTTTTTGCCTTGGTGGTCTTCCAATCAAACTAAATTAAAATATTTTCATATATATAAATAGGTTGTATATACTGCCAAACCTCTTAAATAATCAGTGAAAATCAAGTTTTTTGGGGGGGAGTATCTTTTCTTTTACTGTTTAGTTGACACTTGTGTCGCCCTCTAAAGATGCTTATATGGAAAATAAATATGTCTTTTATAATTTTCTGCCTGATTTCTGTATCAAGTGTCCACATGTTGTTTTCTTATTTTACAGACGCCGGAATCCAGGCCTCTTGCAAACATTACACCAATAAGGTATATATGTTGGTTTGGCTTGTGTCAGAGTTCTGCTGCATTTAATTATATCAGTCATTAAGTTACAGCAAACAACGTAAATTTTCGAGATGAATAAAAATGAAAAAGACAGTAAAGAGGCACAGAAACAAACAATACTCTATCAATAAATTGACAAGACGTACATGTATATTTGTGAAACTCACCTTTCTGTATGGAATTACTAATGTATGATTTTCTCGATCACAAATAAAGCGGTCCTTATCAACTGCAACATTTATAAAGAAATCTCACAACATTACCTTTGCATAGATGCAATTATACAACATTGTTGTGTGTTGAATTAGTCTGGCAATATTCTTCTTCCGGAGAAGTTATATAAATACTGACAACATAACCAGGTCTGTCATGACACATCTGGCAGCTGATCCCAAAATATGACCTGCCAGTCTAATGAGGTAGACATCAACTTGGATGTCTCTGACAATTATCTTCTTGCATAAAATTGTCAATATCATCAAGAGGAGCCTCACCGAGGAATTATTTATACAAATTATGATGACATGACTACACATATGTTTCATAATTTCCATTGCAAAATCCACCTTGTGGGACCCTGGTGCTGAAAAGAGTAAGTTGACTTGGTATGGTATTCTTACAACACATGTACGGGACATTCAGAGAGTTCTAACCAATTTTTTTTGGCAGACCCTTCTTTTTGAAGCAGCTAAATGAAATTTTCACAGAACCATGTTAAGGTATGTATACCACTATCTATTCAGAAAGTATCATATCATATTGTACTCAAGATTACTCTTACTTTAATCTTTTGACGATGTACTATATAGTTACTTTACTCTAATAGTCATGCAGTACTTGTACTTCCAGTGCTCACCCCAGCTCTGCTGCTGTATTCCACAAAATCTCTCATATAATTCAAAGAATTGTCTAAGTTATCCATACTTGCTTCAGGGGCGACGCACTAAAATGTGCTTATCCTCGTATGGCTTAGTTGATAGCCACATAATCATTGCAGGTGGAACATGCGTCTCAAGACTAATCTCATATTTGGGACCCTAAAGCAAGAGATATGTCAGGGATTATTGTAATGGTTCACCAGGGGACATTGACATACACTAGAGAACTTTGTGGTGTTGCATATTATTATTTTATTTTTTTGTATTTTCTACCATTATAGGGCTGGCAACGTCCATATCTGCCCTTTGAGATACAAGAATTTTGCCATATTGGTGGTCTTCTTATCAAGCAAAAATATAAATTTTCATTGTAATACATATGAAAAAAGGGGTATAATCAGCAAAACACTTCCGTCTGTCTCTAATGCTGTTCATATAGAAAATAATCCTCTCACTATTTTATTCTTGATATCAGAATAGATAATCCATAGTAGTCTCATCCACATATATGAACAGCCAGCATGCAGCTTTCTATACCTTTGATCTACAAGGCATTGATCGGGATTAAAGTGCGAATAGAACCAGTTCAATAAAGCAGCAAAATTGTTCTTGAATACATGTTAACTATACAACAATATTTTGAGAAAGTCTTTTGAAAAATATAGTTAGCCTTGCTAACTCTTAACCCACACTAAATTACCATATATATGGGACATTTTTCATTGAAAAGATTAGAATATAACATGAGATAGAATACAATGCAAATATAAAGATTAAAATCAGTATTGAGAAATCTCAATTAATGCACTAAGTGCTAACATCATTATTTAATTAAATTGAAAGAATATTTTATATGTGCACAATAAACGTGCCTGTTGTAATTGAAAGTGGCACATCTTTAATTGAGAGTCATTGTTTCCATAAATGAAAGTCAATGTTCTATTTATAGCCATGGCATTAAACAACATTGAAGTTGTGCTAAGTTCATTAAACTTGATGAACTGTGAAAGAACTTAAAGCTCATAACGACCTTTTAAAGTCTGTAACACACTTGTTGTGCTTATTAAAGAGTTCATGTACCATAATCCGGTTGTTGCCCAAGTGCAAACTGTGGAGATTGCTGTGCAGGCTGATCCAGGTCAAGGTGGTCATGATCCTCTGGGGGCTCCATTGTTATAGCAAGAAAAGTTGACACAAGTCAAGCTATGATGTATAAAGATGATTTATTCATCATGGATAAAAACCCTGTAACAAAATACACAGAAATGAATAACAAAATAAATGGAATGAATTACAGTGTCACATAGTTGCATTTACAATTTATCTGACTAAAGATTATTAATAATATTCATGACTAGAAGTATGTATAAGTTTGACATGTTAATAATCATTAGTTGAATTAAACACAAGTAGATGTGAACTACTAATAAAAATACATGTAAGTACTGAAGCAAATATTTATAATATTCTATTGAGGTACTATTTATCATTTAATTAATATTAATGATCAGTGAACAATTATAATTAATAATGGAATAACCATCTTACCCAAAATGGGGTTCTGTGAAGCAATGGCCAAACCACATGTTTTCAATGGTGAACCAAGTTGGCACCTAACCAAATAACAAAACATGTGTAAGCTAACTGGTATAATATATGACTCCTAAGCTTTCTATAAATTCATAAGGAAATTTGTAACTAATTATTTGTATTGCAAAATGTATAATTGAATGATAAATTTGACTAGAATAAAATATTAACAAAAGACATACCTTAACATGATATTGGTTGCCAATGCAGTAATGCAGAGTTAAGTCATCAGATGTTGCCTGGAGAGCAGCTTAGACAAAACTGAGAGTGATCAGTGTGGTCACTCAAGCATTATGCTTTAAAATTGGGTCAATGCCCTAGTGGCCTTGAGGTGAGTAACAGAGCTAGGTGCTGCTGCCCTCTGTCCTAACCATTGATCATGACTAAAATAATGCCAAGCATCATTACTATAATAGGCAAATTTTGCACTGCCACACAAGAAAAATGAAATTGAGTTTTGATGTCATTTAAGATTCACAGGAAAGACAATCCTCCCCGAGGAAGGTGAAATTGATCTGCCAGGATGGAGCAGGAACCCCTTTGTTTTTCAGATGGGGATATGGATGGTTTTCGAAAGCTTTGGTGAGCTAAAGATGAATTCGGCGATCATTCATCTCCGAAAGAAAGTTTCAAATACACATCTAAAGTATTGATTCTTGATCTTTGTATATATGATTGCAGTTATTGCTATTATATTTTCCAATTTTTTCTGCTTCTAAGTGCAGCTCATTAGCTTATTTCTGCTGCATCCACATGGTATTTCCTTGCTTTATAGAGTCCTAAGTAATGGACTTCATCATTCTGGCGGATGATGCTCCAACTGGTAAGAGTCAAAATCGAACTCGATACCCAGGAATTCGATACCAAGCACACTACGACTGTGCAGACCCCATTGTAACCACAATTAAAGCCTTGTAGATCAGGGAATATAACCAGCTGCATGACAGATGGTAATATACCTATGGTGGATTAGGCTCCTCTTAGTGTTTTATATTGATATCTAGAAGAAAATTGTCTCTTAATATAGCCAGAACTGCCCTCCCCCTCCCCCCACCACATAATTGCATGACGCTGAGAATAGGAAGGGACACAATGTGAGTTTTGGAAGACAAAGAAAATTCACAATAAGAAAAAAGAAGAAAAACAAGAAGATGTATTATAACGAGACAAAAAATATGAACAATTATCTTCATAATCATGACAATCCTTATCAACTACATCATTTATACTGAAATCATGCACCATTACCTTTGCACAAACATAATCATACAACATTGTTGCATGACAAATTATTCTAGTCATTCTGCTTCTAGAGAATGTATATAGATACTGACAAAATAATTTGTTCTGTCATGACACATCTGGCATCTGATCCCAACATAAGACAGGCCAGCCTAATGGGGTACCCATAAACTTTGCTGTCAAAAAAAAAATAATAATAATACAAAAAAAAACTGATAACTACCTTCTTATATCCAATTGTCCATATCAGGTTTCGACAGGAGTCTCTTCGATGAATTATTTGCCTTCTAATGTATTTTACTAATTTCAAGGCTTTGATGGCTTTTTTGCAAAAAAAGAATAAATTGATGTGTAAATGTAGTACGTATCATAATTATTGACGTGTTGCAGTAAAGCTAAATGGATGAATGGATGGATGATCAGGGCTTTGCGTCCTAAATAGGACAGGAAGGGGACCAGCAATTGAATGGAGTAATGACATCTGAATTGATAAATTCAAGAGCTGTCCAGCAGATGTTTCTTGTAGGGATCATTGACTGCTTATTCAAGTGGTTATCTAATATATTTCCATTGCGTAATGCCTATGGGTCCATTTCAATTCTCAAATTATCTCAAAATATTGTCCTCTATCTGCCATAACATTCCCATGGACTTACCATACACAGCATGAAATAATCAATACGTAAATCCTTTTATCCATATATTTAAAAAAAAAAGAAACAGCTGCAAAGTATGTGCTGCACCATTAGTCAGTACTTGCTGTCGGGTGCCACTTTGGTAATGAACATCTCACAGGACTATCATAACTTAGAAGCATAGCTATCTCAAACCACAGTATGTACACTTCATTGAACATGCAGTGCTGCTGTGAATGTAAAGGTTAATTTCTGAAGCTCTCTGATGAATATCCGGCTGTGAAACTTGAAGTACTTATAAATGCTGGTCATTTTTAGATAAAATTAATGCCTCTAAAAATATTTCATATGGTGGATGTCTTGATATTGACTTGTCTCCCTTTGGAATTCCAACTCCAAACTGAAATTCGACTGTCAACAGGTACCAATGTTGGATTTATAAATGTTACCTTCAACGTTGTAAATGAACGTCTGGCTCAAGTGCCACTCAGAAGTAAGTTTTATTACAACATTTCTTTAAGTCTTAAATAGTCTTTTTCTTCTTTGCTAACTTCATTCGTAGCAGGGATAGTCCCTAATCACTAACACAGAATCCTTTAAAAAACCAGCAGCTTGTTCACACCATCTTATTGAATCACTAAGGGCATTTATTGCGTGTAATCTTTGCATAACTTCCTTATGTCATTATCACGTTCTGGTAATCCCTTATTTCTAAGACAGCAGTAAGACAAGCACACAAATCCCCTTTATTGCTAAATAGCATTGGTGCAGTACTTGCCTGTTGTTAGGAGCATTGGCATCTTAAAAATCATAGTGGTAGGAATCTGATTCTAAAGGATCTTTTTTAAAGCAGATGCAACATCATCTGTGTATAGTTTGTTAGCTCATTTGGACAGAAATGCATGCATGCCAAGGAGCAAAACTCTAATAAACCAGACACTTCAATTTACATAACATCATATCATATATCTGGCAGCTCATAAATTCTTACTGAAACAAATACCAAATTAATTGGGCATGTGAGGTTAAAATAAGATTTGACATGATTTTGAAAAACCATTTGACATGAGATTTTTTATGAAACTTCACTCTGACGGATATGTAACCAACAGCTTTTTTTGAGCTGTACATATTACCCATGGTACGTAATTAAAAAATAAAGAAAACCTTTTTTTAAATTTCACACAATTCAAGTGTGTTCTCAAGAAGGAAGCAAATATACCTAGAAGTAATTAGCTCCCATTGCATGCACATGTATCAACATGGACAAGTTTCTTTAATCAGATTAATCAAAGATTGTTTACCCTCAGCTGACCAAGACTTGTTAGGTGGCCAAGCCATAAATGTGCATGCAACTTGCAGCCTCATTCCTGTGCATGGAGGTGAATCTGTATCTCCGGCAACCCTTTACTCTTGACACAAAGGGTGCTGAACTCACTGCACTGTCTTCATTAAATTCGGACATGGTGCCTGATTAAGTCTAAGTCAGATCTTCAGAGACACAGAGAAAAGGAATGGCAGATAAGTGTTGCGAGTGCTGAGCAATGCCGAAGGCTTCTGATTGGGAGGAATCGACTGTTTTTCTTGATTAGATGATTTGGAGTATTTTCATTTTGCATATTATACTAAGGCACTTGTGTCTAAATGTAAATATAGCAGATATGGCTCTTCTGTCTAAATTTAAATATGGCAGATACAGGATCTTGAACATCTTTTAAATTTTTTCTTGAGAAAGTCCAGAAGTTGCATCTGTTGCACCTCATATTAAAGTTCAAATCAACTATAGCTGGGTCATAAGAATGGATATGTGAATCAATCATAATATATGGGATGGAATGAAGAAATATAGAGAACATTATTAGAAGTCCTTAGGTAGTTGATAAGATGGTAAGCGACCGATGGATGATGCCTCACCATTGCCGATATATTTTATGTCAAATATAGATATTTTACTCGAATGCTTGTTATATATTGTATATATATGTAACAGGTGCGCAGATTAGACATGTTTCATTTAAATAAAATTTCTCTTCAATCTCTTTTTCAACTTACGGTAGGACTGATGTTACACAAATTATGTCCAAACCCCCAGTCCACATAGAAATCGAATATGCCAATTTGAATGAAGAGAGGAAATTAATCTCTGTGTACCACATCTGACATAAACGAGTGGGCAAGACAGTACAGGACGCCAATCCATACCTTTCTTTTGCAATTTGGATAACTGGATGGTATTCAGCTTGAATTATGACGATTACAACAGATTAATGGCCTACTCACCAAAATAAAGCACAGAGTTCAATTTGCTTAATTGAAAAGATCCCATTTAAACTTTAAATTGTATTTTGAAGGAAAATACTCGGATGATCGAAGCCAAAAATACTGTCTGTTCTCAATCAATCTGAAGCGCAAAACAACATTACTTGAAACAAACTTCAGAATTTGCAAAAAATCAACGGTCCACTACCTATTTACACAGCAAGATTTCAGGATATATGGTTTAGCGGCCAATCTGCAACCTGATTTTCTACCTGAAAAATGACTGGAAGAAGACGCACCTGAAGAAAGATGACACGCATATGAAAAGGTGGGAAAATTGAGATTTTGTCAATGATTTGTCATAGTTTTAATCAAATGAGGGAAGTACATCAGGGCCATTCTCAAATTTCGGGACAAATTGCCCTGGAAAATGTGGTAACGGAGTGGACTTTAAAAGCAAAAAAAACTGCTTTTTGAGCAATTTAAAAATCGAAAAAAATTAACAAAATTATGTTTACAAGTGTTATTTTCAGAAGTAAATCATCTCAGATCGGTGGTTTTTAAAATTAAATATTGATCTTTTCTGGTAACGTAGAGGACAGGAATGGCTATCGGAGTGGACAGGAATGGTTTGGTTTTCTCTTAATAGTGCATTCGATTTGAGGGATGCAAAGTTATGATTGGATTCAAATGAATCCTGTCACCCTCAGCAATATAAACATAAAATTTCTTTGAAGAAATATCACTGGTAAGTTAGGAATTGGAGGAAACGGAGTGGACATTTTAGTGGGACCAAAAAATGTCCCAATGAAAAGTATGCCTTAATTTGTTGAATACCTGTTTAATGAAATCTGCAAAGCTGTGGTATAGTGTGGCGCATGTGCATCTTACAACATTTAGTGGAAATTGTTCATTAAAAACAATAGCGAGCCAGGCTATGGCAAGGAACAGAGTGGACAAAAAATAAACATAAACCAGTGACACGTCTTTAACATCAATTAATTCAATGAAATGAAACAAGAAAAAAGTTAAATATGATGTATATATTAATTCAAGTCTATATTCTCATGAATCGTGCAAAGAAACTTTAAAAATGATGGTACTTTAGGAGGAAAATTAACACGTGATTAAGTCATGTCAGGTCCAGTGACAGGGAAAAACCATTGATTTGGCATGGATTATTGGACATAATGCACCAAAAAAAAGTCTAATAAATGACTTTTTGTTCCAAATGCAGTGGTTCTGAATAGAAATATGAAAAACAGATATAGAATGACACTTCAGATATTAATTACATTCAAATTAATGTCAGGGAACTGGAGTGACACAAATCGTCCCGAAATTTGAGAATGACCCATCAACCAAAACACTTGGTTGTTAGATTTTAGTTTGGTTCAATTTCGGTTGCAATGGAAAACTAACCTTAATTTTGGGAATCGGCACAAATATACTCGTCTGTGACTTCTCCTCCAGGTCGTAATTGCTATTCGCTGACAAATGCTTTTTGATTAAAATTTGTAACATAGACCTACATTCCTACAATGTCCTCATCATATTATTCGCTATAAATTAGTTAATTTTTAAAAACACCACGATGATTCTTTGTGCTATTATGATTTCCCATTACAGTCTTTCACTTCCGTCATTCAAGAATTTTGTAATATGATACTAACAAAATGTTGATACTATATGATGATAGTTAGATCAAGAAAAACTACTTAAGGGGAAATGCAGATTGTCGTTGCAAAGTAATTACTCTTTCTCCAGATGTGACATTTTCAGACAAGGACAGGGCACAAAAGGTGATAAGTCCCAGACTTGTTTTCCCCTGGAGGACTATTATCTTTATCCTCTCCTCTCCTGACTGTGTAACGAATCTCCATTTGCAAATTACTCCCTTCATAGGCTACAGACACAGTTGACACTATAAGTCTTTGTGAAAAATGGTGTGTCTAACGTGTTGTTGGTGTTAACCTGAATGTCAGGTGTGCCATGCGAAAATTTAATATAAAGGGCAGAGTGACATTTGCCCTAATTTCAAGATCTATCTATGTTTAATACTAATTCTGGTGAAAATCGCTTGGAAACCGTTGATTTCCATACCGAAAATTATTGGTAATGTTTATTTCAAAGGCTAAAAAAATTGAGGCAGATGACTTTTTAGCCTTTTTGAGAAAATTCTGGTTGGTTTTCTTTAATGCAGCTGATGATGCCGATATTATTGTTATGGCAACATTATAGGTATTTCAAGGTATAGATTTTATACAAATTTTAAAGATATCACTCGAATTTCTTCAAAATTTTCAAACTTTCACAACAGCTCCTCTACAATGACAAATTTCCATCTCTTTTTATTCGCATTGAAATTTTTATAAATCTTGATCATGAAATTCTGGCGAATATTTCTCGCCCTTCCAAAGTCTGCTTGCAAGCTTGCAGAACGCCTTTCAAAAGGTGAATTCATGCGAGATAATATATATCTATACTTTAAAGAAACGCGTTTGAGACATTTAATATTTCCTTAAATAGTTACATGGGACAGAAGCTTCAATTTTGAGGACCCATGGAGTCAATCTTTCAGAAGTACTACTATAATTCACAAATGTCAATGTTTTTATGATTGAGAATGGATTTAGTAATTTGTGAAATTTCATGATTATGCCATAACACATCTGTTTATTCCCAAATAAATTAATGGTTTTTACATTTTGCTCTGAAAGATTGATTGTATTTGCGCATAATGTGATTAATTGAAACATATCAATGGGTAGCATGCGAATAGAAATCTTCAAATGTTCAATCAAAATTAAGATGCACCTGCTTGAGAAGACATTTGCATCTGCAGATTGTTTTGTGGTCCAGTCTTCCTTGTGATCAGTTTGTCATTGGGAAACATGTTATCTCATCTTTAAGAGAAGAGCACAGTCACTAAATAAGAGAAAGCACTTCTTCACCAACAGAGTGGTCAACCAATGGAACTCCTTGCCAGCCAACGTTGTCAAGGCTTCATCTCTGAACAGCTTTAAAAACCGAATCGACAAATATTGGAAATCCACTGGCAGACTTTACAATACTGAAGGGTTAATTTGATGTCTAAAGGGTCTGGATTCTCAGGGGAAGGAGGCAGCAGTAGCGGCCCCTTCTTAGAATCATGACATGGCGGGTAGAATAATGAAACCTCACAACTCAAATGCTATGCAACTACTATATTAATATTCTATTTTGGTGCTCTACTTAGTGGTATGAGGCAGCAGTAGCGGCCCATCCAGTTGAACTGTAAATAGCTGTACATATATACCCTACCATTTAATGAGTTAATGAAAGTTGAAGGAAAAAAATAAAAAATTTCAAAAGTGACTATAACAAAAATATTTGCGACCACTGTTTTGACTTATATGTTTAGGCATATATTTTAAGAATAAGGAGGCAGCAGTAGCGGTCCCTTATCTCTTTTTAATTTGTAAGATGGAGGAGGCAGCAGTAGCGGCCCCTTAAAATGTTTTTAACATGGATTTTATCTACAGTCTTGCGCACCACAACAAAACTACGGAGATCTGGACATAGAGGAGTCATCCTGTGTCCAGTATTGCTTATGATTATGCTTATAACAGAATGTATTGACTCATTCACTTACGTGTGGCAAGTATACAATACTGCACATGAATAGGGATTCAAATGAGATATGACTGCACAAAAATAATTTGTAATCACTCATATTTCCTTTGCTGTAATTGTGGTAAACAATTATTTGAAAAGATTATTGTTTCCTTGTAGGCCTTATTAATATGAGATTAGGACCTATATTCCTCATAACAAATTCCATATAATTCCACTTTTTAAGTTTATTTTTGAAATAAGAGAAACCCGTTGTTGTAAGTTTGTGTCACAGCAATGGAGTTTTAAAACAATTCAGACTGAGTTTTCCATTAGTACTCTTTACTGTGCAAAAGTGTTATTCTCCATTTAAAATTCCATCACAACTCTGATTGTTAATTGAGTTCAGGTAGCCAGAAAGCCACTGTCAATCGTGAATAGAAACATCATGGCAAAAGCTCGCTTCAGTTGTAACGACACCCAGCTATTGACAACAGTCGTAACAGAATCAGTCACGCATATCACACTGTTCTCAATCTATTTTGTTCCATTTCAATGCCAAGCATTATACATTGTTGTTAGACTGGAAGTTCGGTTCATTCAGCCGAAATGCAAAAGGCTTACCAATGGTGTCTCTGTTCAGGCACTTTGTTACTGTCGAAAGGAAGCAATGGTCAATGTCAAAAGTTATGCTTGATATAAGATGGATAGAGGAACAGATATTGAAATTATAATTATTCAGTTGTGAAAAAGCTTCACGATGCTGTGCACTTATGCCTACCACATTGACCAGAGTTGGAGACACATGGGAAGGGATGCTATTAAAAAATATACAAAATAGCCATGTAAGTCACCACAGGAAATAGGAACATGGTTTATTTTACATAATTATCCAACCATCATGTCCAATCAGTGGTATGTTTGGAAAGGGACATTGCGCCATACCCACTCCTCAGGCCTAAAATTATAATGGAAAAGATAGCAAAAACCCAGATCTCTCTGTATTAACCTCATGTTATATCCCTCAACCCCCCCCCCCCCCCCCGGCCATTTCTAGATACGCAAATGATTCCCATTTTATGTTGCGCAAAAGCATAATTATCCCATTTAAAATCCCATCACTTTCCTAATTGTTAGTTCGATTCAGGGAGCCGGAAAGCTGATGTCAATCATGAATAGAAACATCATTGGCAAAAGCTTGCTTCATTTGTAATGACACCCAGCTATTGACAACAGTCATGATCGATTCAGCCACGTATCTCTCACTGTTCTCAATCTATTTTGTTCCATTTCAATGCCAAGTGCTTCATTGTTACTAGTTAGCCTGGAAGTTTTGTTCTTTCAGCCGAAATAGCGAAAAAGGTTGATGGTGTCTCTATTCAGACAGTTTGGGGAAGACTTATTAATGGGGGGGGGGGATTGGAGTTATTTTTAATAGATAATTTCTTGCTTGTTTAAGTAAATAAATTTTTTTTGAGCAGTCTTGAAATAAATATTTCTGCTCGGGTACTTTTTAACAAGGTGTTGCTTAATTTTAGAATGAATATTCGGGAACTTCGCAGGCTTCAACTAAATTATTGTTGCCCGGGCTACCAAAAATGATTTACCACCGAGGAAAGCTCCAAGCCCCTCCCAGAATTTTAAATACTCACCGTTTTATTGCAACTGAAGGGCAGCACTGTTCAGTGCAACAAGATGTGCTTAGACCTTTGCTACACAGATCTATGGAAGATTGGATACATTATTCACCAGTTCTGAAGAATCTTAAACCAATTCAAGAATTCCCAAACTTATTTCACAAGAGTCTAACAAGACTTTAATGAGTCAAATCCGAGCTAGATTCTACTTGACTACAATAACTGAGAGCTGGGGCAGTAACTTTTAAAAGTTCAAGACTAAATGGAAGAGATCTCTGTGAAATGACCAGAGGCAGATCCAGAGACAACATCCTTGGGAGGTCAGGATGTGCATCAGTATTTGCAGGCTTGCGATATCACAGCTTCAAATGTACTATTTATCTTGGTCGTCTATAGGGGGAGGGGGGAGGTCTAGCCCACAAGCTCCCTCCCCGGATCCGCCACTGATGACGAACCTATGTCTGATTGTGTGAAAAATATTTGATTCCTCAAGGGCAACCTAGTTCGATGCTGACTGCAACTATGTGATAAAACAACAACGACAGAATATGGTGCTTTAGTTTATTAGCAAAGAGGCCATGAAAGTGCAATAATATGATCTGTCTTGTCGGAGAATAAAAATACACATCATTCCATAACAACAAAATAGTGTGTCATTCCGAGGAACAATCGCTTTTATGACGACAGAAACACCATAATCATCGAATCAAATCTATCTTCCAATTCTCTGAAAAAGTACTCGCAGCATGGAGGACAATGGTGCATCTCCCTGGAAGGTCACAGATGGCGCACTTCGTGGTTGCCTATAAATAGAATTTCAAATGTTGTTAAAGTGGACAAAAAACGAGAGTTACAGAAAAGCTGTTGGCCATCAATCACCTCACAACAAGCCCTATCAAATATGTTGAAATAAACTGCCAATTATAGTCATCGGGCAACTTGTGACCTGATTGGTGAGTGGTATGACTTCGTCAGTTACTCTGGTTAATAACATTGCAAGTATAGGTTAGGCTATGACCTTATAAATTGCTTATGACTCATAGAGAATAACATGGAATGGATAGGGCTGTGACCTCGCACGGAACATTTCAGTATAAGGGCAGGCCATCTTTTAGTACACGACAAACTCATATCAATGTGGTGGCGCCACTGTTAGTACAGAGCCTGTGCAACATGATGGGAGATGTAGTGACCTGTCATGCAAAATTGCTTCTCCTGACCATAATATATATCCCATTTACAAAGATTAAAAAAGCATAATGGAGCATACTATATTTTCTACCACTTATGGTCCATTCTCATGGAGAACTTTTTACCTCTGTGGGATAGCTTTTAAAAGATGATTTCTAGGAATAAAATGGCTAACCCGGCGACACACAATGATTATATAACAATTATATAGTTAATTAGAAGCACATCACGGACGAATAGATCTCAAATCTGCGGAATAAGATCGTTAATCGGCGGGGTGAGATCGTAAATCGGCGGGGACAAGATCATATGCCTGTGGGCAAGATCTAAATCCCTATGGGGCAAGATCTAACTGTCGGCGGGATGTCAAAAACCGTCGGCGGGATTTCAAAAACTGTCGGCGGGATGTCAAAAACTCCAGGCGAGGCTGCAGATGTCTCACAGGGGCAGTACAAATATCCCACAGGGGAAGAGGATGTCGTTACATCCCGCTGGAGATGTTTTTCACTCGTTCTCACTGAAAAAATGCCCGCCGGACATCCAAAAAATGAGAAAAATTTAGGCTCTATCCCGGCGACTTGGTAAAAAAGTTTCAGCTTGTTGAATCTTTTTTGACATCCAGGGTGGAGCTCTCTCTTTCTAGGAACCCCTGTGGGATACAAAAATACCTCTGTGGGATGTGAAAAATCGTCGGCGAGATGTCACAAAATCACCCAAATTTCCAGGAAATACCATCCCGCCGACGCCAAAACAGCTCCGCAACATGCTGTGAGACCCAGCAGACTTAGCTTCTTCATGAAATTTTGTGCAGTCATTGCCATTCAGCGAGTGAACTTTGATTTTGCACATTTTCACTTTTATAAAATAAATAAATGCTCTGGAATGAATAAAGTTAGAAAGATGGTTTTGATAGAAGTACCAATTTTTGTTAGTCTAAGGGACTGTTCAGAATTTGTGACTGGGGGGGTGGGAGTTTTGCTGGAACTTCCAGTCAAAAATTGATACCCCCCCCCTTGAGTTTCATGCGGATTTTTAGTACCCCATCCTTATGTTTCGTGCCTATTTTTAGTACGCCCCCTCAACTTACATACAAAGCAATAAACACATACACTGTTATACCCAGTCACGTGTATAGATTGGCGTCATTTCGCAAACTTTTGCGCATAAAAAGGTCCAAATAAAATGAATTTATGCTTGTTTTTTAACATTTTTTCTTTGTTAAAATTTCTTACCCTCCTTCGAAGTGTTGTCAAAAATTAATACCCCCCCTTGAAACACGTGTGAAAAGTCAATACCCCCTCAGCCAAAACTCCCACCCCCCCAGTCATAAATTCTGAAGAAAATAGAATTTGGTCCATGATGTTTTTTTATTTCGCAGATCAGTCAAATAGTAAAGTCCGTAGGTCAGTTTTTGTCTTGAAACTATGCTTTTAAGTTGTGTGACAATCCTCTTCTTTGCAGCTGCTATCAGTGCTGCCACCTGGCGAGAATGTGATAAGATCCATTTTTGTTGGCATGCCCTATTTTCTAAGCACACATTTTTCGTCTACTGTAGTACAGTTTTGGCATCAGGGCCTGTGACATCGTAAGAAATAGAGTGGGTCGGGGCAAGAAGCCCGAGTTAGGTGAGAGGCCCCCCCCCCCAGTGTTATATCTAAACTTAAATTTTTGGTGCTTTTTCTTATTGATAGGATTGAAGCTAGAGGCTTTTTAGGTGACGTCACCAATTTTCATGGCAAACAGCACCAAACCATAGAAGTAATTAAAGAAACAAAAAAAGGTGCATGGTTTTTGTAACTTTGATTAATTCTTTGAAAACGGTTGTCAGAAATAACTTTGGAAAGTTTTTAAAGTATAATGGATATCTGCATTGCTTCACTTTATGACCATTACATAAATATGATTTTATTGCATTTTAGCTAAAAATATAGCGGTCATGTTAAAATATGTGAGTTTGGGGCGAGAGGCCCACATGGTATGGGGCATGAGGCCCCCCTTCACTGAGGCCTCGAAGCTGCTTCAGGAACTATTTCATAAAGTGTACTTTACCTTAAATCTAGATAGAATAGCTAATTGAAATCAAAATAATTTGGCCGAAATTAAATCAGGGCAAAAAATATTAAAAAATAAATGTATGAACAGAAAAATTCTGAAATTCAGAAAAAGTTAATAGAATGCCTTAAAAATGATAGAAGAACCCCAAGAAATAACTTTCAAGCTGAATGCGCTCACAAAAAAAATTGCTATAGGATTATAATAGGGGGGCTTCTTGCCCGATGGGTGGGGTAAGAAAGCCATTTTATATTTTTTAACAAAAAGGGCTGTAACTCCTTTATCAAAATTGGTAGACATTTGTTTCACTAGTTATAAGTAGAGTCAAGTGATCCCTTCCTGACAACATAAGCATTTAAATAATCAACCAAAAAAGTAGGTCAAATCGCACCTCGAAGTTAAGGGGGGCTGCATGCCTAACGCTACTCTATCACCGTCCAGGGGTCATATTTTTACACAGTGGTTATATGACATCACCAGCATTGTGTTTCCGGATGATGTCACAAACAAACAATGGCCCAAACAATGAGATTGTGATGTCACTACCATTGTTGCTTCATGGTAACGTCACATATTTTAAATGGCAGATAATAGTCTGTCTTACAGCGAGTGATATTGTTACTCGGTTCATTGGGGTTCCATTTTATAGCCCCACTAAGAAAAATGTTTATTACATTACAAGGTTGCTTGGCTTTGGTAGGTGTGAAAAGGTTCATGAATGTAAAAAAAGGTTAGACTAGATTTGAGAAAATAATCAATGAATTTAAGATTTAGCCTACCTTTCATGATATATCTTGGAATTTTTCTAATTAGCAGCACCAACACTTCAGAAAATTACATGAAAATGATCAACCATGCAGGCATTATGTCAAGCACAATGAAATCTTATATATATCAAATCTATAAGTACCTATGACCCGTCGCCTCAACTTGAACGGATAGGAACAAAATCCCAAGGAGCAAGAAAATGCAGACCCACTTCTGCCCAGTCATGACTGAGATGCTGTTCTCCAAAATGACTGTAGATGAAATCACTCAAGTGAGGAGTACGAAGTCGCATACTTCACGATGTTATGCACTTATATATGACCAGAGTTGGAGACTCACAAGAATGTTAATTATACACAAAATAAGAATATGGGCTTATTTTACATTATAATCTGTCCTGACAAACGATGCAAGCTTTTTATTGATATTGAAAGTTTTTCGTTTGTTGCTTTTGCACAATATTTCAATGGAGTCAGATCTTTTGCAAACACTTTTCTATAACTCATACATTTTTATACATTTCATAGGACATCTACTTTTCCACATTTTTTTGTTAATGACGGATTTTTTTTGTGGACAATCCAATATTTATTGATCATATGCAAAGTACACCATCAATGCATTATGTATTTGCAAACTACGTTGAAAACAAAATCATTTTGAAAAGTTTCTTTTGACACTATGGTATGTATATTTATGTAAATTTCAATCAATGGAAAGATGTCATGGTATTAAGGCTAGCTTTTGCAGCATCAGTTCATTATCATATTAATAATAGTGAAGAGTTCAACAAAGTAATATGCAAGAGTTTTAAAGTAATAGAGTAGGTCGGGGCAAGAAGCCCGGGTTAGGTGAGAGGCCTCCGCAGAGTTATATCTAAACTTACATTTTTGCAGCGTTTTCTTATTGATAGGATTGAAGCTAGAGCCTTTTTAGGAGATGTCACAAATATTCAGGGCAAACAGCACCAAACCATAGTAGAAATTAAAGAAACATAAAAGTATGCATGGTTTTTGTAACTTTGAGTATTTCTTTGAAAAGGGGTTTTCAGAAATAACTTTGGAAATATTTAAAAGTGTAATAGATATCTGCATTGCTTCACTTTATAACCATCATTTAAATATGATTTGGATCAGGTTTTTTGCATTTTAGTTCAAAATATAGAGGTTAAATTAAAAGATGTGGGTTTGGGGCTAGAGGCCCCACCATGGCATGGGGCATGAGGCCCCCTTCACTGGGACCTCGAAGCTGCTTCAGGAACCATTTACTAATGTGT
The DNA here is from genome assembly GCA_026936325.1 of Platynereis dumerilii. NCBI lineage: Eukaryota > Metazoa > Annelida > Polychaeta > Phyllodocida > Nereididae > Platynereis > Platynereis dumerilii. The sequence goes on from JAPTHN010000003.1 coordinate 81,460,904, forward strand.
ACTTTACCTTAAATCTTGATAGAATAGCTAATTAAAATAGAAAAAATTGGCCGAAATTGAAAAATATTTAAAAATAAAAGTATGAACGGAAAAACTCAGAAAAAGTCAATAGAATGCCTTAAAAATGATAGAAGAACCCCAAGAAATAACTTTCTAGCTGAATGCGCTTGAAAAAAAATTGCCATAGGATTATAATAGGGTGGGTTCTACACCTCATCTTAAAAGGGGAAGACTTCAATAAATCACGCCTTCTCAGATGCATTTTATATTATTTGATATTATGCCACAGGAATAGAAAAGTGAGATTTCGCTTAAGTACGAGGGGTGTCCCAAAAGTTCTGACCAATTTTTTTGGCAGACCTTTCTATTTGAAATAGCTAAATGAAATTTTCACAGAATAGATTTCAGATATTTAATCATCTATTTTGAAAAAATCAATGCTGTAAGAATTGTTTAAGTTACTGTTCTGTTACCATGGTTACGAGAGGTCAGTGCACCCAGCGCAGCTCAATTTCTCATATGAAATTTGGCAAATTAGCTGTGTTAAAAGTCAGAGAATTTATAGTAAAAAAGCAAATGATTGCAAGAAAATGTATTTCCTGATAAGCTTGTAGTCTATCAAGATATCTTTCATTTGATTATAAACTTTTATTTATATTTCAACCTAATCAGCTGAGGCAATTACCAAAGGCTTTTTCCAGCAGTTGTCTAACAGCGCTTGAGATGGTTTGGCTGAAACAATCTGAGGTCAAGAGGCAGTTCTCAAGAACCTTAGGTTCAAAACCCAATCTGATCTGCTTTAATTACCAGATTTGGCCTTCTGTAACTTTTTGTGATACCAAAATATATATACCAGTTCAAAAATTTAAAAAAAAATAGTCATAACGAGAAATGAAGCAGTCGCCACATACACTGAAATTCCACAATTTAGGAACAGCCCAGTTTGGAGGATCCAGTTGATCGCCTCAGCACATGGATTAAACTGATTTACAGTGACTTTGAATGTATATGAAAAACTTTGAGATACTGTTAGGTTTCCAAATAATATTTTTCATGTTCATCCATTGCATATTTAAAGTAAATTCCTAGGTTATTTAGAAGCCTAGACACTTGGATTTGGCCTAAAAAATTTAGCTGCGCTGGGTGCACTGACCTTCTATTTCCATGGCAACAGAAAAGTTATTTTAAATGTTCGAACACGTACCATATTTTCAGAATGGATAATGAAATACCTGAAATTGATTCTGTGAAAATTTCATACAGCTACTTCAAATAGAAGGGTCTGCCAAAAAAATTGGTCAGAACTTTTGGGACACCCCTCGTACCATTATCAGTCCCACACATGACAAACACCCAGGTATAATCTTACTCTGGTTGGTTGATGCACTTTTCAGCTTTTTTAGAGAGAAATGAAATGCCCTTTAATGATACTCAATTAAAGGCATTTGTGCAGTTTTACTCCAAATGGTCACTGCATCTTTTAATAGGAAAATATGCTATTTTTAGCATAAAATCTGATAAAAACACTAAAATAGAGGCCGAAGGATGCATTTTAATAGTAGAAATGCAAATAAGGTGTCAAATGAAAGCAGAGAAATAGCTCTATATGATCCTGGAGGCTCTTTTTAAAATTTTGGTCTGTGTACTTTTTTTTGGTCAATAAAGATGCCAAAAATTCAGATTCAACAAAAACCCCATGGAACAGGGATTAAAATTAAAAATTCAAAACAGCGCCTGCAGCATGATATAGTGCTGCTTCTCTTCTTTCATTTGACACCTTATTTGCATTTCTATCATTAAAATGCATCCCTCGGCCTTTTGTTGAAGTTTTTCTTCATATTTTAAGCTAAAAATAGCATTTTTTCCTATTAAAATGTTTTCCCCTTGACATATTTTCTTGGAAGACTTATGCCGAAAATTTAGATGAAATATACAGTTCTAAATGCCTTTAATATAGCAGCATTTGAAGGAACAGCAATGTAGCCCTCAAAAAGCTTGAAAGTGCATTAACCAACCAGAGTATGCTTCTTCATGGTCATTCACTGGTGTTGTTAAAGTGGACCTTAATGTACTTCCTTAGGATACTTCGTAATGGTTTGACACAAAATAGAGCTTTTGTGTTAACAACAATACAATTCATGCAAGACAAAACATTTATTCATTTTGAGTGAAGGTTGTTATATGCATTTTTAAACTTAGAACTCTTGGCAGATTGGCGATCCACTGGAAACATTTATTTTCTTCGTTTTAATTTGTTAACTGGCTTTGTCACGTTATTAACAGTTAAGCCAGTGACATCATGAGGCAAAGTTGAATGTTCATTTCGAAACTGTTTAGACCGCGCTAATCTGCAAAGCGCTCTAATGTTCAGCGTTTTGGTTCTGCGGAATGAAAAGTTTTTGTTAGAAAGATGAAACAGACCACACAGTAAGTTCCACCACTAAATGTTTTTGGTAATGGCCTAGTGGCATACGGTGTCAAATTAAGACTCTTCCAAGGAGGGTGTTGCTCTCAATTGTGCAAAGATAGTTATCGGATGTGGTTTGGTCATATGCTTAGTTCCGAATAATAGTTCGGTACACCGCTAGATAATCTTGTACAATTCTATGAAATCTGGCCGATATCTTCCTTGAAGAAAAGAGGCACACTTGATGTGTCCATAAATATGGAATGCTTCAACATTCTCCATTAAAATTGACAACTTTAGCAACTTCTGTTGGAGCACATGATAGTCTGATTCAATGGTAACTCTTCCAATGACCACTAATTATTAAAGGGAAGAACATGCTGTCATTTAAAATGCATGCTGCAGCGTTAACCCTAGGAAAAGATACCACAGCACGAAATATGGAAATTCAGGCGGTTTTTTAGGGTGAGGTGCATTCAACCAAAAATTAAAAATTCTTGCAAAAAATGTAGTTGAGGCTTTCAAAGAGTGATTAGAGAAGATGACTTGATCTTTACAATAGACCTTGATTTCATTCACACTCTGAAATTTACTTTCATTTGACACCTTTTTTTCCTAAAAGTATTCCATATTTATGAGCAGGAGTGTATTAGTCTGCTGCCAACTGGTGCTCTGCATTTTATCAAGATTTCATTTCAACTTTTTTTACAGAATTATGGCTTTAACAAGCTTGTCATTCACCAAAAGTACCGTTTTGAGGTTACGGGTCTTATTTTGTTTTTAGTTCTCCCTGGATCGTTACTTTGGTCAAGTTTTGGACTGGTATTTCTGTTGTACTGACGTTCGGTACTCATCCGTAATTTTCACATAACTAATTTCACAGCACCAGATGTCCTCATTTAGCCTGTCTTTTCAAAATAATTGGTGAAGGCTTAATTCCATCTAAGAAATTCAATGTGACACATTTGCTGAAAAACACAAGCATGATGAAAAACGATTGTAACAAAAGCTTTAAAAAAAGTTCCTTCAAAATTAATTATCACGATTACTGGTGGGACTGCCAATTGGTTGAAGACTAAAGGGATTGTTCCTTTATTAATTTTTCAAAATGCAACAGAGGAACTGGCAAGAAGGGGATGCTGGGATAATTTTTGCCAGGAGTAGCCTCTGTTGTACCACGCTTTGTCGGGGAAACTTGAAGAACCGAGTAAAAAAGGCAATGCCGCCCAATGCCCCCCCATATGCACATATTGCATCAAAATGAAAAATACTGCCAAATATAATGCTGTGGAAAGCGCCAATCTGGAATTCAATTAAATAAAGTATAGGCATGATCACGAAATGTTACACTGAAAGACAACAGATATAATTTATTTGCAAAATTCAGTCACAGTAAACTTTCCGCACACATGGAATTTTACTATAATAATCATGGTTATATAGGGATTCAGGAGAAGCAACATAAACACTGACAACATTACTGATTCTGCCATGCACCATTAGACATCTGATCCCAGAAACATGATTGGTCAGCCTAATGGGGGAGCCATAAAGTAGCTTTGTCACTGTGGAATCTTTTGCCATTATTTGCTCTATGTAAAAATCCAACAGCCTCATAAATAAACAATGTGATGGTATGAACAGTGCATCAAAAACATTTGAAATCGCTCTCAAAAGACACAGAAATGCTGTTAAAAAGGTACAAATGACCATACAGTTGAGTTTTGATGTCATTTAAGATTCGAAGGAAAGCCAATCCCCCCTGTGGTAAGTGTAATTTATCTGACATGCAGAATGAGAGCGAGGCCAAATCTCTCTTCTTTTTTTTTTCTACAATTTGGTTTCAAACTGAAAGTTCTTTCTTCCGGCACTGTGATCGATTTCATATGTCTAATTAAATCACAGTTAACATTGACCGTCAAGAAAATAATCACAGATCCGAGTATACACCAGATGGTGGTCTGGATCTTAATGGAAGAAGAATAATAAATTGACATAATTATCAAGGTTTTGAGTCGGGCAGTAAGTGAACCGACACTGACTCCTTTGGTCATTTGAAACGCGACTCCGATTCCGACCCCTTAGGTCTCCTGAATTTAGCCTCGACTTTGACTCTGTTTATCATTTTTATTGCCAACAAATATTATATGGTTAACAGGGTGGGAAAAGTAATTAATACATAGTTTCCATAGGATTTTAATTGTACATGTATACTCTTTTAGGAAGTTTTTCGAAAAAATTGGGATACATTTCATATATTGTTGTAACTGTGTTACAATTCATCAATCAATTCCAATTGAGCAACTATTCAAAATGACAGCTAAGGAGCTTTTAAATGGCACATGATCTCTGAAAAGAATAGGACTTAAGGGAACAATCAATCTTAATTGAAGCTGCATAATGTCCTTATTTCATGTCAAGTCTTTCAAAATCCTAGGAAAACTGAATAAAATAATCTGTCATATTGAAATGATGGCAGGTGGGTATGAATCAGAAAGAGTTGCCAATCACTTTCACTGTGCTTGTGCATGAATATCCCAATGAGCTAAATCTCTCCAGTTATTGTGACTTGTAGAATGATGTTCAAATGCATCACTCCGTGAAACTATCAGACTCGTACATTCTATATTTATTCCTTGTGTAATTCTTCATATAAGTTCCCTTTATTTCTGCAATTTTTGCATTGTTGATCACAAATTGAAAATCACAGACAAGACAGGTAATCTCAGTCTTGAATAGAAATGTAATGGGAATAGCTTGCTTCAGTTGTCACGACACACAACTATTGACAAAAGCCATTATCTGTGTATAGCCAAATGTCTCCAACTGCATGTGCTCAATCTATTTCTTTCCATTTCATCACCCAGAGTTACTACTCTGCACTCAGAGTTCACACAATGATACACAAGGTGTCAAGGCCCATATTCATGAAGTGAGAAGTTATTTTCCAAAACAATTATTAATGTACAAAATCCCAAGGAAACTTTGCAGAATTACTTTTACTCCCCTTGTTAACCATATAATATTGTTTGCGATAATGCCGACAAGCAGAGTTGGTAGTCGGGGTCGTAATTCTGAGGACCTAAGAAGTCGGAGTCGCTTTTGAGAAAGCCAAAAGAGTCAGGAGATGGAGTTGGTTCACTTACTACCCGACTCCAAAGCCCTGATTTGAGTACAGAATAATTTATTTAGGTGGATCGCGCATATTCCTAATATTGCATATGCAGTTCTACAAATGGTTAGAACCAATGCTGCATTCTTCATCTTCAAAGCCTCAGTAGTGATGCCAAAATCGTATCCTTCGGTTTCTATGTGAGAATGCTTTTCACTTATAGTGCTAGGCAATTGAGGATAAGTGAAATTAGGGTATACGTAATTATTCTATGTTAGCGAAGAGTCAGAACTTCCCAAAGAAGAGTGAGTTGGCTACTGAGAAAATTGTCAAAATCAGGTGTCCCCCAATGGTTGGAACTCCATCTCCACTAAGCAGCATGTGATGCATTGATTCTTGAGTTTGGAGAAAGGAACTATATTAGATTTCACACAATATCAGTTATTGGGTTTTCACTCTAAATGTGGCTGTTAGAAAGACAGTAGTCTGCTTTAAAACTGCATGTCATGCGAAACATTTATAAAAGAGCCTTTAAATTCACAAAAGGTAACCCTCCCTCAGGCATCACTAATGAATAAAGATCAATTCCCTCTGAGCCCGCAGATGACTTTGTTCTTGAACAAGAATCTCCCTTCAAAGGAGAAACTGAAAACTGCAGAACCAGAAAATAATTCAATCCAGTTGGAGCAACTAGCTAGATTTGCATAATCCTGAAAGCAACAACTTTAATTTGCTTAATCTTAATCTGATATGTTTGTGTATACATAGTGACTGTTACAAAGGAACTAGGCTGTGGCAGCTAATGAGTTGAAGCAGAAGCACAGTTTATTTTACGGACCAGTTACAAAGTTGAAACTTTTGTTGCAGTAACTTGTTGCCAAAAGTTTTAAGGCTAATTCTAGTCTCCTGTTATGCACTAAATTATCATCCATTTGATATGAAGAGTTCACAATTCAAATCACTGAATCATTTATAGTCCTTGTCATACTTACGCGGAATCTCAATTTTTTTTTCTATGCTGTTGAACTGTGATGTCAGAGATGACACTATTCTAGCATTGCAATATATGTGAATTAACTACAAGCTGTGATGTCATTTCAAACTGGGTCAGATTCCCCAGCTTCTAACCAATGCAAATCCACCAAACTGAGCATCACAGTTTCAACTCAGTGTCAGAGTTAAAATTGGGTCTGGGAAAAACCCATGCAAGTTTGACATCACAGCCTCTCAGCCAATGGGCTGCCAGAACAAATATACATAACATAAGCCATGTGTTTACAAACAAATTTTCAAAGCCTTCTGTTTATACCAACTTCCATCAAAGTTTAAAGTTGTAAGTTAGCAAGTTTGTAGATTTATCAAACAACTCTGTGGGGATTATAACAGTTGTCTACTGTGAATACTCACAAAGCTGCCACTTGGTAGGATTAGACTGGTGATGCTGTGATAAATCATTGGGATCAAAAATGTAATGCTTCCTTCAATATATCAATGTTTGAACTGTGATGACGTAGTTTACGGTCAGCCCATTGGCTATCAAGCTGTGATGACGTAGTTGTAGGGGCTATCCCTGATATAACTCTTACTCTGACACTGTGTTGAAACTGTGACGCTCAGTTCAGGAGGATCAACATTGGCTAGAAGCTGGGGAATCTGACCCAGTTTGAAATGACATCACAGCTTGTAGTTAATTTACATATATTGCAATGCTAGAATAGAGTCATCTCTGACATCACAGTTCAACAGCATAGAAAAAAAACTTGAGATTCCACGTAAATATGACAAGGACTGTAAGATTGTGGTGATTCCATTGACATATCAATTCAATGTTGAATCATCCACAATGGCAATATGCATATATATCCACCGGTTTTTCAGTATTCTTCTGAGTGGGAATAAGTAATTAAGTATGTCTATCGATTAATCTGAATCCACTTACACATTCGTATGCACAGGCATTATTGTGAGTGAAGAAATAAATATTCAAACATGGATAATTTGTAAAGAAAATTGTAAAATCGTGCTGCTTTGTACATAGACAGATAGATAGACAGGTAGATAGGTAGACAAGTAGATAGATAGATAGATAGGTAGATAGGTAGATAGGTAGATAGACATCTGGATTAGGGTGCATCAGTTGCCCCAACTTTTAAGGAGAAACCTTGCCAGCTGCAGGAATGTTCCTTTTATACCAGAAACACATTGTGTAAAGTTTCAGAAAAATTGGACAACGTTTAGGGGTGGCACACTTGCACTGAAGTTTCTAGGATTTTTAAATTTTCTGCCATTTTATCGGTTTCGCGGTTTGTTATATTTCATTGGGTATCAATCCAATAACATTAAAAATGATATCATCTTGTAGCTCTAATCATAAGCTTCAATTTGAATACCAACATGATGGGTGTATGACTAAGAGAACCAATTCATTGTCACTTGCAATTTCGCAAATACATACATGTGCTGATGTAAACAGAATAAATAATTCAACAATGTTCCTAATTCTTTGTGGGTTTGTTACCAACTAACAGACACATAGATTTTAACCAAAAAACATTTTGTTTTTTGCTTGTTCGGTTATTCAATATCTTTGGTGTGATTGTTGAGCATATTCTGTCAGACATGTAAGACTGGAAAAGAACATCACTGAAATAATATAATACAGATAAGTTTCGTCTTATCGCTGACAAGAAAAGAAACACTAGGCAGTGCAAATATACCTGGATGGTGTTTGAAACAGGGGGCTCAATGGACAGACCAATTTGTATTTTTTACAGCAGAAGTCAAATAATTGATTCAATCAAGCTTCAGTAGGCGAGGATCCGGCGGTGTCATATTTCATGAAAATTTGTTGGCTTGTAAGACTGCAACAGCTTAGCTTTGAAATTAAGTTTGTCATACTGACAATCTAGCGGCATATATACATGGCTGTTAAGGCTCTCTTAGCCATTGGCAGTCATTTCTTTACATGTATGCATATGAAGACGAATCAGTGCTTTTGACTTTGGCTGTAACTTGAAAAAGTTTTTGGTCATATTTCACAACTGACTTATATGTATAGGGGAGATGCTGGACTGGTGATTCAATTGACTTGCCTTAAATTTGACTCCCAACTTATAAAGATAAAAAGAGTTGTCTTATAAAGAATAATTCCTTTCTATCTATGGCCAGAAAATGATGAGCGACGAAAAAACCATTCATTTTATAAAAGTTATGAAAACACAAAATATAAGCTTATATGATAGATTGAAGTCTAGATGCGGAGCTCTTAAAACACCAAATGTGATCTGGCAAAGGAAAATTTTCCTCTAGATCAGTTATAAGGATCTTTAGATTAGTACAGAATAGAAAATTTAATTGATCTAAAATAATTTAAGCACTGATACAAATCCCATGCCCACATCACTGTGGATGAGTGTCCTCGATTGGACCATTTCGATTGAATTGAGCTATTTGCCTATGGACAAAGGTTTGACATCAGTATTACAGCACAATGCATTGTAGTTTATTTTTTGATTATTCAAAACATTCCCATTTCATTTCCCATCAAATAGAAGTTTGGCACACCGAGCCTCTGAAGTTAGCAACAGTATTCGATTCTTGGGCCCGATTTTCAAAATGCAATATAATGTGCAAACTAAAAAGTTATGGATAAAAATATACACATGTCTAAGATGTCCTTTAATGGACTTTATATATGAATATCCCACATGACATAATGATTATGATTGTGGTAATAGCATAACATCAGCTTATCATTTATTTTTAGATGCACAATATCGTAATTCAATTTCGTTGTAATTTGTGTATCATAGAAAGATAATTGAAATGGATATTTTAATTGGATATATGGCTTCCTGGTACTCAAATTAAAGCTCTTCTTCTCCTCTACATCATGGTACCCTTCCTGTTGTTCTGGTACAATTACTAAGTGAATTATTGCATACCGCAGATTCTCAAATGAGATATTTTTCATCAAAATCAGGACTAACTTTGGGGCATGTGTGCCACCCCTAGACATGTTCCGATTGTTCTGAAACTTTACAAGACATTCTTTTTTGGCAAAAGGAACAATATTGGAGAAGGCAAGGGTAATCAAACAACTATTTAATTTTTAGGGGGCAACTGATGCACCCTAATCTGGATAGACGGATGGATAGATAGATAGATGGATAGATAGGTAGATAGACAGATAGATGAAGAAATGGATACAGACAGGTAGATAGATAGATATATAGATAGATAGAGAGCTAGACAGACAGACAGACAGACAGACAGACAGATAGATAGATAGATAGATAGATAGATAGATAGATAGATAGATAGATAGATAGATAGATAGATAGATAGATAGATAGACAGATAGATAGACATGCAAATTGAAGTCGTTATAGCCCAGTTCTGGCAGCTCACAAGAGCTGATTTACAAGATGAGATAGAACGGATATCCGCAACACCGTCCATGACATTTTCATAGAAAGATCACAGGTGATAAGTGCCTGACTTGTTTTCCCAAGAGATCATCCTTTCCATTTCCACCTCTGTGGCAAATTTCCATTTGCAAATTACTCTCATCTGAAACCTTGTCTGACACTACAAGGGAAAACAATCTATGTGGTGTGTCACCAATGGAGGCCACATGAATAGTGTACATACTTGTTTTGACAAATTATATCACTGAAACACTGTGATATGGCTTTTAACCCTCAGGGGGTGATACATGTACAGGAGGCACAACAGTCAACCAAAGCTGCTGGTCGACTGTTAGGTGTGGTGGGTTATTTAATGGGCTTGCATGATGGTCCACTGTTCTTTAGCAATAAGATCAATTTGCATTTTTAAGAGTGTGGACTTGGAGTTGGCCTGACAACTTTCAGCAACAAGTTACCACAACAAAAGTTTCAACTTTATAACTGGTTTGTAATACAAACCGCGTTTCTGCTTCAACTCATCAGCAGCCACAGCCTAATTCCTTTGCAGCAGTCACTTTGCACAAACATATCAGATTAAGATTAAGCAAATTAAAGTTGTTGCTTTCTGGATTATGCAAATCTAGCTTGTTGCTCCAACTTGATTGAATTATTTTCTGGTTCTGCAGTTTTCAGTATCTCCTTTGAAGAGGGATTCTTGTTCAGGAACAAAGTCATCTAAAGGCATGGAGGGAATTGATCTTTATTCATTACAGGAGCTTAAGGGAGGGTTAGGTTTTGTTATAGATAGATAGTTACGAGGGGTGTTCAGGAAGCTCTGACCAAATTTTGTAGCAGGTCTTTCTCTTTGACGTACTTGAATGAAATTTTTACAGTACAAAATTCAGGTGTATACTGTATAGCCATTGATTCTGAAAATATTACATCCATGAAAAATGTTTAACTTACTTTTCTGCTGCCATGGAAACCACACCTTGGGGTATTTGATTTGATTTTTGATTTATTTGTTATTTTTTCATACAAAACTCAACAATTTAGCTGTGTAAATCGCCATAAAATGTATTGCATATATATATACACAATTGATTAGATGTTCACCAGCAGTTTCACATTTTTTCAAAGTACTCTCTGTGGCATGAAACAATTTTTTGCATCCTTTCAATCCACTCGGTGAAGCAATTTTCAAAGTCTTAACTTAGAAAAGCCCTGAAAATGGCATGTTAAAATTCCTCATTTGTAGCATATCTTTCACCTCTCAGCTCATCTTTTAGATTAGGGAATAAACAACAGTCACATGGTTCTAAATCATCATCGAGGTATCTAGAAATGCTGTAGGCCTACTGATGAGATCCTGGGTTTGGGTGCCATTCTTTCCTGTGAGAACACACAATCTGATTGAAGCTCTCTGATCACGTTTCGGGTCCATGTAAAATGCTCATCGAAAATCACTCTTTACAGTGCAAAAATTAGGTTTAAATGGCTAAACAATGGATTGGCTCAACGTTGTGACATCATAAAGTTACTATCACAATTGCCAGTAGACCCTACACAGGTTTGCAGTCATTTTTAACATAATTTGACCCTAGATTTCAGGGAAAACACAACTTTAAGTTAACTAGAAAAATGAGCTGCGCTGGGTTCCCCATCTTGCCGTTTCCATTGCAACAAAATAACAACTTATATATATTGCTTCTCAAAGATGCTTGGCCATTTGTTTCCTTGATACCTCAAGATGTATTCCTGAAAAGACTCTAGGGCAGATTTCACGAAAAGCTGCAAAATGACTTACCACAACTTGTCCACAAGTTACATTAGCACAATACTGATAAGGCCAGACATAATCGATTCGTCGATTCTCAGATTTTCTCAGGGTGTTTCTTCTGAGGATAGCTGGCTGGACAAAAAAAAGCTGAAATCTAAATCTTTTATTGTGTCAATCCATTAAATAAAATCATGGGTAAACAATCTTTTCTGTTGGATTGGTAGGTCAGAGTAGCTAAAAATATGGCCTTGTACTAATGTAACAATGATGAATGATGTAGGACGGAATTTTTTATGCTGATCCTACTGCAATATAAATGAAGTCACCAGCAGGGTACCACCCCTTGCCTGCTCTTGGGAGACCTGGCTTTCAGTTCAGAAAAAAATTGACATCTAATCATGTGTTTTTTAACGTAATTTTTATGTACACATTTTGCTAATGTAACACTATGAAATGGACGGATGCAAAATTACAGTTACATTAGCAATAAAGAAACAGGTACCACACCCAGTCGTTTATGTTTTTGGTGATGTAAATGGGCAAATAAGACACGTTTTTCAATAAAATATTATAATTTCATGTTTGAAATTGGCATAAGTAGCGAGAACACAGAAAAATTTCCATGTAAAAGTTGCTAATGTAACCTCAGTGTCCTGAGACGGAATCGAGTTACATTGGCAGTCTTTTTTTATTTTTATTTTTTTTCAAGTTTTATAATGACCAAGACAATTAAAAATGGTTCCAAAATAATTTTCAAGATGTTTTTTATCAATCACATACCATTACATTTTCCTGAATTGATTTTAGCAGATTCCACAGAGTGCCAAAGTAAGCATGTCTGATCACCAGTAAGTTTGGTCGTCCAAAATTGACCTCATGAGGCATAAAAAAATATCTTTTTAAGAGGAAAAAAATACATATTTGAGGAATATTTTATTGATATTTATTCATTAACTCACAGATATACTTAGTAATAGGTTTATTTGCTTCAGGAAGCAACAGAGAGATAACAAAAGGGTTGGAAAGTTTAAGGTACCTTTTAAGAGCACTTTTCGTGAAATCTGCCCTAGCTCAAATATAAGCATCTCTCAGAAAAATTGGTCAGAACTTTCTGAACGCCCCTCGTAGATCTATAGATAGATGGACAGATAGAGAGATAAATAAATATATAGATGGATGCGGTAAGTGCATAGGCCTGCCTTAGTGACAAGTAATGGAAAAAATGCCATCGACCTAAACACATCATTGTATCCTGAGACATCATTACCTTTTTGAATCCAGACATGAAGCAGTCGGAATGGAAACACTGATTCAGCCATTTCTGCTAAAGAATTCGGTTGTTCAAATCAGCTGATATTCCAGCACTGTTATACTGATCGCAGTGCCAACTCAGACTGCCAGTTGGTTATGCTGCCTACTGGGTATTGAAATGGAGGGAAAATAGACAGAGAACAGTTCCAGACATTTGGCAGAATCTTAATTGCCTGTTAATTGTTAATGGCTCAGTGTCATTACAACTGAAGCAAGCTATTTCCATTACATTTTAATTCAAGATTGAGATTAGCTTTCAGTTCTGTTATTCTTGATTTTTGATCAACAATGTTAAAACTTGCAGAATTAATGGGAACGTAAAAAAAAAAAAGAATCACAGAAGGGGCAGATATAAATGGAAGGGCGCAGTTTCACAATTCCTTGCTTTTAAAATTTCTTCTATATAACAGTATTGGAAAATAAAGATCCAATAATTAAAATGCTGGACTCCGAAACTTTCCTGGTTAGTACTTGCAATGATTCCTTTTGAGAAAGCTAAAACTTTGAGTAACCAGGGTCAGCTGGCTGGGACAAAACTAAAACAATAAAGCCACAAATACACATGCACAGTGTCAATATACACTATACAGGCCTACCACTGGCGCACTTTTGAAAAAATCAAAAAGAAGTCTTGTGTTTTCGTAAATATGCCTCATCCCCTGTTGAATAACTGGCTTATAAATACCATGAGACAAACGCTCAAACAATCAAACTCAAGAGAATTAGTGCACAACAAATAATACAGGATTAATTGCAGTTGCCATAGACTGGTTGACAGAGATGTCAAATGGTTTAAGAGCCAAAAGACCTTTCTGCACCAGGCAGACAAACACAAACATGTTGACACCTTCCAGTTAATTTCCCATGATTTTTTGTTGCATTATAAATGCGTGATGGTTTGAATGTTGTGTGCATTAGATATCTCGCCTGACAAATCTCGCTCTGGATTCCAGCAGCGATTCTTGGAATATTAGCGTATGATATTTCGAGTTCGGCACAAACACACCCAACCGGGATCATCGGTAAAGACTGTTACCTGGTGCTAGTTCGTTGTTGTTGGGATTACCAGAATTATACAGTGTTCGAATTAAGGGGGGTCAAGGGGGTTTGACCCCCCCCAAATGCTATAAGGACCCCGTCAAATACATTTTTTAGAGGGACCCAGGGGGGGTCCTTAAAAAACCCCCTCAAATACTAAATGTACATGTTTAATCCAGAAATGGGCTTTTCAAAAGTAATTTTCAAGGACAATACATGCTTCAAACATTCAGAATTCATTTCAGAGTACATGTAGTCCTTTTTGAAACCCCTCAGCTATCTATAGGGGTCTTTGGCGGCCCCGCGGACCTCCGGCGGCACGCGGATCTCCGGCTGCAAAAGCTTCGGCCATTCGGGCCTTGCCAGTAACAGACCCCCCCAAATGACATGGGTTATTTCGACCACTGGAATTATATACTACAATGAGTGTGAATCAAATTAAACTTTTTTGAGGTTTGAGCTGCAAAAACTTTATTCTTCAAATCTCAAACCACACATATGAAGATTCGGTCATTTTGGGCCATTTTTGGACCCCCCAGTAACAATTGGAAGATAGATATTGAAATTCTCCATACATTGCATACTACGATATTTTCAGAGAAAGATTAAGTTGACAAGTGCCAGACTTGTTTACCAAAACGTTTTTTCTTTCCATTTCTGTGACAAGCGTCCATTCTCAAATAACTTGTCTCGAAACCTCAGTTGACACTACAAGGGAAAACAATCTGTTTGTGTTGTCACTGATACTGATAGAAGCCATTGGAATAATATGCAGATTATATTGTCAAATGATATCTCCATATAGCTGTGTTTCCATGTTGTCTTTTGACACTGTAAACTTTTGGTGCAGCTTTCTCAGCACTTTTTTTATTTCGTAAACTCTCATTTTCCAGCCAAGAAAGTTGGTTGAATGAACTCAACTTCCAGTCCAGTAGCAGTGTAATGTTGTAATAATACTACCCATTGAGAGGAAAGAAAATGGATCGAGGACAGTAGGAGGCATTTGCAGAATCCATAACGACAGTTGTCAATGGCTGGGCATCGTTACAGCTGAAGCAAGCTATTTCAGGCATATTCCTATTCGTGATTGAGATTAGCCTTCCGGCTCTGTGATTCTTAATTCTGAATCTGATTAACGATTGGAGAATTGATGTGAGTTTAAATGAAGGATTACACTAGGGAGAAAAATTAATTGCAGAAAATCGTTCTAAATGGTTTTATGCAATTCTTGTATCGCAGTAAGGGACCGTTCAGAATTTATGACTGGGGGGGGGGGGGGGGTGGGAGTTTTGGCCTAGGGGGTACTAACTTTTCACAAGTGTTTCAAGGGGGGGTATTAATTTTTGACAACACTTCCAAGGGGGGGAAATTTTAACAAAGAAAAAATGTTTAAAAACACGCATAAACTCATTTTATTTGGACTTTTTTACGCGCAAAAGTTCGCGAAATAATGCGAATCTGTACACGCAGCCACATATAACAGTATATATGTGTGTATTACTTTGTATATCGAGGGGGGGGGGTACTAAAAATACGCGTGAAACCTAAGGGTGGGGTACTAAAAATCCGCATGAAACTCAAGGGGGGGGTATCAATTTTTGACGGGAAGTTCCAGCAAAACTCCCATCCCCCCAGTCATAAATTCTGAACGGTCCCTAACCGGACTATGGTAGATATGGTAACATTGGTAAGTACCGCCCCCCTAAGCCTATTCTGGTTCTCATGAGAATTGATTGATGACATGGGAGAGAAAACGGGAGTCCTCAACATATCACACATATATACCCCATGTGAGGGATTTTTACTTGTCCAGAACAAACACAAATACAAGGGGCTGCAAATCTAACAATGTATCCCAATGAGGTCCAGGACCCTCCAGCTGGAATTTTGTCCTGGGAGGTTCACTTAAAATATTTTGGTTACTCCATTTGTGGTTTGAACTTAAGCCGGCAAAACCTTCAGTATGTCAAACTTCAACTGCAACCACTACGCCATCCATCTAAATGTTTGTAAAGCTGTTTTCTCTTTTTAAAGCTGCTTCAAAATCATTTAAGTGAATAAATTTACCGATTATCAGAACGATGATCACTATTTGATCAGCCATAATTATATACAATTAAAATTTTCCAGAGCATGAGTCATAGGACAATTTTATAGGGCTACTGTGCAACATAAGGAGGTGGCCATTTCTTTTCCAGACAGGGGCTTTGAGTTTTCCTTGTGAGAAATAATCTATTTCATGGTAACGGCGGCAGTATTTATTTATTTCAAGCACTCCAAATCCCCGAATGTTCATTCTTAAATCAAGCAGCCTCTTATTAAAAAATACCCCTGGCGGAAATTATTTACTTTCAGACTGCCCAAAGGAATTTATTTATTTTACCAAAACTGAGCAAGTAATTATTTATTTTTAAAAAACTCCAAGCCCCCCCCCCCCGATACGAAATGGTCACCCCCGCAACTTAACCATATATAAGACATCCAAATATCCATATATATATGTACAAAAATAAAATCTACGACACAACATTATTCACAGTGTCCTTGAACAAAGTTTAGGGTTAAAAAAAATGTACAAAGAATCCGTCAACACAGCGTTGTAGTATGTGGTCTCAGCTTCGATTTGATGTAAAGATCAAAAAAATCTGTTGGGAAAATTTTGAGAAAATTGAAATTTAAAATTTTTAGTTTTTCACACCCTTGTTGCATACAAAATATCAGTTATAGATGTATCAAATGGCATTGCAGTGTTATTGGAACATCATAATTTATCTAGTTATACATTGAGTTACTCAATCAGGTTAAAATATACCAGAAAAAGCATTTTATTTCCTATTTTCACACCTTTTCCAAATTTAGGGGTGTTGCAAACTCAGTGAATCTTATAATGTGTCAAAATCAAATATAAACATGGCCATTTCGGCTTTATTATTTCTTGAACCAAAGAAAAGTGGCAAATGAAGCACCAGGGTGTGCGAATGCCTTGTTAACTTCATTAATGATGGAAATTGAGAGTTTTAGCATTTCACCAGTCAATGTTTTTCAAGTGGGATTCACAAAAAAATCTTTAAAGTTATTGGAAAATAAACAGTAGACACATGTAGATATACCTACTGCCAGCATCTGACAAGTGTGTATTTTCACCACAGCTTTCCATGTAAGTTGTATTTGATATCTAAGGAAATACTATATTTTGAGAAAAGTATTTGTTTAAATCAATAAAAAAAAACATATGGAAGTGGCCTAATGGCGGAGATGGCCAATTCCAAGTTTTATTACAATTTCTCTGTTCAGATTGAAATATTGGTTACAATTTATGGTCTTCTGAAGAATTTTAAGGGCTTTCTTTACCCGTTTTTGCCAATTGTTAAGATTATTTCATGGAATTTAATGGTTGCTGACTTCCAAAATTCAGTTGTAGCATGCCTTTGCGCAACCAACAGAGTATTAAACTATCAGTCAACAGATTCTCTTCCATGGTCACATAGTCAATATTGGCTATATGTGAACTTTCCAGATGGAATTAGGAGATATCATGATTTTAAATAGTTAACTTCAAACCAGAAGCTCTGAAATAAATATTTATTGGTGTCTTGGTGATATTATTTATTTTTCTTTCATGATATGAATGACAACACTCAAAAATGTATCCTATTCATATTTTTCTAGCCAATTCATTGCATTAGATAATGTAAAATCTGAAAAGAAAGTACTAAATTGAGACTTATGCACAATTGAAGAAAATTAATAAAATACCATCAGAAACTAAGACCCTTAACAAAAATTTCAAATTTAAGGAATGGACAATTGAGGCAATCATGTTTCTTAAGATTGTGATTAGAGGTTTTGATATTGATATGAAGAGATGCACTTTGAATGTGTTGCGACATACATGTATCTCAAAATATTGATATAGAAATGCTGTAAAAGCCCTAAATATGTCTTATTATTGGCTATATATTGCTACAGTGTTCTGCTGCCTAACTAATGCAGTCAATGAATTAGGGACATTATGCAGGTTCAGTTGATTGGACTCTAAATGGGATCGGAGAATGCAGATTATAGTCTAGCAAGTTTGTAACACCTTCAGAATGTGATATTCCTTTAAAAACCACTTAATCATAATTCTGAATTTGGTCCACTGTATATATATATAAACACCAGGTTGGGAAAGGAAAGCATTTCTATGTTCAGATTATCATTTTAAACATTCTATAATGGATATTTTGCATGCAACAAGGGTGTGAACAACTAAAAATTTTAAATTTAAATTTTCTCAAAATTTTCCCAACAGATTTTTTTGATCTTTACATCAAATTGAAGCTGAGACCTAGTACTACAACGCTGTGTTGACAGATTCTTTGTACATTTTTTTTAACCCTAGACTTCGTTCAAGGACACTGTGTATTTCAGTTTCATTTACGTTCAATATAACTCAATTGAATAATGCATCGTGAACATGGTCAGATTTTCAATCTGTCACATATTGGAATTTGAAACCGTCTTGCATGCAAAATCGAAAAATGAAAAAAAAAAATGCAATATTAATTTGAGACCAAACAGGTGTGCAATACTGAGATTCATTAATGAATTAAACATCATTTGCTTGATAAATGCATCTTTATTTGTTCATTTCTCATTAATTGATTTATTAGGCCTAATGTATTGTTTCTGATAGGATTGGAAACTAACAAGCAACAGCACCTGGTTGTTCTTTTTTTGTCTTACTTGTACGTAATTTATGTTTTTAGGATAGAATTGTTGCAGTAGTGGTAGTGCATGCCTATGACCAGTCAAGGAAATATGAGTGATTACTTCTCGCCATGTGTAGTAGTGATGGTCTCAACATCTATGGTCGACAGAAGGAAATTAGATCAAGTGGGTCCAGCTTCTTATCAATGATTTAGTTTCGAATTTAACAAAGCATGACATACTCATCTTCAAAAGAGTCTTAAAAATTCAATTTTCTGTATTAGTATTCCCTGTACCTATAATTTTTATGGAATAGTCAATCATTTGCCTTGACCTGCTAAATTGAATTATTAACATGTGATTCATTTCATTTCAAAACAGACAACAAGAAAACATAGTGAAATTAAAGTTACATAATATTTATAAATAAACTGTCGTGGTCACTGTCGAAAATGGAAGTCACAAAATTTCAATTTCCTCTGATCATTGATTTCAACAACTTAGCTGTTCTTTCCACAAACTTTTTTGATAAGCCAGGAAAGTTTGTAATTTTCGTTACTTGATGAGTTGGGGAAAAGGGATATTTGACCCAACCACAATTAAAGAGGATGAAATTAATAAAAATTAAGTGTCAATGCTGACACGCCCCCTATTGGAGACTTTTGTCAAAACCTTAAAAAATGATGTTTTATTCAGATTTTTTAGACAATTGATGTGGAATGATTGTCTGTGTATTTGTTTCTACCCTGGGCATGCATAAAACCCCCATTATTTAACAGTTCTGGTTCACATGCTTCATTTGAAGATGCGAACTCGTAAAATTTGAGTTTTTAATTCAAAATCTGCTTTATCATTATCTTTTTTTTTTTAAACTTTCGTGGGTCCTCTTTTGGAAGTCTTGTGCCTGTTATGTGAAAATTTCATAAGATTAATCCCATCCAGTATGCCACAAAACCAATATTTCAAATTGTGCGTTTTGTGTAGAAGTGCAGTTTGTGACTTCCATTTTCGACAGTGCCCACGGCGATTTAATATGACACAAAAGTTCTGCATTTAGAGATTTGAAATTTTTTGTGAATATACCTGATGGCAACTACTAGAAGTGTGGAAACTTTCATCTTGATACTTCTAGAGGAAGTACTATTTTTAGCTTTTTTGAAAGTGTGCGTTTTTAATGTTGCTGAGTTTATTATGCTAATCTCCTTGCCGACATTGACTCGAAGGCAATAGACACGCTTGTTTGATTTTTTAATCTGAGCCTCGACATGATTAGAGAAATGGAGCTTGTAGTCCAAATACACTCCAAGAGCGACACCATCTGCTTGCTGCCTGCAGTTCCTTGATTCAGTTGATTCGGTCACATGCGCCCCCAAATGGCCCAAAAAATTCAACCGCCGTACTCCTTTGCCCCAAAGTTGTGTCCCTGCAACATTTCCTGAATCCCTTCTAGATATTAATGTTTCCATATCCTGTTATGAAGTAGAAATGTTGCTCTTTTACGGTAAAACTTACTGCAAGACAGAATTTCAAAAATAGGGATGTTTTCTCTCTCAAGAAATGATTTGAAGCACTGCAACATTTTCAGACAGAGAGAAAAGCAGATAACTAGCAAACTTGTTTTCACCACAAGATTATCCGTTCTGTTTCCACCTTTGTGACAAATATCCATTTACAAATTACTTTTTTCTCAAGACACAGCTGACACAAGGTTCTGGACGTCAATAATACAGGCAAAATCTTGTCTTCTGCATAAGGTATATTGGGATCTCTTTTAGCCAATCATTCATATTTCACGGCAATAAAAGACATATTCTTAGAAGTCTATTAAGTCTCATTGCTTATGTGTGTCGTGGTGTATACATGTGTTTGTTTCATTGTATAGACCGAAGCCCTTGCTGGTGAAATCAAATATTGTCTGTCTCTAGCTCTAGGTAAGTAAGCTTTACTTATTCTGAACCTTGTACGCTCGAAAGAATATAAAAGGAATTCGTAGAAGGCCATAGAATGCCGTGGAGTGATGAGGCAAATAAAATATGTTAAGATCAATCTTGCAAAAAAGAACTTATTATCGTCGTCATAGCTATGTGTTTTTTTAAACTTCCTTTTGCAGTTTAAACCGTGACATCATCGGATATCATTTGCCCTGATGCCAGCCCCCTTTACCCCCTGCGAAATATGCCTATTTTTCGTGACTCATGATAACTGATGTAGTGTCATCTTCTCTACATTCAACATGGGAAACACTGAGACTGTTTGATTAGTCATGATCAGGAGAGTGGAAATCAGCATCTACCACCCCTTGCAGATATCAAAGCTAAACGAGCTGAGCATACGTAATCTTCACGTCAATGCATTATTGCATTAAGTCAGTTTCTTTAAATATGTTCTTGCAATATGCCACCCCTTGCAGATATCAAAGCTAAACGAGCTGAGCATACATAATCTTCACGTCAACGCATTATTGCATTAAGTCAGTTTCTTTAAATGGGTCATTCTCAAATTTCGGGACAATTTGCGTCACTCCAGTTCCCTGACATTAATTTGAATGCAATTGATATCTGAAGCATCACTGCACATCTGTTATTCATATTTCTATTTAGAACCACTGCATTTGGAACAAAAAGTCATTTATTAGACCTTTTTTTGGTGCATTGTGTCCAGTAATCCGTGCCAAATCAGTGGTTTTTCCCTGTCACTGGACCTGACGTGACAAAATCAAGTGTTAATTTTCCTCCTAAGGAACCATCATTTCCAAAGTTTCTATGCACGATTCATGAGAATATAGACTTGAATTAATATATTCATCATATTTCACTTTTTTCATGTTTCATTTCATTGAATTAATTGACGTAAAAGACGTGTCACTAGTTTATGTGAATTTTTTTGTCCCCTCCATTACCAGGCATAGCTCGGCTCGCTATTGTTTTTAATGAGCAATTTCCACTCAATGTCGCAAGATGCACATGCACCAAAGTACCACAGCTTAGCAGATTTTCATTAAACAGGTATTCAACAAGTTAAGGCATAATTTTCATTGGAACATTTTTTGGTCCCACTGAAATGTCCACTCCGTTACCTCCAATGCCGAGCTTACCAGTGATACCTTTTCAAAGAAACTTTATGTATATATTGCTGAGGGTGACAGGATTCAATAGAATGCAATCAAAATTTTTTATCTCCCAAATAGAAACTTCTATTAAATGAAAACCAAATTGTTCCTGTCCACTCCGTTACCATTCCTGTCCACTCCGTTACCACAAAAAATCGATATTTAATAAAAAATACGATTGATCTGAGATGAAGTACTTCTGAAAATAAGACTTACATATTTTTTTATTTTTTTTTCTATTTTTAAATTGCTCAAAATGCAGATTTTTTGCATAAAAAGTCCCCTCCGTTACCACATTTTCCAGGGCATTTTGTCCCGAAATTTGAGAATGGCCCAAATATGTTCTTGCAATATGCCAAGTTATACAACCAAATCTGTGACATCATAGCCTTGGGATAAACGAATTACAAACTTGAAAAAAGAAACACAAACTTTGAAAATGATAATTATGAGAAACTCAAGTTAAGACAAAATGCTACACAGCTGGTTGGAAGTCAAAATATACTCTTGAAACAAATTTACACTTTCTGTTGCCTCTTTTCAGTTACTTCGCATTTGTGCGTGACACTTTGAATGGTGTGTGCATTAGATATCTCTCTTGGACAAGTCTAGTAATGGCTTCCAGCAAAGATTCTTAGAATTGTAGCCTATTATACTATGATGTGTTGACTCCAGCACAGTCACTCAGTGACAGGCTCACTCTAAAAAATGTCCGATAAAATTGGTTTTTTAGATTTAAAAAAATCCATGTTGGTTTTTTGCATTGAAATTTGGTTTTTCAAAAAACCATTTTGAATCTAAAAAACCATTTTTGTCCCGACATTTTTTAGAGTGCTGTTTTTGCAATTTTACAGCATAACTTGACAATATACGAGGCTATATTATAGCTGAATTGACCACTGGCGTATCGGAGGGGGGGCAGGGGGGGGGGCAATCGCCCCCCCCCCCAAAGTTTTGGAAACCCTAAGATTCGGGCAAAAAGGCAAAAAAATTTGGGCAGATGATTATGTAAAATCTATTGAAAATTTATGATTTCCAGTTTATTTTATTTGAAATGGTCTTAAATCTAGCTCTTGAAATTCGGGCAAATGTCGCTCGCCCTCCTAAAAAATGCGTGCGCCGTACGCCTATGGAATTGGCAACCTTCCGATTCATTCTCTGTATTCTCTCCTGAGGCCTGTATCCTTCTGTGACGCTGTTGTAAAAGCGATTTAACCCAGTATTCTTACACCATTTTCAAATATGTGTTATTGAATATATCACTTCCAATAAATAAGTCGTAAAATCCAATGAATGCTTTCATAAAATGATCTTGTGTTGTCATGCAGTTATTGCAGTATGTAGAACACTGTGTTGCTTTTGTACAAAGAAGATTAAATTCAGCAACAAATTTTAAAAAACAGTATGGCTGCTCCTTCATTTGGAGAACAAGGATTGAGAAGATCCCATTTCAAAGCTTCTGTTGTTAAATCAAAATTACATGCCGATGAATCCAAAAATAAATACCAAATTGAGTGATAGAGACAGTTAATCTTGTCCATTTCCTGATGCCAATCAGAAAATAAACACATCATTACAAGGCTGGACTTGATTTTCTGAAACCTGAAGCCTCAGAATGTCAATTACAAAATAGGTTCACATTTGCAAGGAAGAGCTGTCTGAAACAATTTTGCTGGGAAAATCTGTTTCCAAAAACTTTAACACGAAAAGGCAATATATACCATAATTTGTCTCAATTAGAGTTTAAAGTTCTTGAATTCACCATTTGCTATGGCTTATCTTGATGTCATCCTGATGTCTGTCTGATGTCAGATGAGGTCAAATGCCCACCTCAGCATGTCTTTGATGACCACTGGGTAAGCTTTATCCCATGTCTAGCTACATTTCTTCCCTGATACAGACTTTTTCCCCCTGGCTAATACACATGTAATCATTAGAGCTAGGGAGAATACAGGGAAAATACAGATTCACAGGGAAAAACGGAAAAATAATGAAGCTAAGGTTATTGAAGCAGAGATAGAAATATGATGTTCAAACAATTATATTAGGAGCCATTATATCATGGTAGGTTTACATCACTGCCCAAAGAGAAAAAATGGTTGACATCGCTCTCCTTTCTCCTATAAAAATGAGCCCATTGGCAAGTACCACAACACATATATTGCTTGTACTTTTAGATCTGTCTTTTGAAAGTGTGTTTAGGGTGTA
Source organism: Platynereis dumerilii (assembly GCA_026936325.1). Classification (NCBI taxonomy): domain Eukaryota; kingdom Metazoa; phylum Annelida; class Polychaeta; order Phyllodocida; family Nereididae; genus Platynereis; species Platynereis dumerilii. Next base: position 81,484,970 of record JAPTHN010000003.1, read on the forward strand.
CTGCTGAATAAGTTTCCGATACAAGATAAACCTTTGCTAGACATCCTAACCGCAACTGAAATAAATGAATATACTTTTAGAGCTCTATGAGACTCAAGGGTCCAAGAACTATTGAAGGCGTCTCAAAAGAAGCCTGGAAATTGAGCTTCAGACATTTCTAAGTTATTCAATTTGAATTTGAATTTCTCTTTCATTTAGTATTACATCCATGTCTGTTGCTTTCATTCTGTTTAGTGTGCTGTGGGTTCTGCTGTATTGAATGTCAATGACTGGCTTGTTAGTTTTTGTGAATTCTGTCTTTGCTTTTAAAATAATATTTATCATAACTACTAAGCACACATACAGTGCCGCCTGTAAGTAAGTGAAACGCATGATATTGTGACATTGCATCAATGTTAAACATCCTTAACCAAAATGCTTCTGGAAGGACGAATTCTCATCCGATGAGAGGAAAACATTTTGGGTCATAAAGGCCGATATGTGAGGCATGTGGGATAAAAATAGCAGCCAATTTTCGTTGCTGTAGTTGGAGTTAGGTATGGGTCAAAGTCTTTGATAAGTAAGTGAAGCGCAGGCCCAATGTTAAAATATAGGGAAGGGTGGTTCACTTACTTATCAAAGACTTTGACCCATACCTAACTCCGACTACAGCAGAGAAAATGGGCTGCTATTTTTATCCCACTTGCCTCACACATCGGCCTTTATGACCCACTTTGTTTCCCTTTCATCCAATGAGAATTAATGCCTCCACAAGCAGTTTGGCTGAGGATGTTTAGCATTGATGCAATGGCACAATGTCATGCGTTTCACTTACTTACAGGAGGCACTGTATGTATCTAGCTACGAGCATAACAAATCTGTCACTGAGCCCCAAAGCTTTTTAGTAGGATAAAAATATTGATGAATTAAGTAAGCACACAATCTGATGTTTGTGTGATTACATAAACATTCTTCTGAATATAATAATATAATTTTATCAGTTTTTAAAAATGTATCACTTAGCTTTTTAGGAACACTGTAAAATTTGAAAACTGTGTTGAAGCAGTAATTTGAGCTGTCTGAGAATGTTAACAATTTTCAAGGTATGATAGCTCAATCCTATAAGTTGTCAAGGTATGATAGCTCAATGCTGTAAGTTGTCCAAACGAATCATAACATTAAGCTGTGAAAACATGAAAGCTTCAGTTGTTGCAGATAGCTTGACATCTCAGTCATGCCACATATAGCGCCATCTATAACAAGCACTTCTCATAAGACTGCATTTAGTTTTAAATAATTATGATACTTACAAGAAAAAAGAACATTTATGTTACACTATCCCAGAGAAAAAATGAGTAGCACACCACTTTAGCTGGTTACTTTTTTATTATTATCTCTCTTAAATTAATTTGTGGGAGTAATTAGATGCATGCTTTCACACGTCAACCAACATTTCCAAGTCAGAGTGTGTTCAAATATAGGCTTCTAGCACTGTATACCAACTGAGATGAGCCACAGGCCATTGGGATTTATTCACAAGAAATTAATTTTTAAATCTCCTTGTGATGCAATGGTCTTTGATGAATGCATCTTGGGCCTGTCCATGGTGTGCTAAAATGAAGCACACTGGATCAGGTGGATCCCCTTGAGAGATCAAACAATATTTTGGGATTACAGCCCATATTCATAAATAACTTTATAAGACAGGTCACACAAATATAAATCAAAAACAACTAAAAATAAGTCAACACACCTCAAAATTTTGAGTTGTGTCAGCTTGGATCAATAAGTCAATGAAACTCAATATTTTGAGCTGTAAGTCAACACAGTTCATTGTTTTGAGTTTTCTCAGCTTGAATACCTTAGTCAACATAGCTTAGTATTTTCAGTTATCTCAGCTCGGTAATTTGAGTTATCTCAGCTTAAAACATTAATCTATGTTAGCTCAATCAACTTGTGCAACCATCTCACTCAATCAATTGAGCTGAATCAGTGCCTCCGATTTTACAGTGAAGCTTTGAAGTCTTGCTTAGCAGGGAACTCACTTGAAATTGTTTACTTAGTCTGTGAGTCATGAGACTTGCAGACCAAAAAAATAAAACAAGGATTTCTGGAGTTATTGGGTTATTTGACATTGTCTATGGGCAAGCTTGCACTTAAAATAGCAATCCTACTCCATGGTATGCCTCAAATATGCCATTCAGTGCCTCAAATGTGCCTCTCTTTGGTCTGGGCGTCTCAAAATTGCATGGAAAAAAATATTACCAATCATCATACTCAAATGAAGACACGTCAAATTTGAGAGGTCTAAGGTTGATAGTTCAAAAGTTGTTGAAGTTAAATCATGGGAATTGTGTCGATTTCGAGCCCTCAAAGCGCTTCTTTGAATAGCCATACTCGTTTACAGGCATTTTAATTAGTATGCGATTCTATGATTCTTAGCCCCTATATGCATAGAATTTTTGGTTTATCTGAATGGTTGAGAAAAAACAGAACTTCACACAGAACTTTGCCAGATCAAATGTAGTTAGGACCTGCATTGCATTGATACGGCACTGCCAACAGTACTGTGAATGACCAAAATCGTGTGGTTGTTAAAGCACACGTTAAGAAACAAGAAATGACAGTTAGACTTTGCCTGCATCTAACACACCACATTTTGCCATTAGACATATTGATCACCTGCTATGCATTTGGAATAAAATTCCCAAACTTTTCATTTCATCCAAAATTAATTTGTGCAAAATCGCATAAATGAAATCATGTCCAACAATCATGAATCTGCTGATATTAAAAGAGGACAAGGTTCTTACCAGTACCACAGTTTTTAAAAATTATCTTCTGTTTCAGAACATTTTAAGTGACTTCATCTGGTTTGCCCGCTTGTTAATGAGAAACTCAAGTTAAGACAAAACGCTACATAGCGAGTTTGAATTCAAAATATACTTTTTGAAGCAAATATAATTATACTCTCTGCTGACACTGTTCAGCTTATTCTGCATTTTTGCGTGACAGTTTGAATGTTCACTCTACAAAATGTCGGGACAAAATTGGTTTTTTAGATTCAAAATGCTTTTTTGAAAAACCAAATTTCAATGCAAAACCAACATAGATTTTTTTTAAAATCCATGTTGGTTTTTTGCATTGAAATTTGGTTTTTCAAAAAACCGTTTTGAATCTAAAAAACCAATTTTGTCTGAATTTTTTTAGAGTGTTGCATTCATTAGATATCTCACTTGGACAAGTCTTGCTGCAGCTTCCAGCAGAGATTCTTGCAATTTCTTGGAATATAGGCCTGCAGCACAATCAGGGTGTTTTTATCTTTACTGCATAAGTGCATAATATAACAAGAGGCTTTACCAGGGGTGCTGGAAGGAAACGAGGGCGGCAGGGGCGGTCGGTCAAGAAAGGGCAAATCTAATTTGCACGACAAAAATTTAATGTAGCGCCCATAATAAATTGTTTAATGTATACTTATAGAGTTTTGCCTAAATTCACTGTAAAATAAGGCCTAATAATGTTTTTTTCGGAGATGAAAAGGGCAACCTTGCCCCCCTTGCCCCTCCTGGCCAAGGGCAGGAGGAGCAATTGCCCCCCACCCCCTGTTCTGGCACCCTTGTATATTTAGGCTGAATCTGTCCTTCTGAGACCCCATGCATTGTAAAAAGAACTTCAACTCACCATAGTCACATAGGGAGAGTCCCCTGGATCGGAACACTAACTTCAGGGGCTCAGTGTGTATTATATTAGTTATATGATGGAAAAAAAACCAGCTAGAACGACGGAAGTTGGGATGAAATATATTGAGTTACAATTTTGAGGATAAAACTTCATTTTTGTGGACCCTTGGCCATTGTCAAAAAAGTCTTCAATTCTAAGATCTCTGAAATGGTATCCTCGATTTGATCACCAAGTTGCCTCGATTTGATCTGAACACGTCCGTCTTTGTGACCTGAAACAGCGCTCACTTATACCCGATTCTCAGCAGAATGACAGTTGCCCTTTAAACAGTTCTGACAATTTTTTATTTTCTTTGAAAATATCTTGCAATAGGTGTAAATGCATCCAAACTTTTTAGGGCGGCCTAGCGACATTTGCCCTTTCACGATCAGGATTTTATACTATTTCAGAAGAAATCTTGTTTTTAATCATCTTCATTTCATAATCTACCTGAATTGTTTGCCTTTTTGCCTTGAATCTTACTGTTTCCCAATTTTTACTCCCCCCCTCCCCCCATCCAGTATGCCTATGTATCTATAGCAGTTCTACGCAACATCAAAAATCTTGTGATTTGAGGAAATCTTTCCCCTGCCATTGTTGAGCTAAAGAAATATTGCGCCTTTGAAATATTCTGAACAGGACTGATTAACCAGAGTGATTAGTACAAACTGCTTAAGTTTTCATGTGTTGCATGGAATTTCCATATATATTTTTGGAATTTGTGTAATTTCAGCAATGGCTATTAGCTTTTAGGCCTGATGACTAGATAAAAAAATGAATAATTTCATGAGAGCATTCAAGTCTGTTTGTATGCTCTGTTGCAGTTTTCTGCTTGATGTACAAGCATGGTCATTGATGTTGTATCGGGGAATTTCTGTACAGATAGGAGCTGTGCTCTTTCAAAAGTAAGTGCAACCCAGCCCAAATGATCATGAGGGTCATCCGCATTATGAATCAGTAAGTGCTATTTTCGCAAAGAACTGTCCTCTCACTTCGTACGCATAACAAATTGAACGGCTGAAATCAACATTCTGCACTTTGTCAACTAGTTTTATGGCAAATCATTTCTCTCAGAAGTAATTGTGATAGAATATTTAGTGGTTTTTGTGGCATATCTAAATTAAATAGTATATGCATTAAGTGTTCACCAGAAGAAAAGAGCGTCGATGTTCCGATGTCGTTTTTGAAAAGGGCGCATGTCGCGGCGTTAATTTTCACCCTTGTATTACCCTAAAAATGCCGCGAAAAGTGGGCCCCCCTGTTCAAGACCCTGGCCCCCCCTTGGCCCCCCCATTCCTGGATTTCTAGCTACGCCACTGATGATCCATGACCCTTTGCAAATGATCAAAAAGGAACCATTTAGGACAGGAATAATTTTGATATCTTCGATAGTTACATAATAATTGAAGTGTTCCGATCGAGGCACTGGTCTGATCCATTGGACTCTCCCCTATTTGTTTCTGAATATCACTTCCATCAAATAAATGGGGAGGGGGAGTGTTGGTCTAGTGGTAGCGTGCTGGGCTGCCAATCGCTGCGTCCAGTGTTCGAATGCAGCTTTTGCCGGGTCACCTGGGCCTATGTTGGATGGCTGTTTCAATCATCATTCGCATCATCATTCGCCTCATTGCTGTGTCCCTTCCCGTCCTAATTAGCCTACCAAGTGCATAAATACAGGACCTAAAGCTCCAATCATCCATCAATCCTTCCATCCCTGCCTGAAATGGTTCTGTGTTGTCATTATGAAGAACATTGCCTTGTTTTTGTGATAGAACATCATTTAATTCACTAACAAGTTAAATTTATGGTTCGCTCCCCCGTTTGAAGAACAAACTTGGATGTTCTGAATTGAGAAGATCCTATTTAAGGTGGCTCGATACTCGTGAACTTTCCCAGATAGGATTTCTCAAAAATAGTTTAGAATGATCCAAAATATAGTTTATAGCAAAGATATGCCAGAAAAAGAGGTCGCTACCAGCCTTTAAAAAAAATATTTGAGATTATGCACGAGAAAGTCAGTTCACTCAAACCTGAAAAACTGAATTATTTTCTTTAATTTTTTACTGTGAAGTTTTCCCTGCTATTCCGTGGTCATGCATCCAATATTATGCAATGAAGCATGAAATTAAAGAGGACACTTGAGGGAAAAGCTGATCGCAATTTCAAAGATATATATTTAGTTTAAAGGACTTTCCAAGGGTCTCGGAATAAAAGTTTTGATTTGGACAATTTTAATTTTTTTTATAAATCATAGTGCTAAAAAAAATTGACTAGATAGGATTTTTTTATTCTTTGTCATTTACTTCCAAAAATAGTGGGGAATAACATGATAAAACAGACAACCCTTCCTACCACACTGGCACACTTGAAATTGATATATAATTTTTTTTTTATTACAAAGTCATTTTTGAGAAATTAGATCTTCTTGAGGAAAATCGCCTGTAAAAATGTTCTATTTTGACTATCAAGCTGAAACTCCGGCTGTTTGTAGTACTCATCATAGCGCATCTAGTGCTCCAAACGGGGAATTATCTAACCCCAATAGAAGCAGCGCAATTTGCAAACGAAGCGTCTGACGCTTGAAATTGTCAGACTCAAAAAAAATATGACAGCAGAGATCAGCTGCAATGGTGACGTTAAGATAGATAGGGCCTGCCTGGCTGCTCGTCAATGTGCGCTAATTACCACTTCGCATGAGTAGCGAGCCACCTTAAGATGTTTGTTCTATAACATGCTGATGCAGATGCAAATACCCAAATTGAGTAATGGAGACAGTTGTTTTTGTCAATTTCCTGATGCCAATCAGCAAAATAAACACGTCATTGCAAAGCTGATTTTGATTTTCTAAAATCGGAAACCTCGGATTGTCAATTCTACACTATACATGGGGAGCAATGCTTGGATGAACTCAGGGTGCCCGTCTTCCTATATTTTATATAATGCCCTTATTTTTTAAAGTTTTTAATACTTTTTTCATGCATGTACATTTTTTGGCTGCGTATGAAGTTACGGGCATATGGTGGAAGCTTTTCGGACATTTTGCTTATTGTTTCGTCAGGAATGATTCCTATATTGATCTTAGAAAATAGCTAAAATCCTCCTATATTTTATCGTAAAATTGCTATATTCCTATAATGTTCTATACTCTTATGGGTGGGTATCCTGCCTGAACTGTCAGACTCGTAGTAATCCATGCAAAGGATCGATGTTCGTGCTTAGATGCTTCATCTGATCTCGATTGAAGTGAGGGCAAACTAACAATGAATTTGAGGGCTGAACAAACCGATCGAGAGCCCTAAAAACGTGTATTTCCCGAAACTAAGTCCATCAGGTACAAGATCTTGCTCCAGATGAAAAATAACACAATATATGCCCAAGATGATGATTTGGAAATCTCAAAACAGAACGCACTAAAATGATTCACCAATAGCAAACAATCCCCAGGATAACAAGGCAATGAGTGTGAAATGAACCACCCTCCTCCCAGCTGTCAAACACTTGTATTGCACAAATTCTTTCCCGAGCTTAATCGGGTAATTTTAGGTGCTTCTGTTTCCAGATTTGTGAATTTTGTTAATGTCATTGCTAATCCGTACTTGCATCTATATAGGCAATTTTAACAACCAAGACAGCCAAAACCTGCAAAAGGTTGATGATGATGATAGTGTCATTTTGGGCCGAAGGCCCAAGGCCAATAATATGGGCACGAAGCCCCTGTGGCCTTGAATTGTCATTAATTTATACCCAGGTGGCCTTGTTTTTCTTCTCCGAAGATCAGATTTATGGGCCACCAGGGTGAGTTCATAGTCTTTTTTGGGGGGGGGGCACTTGGGAAGGGATCCAATGGGTCGCCAGCTTTTTCGCGTCTTCTTCTTCTTTTTTCTTTCGTCAGCGTGCGGGGTCCGGAGGGAGGCTGTGATGTTCTTGTAATGATGTTCTTCTTGTTTTTCCTGAAAAGAGAATGAAAAGAGAGAGCAGTATCTGGGCTTTTGAGTGAGACGAGCATTTATGACAGAGGTGATTTCGCATTGTTTTGTAGGAGTTGAGCAGAGTATAAGAATGAGAGTCTGGTACAAGCCCTATTAATTCAGGGATGTCCAGGGTCTTTCAGTTGCCCCGGCATAGGATACCGGATACAACCCGCCTCCATTTAAAGTCCCATGGGCTCGGACTGGATGTGCTGTACACAGTGGCTGCGGTGGCGCAGGTGAGCTGTGTATGTGGAAGCAAAGGAGTGGGTCTGCGCGGGTTGGCAACGGTACCCACCCACAGTCGGTTGGCGTCGCCCCACCGTACATACTGGCTTAGGGCCAGTCATGATATGTGGGCCTCAGCCTGACTGCTTTTTGAGCTTTTAGTGGTGAAGTTTGATGAAAAATTGGATGAGAGTGATTGATTGATTGATAGATTGATTGATACACAGTAATAGGCTGCGTCTGCGCAGTTTTGGCTGTGTATTTGGGAAGCAAAGGAGTGCAGAAGGTTGGTTATCCAATTTATCACAATTTACATTTTGTCTTGTCCCACATGCAAACTTATGTCAACTTTGCCATCATTGCCCGTCTTCTACACATGATCTCACTAAAAAAATATAAATGCCCAGTGTCCCTTAAAACTTTGGCATTTCAAAATGAGTCCTGTTAACTAAAAGTGCAGAATTGTTGTCTATGGCCAGGACAACGTTATAAGACAAAGGCAAAATATTTTTGTTGGGATAATTAGATTTTTAAGTGATGTTTATTTTAAGATATTGGTTTATAACACTCTTAATTTCACTAAGTTGGGGGTATGAAAAGTTGTTTAATTGCAAATTTAACATTTTATTCTGATCTGCATTCTGCTTAGGTTTATTCAATATTAGCACAACATTGAATCATTTGAATGTTTTAAAACTTTATCAAAACTTGAGACATGTTCATGCGACTTCTTAAAATGGTGAAAATCTTGAATTCTACGACATCAGATATATTTGCTTTAATGAAAGGTACCGTGACAGAAAGCCGCTTGCATTGCTTGGAATCTTCTTCAGTGGCAAGAAGTATGGGTGTATATCCTGGTAATGGGGGCAATTAGGACAACGAGAGGAGAGGTTCTTCGATTCTTGAGCAAAGTCTCATTCATTGGTAATAGAGTCAAACAGAAAGACGTATTTGTCAACATCTGACTCACTCTGTGACTATTAAGACATTTCAGGTTACCCTGTCAGGTCCTTTCACTATATTCCAGTTTCAGGAACGGCATAAAAGCATTCTTGGCGGACTAGGTAATTTTCATGCTGAAATGTCTAACATCCTTGGCCTCATTGCTGTGTCCTCCTCCTGACTAAATTTTCCTACCAAGAGCGTGAATATAGGACATACTCACATGCCCAAAGACTCTATCAAACCATTTTAGGATGAAGACTATGATTTAATGAAAAGACAATGAATACAATAAATTGTATCTCTCTTGCGTTTTGGGCGGAAAAATGTATGACTGCCCTTTAGACCACATGCACATGACATTTTCATGTTTTACTAAAGTTCGAAAATTTATCAAGAGCTGGGCAAGTTTTTGTTTTGAGTTGCCACAATAACATCACCCTCGCGAGCCACTGGTAGCAAGGATGCAATAACATAAATTTTTGAGATTCAAATCTATATATTGTCTGTTTATAGATGGTTTCTGTGCCACAGGGGGACTTAATGAATCAGTTCTATTCCTAAACAAACAGTAGTTAGTTTTGTTTGTAACAAAAACTCTGTGGTTGCAGGGTAAGCATGTACCCAAGAAATGGGATTGATCAATAATAGATAGGACATCATCTTTCTTGCCTTTTTCTGAACCGGAAATCATTCTCTTTGTGTCATTTATTCTATAGAACTTCAATGACTGAGACACAATTAGACATGCTTCTAAAATTCCCTTTATGTCAATGATATCACTCTAGGAGTTGCTTTGGGAAATAACCCTCGAAGAAAAGGAGAAGCTTCTTTTGAGGAAGGCTCTACATGCATCAAGGAAATCTTTTCAATGATTTCCATCATTCATGTGTCTAAAGAGTGTCTTTTAAAACTAGCAATGTTCTTGTTCATTATCTATTAGAGAATTTTCACCCTCAAGCTATCGCAATCAGGACATTTGAAAAATTTGGTTTCTTTTTTAAATTCAGCAGGGATATATAGAGGATCAATGTTTCTGAACTCGACTCAGCTAGGCCACTTTCAAATGATTACTTCATAAATGACCTATATTCAAATAGACTGTTTCTATTCATGAGTTGCAGAAGTAAATCAATCCGTTAAAAAAATCTAGAAAGCAGAGTATAACATTCTGACTCGCTTTATTGCAGTTAACTGCAACAAATATAAACATGCAACTACCAAGTGTAAAATGTGTGAAGTGTGAATTACAGCAGTGAAGAGGAAACAGGCACACAATCAGCAACCAATCAATCATTCATGAAATCAAAGCAATCACAGAGTTACCAAAATAGACAAAAAAACGCAGTTCATCTATTGGAGTTGAACCCTTATTTTTCAAACTGTATACAAGAGGTGACCATGTTTCACCATGATCTAAAGCAGGTTTTAAAAGGCGTGCTCTTCAGAAGATCAAACTGAAAATCCACCGTCAGGGCATGATTTCTTAGTAGATTTACATGTATGAGCCACACCCAGACTTGATTTTGTGTGAAAAGTTAGATTTGCAGAATTTTAGAGTAACACTTTTGTGGACATTGAACTCTCTGCACTTTACAGCCAAACACTTTGATATAGAATTAGAGTGGATTGTGGCACTGTGAAAATGGCACTTCGTGTGGCATCATGCTGATGATTTGTCATGATCAAACCCAATACTTTCAATGTTAATTTGATTGAAGGAGACGTATCCTACTTGGTGACAGCCAAACGAAAGGATTATGCATCTGATTTTCACTCTAAAATCCGTTATGAGAAGTCAAATGGCTTTCTCTTGATCATGACTAATCAAAAAGCCTCTATGTTTCCCATGTTGAAAGTAGAGAAGATGACACGTTATCGGCTATCATGAGTCACGAAGTGCCATTATCACAGTGCCACAGTCCACTCTAATTCTATATCAAAGTGTTTGGCTGTAAGAGGTTGTTGTATAAGCCTTTTAAAATGTTTGAAATGTGTGACTTATTAGTGACCTTAAAGGGCCACATTATCGAAAGCAACTTTCTGCCATTCAACCCACCTACATCCACTCCAAAAACGAAGTGCGGTCCATTAACGTTGATGTAAATCTTTCATCTCAATTTCAAATCACAATAAATCCCCACGATATATCCTAATATTTTGTGGTTGCTTTCACAGAGAGAATTTTCCTTATAGATTTACAGAGATCAGAGCAGTGACTTGACAGACTTGACTGATTCTGCACTGTGAGTTAACGATAAGGCCTGAAACTTATTCAGATAAATGAGGGCATTAGGCTGGTCCAAAAATATTTTAATTTCGGAGATCTAAAACTGATTTGGATAAAGTAAAGTACAGTAATCTTTATTTAAAGTCGGATATTACAAAGCAGACAACATAAGCACTAGTATTTTTAGCCCACATATTAAAAACATACGAATGATGAACACCCTAGAAAGAGTATTATAGACACATGTAGTGAGAGACGACACTCATTCAGTAACAAATAAAGTAAATTTAATAGTTTGGGTATAACTCACCTTGTACCAGGATTTGAGTCTTCAAGTGTGTTTCTGAATTCTGAGATATAGAAAGTGGTTTGTATGGAAGATGTGACTAAACTTGCTCAATTGTTCTGAGCTGAAACTGTGAAACTACCAATCGTTTCTGGTTACCGGGATGAAAAAAAGCAGTTTCGCCTGTATTATTGCTTTGCGTTTCAGGATCTGTCGTTTGTAAGTATGTTTAGGACAGCTAAATGTGTTTCCAATAAAACACTGACCTTTGGGACACAGTGAAACTGCAACTGAAATAAAGCAATTTAGTTTAAGAGTTATAGGAGACTCAAGGGGTAAGGAACCATCGAAAGAGTCTCAGTAGAAGTCTTGAAATTGAGCTTCAGACATTTCTCACGATTCACAATAGCTGATACGCAAGCTTAGTTCTTCAATTGGAATTTTCCTTTCGCATTCTTTGAGTAAGCTCTACTGCATCTATGGTTCTTACTTTCCTTGTGTTAGCTGTTTACTTTGCCACATTCATCAGTTATTAACTTGTTTGTTTGTTTTTTTATTCGGTTGTTGCTTTTTAAGCATTACCGTATAGAGCACAAATATCTAACAGCAAACACAATTATAACTGCATGTCATTGAGCTTGGAGTTTCTTGACAGAAAAATTATTTATATTATGGTAGGCTAATGGCAACAAAATTTTGTATTTTTAGAATGCGAAGTCCTCAAATATTTTTTACTAAGTTAAAGAAACCATGTTAGGAAAGCAACTATTTCAAGACTGCCCAAAAAGGTTTTTTGGTTCTCCAAAACTAGGCAAGAAAATAGTCATTTTGAAAACTCTTTGCCCCCATAAAAATCTTGTTCCCCCCCATTAGTAATATAAATAAATACGATAAATCAAGTAGGCATACATTTCTTGTAACTACAATGATATTCTCATGAAAATAATAAAGAATTTTATCAGTTTTAATGTAGCATTTGACTCATTTGGATATTTACTTTGTCTACAAATGGCAGACCAAACATACTTCTGGAGTTATTGGGCTATTTGGCATTGTCTATGGGCAAGCCTACACTTAAGGCAGTGATACTGTTGGTCGTAAATCGGGGGAGTCAACATTGATTTTTTGCTTGCCTGTGGTGCAGACCTTTGGTGCACTCTAAAAACAAACGCCTGTTTTAAACACATTTAAGTGTTAAGTCACATAAACATGTTTGAAAATAAACACTTTCTACCAGCATTAACAGATTTAAGTGTTTATCAAACTTAGAGTATTTTCTCATGTATGGTTTCAGAAATTAATGATCAATTTAAACCAGGAAAGTTTGAATATAAGATGACAATATGTCATAAAATGTCAGTTGGTAGCATAAGCATATTGTGTCTTTTATCTTTGTTTGAACGCTCCCAAGTGCAAAAAAATGTGTATTAATTTCTTTTAATAAAAATTTCAAAGTCCTTTAAACACATAGTGGTTTTTGCAAGATTGCTGGATAAACACTTATAGTGTTAATCTTTAAGGAGGCACACAATTTAAAACAACATCACAAGCGACCGACCATGAAATCACAGCTTTCTGTACTTAACACAGATTGGAAGGCATGCATTGTGACTTAAGTCTTCACTGAAGTAGCTTATAACTGGTAAGCACAACTTAAAATGGTATATTTAAATGCTATTTATTAAACAGCAAAGAAAGTTATTTAACTAAATTTTGATTAAATGGTATTTATGTACACTATATATTTGCTAAGAAGAACACATCAATGGCAGTATCTGTACACAGCATAACATGCATTTTTCCGTGATTAATTTTAATTTTATCAGAAACATTTTGAAGTCTATCTAATTTCTAGATTTCAAACACATTTGATATATTTTCAGCACTGAGCACTGGGGAATGGGCAGAGATAGGGGGAGTTGGGGCCATATGTGCCCAGTGTTTTCATTGGTGTTTATAATTTGTATAAAATTTATTTCACACTCATGAGGTAAATATCACATTTTAGTAAGGCAACGCTATTTTGATAACATCAATCAACCATCATTATAAACACACGTAATTGTTAAAATTTCAAATCATCAAACGGCAAACATATTATTTAATCATATTTTAAAATTTTGGGATGAACTGGATTAGGAGGAGATGGGCATATGATTGTTCATAAGGGCATGCTGTGCATCTGGAGGAACTTCAGACATTTTTTTTCAGGGATTTTTGATGGAGGTCTTTTGTTATATATCCAATTTAGGCCCTAACTAGTTTTTCTGAATATCTTTAAAAGGCAGCGGGTTGGTTAGTGGTAGCTTGCTGGACTGCCAATCGCTGGGTCCAGAGTTTGAATCCAGCTCTTGCCAGGTCACCTGGGCTTATGTTGGACGGCTGTTTCAATCATCCTTCACCTCATTGCCGTATCCTCCTCCTGTCCTAATTAGCCTACCAAGTGTATAAATACAGGACATAAAGCCCCAAACATCCATCCATCCAAATATCTTTAAGATATTTAGTTTGTTCATTGCAGTTTTGTATATTGTAACTTTTTCTTTCCACAGCAATTTGGACCACAAAAGATCTGATAAAAAGACAGCTGCAACATAAAGCAAAGGAGAAAAATGAAAGAAAAAGCCACAAAGTCTTGGAGGTAAATATTTAGCATAATTAACATTTGGTTAACATGCCTGCCACCAGGGTTGGGCACGAGTACATGCAAATGTACTCGAGTACGAGTACGAGTACTTGCCACTTCTACGAGTACGAGTACGAGTACGAGTACAGCTTTTTCTGAATGTACTCGAGTACGAGTACGAGTACATTCAAATGTACTCGAGTACGAGTACGAGTACATTTATGCAATTACGAACCTAATTTGTGCAATATTAAAAGAAATAAAAGCATTATTAAGACAGAATAATTGATCAATAATAAAGAACATTAGTGAAGGCTACTCCTCATGCTCCTTTGTTAATCAAAGGTGAAGTGTGTTAATTTAAAATGGCATTTGCAGCTACTTGCCGGGCTGCTAATCGCTGGGTCGAGGGTTAGAATCCACTTCAGCCGGGTCACATGGACCAAAGTTTGACGGCAGTTTCAATCATCCTCTGCTCATTACCATGTCCTCCTCATGTCCTAATTAACCCAACAATTGAAAAAATATAGAAGATAAAGTCCAATAATCCAATAATCCATCTTTTGAAGCTATTTGGATTGAGATATATTATAATCTATAAGAATTCAATTGGCGTTCAAATGAAAATAAAAATGTGATGTCAGAAGTGAATCTGCCCTCTGATTGGTCGAGATGGTTGAATTTTTTTGCTGATTGTGTTAATTAGGTAATAACCATTTTAGGCTCAGCGAACAGCACTTTTCCATGCAATCTGTCACTTTTAATTTCATTTCAATATCTTTTCTTAGTGCTAGGAATTCGTTAAAAACGCATATAAATGCTTAGCAAGGCAGGTTTAATAAAAAAAGTATAAATACAATATTTAATTGATTGCAAATGTAGCAATGGTTATTTCGTTCAGCTGAGAACATATTTCGTTAGAGAAAATCATAATATAGTATTTGAATGTTTGAAGAGACTTATGGCCTGGCAGCATTCATAAGAAATACTGATTTAAAGATTACAATGACATTTTGGATTAGGGCCTAGTAGGTCAACACAATGTTTGCACTTAACAAATAAATACATAAACAAGAATAAACAAATGTCATGTATAATTGAACAAATGGAAATTACAAATATGATCAATTTAAATTAAGTGACTCCTTAAAACCATACTTCTTACAATTAAGATGATTTTGAGCCTATAGACTAAATATTGGGTTCCGATTTCCGTAAAAACGTCGATTTAACAAAAAAAGATAAAAACGAAAACGGCTTTAGTTAGGGTTAAAATATAGCTAGGAACATAATTTAAAAACGAAGATATATTATTTTGAAGTAGCTGAATACAATGGCAGGCCTTAAAATACTGTATCTTTAATACTAAGGCCACCATTAGCGTCTAAGTTACGATATTTTGATTTGCGCTAAAAGGTGTGAAAAAATTTTAAAGTGTAATCTTTCAGAATATTTATTTTACATAAGAGAAATATAGAGTGGTTAAAAATCAGAAAATATACTTTTATATGAGAACAGAATAGCATTGTGTTATTTTAAGTGTCTGGTTGGAAAATATCAATTGGGAGAATATAGGGTCATTAAGTTATTAGGTTCAAACCAATAGAAATCAGAAAGCATTGTTTTGATCCATTCGGATCAATCAATCAAACAATCAATTAATCTATCTGTCAACCAAACAGACAAAAGCATACTTCTTTTAAGCTATATATAATTCGATAGAAGAAGATTGATATTTCCTGAAAAGATATAATTGAAGGTATTTATATCCACAGATGTAAAGGATTGTCTGTTGAGTGATTTCAGTCATGTTCACATATCTATCCATCTATCTATCCATCCATCTATCCATCTATCCATCTATCCATCTATCCATCTATCTATCTATCTATCTATCTATATATTTATCTGTCTTTAGAAATGTAGGGTTCCCCCTGATTTACTTCAGTGTTCAATAACCACTCATTCATGACATTGCATTCACAGCTTCGTGGCTGAATGATCAGGAAAACCCCTAAAATTAATAATAGAAATGCAATTGCCAGTGAGAAATTTTACACAGTAATTATATTTTTGGACAATTGAATATTGACAAACAAAAAGATGAAATGGTTACTTTAAAAAAATATGTATTAAAAGAGATGCAGTATTTTCTCTAATTTGCTTCAGTGTTCAATAACCACTCACCCATAACATTGCATTCACAGCTTCATGGCTCAGTGATTTGGAAAACCCCTAAATAATAGTCATGCAATTGGCAATGAATATTTACAGAAACTGCATAATCACACTAAATATTGTTTATTGATATTAAAAAAAGTCAGTTACTAAGTCAGTGACTAACTTACTAAGTCAAAAGATGAACTAAATTAGTAAAAATGACTAACTTTCTTGGTCAACTAAAGTATGATAATGACTAACTAAATTAGTTAAAAGTCTAACTACATCTGCAACTTGACTAAGTCAGACATTTGACTAATTTTTAGTGTTTAACTAACTTAATTTGTCAAGAAGATTGTCAGTGTAACACATCATATGTAACCTTAAAGCTATAATTCAAAAGACATCTTTGAAGGTTTTTTAGAAAACTGACCTATATATATTCATTTTGTGATGCTAAACACTTAATTTTGAGTTCAATTTCGCTCTATTGAATTCTCAATTGTACTCGTGATGTACTCACTACGAGTACGAGTACATTTGCAATGTACTCAAGTACGAGTACGAGTACTGTACTCATGATTTGGCACGAGTACTGAGTACATGCGAGTACTTGAAAAAATGTACTCGAGTACACGAGTACACGAGTACATGTGTACTCGTGCCCAACCCTGCCTGCCACAATACCTATCTTTATAATCTCCTGGTTCTGTGGCTTTGCTTTTGATACGTCCAATACTTTCAAATAAGTTAATTTACCAAGACTTAGTGTCACTTGGACATCGTTTAGATTGGCCCTTAAATTGTTGGTTTATTTTATTCTGATCCAATTTTTTTCACCATTTCAGTAAATTTCTGAAAATTATGTATGATGAGATATTATGTCAATATTCATGATATATTATGCCTAAACATTTAATAGTAAACAAGGATTCATACATTTGCAGGAGGACAACATTGACGATAACACGTTGAGCTTCTGCCACTCCAGTGTTACCGAAATTAAGAATACTTTAGAAAATGAATCCATTAAATTAATCGAGTGGTTCAGAGAGAATAGAATGCAGGCCAACCCTCACAAATTTCAAGCCATCCTTATAAGAGTAAACAAGCTGAAAATGCTGTCTTTGAAATTGAAGATGTTAGTATTACGAGTGAAGAATCTGTCAAATTATTAGGTGTTACTGTAGACTCCAAGTTGAGTTTTGATGTTCATTTAAAACAATTATGTATTAAGGTTTCAAGACAAATCAATGTATTATCTAGAATTTCTAAGTATCTTACCCTTGAAGGACGAAAGTCAATTTACTATTGTTTTATCTTATCAAATTTCAGTTTTTGCCCGCTCGTCTGGCACTTCTGTAGCAAATCTAACTCAGTCAAGCTAGAGAAATTAAACTTTAGGGCACTCAAGTTTGTATACCAGGACTTCAATAGCAGTTATGAAAATTTGTTGATGAAAAATAATCATTGTACTCTAAGTGTCCAAAGACTCAGGCTCCTTGCCCTAGAAACATTCAAAATTATTCATGGCACATCCCCGAAGTATCTACAAGACTTATTAAAAGTCTCACACTCGGGCTACTCCCAGCGTAGACATCTACAACTACAGACGTCAAGAACGAGGACAATTAAATATGGGACTAACAGTTTCTGTGCCCTCGCTACGAAAATATGGAACAATTTACCGAACCACACCAGAGAAGCCAACTCCTATGTGGCGTTCAAAACAATGATTAACAATTGGACTGGGGAAAAATGTAAATGTGCTTTATGTAGGTTATAGTACTTACTGATGCAGCCTCAGATGGATTTTTAACTCCCAAATAACTAATTTGATTTTAATATTGGGAGCTGTTTTTATACTTTTATATAACACTGTTATGTTTTGTCGGTTGTAAAAGCCTGTAATGGCTTATGTTTCTCTTTACTCTTTGTACCGACGTAAAATAAAATTTGATTTGATTTGATTTGATTTGACAAGGATGACATAACATTGAAGAAGGTTCCTCGATCTGGAAACATCTCATTCCAAATTTTTTGCGCTCCAGTCGCTTTCTCAATAGGATTTATACCGTTGCTGAGGGATAATCGTTGTCGCAATCATATTTGAAGCTTTTACAGAGGCAATGCACTTCTTGTGATAAGGACCTTGACTATCCAGTAATATTTGGACAGCTTCTTGAGTGTTCAAACAATCATTTGATTTTATTCTAAAATAATCATATCCATTTTCAAAGAAACACATTTAAAGTGCTATTAAAAGAAATTTGACTGTTATGTGAGAACTTGTCACTTTTTCTGCAACGCCTAAATGGGTTGCATTGAGAATCAAAAAATATTTTTAATGGCATAACATCAATGATATGGATTATCTCGTGGAGTAACGGGATACCATTAAAATGCAGACAAAATGATGACATGGTAAGATTTTGACTGTACACCAATGTACTAACATAGGGTCTTCTGTTTTTCATCACAATAGGGTATTATGCGGGGAAATTTAAATGCAGTATTCACAACATGAAAAAACAGTTGATTGGAAATATGATTCAGTTGTTGAATTTCTTTGAGAATTTTGCAAGGTTTTATGGTATACTTACACAATGGTTGAATATATCCGTCAGTGTCAGTGCTCAATTGAAGAATAAAATATGTACATGGACTATCTATTTTCGTGTCATTTTTCATCGGGTTTCATAAGGGGCTAAATTATCCCGAACTTTAAGGCAAATCCAGCCCCTGTGATGACTTATTATCTAATGGTGGCTTGAAAGCTTCAAATAAAAGAATTTAAGCTTCAATAGTTAATCCGCTCCATTATCCCATGCATCAAAATGCACATTTTTTATAAATATGACATTTTTAGAAAGAAAATGGGTCAAAGGTGATTTCCCCACCTTTAGGTGAAGAACTTGTTAATTATCAGCCAAAAACTTACTGCCAAAATAAAATGTCTTGACTTTAATGGAAAGGCAGGAAACGAACTCAAGCAGCGTTATCTTAAGTTTATTATTGCTCTTTAGTGCAAAAAGTAGGGGACATTGTCATTATGTATGGATAAATAAGATTCTTTTGTATTTGTGCCACCTTTGAAGTAAGTATTTGTGTCACCAATGGGATAATCAGATTTGTGTTCTAATGTCTTTTGGTTAATCACCAGAAAAGTCTAAAAAGGCCGAGCAGATGCTGCGGGCAAGGTAGCAGCAAAGTAAGAAACGTCATAATCCGATAATGGATTACACCTCATATGTCAATTGAAATGACATATTGACATTTCTTACAAAAAACAGTGATAAGGATGGCACAAGGACTTTCCAAAGTTATTTGTCGAATATTAGATAGATAATACCCAGTGGGCATCTGACCTCGCCTGGCATCAGGCAGACATTAGGGGATGTCAAGATGTTATCCTGATGTCAGTCTGACGTCAGGTGAAGTCAGATGCCCACTGGGTAAGCTTTATCCCGTGTCTTGTTACATTTTTCCCTGATCCAGCCTTTTTTTCCCTGGCTAATACAAGTGTAATCATTAGATGGAAAAGACGGGAAAAATACAGATGCACAGAGAGATACTAATTATCTTTATCACCTGTACCAAAGATTGTGTGTATGTAGTAATAAATACATATAATACAGAAAAATCAATCAAGCTTCTAAGATTATTGAAGCAGAGATGGAAATTCGTATGAGATTCAACCAATTAGGAGCCATTATATCATGGTACATGCACATCACTGCCCAAGCAGAAAAAAATATCGCTGTCCTGTCCCCAATAAAAATGAGCCCATGCATATAGGCAAGTACCACTAAACATTTGTTGTTTATACTTCTGGATGTGGCTTTTGAAAGTGTGTTTCAGGAACGGCATGAAAGCATTCTTGGCGAACTGGGTAATTCACATTCTGAAATGTCTAACATCCTTGGCCTCATTGCTGTGTCCTCCTCCTGACTTAATTTTCCTACCAATTGCACATGATATACAGGACATACTGCCCAAATCACCTATCGAACCTTTCTAGATTGAAGGCTATGAAAACAATTTTTACTACTCGACAGTGAAAATTAGCATTATGTACCCGTTGTACATGTAGTCATGTCCAATGGTTTGGTGCTTCATTTATTGACACTGGAGCACTGCAGCATGAGATGTGACATCACAATGGTGTCACCATGGTGACACCTTTCTACCTCTCTTTCACATCATCAGTAGCAGTTGCTTTTTTTTTTTGGCAAAGATTTTGTATTTCTGGAAAAAAAGGGGGTGGTGAAAACGGTGGTAGTAACTGATTCCTGGAAATTAATTATTTTGTAGAAGTGAAGTCTCTGAAAACGTTTCTGATCAATTTTTTTTTTTTTTGAGAATTTGACTCGTAATTTCCTTACTTTCTTGTGACAATAGGGGGTTTCATGGTACAAAACAATTGTCTAATGGGTAAATTGTGGGACATACAGATATGTACACCCTTGAATGTCATGGACAACTGTAATAACTCTCCTTTGTTTTGGGTAGAAAAATTAACCACCCATGCCACATGCACATTGCACAAATTGCACATGATATTTTCAAGTTTTATGAAAGTTATATTGTCGCATGGAAAATTTATCTGGTGCTGGGCAAATTTTTGTTTGAAGTTGCCGAAATAACATCACCCTTGATTGCAAGCCGCTGGTACCGAGGATGCAATTTAAGATCAATTTTTAAGATTCCAATCTATATATTGTCTGTTAAAAGATGGTTTATCGTTTCTAATCTAAAACAAACTGTAGTCAGTTTCATCCTCTGGGTGGCAGGGTAAGCATGTACTCAGTAAATGGGATTAATCAATAATAGATAGGACATCATCTTTCTTGCCTTTTTCTGCACCAGGAATCATTCTCTTAGTGTCGTTTGCTCTATAGAACTTCAATGACTGAGACACAATTAGACATTCTTCTGAAATCCCCTTTATGTCAATGATATCACTCTAGGAGTTGCTTTGGGAGATAACCTTCGAAGAAAAGGATTGCTTCTGGCGAGGAAGGCTAAACATGTATCAAAGAAACTATTTCAATGATTTTCATCATCCATGTGTCTTTTAAATTTGAAAATGTTTTGTTCTTTATATTTTCAATGAGAAACTGATCAGATCAAAGCGCTTCACTTAGAGATATCAAAATCAGAAGATTTGACTCCTCTGGCTCCTTTATTAAATAATTGAGTAGGAGTCAGTAAAAAAGGTTATTTTTTAAACTCAACTTATTCCAGTATTAAAGAGTTACCTCAGAGTTTACAAGAGTTACTTCAGGATAATTATTAATCTTCTTAAGAAAGATATCATCCATTAAGCTTGCTTTAAGTTCATATCAGAGAAATTAATTCAACATAGACTCAATAATGTTTTGGTAAATAGGAAAAAAATCCACAGTTATTAGAATGGGCATTACCAATTAATAAAAGTAAATTTATGTAAGAAGGACTTTGAAAAATCAATTTTGCTTAGTTAAGTATTACGGCATTAATTTCAAAGCTGAACATTGATACATTGTAATAAATAATTAAATAAATAAGTTGTTGAAAAGTAAAACAGCGGCCAACCCGGCATGAGTAACAGTCAATGACAAGAATCTGGTAACCCCATACAAAAATGTTAAAATTAATCCAACAGATGCAACATGCCAGACCTACATTTGAATCTAGTCGATTAATGAAATAGCCCTCAGGGTTGTAGCGTTAACATTTTTCAGTTGACCTGTGCATTGTCTGCATTTACTGATACATTTTGTAATTATGAATCAAAACATTGGCCAAAAGACCTCAAGTGCCAGCCACGTGCATGCAAATTAAGCACATCATCTCTTTCCTGATTACATTCATATTGCTGGTGAGAGGACACTGATAGTGAGTGCATGCATTAGTACCTGGAAATAATCATCAAACTGTTAATGTCTTTTATATGTTTTGAAATTAAACATTTGATCGGAAATACAAATGTATTTAGAAATAGACAAAGATGATAAGTTCAATGTCAAGGGGACTTAGAGTTAGAAATAGACATCGATTACAAAATGAAGTTTACATGAAATTAGGAATGCACATAGATGAGCACTAGGGTGTGGCTGGTGCCCCAAAGTTGTCAGATTAAGCTGTACCTTATTTTGGTACTGTGTTTTGGTGAACATAACAAGTGTGGAAAGTTTAATAGAAATCGGAAGATGCTTACCTTGAGCACAATTCAGTTTAAATTTTTGTTTATAAATTCAAACCGCGGTATTGTATAATTTTGCCAATATTGATCAAACTTGCACAGATGAACTGGTCTTCTTTAGAGCTTCATTTTGATGGTATCAGACAATTTTTCACAGTATATCAAACTGGTAATCTGTGTTTGTTCGGGAAATTATTGTATAGTTTGAAAAAATCAAAACTTTTGTTGAAAATTGGTTGTACATCAACCACAGAGTGCCAAGGACAATGTGTATATAGATAAATATATTTTGATGATATTTGGACTTCTCAAGTGAAAACTCAGCATTCTTGTTAAAGGTTGTATTATTGAGATCATGAATTTTAACATAATGCTCATATCATCAGATTCATCACTCATTTTAGAGTTTCTTGGACTTAGTGTATGCAATACTTTATTTTTGCACACCATGGCACATATACAAATAATTAAAATAAAATATAATTAAAAACATGAATAATTTTAAAGTGTAAAATAACACATCATTAAGTTGGTACCAGGAAGATGACACCAGAGTTAATGCATTAAGATTCCTAACAATTCTCTAGGGCATTACAATGTATATGGTTAGCTGGCGGGGGGGGGGGGGGGGGGGTTAGTGCTCTGGGCCTCCTTTTACTGGCCCCTGGGTTAGATTCCAGCTCTAATGGGAATGGGATCACTGGATTTATAATTATTGGACAGCAGTTTCAAAAATTCTTCACCCAATTGCTGTGTTCTATTCCAGTCCTAGGTAGCCTGACAGGTTGACAATTATAAGATGTATAAGCCGAAGCGATGCATCAATATTCCCTAATGGTAAGCTGGCGCACTGTAAGACACACCATGGTATTGATTCCTTAAGATTTGAAATAATTCTTATTTGCCATGGTTTCTAATTGAAGTTGAGTAGTGATATATCCACATTTTGACACTTGTAGTAGGAGTCTCCTTTAATTTCCTGTTCTTGACGGAGCATAGACAATCAAGGCTACACTTACGGAATATGGTTGACTATAGCCCACTGAATAAATTTCTTTTTGACAGTGCCTTTTATGAACTTAAAAATAAGATTTGTGAGGCCATCTCCAGAGGTAAGATGTTTAGAAAACCACAACAAGTGACAATGCATCTTACGAGACAATGGAAATAATATTCTTACAGCATTACACCATGCGACATATTTTTGAAAGTCTGTATTCTTGTGTGTATGTGACAAAACAATTGAACAATAATAAAGATTAGTTACCTCATTAGCTTACTTAAAATTTGTTTAATAATTGTACTTAGTGTGCCAAAGTCAGCCATAAATATGGACAGATGTAAAAAATTTCAACATTCAAAATGCGATCTTGTCCGTCCACATTTTTAAAATACACAACACGCACCACATAGTCTTATAAACTCATGCCAGGTTCTTAAAATTGTTTTATTGATGTCTATTAGGATCAGATTTTTACTCTCATAAGCTATGGTGTAAAATATCCTGAAAATTGACCCTGGTTTGCACATATCTGATTGGCAAGAAGAAAAAGGTCGCCAGAAGCAATAAAATAAAAAGTTGGTACTCTATAAAATTATCCAAAACCATTGAAGTTGGTATTCAAAATGAAGCTCTAAGTGAGGCCTGTCCAGTCATACAAGTTTAATTGTTGTGAAATGTAAATTGACAAAGTTATACATACCGCGACTTCCGATCTTAGCAAACCGCGAAGAAACTTCTACTGCATTGTGCTCAAGGTAAACGTTTATCAATTCGCATGAAATTTCTCTGGCATATCACTTGGGTCAAACCACAATACCAAAAAGAGGTACAGGGGTCTCCTTTAATTTTTTCTTTTTTGAGGGGCACCAGCCACACCCTAATGAGCGCTTATTGTAATATCAATTCTATATTTTTACTGACGATTCACATAGGGTATATACAATAAACCTTATGCATAAAGACTGCACAAAATTAGGGTAGTACTTATTGTTCTGTGTGGGCAGCCAGACATCATAACTAACCACAAGTTTCCAGATCTACACATTTCTGAGACTTCTTCATATTTGATTAGCCTAAAAGCACAGAGGGATATCACAGAGACTATGTTTCACCTTCCTGAGGGTAATATATGGCTTATTCTTTAATACTTATTTCACAGAACTGATACATAGTAATGCATCTTCTTTGTACGCTGGTGTTTTCTCGAAAGCACTCATGCTAATTAAGCATCGGAAAAGCCTTTATATGAAACCAGGAGATGCAGTACAAGATCTTTTATTTCTTAATGATGAACATTGGACATGAGTAAAGCATGATATATTCACAAAATGACATTAATAAACTTTGCTTATGACATAGAAGGGAGAACTTCTGTAGACACTTTGAATGCAACAAATCAATTGACGTTTGTGAAACAGCTCTTTTTTCACTTCAAACCATTATTGTTGATCGATGAATATACCTTCAGGAGATTGCAGAATTTCTTAGACAGAATTTTCGACATCTTTGCGGCGTCTTTGTTGAAAATTTTTGTCTAATCAATTCTACAATCTCCTCAAGGTATTTTCACCGATCTGTATGAGTCCCGAGACAGATACTCTATTCCAGATTACATCATTGTTGTATATAAGTTTTATTATCCTGCGGTGAAATTATATATAAGGATTTTATAGTGAATCTTAATGAATGTGGAAGAAAAATTTAATGAATGTGGCTCAACTTCAATCAAACCCTGTAATTTTATGATATATGGCACATGTATCTTGATTATATTTCTTTGTGTAATAAAATATTTTGTATATGATATATATATTTTGCATCCAGGGTATATTGCATCATAATCTTGTCTCAGCAAGTCATGAATTACCATGACTCCTTATGACACTTGGGAAAATATGTAACATGTTACATAATGAGAAATTGATTCATTGTCTAGTATGCATAATTGCATATCATATAACTAAGTTGTCTGGTACCGCTGTTATGAGAATTCTGGACAGCTTAACACACAATAAGATGCAGGCTTAGTATGAACACTTTTTCCAATGATTCTTATGACTATTAGCTACCTATGAGAAAAGGACATCAGCCACATGATGATGCAATTACTCTGTCTGGGTACTAGGGGTCTACTGCTTTGTTCTGTCCCAGAACTAGTTGTCCAGGTCATCCTGCTAAAACAAAAACCATGCAGCGTAACTTGTGTTAAATTGCTGTGTTCATATATTTCACACTTAAATAATGCATCGTATAAAACATGATTATGAGTCTGATATTCCAAGGAATTCTTTATCGATTTCTAAATGGAAGCTCCATCTGGACTCTGGAGATGTATAGGTTTAGATGTGCAGGGAAAAAGAGATTTGAAAAATTCTTTTGCAGGGAAAAAAATTTAGATGGGGAGACAATTTAATGCAATTAGAGGTGCAAAAATTACATTTTACATTTGCAATGGGTCACCTTTTCATAAATGATACAGTAAAGATATAAATTGCAGATAAAAATATTGTGATATCTCCATCAGATACATGACAATTGTCGCTTGCCTTTTACACCATCTTATTCTACTTTTAACATTGTACAATTAATTTACCTCGAGATGAAGGAAATTTTATGACGGCCAAAATCATAGAGCAAAGTTTGGAAAAGTTAAAGCCTGGCAAACATGATGGGAACCGAGGACTTTCTTCTGACTGTTTGATAAATGGCCCCAAAAGACTTTTTACACTATTGGCTATGCTATTTCAAATGATGATTACTCATGGATATTGTCCTAGTGAACTTATTCTTGGTACCATGACACCAATTCCGAAAACAAAGGGTGTGGCTTCGAACTCTGATAAATATCGAGCTATAACGCTAAGCTGTTGTATTGGAAAATTATTTGATGTGACTGTGCTTATGAAGTATGGAGATGAGATGCAAACCAGTACTTTACAGTTTGGTTTTAAGAAATCTGCTTCAGCACCTATATGCACAACAGTCTTAAAGGAAGTTGCTTCTCACTACATTAACAATGGCAGTCATGTGTATAGTTTATTACTTGACGCAACAAAGGCCTTTGATCGTGTAGAATACACACGATTATTTAATTTATTACTTGACAGGAAGATGAATGTCATGTATATTAGATGTTTACTACACATGTACACAAGTCAGACTTTACGGGTACAATGGCAAGGCTGTTTTTCGGAAACTTTTACTGTTATGAACGGCGTGAAACAAGGAGGGGTTATATCCCCAACGCTGTTTGGAGTATATATTGAAAAGTTGATGGAAAAATTACACGAAACTAAAGCTGGATGTTATGTTGGTCCATATTTTGTTGGATCTCTTGCTTATGCCGATGATCTGGTACTTCTGTCACCTTCGAAAGCTGGACTAAAAAAGTTGATGCTAACTTGTGAAAAATTCTCACAAGAATACAAAGTGCAGTTTAATGGTTCGAAAAGCCAATTCCTAATTTTCCATAAGGATAAAGTAAAACCACTAGATGACTGTGTGACTTTTTGTGGATCACAAATTAAAAATCAAGAACATGCCATTCATCTTGGTAATAAAATATATGCCAATTTGAAATTAGATGACATTGCTGGAGTAACTGCATCTTTTTACAAGCAGGTGAATATGTTTATCAGCAAATTTAAAAGAATTCCTTCTTTTATCCAAGCAAAATTATATTTACAGTACTGCTCATCTTTCTATGGACTGCAGCTGTTGCAAGCTAAGAATTACAATAAATTGGAAGTTGCCTGGCGCAAATCATTACGCAGAATCTGGAGATTATCTAATCTTACTCATTGTTCATTAGTAAGATGTTTGTCAAGTGGAGCATGCATTAAACATATGCTTATAACCCGTTTCATGAATTTTGCTAAATCTTTACTATGCCAGAAGGAGGGAGTTATACGATATATTGCTGAGAATGCATTAGTAAATGACATTTCAGTATTTGGTAACAATTATAAGCTATTCGCTGATATCAGCTTAAATTTGGATGACAATTTAAATGCAAAAATCGGGGAACATTGCAAAAGAACGTGTAAAAAAGACCTAGACAGGTCACTGGCTTCTGTCTTGACTGAATTATGCTGTATGAGAGATGGGACAATGGACTGCTTACTGACACCAGAAGAGGTGCAAATTTTAATAGACAATATTTGTATTTTTTAACATAAGGTTTTTTAAATTTAAATCAATAATATATTTACATATATATATTTAAAATGTACACAATGTGTGAATAAATATGCTATATATAATAGAATGGAATAGAATAGAGCAGCATACTTAATTGACCATTATGATAAGATTAACACATACGATGCATATTGGACAGTCAAGGATATGATCAGGAGTAAATTATTAAGATTAAGTAACAGGATGGATGATTGGGGCTTTATGTTTAGTATTTATGCACTTGGTATGATTTTTGAAACAACCGTCCAACGTAGGCCCAGGTGACCCAACAAAAGCTGGATTTGAAACCTGAAAACCCAACGAATGGCAACCTAGCACGCTACCACTAGACCCTCCCGCCTTAAATGAAGTAATAAGTGAAAAGCAAACACAAAAGACAAAATAATTAGAGCAGAGGAAGTTATTAACATGACCCAATTAACAATTCAGTAAATATACAGATTAATCAAGCCCTTTGCTGCAAGTGTGTCAAGATCCATGCATGCGGATATTTTCTGTACATAAATAGCAGAGCTCCAATGTCATTTTGATAATCACCATAGAAGTCCATCAGGCTGAGCAGAAGCTGCAGGCAAGAATGCAGCAAAGTAAGAAACGTCATAATCCGATGATAGATTACATCACACATTTCATTTGAAATGATCTATCGTCATTTCATATACGAACATATAAAAAAAAGTGATAAAGGATGACCCCAGTACTTTACTTTAACAAGAGAGAAACACATACTTAGACCAATAACTACATCTTAAATATTGGTCACTTTATGAAAAAGTCAACAATAGGCCATAGCAATGAAATATTTCTGCAAAGTTGTTTTGAAAAATTAATTAATGTTTACAAAGTGTATGCATGCCTGAAAAGACATCTGGGTGAAGTAATGTGTTTCTGTGGTAACAAAAAGGGACAAAGTAATACCCTATCACTTTTGTGATAATGCTTCAGCTGTTGCCAATATTGGTTGGACTAGCAGCATTTTATAGATAAGAAAACCATTACGAGAAGATTAGGGGGTTTCCTATGAATGACGAGAAGGAAATTGCTACATAGATTTTATTTTGCCTTGGATCAGAACGCTTCAGTTATTTCTTTAGAGTTTCCAAATCAATTATACTTGGAATTTACTTCTTTGACACAGTGTACAACTTTGATAAGTTACAGATAAAATGGAGAAAACATAGAATCGTTATCGACAGTATCCAGAAATATTTGTTGGTACGTATGTTTCAATATAGTTTGCTATGCATAACAGTCAGTTCGACTCTCTCAATAGCCATTTTCTTTCTAAGTTCACGAAACAAAAGGATTTTCAAGCAATTCCGTTAATAATTGAAAATTGGGAAATACGGGTGATGGACATCCTAAGAGGAGTAATACTAGTCACAGTCACTGACAGAGAGACAAGTAGTGAGAGACGACACTCATTCAGTTTAAGTAAAATGTATAATTATTTTATAGGCTGGATAAAACTCACAAGGATTGGAGACATCAAGTCCGTTTATATAACATGTATAGAAAATTCATTGTATAGAATATATGACATGATTCGCTCAATTGTCCAGGCGGAAAATGCTACTTGCTTTCTGTTTGCTTGGGATTCTCCACAGTGGCCCTGGGAAAAGCTGTTTCGATTGTTTTATCACTTGTGCCTCTGGATCTGTCTTTTGCAAGTGTGTTTTAGGCAGCTAAATAAGTTTACTATAAAAGACTTACCTCTGGGACACAGTAGAACTGCAACTGAAATAAAGCAATTTACTTTGAAAGTTCTATGAGACTCAAGGGTCCTGCAACCATTGAAGGCATCTCAAAAGAAGTCAGGAAATTGAGCCTCAGACATTTTTCACGATTCACAACAGCTGCTATATATAGGAAAGCTCAGTTCTTCAATTTAAAGGTTCTTTTCTTGTTCATTGAGTATTGCACCCATTGTAGTTACTGTCATTGTGTTTGCTGTGAATTCTGTTTTACTCTCTACTCAGTAGCTTGTTTGTTTTTTTTAATTATGTCTTTGCATTTACAACAATATAAACACTTGATGCAAAATGTAATATGTGAAGTTGCAAACACAACAAAACTATCAATGAGTCAAAAACCTTTTTAATCGGGTAAATAAATGTGATCAATTGAGTAAGCAGAGATGTTTCACTAACTAAGTTGACATTCCTCTGAATACAATAACAGAATTTTATCAGTTCAAATGTAGCATTTGGCCTTTGTGATTTTGGAAGTATTGAAGCATTGTTTGGCAGGGAATTTACTTGACAATGTTTACTTTGTCAGTGGGCATTAGACTGGCAGACCAAACAAAATAAAACAATGACTTCTGGAATTGTTGGGCTTTTTGGCATTGTCTATGGGCAGGCCTACACTTAAAGCAGCAATACCTACTGTTGGTCGTAAACCAGGAGAGCCAGCAATGGTTTATTTGTTTGCTTGTGGTACAGATCGGTACTTATCCTATTCGTTATTCGTTTGAGATCACAAATTACTTGTTTGCATTGTCATACTTGCTACAGGCTTTTTAATTAGTATGCGATCCTGAGATTCTAAGCCCCTATCCGTATAACATTTTTGCTTAAAGGTATTAAGTCCGCATTTTTAATAGACTGTTTATGGATAGATTTCAGTCATATTTAACACATTCCAGTTGAAAAATTTACCTAATTGTTGTTCTATTGACAGTATAAGATGTTTATTTCCTTGAAAAATGTGAACTAATAGTTTTTCATGCCGTGAAAAAGCCCTGCTTTGTTTACATTTCAAGCAATGCAGGGCTCTCTTTAAGTAATTTAAGGCTTTATAATCAATCAAACTCACTTAATTGTAGAAAACACACAATTCTGTTGATTGGAAATGTATACTATACTTTAAATCCAACAATTTATGATCTATAACAAGTTTAATTTTACATAGAATCGGCGGACTTACTACCTTTAAGAGATAAGATGCCAATTTGAAATGAGATACAGCCTTAGCCTGGATCCAACACACCACAATTAGATATAATGAGAACCTCTATGCTCTGAGAAAAAAAATCCCAAACTTTGCATTTCATGTATTGTCAAAAATCATTTTGTGAAAAATTGCAAAAATAAAATCATGTCCAACAATCATTAATCTGCTAATTTTATTAGGTTAAGAGAGGAGCGTCTTCCTACAAGTGCCATTGTTTACATTACCTACTGTTTCATTTTTCAATGTGTCATTTTATGTGAATTTATCAGATTTTCCCTGCTTGTTAATGAGAACCCGAAGTTTAGACAAAATTCTATGTAGCAAGTTGGATGTCAAATATACTTCTTGAAGCAAATTTATATTCTATGTTGAGATAGTTTGGTTTATTCTGCACCTGGGTGATAGTTTGAATGTTGCGTGCATTAGATATCTCTGGACAAGTCTCGGTGTGGCTTCCAGCAGAGATTCTTGCAATTTCTTGGAATATTAGCCCGCAAAACTTTGACGCTAGCACACTTACTCAGGCTATTTTTATCTTTACTGTTTAACTGCATAATGAACTTCAACCCACTGTTATCACATGTTTGCTTCTGAACATCACTTCCAAAAATTACATTGTTAATAATTATTTATCTGAAAAAGTCCTGTTTGGTCAGTATGAAAAACATTGTGTTGCTCTTGTACAAAACATGATTAAATTTACTAACAAATTAAAATCATGACTTGTTCTTCCTTTTGCTGAACGGAGTTGGATGTAGCACATTGAGAAGATCTCATTTGAAAGCTTCTGTTGAATAAAAATTGCATGCTGATGAAGCAAAAAATGAATACCAATATTGAGTGATTTAGACCGTTATTCTTGGCCATTTCCTGAAGCCAATCAGAAAATAAACACATAATTACAAGGCTGGACTTGATTTTCTGAAACATGAAGCCTCAGAATGTCAATTACAAACTGGGTTCACATGCGCAGGGAAGAGACGTCTGAAAAATTTTGCAGGGAAAATCTGTTTCCAAAAACTTTAACACGAAAAGGCAATCTATACAATAATTTGTCTCAATTAGAGTTGAAAGTTCTAGAATTTACCATTTGCTATGGCTTAGCTTTTCATTAATGATACAGTAAAGATACACTAACCCATATAAAATGTAACAATATCTCCATGAGACATGCATTGGCAGCTAACTAACAATGGTTTAATTTTTTTTTTAATGTAATTTGGGGTGTTGTCTATGTTTGGCCAAGTCCTTACTGGCATGGTTAGAGTGGGTCGGGGCAAGAAGCCCGGGTTAGGTGAGAAGCCCCCCCAGAGTTATATCTAAACTTACATTTTTGGTGCTTTTTCTTATTGATAGGATTGAAGTTAGAGGCTTTTTAGGTGACGTCACAAATTTTCAAGGCAAACAGCACCAAACCATAGTCGTAATTAAGGAAACAAAAAAAGGTGCATGGTTTTTGTAACTTTTATTAATTCTTTGAAAGTGGTTATCAGAAATAACTTTGGAAATTTTTAAGAGTATGATGGATATCTGCATTGCTTCACTTTATGACCATCACATAAATATGATTTGGATCATGTTTTTTGTATTTTAGCTCAAAATATAGAGGTCAAATTAAAATATGTGGGTTTGGGGCGAGAGGCCCCACATGGTATGGGGCATGGGGCCCCCTTCACTGAGGCCTCGAAGCTGCTTCAGGAACCATTTAATAATGTGTACTCTACCTTAAATCTTGATAGAATAGCTAATTGAAATAAAAAAAATTTTGGCCGAAATTGAAAAAGGGCAAAAAATATTTAAAAATAAATGTATGAACAGAAAAATTCTGAAATTCAGAAAAAGTGAATAGAATGCCTTAAAAATGATAGAAGAACCCCAAGAAATATCTTTCAAGCCGAATGCGCTCGAAAAAAAAGTTGCCATAGGATTATAATAGGGGGGCTTCTTGCCCGATGGGTGGGGTAAGAAGGCCATTTTAATTTTTTTACAAAAAGGGCCGTAACTCCTTTATTAAAATTGGTAGACATTTGTTTCACTAGTTATAAATAGAGTCAAGTGATCCCTTTCTGACAGCATAAGCATTCAAATAATCGACCACAAAAAGTAGGTCAAATAACACCTCGAAGTTAAGGGGGGCTGCATGCCCCGCGCTACTCTAATGGAAAGGCAGCAAACAGACTCAAGCAGCATTATCTTTGTTAGTGCAATTTACAGCAAAAAGCAGGGGTCCTTTTTTGTGTAAAGATAAAATTCTTTTGTATTTGTGTCACCTTTGAAGTAAACATTTATGTCACCAAGTGGATAATCAGATATGTTCTAATGTCTTTTGGATAATCATAGAAAAATCATAGATCTATATGTTCTAATGTCTTTTGGATAATCATGTCTATTGGATAATCACTAGAAGTAATGCCTGGTTCTCACGACGGCGATTTGAGAGCGACGCATCAAGAGAAGTCATTTCTTGGAAAGTTGTGGCGTAGAACGTTGGTTTTGGCACGTTACGTAATCAATTAGTGTCATGTGCGACGCTTAAAGTTAGTAGCCGCGGTGAGTCTTGAGGTGTCCGCGGCGCTGCTTAAGCTTTCTTCGCCGTGTTCCGCCTCTCTTTCCTCAGCGCAGTTCCAAACAGACTCGTCGCACTTTGTTTTGGAATTCGGCGAGGCTGCTTTTACTTCGCCCAATGTTGTTTCCTCTTACGCCGCTGATGGTTGTGAGGCAGCTACGTCTGAAATTGGCGACCTGCGACGCATCAGGAAACCTTCGGCGTACACCCGAGGTAAGATGCGCCGCTGAAAATGACAGCCTCGCCGACGACTGTAACGATGCAACGCCGCATTTAGGGACTTGTTACTGCGTAACTTGATGGTTCATCGTCGCACATGCATTCATAAAGCGCCGAGGACATTACAGGCGCGTCGATGCTGACCTTCTTCGTCGTCCTTGCCTTAAGCAGCGACGAAGGTCTCTTAAGCATCGACGAACGTCTGTTGTTGCAGCGCTGCGGCAAAGTGTGTTTCGCTGCTGCAGGAGTCACTTTTGGTCATTATAAAAAGGGACACAGAGGACCTCCTTGCTTCATTTGCTGATTGCCCTTCAATGAGAACACAACGACTGCCTACTGAACATATGCATGATGAATGAAGAAGAAATTATTGTTGTGTCTGGTGCTGCTGCTGTTGCTATCGGAGCTGTCTATTTGAGACACAGGAGGAGGAGGGCCAGGAGACAGAAAAGGTGGTGGATTCGCAACTGGTTGCTGCAGAGGGAACAACATGGTCACTTCCATCAACTGCTGCCTGAACTGCAAGTGCGTGACGTGTCCGGCTACTACAACTACACTAGAATGCCCCCTGCCATCTTTGCTGAAATCCTGGAAGCTGTTGGACCACTCATCGCTAAGCAAGACACCAACATGAGGAGGGCTTTGGAACCTGGTCTGAAGTTGGCTATCACCCTGCGGTACATGGCAACAGGAAACAGCTACAAGTCCCTAGCTTATGCTTTCCGTGTGGCACCCAACACCATCTGCAACTTCATCCCTGAGGTCTGCCTTGCCATCGTTCATGCCTTCGAAAGACAGCTGGCACTACCCACACAGCCTGAAAGATGGAAGGAGATAGCCAAGGCTTTTGAGACGAAATGGAACTTGCCCAACTGCATTGGAGCTCTGGATGGCAAGCACGTCGCAATCCGATGTCCCAAGGCTGCAGGCTCCTTGTTCTACAACTACAAGGGATTTCACTCCATTGTCCTGATGGCCCTCGTTGATGCTGACTACAAGTTCATCTATGTGCAGGCTGGCTGTCAAGGAAGTGCATCTGATGGCGGCGTCTTCAGGGACACAGTACTTCGACAACTCCTGGACGAGGAAGATCTAGGCCTACCACCTCCAGAACCTCTACCTGGCACAGAAGACAATCCTTTCCCATATTACATCGTGGGTGACGAGGCATTTCCCCTGAAGACATGGCTGCTCAAACCAGTGCCAAGAAAGAACCTTGACATTGCTTCCAGAGTCTACAATTACAGGATTTCAAGAGCCAGGAGAGTGGTGGAGAATGCCTTCGGTCTGCTGTCACACAGGTTCAGATGCTTCCTGACCACCATGCCCCAACGACCTACAAGAGTGACATACATCACAATGGCTGCTTGTGTTCTACACAACATTCTGCGAGACAGAGTAGGCGTCCACCATGCCCGTGACAATGAAGTGATGGACAGAGAAGATCCACAGACACATGACGTCGCTGAAGGAGTTTGGAGGGGAGACCGTCAATTGCATGACCTAGGAGAACCACTTCGACACGGAAATGCCTCCAGAGATGCCAAGGCTGCTCGAGACTACCTACGTGACTGGGTCAACAGTCCGGCAGGAAGTGTCCCTTGGCAGTTGGAGAAAATCTGAAGAAGATGCATTCAAAACAACAAACCCCAGGTCCTTTTAAGGGCCACCAAATCCTCCCAATTGAGCTGGCCATGTACACATCCTATGTTGACAAAACAAGCCCAAAAATCAATCAATCAATCAATCCCTCCATTGGGGGTCCAAAAGACGCGGCGCGCACCCTCTCACGTGCGTCGCACATGTGACTTTCCGCGACGCGTGTCTGAAACATGTGACATGAAGCAAGAGCTTTCTGCTACACTGCTGTTTCTGCGTCGAAGCTCTTCTTTGTGCGTCGCAACTTTAAAAATCTGCGGCGCACACTGATTTCTTTTTACGCTTCTTCTTGCTTCACCACTTCTTTCCTCGCAAAGATTCAACCGGTTGAATCTTTTTTTCCTGCATCGTCAAATTTCTAGGAACTGCGTAGAAAGACCTCTTAAAACGGCGCATGCTGTTCCTGTTGCGCCGTAAAGCCAAAATTGACGCCGAACATGCTCAAATCTTTGCCCTTTCCTGGAAATATAAGAAACGCCGTCGCTTAAACCCTCTGTTACGTCTCCGTGAGAACTAGCCATAAGAAATTTCATAATCCGATGATAGATTACACCTCGTATGTCAATTGAAATGACATACTGACATTTCTTACAAGAAAGCAATGATAAAGGGTGGCAGTATGACTTTACGATTATTAGTTGAATATTAGATTGATAATACCAAGTGGGAATCTGAACTCACCTGGCGTCAGGCAGACGTCAGCTGAACATCAAGATGTCATCCTGATGCCTGTCTGAAGTCAGATGAGGTCAAATGCCCACCTCAGCATGTCTTTGATGACCACTGGGTAAGCTTTATCCCATGTCTAGCTGCATTTCTTCCCTTATACAGACTTTTTCCCCCTGGCTAATACACCTGTAATCATTAGAGCTAGGGAGAATACAGGGAAAATACAGATGCACAGGGAAAAACAGAAAAAATAATGAAGCTAAGGTTATTGAAGCAGAGATAGAAATATGATGTTCAACCAATTAGGAGCCATTATATCATGGTAGGTTTACATCACTGCTCAAAGAGAAAAAATGGTTGACATCGCTCTCCTTTCTCCTATAAAAATGAGCCCATTGGCAAGTACCACAACACATATATTGCTTGTACTTTTAGATCTGTCTTTTGAAAGTGTGTTTAGGGTGTACTGCTAAATAAGTTTCCGATACAAGATAAACCTTTGCTAGACATCCTAACCGCAACTGAAATAAATGAATATACTTTTAGAGCTCTATGAGACTCAAGGGTCCAATGACTATTGAAGGCGTCTCAAAAGAAGCCTGGAAATTGAGCCTCAGACATTTCTCATGATTCACAACAGCTGCTGAGCAAGCTTAGTAAGTTATTCAATTTGAATGTTAATTTCTCTTTCATTTAGTATTACATCCATGTCTGTTACTTTCATTCTGTATAGTTTGCTGTGGGTTCTGCTGTATTGAATGTCAATGACTGGCTTGTTAGTTTTTGTGAATTCTGTCTTTGCTTTTAAAATAATACTTATCATAACTACTGGGCACACATATGTATCTAGCTACGAGCATAACAAATCTGTCACTGAGCCCCAAAGCTTTTTAGTAGGATAAAAAGATTGATGAATTAAGTAAGCACAGAATCTGATGTTTGTGTGATTACATAAACATTCTTCTGAATATAATAATATAATTTCATCAGTTTAAATTTATCACTTAGCTTTTTAGGAAGCTTTGAAGTCTTGCTTAGTAGGGAACTCACTTCACATTGTTTAATTATTAGTATGCGAGTCATGAGACTTGCAGACCAAAAAAATAAAACAAGGATTTCTGGAATTATT
Organism: Platynereis dumerilii; assembly: GCA_026936325.1. Taxonomy (NCBI): domain Eukaryota; kingdom Metazoa; phylum Annelida; class Polychaeta; order Phyllodocida; family Nereididae; genus Platynereis; species Platynereis dumerilii. The sequence continues at coordinate 81,521,699 of JAPTHN010000003.1, forward strand.
GGGTTATTTGACATTAATTGTCTATGGGCAAGCTTGCACTTAAAATAGCAATACTGTAGGTCGTAAACCCGGAGAGCAAATAATGCTTCATTTGTTTGTTTGTGGTGCAGACCTTTGGTGCTTGTCCTATTCGCTACATGTATATTCGCTTCTGGAAAGTCATTCAGTACCAACTCACCCTAATTTCAGAAATTTTCCAGTGTGACCGTCTCAGAATTGCATGGAAAAAAATATTACCAATCATCATAATCAAATGAAGACATGCCAAATTTGAGAGGTCTAAGGTTGATAGTGCAAAAGTTGTTGAAGTTAAATCATGGGAATTGTGTCAATTTCGAGCCCTCAAAGCGCTTCTTTGAATAGTCATACTCATTTACAGGCATTTTAATTAGTATGCGATTCTAAGATTCTTAGCCCCTATATGCATAGAATTTTTGGTTTATCTGATTGGTTGAGAAAAAACAGAACTTCACACAGTTGCCAGATCAAATATAGTCAGGACCTGCATTACATTGATTCGGCACTGCCAACAGCATTGTGAATGCCCAAAATCGTGTGGTAGTTAAAGCAGGGGTGCCGGAAGGAAATGAGGGCGGCAGGGGGGGTCGGTGGAGAAAGGGAAATCGAATTCGCGAGACAAAAATTTAATGTAGCACCAATAAAGATTTTGAATAAAAAATTAAAAAATTTTGCCTAAATTCACTGTCAATTAACGCCTTATAATGTTTTTTCTTTGAGATCAAAAGGGCAACCTTGCCCCCCCCCCCCCCTGCCTCTCCTGGCCAAGGACAGGAGGGGCAATTGCCTCTCCTGCCCCCCCCCCCTGTTCCGTCACCCTTGAGTTAAAGCACATGTTAAGAAACAAGAAATGACAGTTAGACTTTGCCTGTATCTAACACAACACATTTTGCCATTAGACATATTGATCACCTGCTATGCATTTGGAATAAAATTCCCAAACTTTTCATTTCATCCAAAATTAATTTGTGCAAAATCGCATAAATGAAATCATGTCCAACAATCATGAATCTGCTGATATTAAAAGAGGACAAGGTTCTTACTAGTACCACCGTTTTTAAAAATTATCTTCTGTTTCAGAACATTTTAAGTGACTTCATCTGGTTTGCCCGCTTGTTAATGAGAAACTCAAGTTAAGACAAAACGCTACATAGCGATTGAGTTTGAATTCAAAATATACTTACTCTCTGCTGACACTGTTCAGCTTATTCTGCATTTGTGCGTGACAGTTTGAATGTTCACTCTAAAAAATGTCAAGACAAAATTGGTTTTTTAGATTCAAAATGGTTTTTTGAAAAACCAAATTTCAATGCAAAACCAACATGGATTTTCTTAAAAATCCATGTTGCTTTTTTGCAGTGAAATTTGGTTTTCAAAAAACCATTTTGAATCTAAAAAACCAATTTTGTCTGAATTTTTTTAGAGTGTTGCACACATTAGATATCTCACTTGGACAAGTCTTGCTGCAGCTTCCAGCAGAGATTCTTGCAATTTCTTGGAATATAGGCCTGCAGCACAATCAGGCTGTTTTTATCTTTACTGCATAAGTGCATAATATAACAAGATGCTATACCAGGGGTGCTGGAAGGAAACGAGGGCGGCAGGGGCGGTCGGTCGAGAAAGGGCAAATCTAATTTGCACGACAAAAATTTAATGTAGCGTCCATAATAAATTGTTTAATGCATACTTATAGATTTTTGCCTAAATTCATTTTAAAATAAGGCCTAATAACGTTTTTTTTGGAGAAGAAAAGGGCAACCTTGCCCCCCTTGCCCCTCCTGGCCAAGGGCAGGAGGAGCAATTGCCCCCCACTCCGTGTTCTGGCATCCTTGTATATTTAGGCTGAATCTGTCCTTCTGCATTGTAAAAAGAACTTCAACCCACCATTGTCACATAGGGAGAGTCCCCTGGATCGGAACACTAACTTCGGGGGCTCAGTGTGTATTATATTAGTTATATGATGGAAAAAAACCAGCTAGAAAGACGGAGGTTGGGGTGAAATATATTGAGTTACAATTTTGAGGATAAAACTTCATTTTTGTGGACCCTTGGCCATTGTCAAAAGAGTCTTCAATTCTAAGATCTCTGAAATGGTGTCCTCGATTTGATCACCAAGTTGCCTCGATTGGACCACTACAAAAATCATGTTTTATGCAACTCAAACCCTATATATCAATCCCAAACTCTGAAACAGCAGTCCTTGTGTTTCAGAATTAATTACTGTCACCATAAAAATTAAAAACTAAGCTGGTTTTTGGTTTATTTAATCCGTCAATATTATTCCAGCAACTGCCAGTAGGGAGGATCTTAGCATGGGAGTGAAACTTTCATAAGGGATTTCACTTAACCCTGGACACATATTTCGGGTTTTTATGGATTAATGTTTGTCACAAAGCTTCAATTGTCATATCTACACATCACATTATCAACATAAGTATGTTCTTAAGGTGGTCCAGTCGAGGACACATGAGTGGTCCGATCAAGGAAATAACTGGCATTTGCAGAAGGTGAGCCAGTGCTTAGATATTTTATGGATAAATGAATGTTTCTTTTCCAATTTGGAAGACAGTTAGTTGGGAGTCGCAGAGACAGATTGTGGAAGATTGGCCATCAATAGGTTGAACCTTGTGGTCTAAAATGTGCATCACCATGTTAGATCAGACATTGCCAGTTTTAAAAATTAACATCCACAGTGCTTTATCAAGTCAATGATCCATGACCCTTTGCAAATGATCAAAAAGGAACCATTTAGGACAGGAATGGTTTTGATATCTTCAATAGTTACATAATAATTGAAGTGTTCCGATCGAGGCACCGGTCTGATCCATTGGACTCTCCCCCATTTGTTTTTGAATATCACTTCCATCAAATAAATGGGGAGGGGGAGGGGGAGGGTTGGTCTAGTGGTAGCGTGCTGGGCTGCCAATCGCTGCGTCCAGTGTTCGAATGCAGCTTTTGCCGGGTCACCTGGGCCTATGTTGGACGGCTGTTTCAATCATCCTTCGCCTCATTGCTGTGTCCTCCTCCCGTCCTAATTAGTCTACCAAGTGCATAAATACAGGACCTAAAGCTCCAATCATCCATCAATCCTTCCATCCCTGCCTGAAATGGTTCTGTGTTGTCATTATGAAGAACATTGCCTTGCTTTTGCGATAGAACATCATTTAATTCACTAACAAGTTAAATTTATGGTTCGCTCCCCCGTTTGAAGAACAAACTTGGATGATCTGAATTGAGAAGATCCTATTTAAGATGTTTGTTCTATAACATGCTGATGCTGATGCAAATACCCAAATTGAGTAATGGAGACAGTTGTTTTTGTCAATTTCCTGATGCCAATCAGCAAAATAAACACATCATTGCAAAGCTGATTTTGATTTTCTAAAATCTGAAACCTCGAATTGTCAATTCTTGGATGAACTCAGGGTGCCCGTCTTCCTATATTTTATATAATGCCCTTATTTTTGTTGGCCACCTATAGATTTGTATTTTTTAAAGTTTTAATACTTTTTTCATGCATGTACATTTTTCGGCTGCGTATGAAGTTACGGGCATATGGTGGAAGCTTTTCGGACATTTTGCTTATTGTTTCGTCAGGAATGATTCCTATATTGATCTTAGAAAATAGCTAAAATCCTCCTATATTTTATCGTAAAATTGCTATATTCCTATAATGTTTTATACTCTTATGGGTGGGTATCCTGCCTGAACTGTCAGACTCGTAGTAATCCATGCAAAGGATGTTCTTGCCTAGATGCTCAATCTGATCTCGATTAAAGTTAGGGCCAACTAACAATGAATTTGAGGGCTGAACAAACCTGCTCGAGAGCCCTAAAAACACGTATTTCCCAAAACTAAGTCTAGTTACTGCATTACACTGCAAATGAGGAGATCCAAATATGCATGTTAAGAGAAAATAAAGGAGTCCATCAGATACAAGAGCTTGCTCCAGATGAAAAATAACACAATATATGCCCAAGATGATGATTTGGAAATCTCAAAACATATACTAACGCACTAAAATGATTCACTAATAGCAAACAGTCCCCAGGAAAACAAGGCAATGAGTGTGAAATGAACCAACCTCCTCCCAGCTGTCAAACACTTGTATTGCACAAATTCTTTCCTGAGCTTGATCGGGTAATTTTAGGTGCTTCTGTTTCCAGATATGTGAATTTTGTTAATGTCATTGCTAATCCGTACTTGCATCTATATAGGCATTTTTAACAACCAAGGCAGCCAAAACCTGCAGAAGGTTGGTTATCCATGCAATTTATCACAATTTACATTTTGTCTTGTCCCACATGCAAACTTATGTCAACTTTGCCATCATTGCCCGTCTTCTACACATCTCACTAAAAAAATATAAATGCCCAGTGTCCCTTAAAACTTTGGCATTTCAAAATGAGACCTGTTAATTAAAAGTGCAGAATTGTTGTCTGTGGCCAGGACAACGTTTTAAGACAAAGGCAAAATATTTTTGTTGGGATAATTAGATTTTTAAGTGATGTATATTTTAAGATATTGGTTTATAACACTCTTATTTTCGCTAAGTTGGGGGTATGAAAAGCTGCTTAATTGCAAATTTAACCTTTTATTCTGATCTGCATTCTGCATAGGTTTATTCAATATTAGTACAACATTGAATCATTTGAATGTTTTAAAACTTTATCAAAACTTGAGACATGTTCATGCGATTTCTTAAAATGGTGAAAATCTGGAATACTACGACATCAGATAGTCGCTTTAATGAAAGGTACCATGACAGAAAGCCACTTGCATTGCTTGCAATCTTCTTCAGTGGCGGGAAGTATGGGTGTAATGGGGGCAATTAGGACAACAAGAGGAGAGGTTCTTCGATTCTTGAGCAAAGTCTCATTCATTGGTAATAGAGTCAAACAGAAAGACGTATTTGTCAACATCTGACTCACTCTGTGACTATTAAGACCTTTCAGGTTACCCTGTCAGGTCCCTTCACTATATTTCAGTTTCAGGAACGGCGTAAAAGCATTCTTGGCGGACTAGGTAATTTTCATGCTGAAATGTCTAACATCCTTGGCCTCATTGCTGTGTCCTCCTCCTGACTAAATTTTCCAAGTGCGTGAATATAGGACATACTCACATGCCCAAAGACTCTATCAAACCATTTTAGGATGAAGACTATGATTTAATGAAAAGACAATGAATACAATACATTGTATCTCTCTTTCCTGTTGGGCAGAAAAATGTATGACTGCCCTTTAGACCACATGCACATGACATTTTCATGTTTTACTAAAGTTCAATTGAAGCATAGAAAATTTATCAAGAGCTGGGCAAGTTTGTGTTTTGAGTTGCCGCAATAACATCACCCTCGCGAGCCACTGGTACCGAGGATGCAATTTAAGATCAATTTTTAAGATTCCAATCTATATATTGTCTGTTTAAAGATGGTTTATCGGTTCTAATCTAAAACAAACAGTAGTCTGTTTCATTCTCTGTGGTGGAAGGGTAAGCATGTATTTAAGAAATGGGATTGATCAGTAAAATATAGGACATCACCTTTCTTGCCTATTTCGGAACCGGGAAACATTCTCTTTGTTTTGATTGCTCTATAGAACTTCAATGACTGAGGCACAATTAGACATGATTCCAAAATGATATCACCCTAGGAGTTGCTTTGGGAAATAACCCTTGAAGAAAAGGATTGCTTCTTTTGAGGAAGGCTCTACATGCATCAAAAAAACATTTTCAATGATTTTCATCTTTCATGTGTCTAAAAAGTGTCTTTTAAAACTAACAATGTTCATGTTCACTATCTATGAGAGATTGTTCACCCTCAAGCTATCCGAATCAGGAAATTTGAAAAATCTAGCTTCTTTTTAAAAATTCTGCAGGGATATTAAAAGGGATCAATATTTCTGAACTCGATTGAGGCTATTTTCAAATGCTTACTTCAGAAATGACCTTTATTTAAATAGATAAAAAGTACACAGTTCGTGATCTAAAGCAATTTTTAAAAGGCATATACATGTATGCTCTTCAGAAGATCACACTGAAAAATCCACCATCAGGGCATGCTTTCTTGGTAGATTTACATGAGCTACACCCAGACTTCATTTTGTTTGAAAAGTTATATTTGCAGCATTTTAGTGTAACGCTTTTATGGACATTGACGTCTCTGAACGATTTTGGTCAAATTTTTTAGACAAACCATTTGATTTTTGCCTGGAGGTTTGGTTTTCCTAAAGAATTTAGGTCAAATTTTGTGAACATACCATTTGATATTTGCATGGAGGTTTGGTTTCCAAAAATACCTATACATCATTTATGACTACAGAGTAGTACAGGACTTAATATTATGGAGGACAACCCATTAAGAGGTTTTGTATAAGTCTTGAAAAATGTTTGAAATGTGTGACTTATTTGTGAACTTAAAAGGCCACACTATCATAAACTACTTACTGCCATTCAACCCGTCCACACCCACTCCAAAAGGAAGTGCAGTCCATTAACATTAATGTAAATCTTTCATCTCAATTTCAAATCACACTAAATCCCCACGATATATCCTAATATTTTATGGTTGCTTTCACACTGAGAAATTTCCTACTAGATTTACAGAGATCAGAGCAGTGACTTGACAGATTCTGCACTGTGAAGTTAACGATAAGGCCTGAAACTTATTCAGATAAATGGATAAATGAGGGCATTAGGCTGGTCCAAAAATATTTGCATTCCGGGGATCTAAAACTGATTTGGATGAAGTAAGGTAGAGTATTCTTCATTTAACGTTGGATATTTCAAAGCAGACAACATAAGCACGAGTGTTTTTTTCAGCCGACATATTAAAAATACACAAATTAGGAACACCCTAGGAAGAGTATTATATGTCACTGTCATTGACACAGAGACATGCAGTGAGAGACGACACTAATTCAGTAACAAATAAAATATAATAGGCTGGGTATAACTCACTTTGTTGCAGGATTTGAGTCTTCAAGTATGTTTCTGAATTCTGAGACATAGAAAGTACATTGTATGGATGATGTTACATAACTTGCTCAATTCTTCTGAGCTGAAACCGTGAAACTACATTGTACCAATCCTTTTCTGTTTACCGGGTTTCGATTGTTTTATTACTTTGAGTTTCAGGATCTGTCATTTCCAATTGTGCTTAGGACAACTAAATATGTTTCCAATAAAAGACTGACCTTTGGGACACAGTGAAACTGCAACTGAAATAAAGCGATTTACTTAAAGAGTACTATGAGACTCGACGGTCGAGGAACCATCGAAGGCGTCTCAGTAGAAATCTTCAAATTGAGCTTCAGACATTTCCCACGATTCACAATAGCTGCTACGCAAGCTTAGTTCTTCAATTGGAATTTTCCTCTCACATTCATTGAGTAAGCTCTATTGCATCCATGGTTCTTAGTTAGCTGTTTGCTTTGCCACATTATTTTTCTCTTGTTGGAGGTCCTCATTATGTTAAATGGCAGAAGTGTGGTGTGTTAGATCAAGGCTGAGGTTGTATTAAATTTCAAATAAGTATCTTTTATCCTTCAAGACTGTTCAAAAGCAGTGATTTGTCATACAAGCCATTTGTGAACTCACCAATGACACAATTTCCTTGATTTAATGTCAGTCCTAACTCGTGAACTATCAACCTTCGACACCTTAAATTTGGCATTCCCTTCATTTAATAGGTTATGATGTATTTGTAATGTTTTTCATCAAATTTTGAGGTGGTCAAACTGGAAGGAGAGTTGGTACACAATTTAGCTCTCCAGAAACAATTGTGGTAATGCTCGTAGTATGTGATTAGTCCAGTACACCGCGGTCTGCGCCACACACAAAATAATTTAACCATTGCTGGCTCTCCTGGTTTACGACCAACAGTATTGCTTCTTAAAGTGTAGGCTTGCCCATAGACAATGCCAAAAAGACCAATAACTCCAGAAGTCGTTGTTTTGTTTGTTTCGTCTGCTGGTATTCTCACTCACAGACAGAGTGAACCTGTCAAGTAAGTTCCCTGCTAAGCAAAGCTTCAATACTCCCAAAACCAAAAAGGCCAATTGCTACATTTGAACAGACAAAATCATGTTACTGTATTTAAAAGAATGTCAATGTTGTGTCAAAAAATCTCTGCATACTTAATTCATCATAATTCTTTTATACACTACCAAGAAGGATTGTGGCTCAATGACAGCTATCAAAATCAGAAAATTTGAAATCTCTGGCTTCTTTATTCATTGATTAGGAGTCAGTAAAAGAGAAAGTAATTATTTATGAACTCAACTTATGCCAGTCTCAAAGAGTTACCTCAAGTTTATAGGGGTTGCTTCAGGGTAAACATTAATCTTCACAGAATGAATCATCTATAATACTTGCTTTAAGATCATATCGAAGGAATGTTTTCATCAAAGACATTTTCAATGATTTTCATCATTCATGTGTCTTTTAAAACTAATAATGGTTTTGTTAATTATATGTGAGAGATTGGTCACCCTCAAGCTATCGGAATCAGGAAATCTGGCTTCTTTTTGAAATTCGACTGGAATATTAAGAGAGATCAATATTTTTGAACTAAACTCAGGCTAGTTTCAAATGGTTACTTAAACTATGAAGTTTATTTGAATGGACAAAAAATACACAGTTCGTCCATTGGAATTACAACTCTTATTTTTTAAATTGTATACAAGAGTGACCCAGTTTTTCATGATCAAAAGCAATTTTTAAAAGGCATGCTCTCCAGAAGGTCAAACTGACAATCCACCATCGGGCATGATTTCTCAGTAGATTTATATAAGCAACACCTAGACTTGAATTTGTTTGAAAAGTTAAATTGGCAGCATTTTAGTGTAACGCTTTTGAGGACATTGAACTTTCTACAATTTAAACAATTTCGGTGATCAGATATTTTTAGAAAACCATTGTGATTTTTGCCTGGAGGTTTGGTTTTCCAAAAAACCTTCAGCATTCGTGACTACAGAGCAGTACAGACTTGATATTATGAAGGACCCATTGAAATGTGTGACTTATTAGTGACCTTAAAAGGCCATACTATCGAAAACTACTTTCTGCCATTCAACCCACCTACACTCACTCCAAAAAGGAAGTGTGGTCCATTAGCATTGACGTAGATCTATCATCTCAATTTCAAATCTCATTAAATCCCCACGATATATCCTAATATTTTATGGTTGCTTTCACACAGAGAAATTTCCTACTAGATTTACAGAGATCAGAGCAGTGACTTGACAGATTCTGCACTGTGAAGTTAATGATAAGGGCTGAAACTTATTCAGATAAATGAGAGCATTAGGCTGGGCCAAAAATATTTTCGTTCCAGGGATCTAAAACTGATTTGGATGAAGTAAGGTAGAGTATTCTTTATTTAACGTTGGATGTTACAAAGCAGACAACATAAGCACAAGTGTTTTTAGCCGACATATTAAAAATATATGAATTATGAACACCCTAGGAAGAGTATTTTACATCATTGTCATTGACATATAGACATGTAGTGAGAGACGACACTCGTTCAGTATTAAGAGGCGGGGTATAACTCACTTTGTACCAGGATTTGAATCTTCAAGTGTGTTTCTGAATTCTGAGACATAGAAAGTACATTGTATGGAAGATGAGACAAAACTTGCTCAATTGTTCTGAGCTGAAACTGTGCAACTACCAATCGTTTTTTGTTTTCCGGGATCTCCAAGAAGTTTAAAAAAAAACAGTTTCGATTGTTTTATCGCTTTGAGCTTCTGGATCTGTCATTCGCAAGTTTGTTTAGGACTGCTAAATATCTTTCCAATAAAAGACTGACCTTTGGGACGCTTTGCAACTGCAACTGAAATAAAGCGATTTACTTTAAGAGTTCTATGAGACTCCAGGGTCAAGGAACAATCGTAGGCATCTCTGTAAAAGTCTTGAAATTGAGCTTCAGACATTTCTCATGCTTCACAATAGCTGATATGCAAACGTAGCTCTTAAATTGGAATTTTCCTTTCATTGAGTGCAAGCTCTACTGCATCCATGGTTCTTACTTTCTTTGTATTTGCTGTTCAGTAATTAATTGTTTGTTTTCTTTTGTTTATTCAGTTGATTATTCAGTTGTTGATTTTTAAGCATTACTGTTGGGCACAACACGATTATAACTGCATGTCACTGAGCCACAAAATGTAATAGGGGCGACCATTAGAAGTTAAAGGGGGCTTCGAGTTTCTTCGACAGAAAATTATTTATATTATAGTTATGGAAACAATAATTTCATATTTTTAGCGTGCCAAGTCCTCAAGTATTTGTTACTAAATCAAAGAAAACCATCTTAAGAAAGCAATTATTTCAAGACTCCTCAAAAAATATTTTTTAGTGCACAAAAACTAGGCAGGAAAATATTTATTTTAAAAACTCCCCTTAAAATCATATCCGCCTCCCTCAGTAATAAAAATGATGAATTTAGTAGGCACATATTTCTTGTGACTGCCATGATATTCTTTAAAAAAAGTAATTTTATCAGTTTTACTGTAGCACTTGACTCATTTGGAAGCATTGACATTTTGCTAAGCAAGGAACTTACTTTGCAATGCTTACTTAAACTACAAATGGCCGACCAAACACAATAAAACAATGACTTCTGGAGTTATTGGGCTATTTGGCATTGTCTATGGGCGAGCCTACACTTAAGGCAGTGATAATGTTGGTCGTAAATCGGGGGAGTCAACATTGGATTTTTTGTTTGCCTGTGGTGCAGACCTTTGGTGTAACTGTCCTGCTGGCCTACTAATTGTTGCCATCATCAGTAATAAAATATATGATTCCAACCATTTGAACAATATTGATTCCAAGGCATGATAAATAGATAAGATAGTTTGTTGCAAAACAACATGAAAGGGGAGCCTGTGACACCAAGCATCGGCATTCACAAGCAATTTACCTATGACCTTTAGTAATTCTTGTTCTCATGAAGTGCAATTGGTTACAAATTTTTGAATTGGTGGAAATGTATAATTAAGTTTAGGTGCTATATTAAATAGGTGTTCAAATATTTCTCATGAAAAGATGGCGATGGCTCAGAACTGTGTTTCCAGGCCAAAGGCATCTAGTGACATCAAATCAATATCAAAATTGATAAAATGCTCATATTGGAATGATATAATGAGTTGTTGAACTTTGTAAATTAAATTTTTTGATGCTGGATGAAAAGCGAAGTTTGGGATTAATTTTTTCTTATAGGTGGTCCTCATTATGTTAAATGGCAGAAATGTGGTGTGTCAGATCAAGACTGAGGTTGTATTTAATTTCAAATTAGTATCTTGTATCCTACAAGATGTATGACTGTTAAAAGCACAGATCTGTCACACAAGTCATTTGTGAGCTCACAATTCCCTTGAAATAATGTCAATCCTCACTTTTGAACTATCAACTTACGACATCTTAAATTTGGCTTACCTTCATTTCATAGAATCTGATTATGATGTATTTGCGATGTTTCTCATGAACTTCGGAGAAACTGAAAGGAGAGTTGGTACATAATAACTCTCCAGAAACAATTGTGGTAATACTTGTAGTGTGTGATTACTCCAGTGCATCAAGGTCTGCGCCACCAGCAAAAAATAATCCAGAGTTGGCTCTCCTGGTTTATTGCTAACAGTATTGCTGCTTTAAGTGTCGGCTTGCCCGTAGACAATGCCAAAAAGCCCAATAACTCCAGAAGTCATTGTTTTATTTTGTTTGGCCTGCTAGTCTTATGACTCCAGACAAAATAATCATTGCCAAGTAAGTTCCCTGCTACTCAAAGCGTCAATACTTCCAAAAGCAAAAAGGTCAAGTGCCAAATTTGAACCGATAAAATTACGTTTCATTTAGAAGAATGTCAATGTTTTCACAACAATCTCACCATACTTAACTCATCATATTCATTTATACCCTACCAAAAAGGTTTGTTGCACAATGACAGGTTTGCTGTGTTACCAACTTAAGATATTACATTTTGTACCATAATATTGTTTAAAAGCAATGACATATTTCACAAAAACAAACAAGCTACTGAATAGAGAGTATAGTAGAACCCACAGCAAACACAATGCAGCAACAACAATGGATTCTATACTCAATGAACAAGAAAAGAACATTTAAAATTGAAGAACTTAGCTTCCCTAGCAGCTGTTGTGAATCGTGAGAAATGTCCGAAGCTCAATTTCCTGACTTCTTTTGAGATGCCTTTAATGGTTCCAGGACCCTCGAGTCTCATAGAACTCTTAAAGTAAATTGCTTTATTTCAGTTGCAGTTTCACTGTGTCCCAGAGGTAAATATTTTATAGTGTACTTATTTAGCTGCCTGAAACACACTTGCAAAAGACAGATCCAGAAGCACAAAGCGATAAAACAATCGAAACAGCTTTTCCCCGGTTCACTGTGGAGATTCCCAGGCAAACAGAAAATAAGTGGCATTTTCCGTCTGCATGGACAATTGAGCAATTGCATCATTTCTTGAGCAAGTGCATCTTATCTTAAGCAAGTGTGATATCTTGAGCAAGTGCATCATATCTTCTATATAATTCTCTTTCGATACATGTTAGACACACTTAATGATTTGAATCCTTGTAAGCGAGTTATATCCAGCCTATAAAATAATTAAACATTTTACTTAAAGTGAATGAGTGTCGTCTCTCGCTATATATCTCAGTGAAAATGACATGTACTGACACATGTTAATTCTCTCAGGATGTGCATTACCCGTATTTCTCAATTCGCAATTATTTAGGGAATTGCTTAAAAATCCTTGTGTGATGTGAACTTAGAAAGAAAGAAAGTTCTGAAAATGGCTATTGAGAAAGTCAGACTGACTGATTATGCACAGCAAACTATATCGAAACATACGTACCAACAAATATTTCTGGAAACTGTCGATAACGATTCTATGTTTTCTCCATTTTATCTGTAACTTATCAAAGTTGCACACTGTGTCAAAGAAGTAAATTCCAAGTATAATTGATTTGGAAACTCTCAAGAAATAACTGAAGCGTTCTGATCCAAGGCAAAATAAAAATCTATTTAGCAATTTCCTCTCGTCATTCATAAGAAGACCCCCTAATCCTCTCGTAATGGTTTTCTTATCTATAAAATGCTGCTAGTCCAACCAATATTGGCAACAGCTGAAGCATTATCACAAAAGTGATAGGGTATTACTTTGTCCCTTTTTGTTACCACAGCAACATATATTACTTCATCCAGACTTCTTTTCAGGCATGCACACACTTTGTAAAATCTCAAGCAGTAGAAACTGGTGAATTTTTGTGAACATTAATTAATTTTTCAAAACAACTTTGCAGAAATATTTCTACTATGACCTATTGTTGACTCAATACACCGTAAAGAGACCAGTAGTTTAGTACGTGGTTTGATGTTGGTCTAAGTATGCATGGTATGCCACCAGACTTCTTAACGTATAGCTTTCAATCTTATATTCAACTATATGGTTTATGGAATTTGTTGCCGGACAGTATGAACATTTTTAATGCATTAGTCGAATTTAAAAATAACATTAAGAAGTTCATGTTTGTATCAAACAATATTAAATTCTAAATTTAATTATAGTTTACTAACATGTCTTCTTTAATTTGACTCGAGTTCTCTGTTGTGTTTGTTTAAAGATATATGCCTATTGCGTAACTGTTTTTCAGGCCAACAAGCCTCTCGGGGTTTTATGCATGCGTATGTTTGGAACTACAAATATTGTACTTTTCATGGTGAAAAAAAACGGTCTGGGAAAGTCCTGGGGTCATCCTTTATCACTTTTTTTTACATGTTCTTGTGTGAAATGACGATAGATCATATCAATTGACATGTGTGGTATAATCTATCATCGGATTATGACATTTCTTACTTCGCTGCAATCTTGCCTGCAGTTCTGCTCAGCCCTCCTGACTTCTCTTGTGATTATCCAAATGCCATTGGAACTCAGCTATAAATGTTCAGAAAATATAGGCTAAGCTTGCGTGGATCTTGACACACATGCAGCAATAGGCTTGATTAATCTGTATTTATTGAATTTTTAATTTGTTCCTGTTGTTAACTTCCTCCACTCTTATTTTATGTCTTTTGTGTTTGCTTTTCGCTTATTACTTCATATTTGGGTGGGTTAGTCTAGTGCATGGTACCGTGCTGGGCTGCCAATCGCTGGTTTCAGGTTGCGAATCCAGCTGTTGGTGGGTCACCTTGGCCTATGTTGGATGGCTGTTTCTATAATCATCATTCGCCTCATTGCCGTGTCCTCCTCCTGTTCTTATTAGCATATAATAAGTGCATAAATACAGAACGTAAAGCCCTAGTCATCCATTCTATTACTTATATCTAACAATTTACTACTGATGAAACCTTGACTGTCCAATATGCATATGACAAAGTTTTACATATTTACAGCTTCATTGGTGAAGGCAAATAAACATGTGCTAGTAATGGTGCCAGCCTACCTTCTTGATCCTGATGTTTCTTATCATAAATGTTAATCTTAATATCATAATGGTCATTAAGTATCTTATTCTCTTCTATTCTATTCTATTCCATTATCGATGTAAGGTATTTGTACGATGTTAAAAGCCGAATAAGATGGTCTAAAGCCTTGTAAAGGTTAAGCCACAAGCCACAATTTTCATGTATCTGATGCAGATATCGCAATGTTTTCTGTGCAATTTATATCTTTAATGTATCATTAATGACAAGACGACCCATTGCAAATGTTAAATATAATTTTTTCACCTCTAATTGCATAAATTGCCTCTCCATGTAAAAGTTTTTCCCCGCAAAATGAAAAATTCAAATCTCTTATTCCCTGCACATCTGAAACTACAGCTCCAGAGTCCAGAAAGAGTTTCCAGGAATATCAAGAATATAATTATTTAAGTGTCTAATATATGCACATAGCAATATAGCTCAAGTTAGGCTGGGTTTTATGGCTATAGTTCTGGGACAGAGAGAATCACTAGACCACTAGTACCCAGACCGAGTACTTGTCATATTACATAGCTAATGTCCTTTTCTCATAGGCAGCTAATAATATGCATACCACACAATAAATCAGTTTCTCATTATATAGCAATTACATATTTTCCCAAGTATCATAAGGAGTCATGGCTATTCATGATTTGCTCAAACATGATTGAAATTGATCCATATTTTACTCTCAGATTCATTTAGATTCACCGTCAAATCCTTAGATATAATTTCACCGCTGGATAATCAAACTTATTAACAATAATGCAATCTCTGGATTCATACAGATCGATGAAAATGCCTTAAGGAGATTTTAGAATTTCTTAGCCATGCAGAATTTTCAACAAAGATACTTCGAAGAAGTCGAGAATGCTGGCTAAGAAATTCTGCAATCTCCTGAAGGTAAATTTATCGATCAACAATAATGATTTGAAGCGAAAAAATATGTCAATTAATTTGTTGCGTTCAAAGTGTCTACTTCAGAAGTTCTCCCTTATACTGTCTGTCAAAGGCAGAGTTTATTACTGCCATATCGTGAATATATCATGCGTTACTCATTTCCAATGTACATCATAAAGTAATATAAAATCTTCACCTGCAGTTCCTGGTTTCATATAAAGGCTTTTCCAATGCATTATTAGCTTGAGTGCTTCCAAGAAAACACCAATATAGTACAAAGGTGCATTACTATATGTATCAATTCTGTGAAATAAGTAACAAAGAACAAGCCATAAATATTGCTCTCAGGAAACTTCCACCTAATCACTTTGATATTCCTCTGTGCTTTTAGACTAATCAAATACGAGGAAGTCAAAGAAATGTGCAGATCTGGAAACTTGTGGTTAGTTATGATGTCTGGCTGTCCACACAGAACCAGTACTATTCTAATTTTGTGCAGCCTTCATGAATAACATTTATTGTATATTATTTATACCCTATGCGAATGGCGATTAAAAATATAGGGTTGATTATTAATATAAGACAGTATAAGTGCTCATCTATGTCCATTCATAATTCCATGTAAACTTTAATTTTCAATCGATGTCTATTTCATGTCCACTAGACACTGAACTTGTCATCTTTGTCTATTTCTAAATCCATTTGTATTTCCGATGAAATGTCTAAATTCAAAATGCATAGAAGAGATTGACAGTTTGTTGATAATTTACAGCTCGCTAAGTTCGCTTTTGACTGCCAAATGATAACAATTGCATTTGTCACCAGTGTCCTCTCATCAGCAATGTAATCAGGAAAGATAAGAGGTAATGTGCTTCATTTGCATGCACATGGCAGGCCTCTGAGGGCTTTTGGCCAATGTTTTGATTCATAAATTTCAAAATGTATCAGTAAATGCAGACAACACACGGGTCAACTGAAAAATTTTAACACTACAATTCAGAAGGCTACTTCATTAATGGACTAGATTCAAATGTAGTAGGTCTAGCATGTTGCATCTTTTGGGTTAGTTTTAAAATTTTTGTATTGGTTTTCCAGATTCTTGAGATTGACAGTTACTCATGCCTGGCGGGCCACAGTTACATTTTTCAATAACTTATTTATTACAATGAATCTATGTTCAGCTTGGAAAAGAATGCCGATGTTACAAAGCAAAATTTTTTTTTCAAAGTCCTTCTTACATATTTCTATTAATTTGTAATGCCCAACTAATAACAATGAAATTTTTTCCTATTTAACTTAACATCATTGTTTCTATGTTGAATAAATTTTTTTGCTATGAACTTAGAGTTAGAGCAAGCTTAGTGGATGACTTCTTTCTTATGAAAATTAACAGTTATCTTAAAGCAACCCTCATAAACTTGAAATAACTCTTTGAAACTGAAATAATTGATATCATAAATAATAACCTTTTGTTCTGACTCCTACTCAGTAAATAAAGAAGCAAGAGATTTTAAATTTTCTGATTTTGACAACTTGAGGGTGAAGCACTTTGATCTGATTAGTCTCTCATTGAAAATATAAAGAGCAAGGACATTTTCAAATTTAAAAGACACATGAATGATGAAAATCATTGAAATAATTTCTTTGATACATGTAGAGCCTTCCTCAAAAGAAGGAATCCTTTTTTTAAGGGTTATTTTCCCGCAGCAACTCCTAGACTGATATGATGCACTGATATCATTGACATAAGGGGAATTCAGAAGCATGTCTAATTTTGCCTCAGTCATTGAACCTCTATAGAGCAAACGACACAAAGAGAATTATTCCCGGTTCAGAAAGAGGCAATAAAGACGTCATCCTGTCTATTATTGATCAATCCCATTTCTTGAGAAAAGTAGTACATGCTTACCTTCCCACCACAGAGAATGAAACTGACTACTGTTTGTTTAAGAATAGAAAAAATTCTATAAAGTGCCCCGAGGTACACAAACCATCTTTCATGAACAATATATAGATATGAATCTCAAAATTGATGTTATTGCATGCATCCTCGGTCCCAGTGGCTTGCGAGGGTGATGCTATTGCAGCAATTCCAGACGCAAACTTGCCCAACACCAGGTATATTTTACAGCCCTCAAATGAACATTTATACAACTTTTAAATTGCATGTGCAATGCATCTAGTCCCATAGACAGTCACTAATTTCTGCCAAAATGAAAGAAAAATATTGTATTCATGGTCTTTCTATTAACATGGTCTTCATCCTAGAAAGGTTGGACAGATGTCTTGGTTAGTATGTCCTGTATAATAGTGTAGATTCTCAAACATTCAGGTAATGATCCTTTTGAGAAGGTTTAAAACATTTGTCTGGACTTCAGGTTTTCTTAAGACAGGTGCAGAGTTTTGGTTGTTATCCTAGGAAAACAAACAAATTGAGTACCAATGCCCTTGCTCCAAATTTTTAAGTTTTTACGTCACTTTTAATCTCCTCCTTGATTTGGCAATTTGAGGTGCTTCTGTTCCGAATTTAAGAATTTTGTCAACAACATGTCGTTGATCAAACTTGAAAAATTTAGGCTGTCTGCCATTTAGGAGATTTGAAAGCAAGGATTAAATCAATAGAACGACTTGTGTCAAATGTCAGCCATATTCTGTAATTCATGTAGTTCCCTTGCCTACTTCAGATTGTGTATGAAGTATTCTGTTATTTCAGATAGTCTTCTCCTTTGCTGAATGTAAAACAAAATACATCAGATCAATAATAATTGCATCGACTGAATTTCAACTCATGACAGTATCCCCATGAAACAGTGAGCAACAACTGAAAGGCATTTGAAATGGATTCAATGACATTTGAAGAAATACCTTTTCTGGACCCGGATTGACTCCCAACCTTCCTGTAACATGCGACTTAGCTTCTTCTTGGGACCAGGTGGTTTCTCCAGACCAAAATAGCCTGAAATAGGCTGTTACCTCAAGCTCACGACACTCAGGGGACCTTCTACTATTAAAAGACTTTTTGCAAAACAACTTTTTACTTATCTTCCTTTTGTAAACTGAGGCACACATTCAGGGTAAATTGTGATTCTTTTAAGTGCAGTTGCCCATATGATCATAGACACAAAAAAGATTTTTGGAGTAAATAACTCATCACCTGAACCATACACTTTTAAACAGCTTAATACAAACTTTTGATTCATATGTCACATTGTCACAGTCAAAATTTGCAGTGATGTGACGGCATATTTGATGATGAGTACTGTAAAATGATGTAAAGAAACATGAAGTTCCTGGGCTATTAGTTGTTGCTGATTTTTACGTCACATCTGCGCTTTTATAAGTGGAAACTTGTCCAAAAATCAAATGCTTAACCAAAGCAAACCTGGGCTTATGCAACAAAAAATATTTAGAAAGTCGATTGGGGTTAACATACTCCCTGGCCAAACAACGATAAGTAGCGTTTGCAGAGAGAGAGGACTGTTTCAAACCAATACAATTAGACACAATGTGGATAAATGCCATATCACGTCTTTCCAGTCACTCAAGTTTATCTAACAAGTAGCTGGCTTGACAAGCAGGTGCGTCACCTAATGCAGCGTGTTTAGATTGTTACAGATCTGCATGTTTCAGTCCTTTAATATGAATATATAATGCTAAAGGCCATAGACATTACTGCAATTGGTCCAGTGGCATCTTATCCCTTTGTCTTTCTTCAATGGCTCAGAATATGATGAGGGCAACTGGGACACGCTGTGACAGAGAGCAAAGGCTCCCTGAATGTCATTCACTGGTGAAAGCATCCTCCTTCAGCAGGGATAGTTGGCATTACCCCTGCTCCCAAGCCCTGTCTGAGAGTCTAATTAAAATTGGTCAACTTACATACTTAAGTGACAAGACGGCATGAACCAATCAGTGATTTTTTTTTTTTACAGTTCATCTTGTGACTCAGTTCAGAATACGCCAGATTATTAATAACAATGAAAAAAATTAATATAAAACTGTTAAAAAAAGTTTGTGGCTCAATGAAAGGTTTGCTGTGTTTGCAACTTTAGATATTAAATTTTGTTCCGTACAGGAATAGACAGAATAGAATAATATTTTATTAAAGTCTCACCTCAATATTTACATCGACATAATAAAACACATGTGTATAAAAATATTGTACCAGTCATATTGACTTACGATAGACTAGTTTATAGCATATCACAGAATAATTAATTAAAGTTATCCCTTGTGGACAACTTCCTTTGAGGAACGTTGGTCTAAGGAAGCATAAAACCTCCAATCCACATCGGACCCAACGTTACAAAACTACGCATTTTGTCTACAATTGGTTACGAGATTACTACGTATGTATATATCATAAATAATGCGTATTTCTCCAACCTCTGTTGTTAACGTACCCCCCACGTTGAAGGATCGGTCGTTATACGCCTCTGGGGCGTCAGGCTTGGCAGGCCAGCCCAGCGCGCTGCTTCTTGCGCATGCGCAGAACTCGGAGGCGGCGGCCATGGCTGGGCACGCTCTTGTGGATTAGATTTATTTTGGTCTATAACACCATTTATACCATTGTAACACTGGATTTAAGCAGGAATGATTGTTCAGAAGAGTTTCTGGAAATACTGCCATCCATCGGATGGACTGTGGAAGTTGTGTATGCTTCAGGAGCAACCGGTCAAGTCGGCGATGCGAAGCATGTGGATTTCTTGACAGGCGCAGGCCAGGGGCAGAGCGCTCGGATGGCCCGGGGGACTGCCGCTTTGCTTCTGGCGGGCAAGGCACCCTACCAGGCTGCGGCCCCCGTGGAAAAAAAAAAATTAATTAATTAAATAAAGCCCTTACGCACTGGCCCTTATTATTGTATAAAGAATGCTCTCATATGATTTTACAGCATGAATTTTTTTTTTAGGGGGGGGGATTTCAAAAATTTTTTTTTTGGAGGTCTTGAGGGGATGGGTGGTTGATCAATTGATTGTTGGAGATCTGCAATGAGAAAACATAAATTAATACAGTGAAGAGAAGAGAAAAACCGAGAGAGATAGAGAGAGCAGAGCCAAGCAGCAAGCGCTGGAGGTGGCTCCAAAATTAGCAGACTTTTCTTCCTTGTTTTACCAAGCAGTCTACAGTCCATTTAAGGACTAAAATAGATAAAAAAATTCACTTACCTTGTGAGGGATTAATGCTGCAACTCTGAAGAGTTGGAAAAATCCCAATCCAAATTGGCCTGCTGGATAGGTGGCATTCCGATGCAAGTAACCTCACTTCAACTCCGGTTTTAAGTGATTCTCTCTTGGTCGTTTGTGGTTGAGCAGTACTTGGGAAATTTTTTTTTGCCCAATCTAATCTTACACAGTTTAAGAGATATCTATTCTAAAGGTAATTTTTATAACTGGTGTAGCAACTATTTATTTATGGCTTCATCCAATTATCACCAGCAATATCCTGTTGGAGATTTTATAATCCCAAAGTTACCAGATAGATTGAATTAGGTATGGAATAGATGGCGCTACAAGGCTCTCTGAGACTCGGGATACCAGGTTCTGCAACTTTGTGCAAACCTTCGATAAACCTTTGGCAGATACGTATGATCAGACGTTTGCCCTAAACATTACTTTCAAACGTTGTCCATACATATCAAAAACACGTAGGAGAAACCTTGGAACTTACATATTGCCAAATGTGCGACCATACCTTTGATAAACCTATGAATCAAAGGTATGGTCATACGTAATAGTCTAAGGTTGTAAAAACCTCTCAAATGGATGTTTGAGAAACCTGTGAATCAAAGGTACGGTCATACGTAATAGTCAAACGTTCTTCAAACCTCTCAACCAAAGGTATGACTTACGTAATAGTCTAAGGTTGTAAAAACCTCTCAAATGGATGTTCGACAAACCTTTGAATCAAAGGTATGGTCATACGTAATAGTCAAACGTTCTTCAAACCTCTCAACCAAAGGTATGACTTACGTGTGACTCGAACGTTAGGCCAAACTATAAAACAAACTATCTGCCAACCTCTTACTAAGGTTGCGACCTACGTTCGGTTTTCCATCTGAGTGCAACGTTTGGAAATTAAATTTGCCCGACCTTTGTCTTACATTGTTTGGCCCAACGTTTGATTCTCACCAAAATAATTACGTAGTGAAAGGTTTGATTTACGTTGCTGCTCTGGAGGGATATCATTCAAAATCAACAGTTAAAAGCAGATAAAATAATAAGTTAAGTTAAAAGAACCTAAAAACCAGTAAACGGGTATATTGTTGTAAAAGCAATGACATAATTAACAAAAGCAAACAATCTACTGAATAGAGAGTACAGTAGAACCCATAGCGAAAACAATGCGGCAACAACAATGAATCCGATACTCAATGAACAAGAAAAGAACATTTAAATTGAAGAAATAAGTTTGCCTAGCAGCTGTTGTGAATCGTGAGAAATGTCCAAGGCTTAATTTTCAGACTTCTTTTGAGAGACTTTAATGGTTCCAGGACCCTCGAGTCTCATAGAACTCTCAAAGTAAATTGCTTTATTTCAGTTGCAGTTTCACTGTGTCCCAGAGGTAAGTATTTTATAGTAAACTTATTTAGCTGCCTAAAACACACTTGCAAAAGACACATCCAGAAACACAAAGCATTAAACAATCGAAATAGCTTTTCCTCGGTCCACTGTGGAGAATACCAGGCAAACAGAAAACAAGTAGCATTTTCTGCCTGGACAATTGAGCAAGTGCATCATTTCCTGAGCATGTGTATCATATCTTGAGCAAGTATATCATCCTGAGCAAGTTCATCATATCTTCTATATAATGCTCCTTCCATACAGGTTCGACACACTTGTTGACTTAAATCTTGTAAGCGAGTTATATCCAGCCTATTAAACTATATGTATATTTTACTTAAAGTGAATGGATGTCTTCTCTGGCTATATCTCTCAGTGACAATGACACATATTTACATGTATTACTTCTCTTATGGTGTGAATTACATGTATTTCCCGATTTGCAATTATTTACGGAATTTCTTGAAAATCCTTGTGTGACGCAAACTTAGAGAGAAAGAAAGTTCTGAAAATGGCTATTGAGGAAGTCAAACAGACTGGTTTTGCATAGAAAAATATATTGAAACATACATCACAACAGAAAGTTTCTAGACACTGTCAATAACGATTCTATGTTTTCTCCATTTTATCTGTAACTTATTGAAGTCGTACACTGTGTCACAGAAGTAAATTCCAACATGTGTAATTGATTCGGAAACTCTCAAGAAATAACTGAAATGTTCTGATCCAAGGCAAAATAAAAAATCTATGTAGCAATTTCCTTCTCGTCATTCATAGGAAGACCCCCTAATCTTCTCGTAATGGTTTTCTTATCTATTAAATACTGATAGTCCAACCAATATTGGCAACAGCTGACGTATTATCACAAAAGTGATAGGGTATTACTGTGTACCTTTTTGTTACCACAGCAACATATATTACTTCACCGAGATGTCTTTTCAGGCACGTATACACTTTGTAAAATCTCAAGCAGTGGAACTTGGTGATTTCGGTGAAAATGAATTAATTTTCCAAAATCACTTTGCAGAAATATTTCATTTACTACTTCACTCAATTCATAAAGTGACCAGTATTTTAGTATGTAATTTGATACTGGTCGAAGTATGCGTTTCTCTCTTATTATAGTGCAGTATAGCATCAGACTTATTACCATATAGCTTACAATCCTATATTCAACTTATATTGTCTTAAAAAGTCCTGGAGTCATCCTTTATCACTTTTTACATGTTCTTGTATGAAATAACGATAGATCACTTCAATTGACATGTGTGGTGTAATCTATCATAAGATCATGACGTTTCTTGTACTTCCTGCAATCTTGCCCGCAGCTTCTGCTCAGCCTTCTGGACTTCTCTGGTGATTATCCAAATGCTATTGGAACTCTGCTATAGATGTTCAGAAAATATAGGCTAAGCTTGCGTGGATCTTGACACACATGCAGCAATAGGCCTGATTACTCGCAATCTACATTTATTGAATTGTTAATTGGGTCATGTTAACAACTTCCTCTGCTCTAATTTTTTTGTCTTTGTGTTTACTTTTCACGTATTACTTCATTTTAGACGGGAGGGTTAATCTAGTGATAGCATGCTGGGCTGCCAATCGTTGGGTTCAGGTTTCAAATCCAGCTTTTGTTGGGTCACCTGGGCCTATGTTGGATGGTTATTTCAAAAATCACCATTTCCGTGTCCTAATTACCATACCAAGTGCATAAATACTTAACATAAAGCCCCAATCATCCATCCTATAATTAATTTTAATAATTTACTCCTGATCATATCCTTGACTGTCCAATATGCATATGACTAAGTTTTATATATTTACGTCTTCTTTGGTAAAGGCAAATAAACGTTTGCTGGTAATGGTGCAAGCCTACCTTCATGATCCTGGCATTTCTTATATTATGTGTTTTTAAAATCTTATCATTATGGTCAATAAAGTATGTTGCTCTATTCTATTCTATTCTATTCTATTATCGATGTAAATTAATTGTACAATGTTAAAAGTAGAATAACATGGTGTTAAGGGCAAGCCACAACTGTCATGTATCTGATGAAGATATCACAATATTTTTATGTGCAATTCATATATTTACTGTATCATTTATGAAAAGGTGACCCATTGCAAATGTTAAATGCAATTTTGTTCACCTCTAATTGCATAAATTGCCTCTCCATCTAAAAGTTTTTCCCTGCAAGAGAATTTTTCAAATCTCTTTTTCCCTGTACATTAGGCTAAACATATGCATAAAAAAAAGTTCCATTTGGAACTTGACAAAGAATTCCTCCAAATATCAAATATATATCATGTTTTATAAGATTCATTAATTAAGTGTGAAATAATTGTATAAACATACTATTTAGCACAAGTTAGACTGGTTTCTGTTTTAGTGGGGAAACCTGGACAACTAGTTCTGGGACAGAACAAAGCAGTGGACCAAAAGTACCCATATGGAGTAATTGCATCATTACATAGCTGATGTCCTTTTCTCATAGGCAGCTAATAATCATAAGAATCATTGGGAAAAAGTGTTCATACTAAGCCTGCATCTTATTGTGTATTAAGCCGTCCTGAATTCTCATAACAGCCATACCAGACAGCTTAGTTATATGATTGCATGCCAGACAATGAATCAATTTCTCCTGATGTAGCAGTTACATATTTTCCCAAGTGTCATAAGGAGTCATGGTAATTAATGACTTGCTCAAACAAGATTATGATGCAATATACCGTGGATGTAAAATATCTATAGAGAATTTAATTTCACAATGAAATTCCATCAAGATACATATTTCATATATATAATAAAATTACTGGTTTGATTGAAGTTGATCCATGTGCATTTACTCTCAGATTTATTTAGATTCACTATCAAATCCTTATACATAATTTCACCTCTGGATAATCAAACTTATAAACAACAACAATAATGTAATCTCGTATAGAGTATCTGTCTCCGGATTCATACATATCGATGAAAAGTACCTTAGGGTGATTGTAGAATTTCTTAGACAAAATTTTCAACAAAGACGCCGTGAAGATGTCGAAAATTCTATCTAAGAAATTCCGCAATCTCCTGAAGGTACATTCATCGATCAACAATAATGGTTTGAAGTGAAAAAATAGCTGTTTCACAAACGTCAATTGATTTGTTGTGTTCAAAGTGCCTACAGAAGTTCTCCCTTCTATTGTCTGTCATAAGCAAAGTTAATTAATGTCATATTGCGAATATACCATGCTTTATTCATGTCCAATGTTCATCATTAAGAAATTAACGATCTTGTACTGCATGCATCTCCTGGTTTCATATAATAAAGGCTTTTCCAATGCTTTATCAGCGTGAGTGCTTTCGAGAAAACACCAGCGTACTAAGAAGATGCATTACAATGTATCAGTTCTGTGAAATAAGTATTAAAGAATGAGCCATATATTATGCTCATGAAACTGTAACATAATCTCTCAGATATCCCTCTGTGCTCTTAGGCTAATCAAATATGAAGAAGTCAAAGAAATGTGCAGATCTGGAAACCTGTGGTTAGTTATGATGTCTGGCTGCCCACACAGAACAATACTATATATATCCTAATTTTGAGCAGCATTTATGTATAAGGTTTATTGTTTATACCCCATGTGAATCGTCCGTAAAAATATAGAATTGATATTACAATAAAGGCTCGTCTATGTGCATTCCTTATTTCATTTGAACTTAAATTTTTAATCGATGCATATATCTATGTTCACTTGACATTGAACTTCTGATGAAATGTCTAATTTCAAAACACATAAAAGAGATTACAGCCAAACACTTTAATATAGAATTAGAGTAGACTGTGGCAATGATTTGTCATGATCAAACCCAATACTTTCTATGTTAATTTGATTGAAGGCGGCTTATCCCAATTGTTGGTGACAGACAAACGAAAGGAATATGCATCTGATTTTCACTCTAAAATCCATTATGAGAAGTCAAATGGCTTTCTCTTGATCATGACTAATCAAACAGCCTCTATGTTTCCCATGTTGAAAGTGGAGAAGATGACACTTCATTGGCTATCATGAGTCAAGAGGTGCTATTTCCACAGTGCCACAGTCCACTCTAATTCTATATCAAAGTGTTTGGCTGTAACAGTTTGATGATTATTTAGAGCTCTCTGAGTTCTCTTTTGATAGCCAAATGACAACAATTGCATTTGACACCAGTGTCCTCTCATCAGCAATGTGAATGTAATCAGGAAAGATATGATGTGCTTCATTTGCATGCACATGGCTGGCCCTTGAGGGCTTTTGGCCAATATTTTGATTCATAAATTACAAAATGTATCAGTAAATGCAGACAACACACAGGTCAACTGAAAATTGTTAACACTACAATTCTGAGGGCCACTTCCTTAATGGACTATATACATTCAAATGTATCTAGATTCAAAATCAATGTATGTCTTGCATGTTGCATCTTTTGCATTAATTTTAAAATTTTTGTATTGGCTCGCCAGATTATTGACATTGACTGTTACTCATGTCTGGCTTGCCGCAGTTATCTCTTTCAATAACTTATATATCACAATGACTATATGTTAAGCTTTGAAATTATTGCCGATATTACTAAGCAAAATCGTCTTTTCAAAGTCCTTCTTACATACTTTTATTAATTTGTAATGCCCATCTAATAACTGTGGTTTGTTTTTTTCCTATTTACCAAACCATCATTGAGTCTATGTTGAATTAATTTCTCTGATATGAACTTAAAACATTGTCAAGCTTAATAGATCATTTCTTTCTTTAGAAGATTAATAATTATCCTGAAATAACTCTTGTAAACTTGAGGTAACTCTTTGATACTGGAATGAGTTGAGTTCGTAAATAATAACCTTTTTACTGACTCCTACTCAATTAATAAAGCAGCCCAGAGAATTCCAATCTTCTGACTTTGATATCTTGGGGATGAAGCACTTTGATCTGATCAGTCTCTCATTGAAAATATAAAGAACAAGGACATTTTCAAATTTAAAAGACACATGAATGTTGAAAATCATTGAAATAGTTTCTTTTATACATGTAGAGCCTTCCTCAAAAGAAGCAATCCTTTTCTTCGAAGGTTTTTTCCCAAAGCAACTCCTAGAGTGATATCATTGACATAAAGGGAATTTTAGAAGCACATCTAATTGTGTCTCAGTCATGGAGTTCTATAGAGCAAATGACACAAAGAGAATGATTCCTGGTTCAGAAAAAGGCATGAAAGATGATGTCCTATCTATTATTGATTAATCCCATTTCTTGAGAAAAGTAGTACATGCTTACCCTCCCACCACAGAGAATGAAACTGAATACTGTTTGTTTTAGAATAGAAAAGATTCTATAAAGCTCCCCGTGGTACACAAACCATCTTTTATGGACAACATCAAAATTGATGTTATTGCATCCTCAGTACCAGTGGCTCGCCAAGGTGATGTTATTTCGGCAATTCCAAACGGAAACTTGCCCAGCATCAGGTATATTTTGCATGCCTCAATTTGGCTCAAATGAACTTTTATAAAACTTGTGTATTTCATGTGCATACAGTCCCATAGGAGCTCATTAATTTCTGCCAAAATGAAAGAGCAATATTTGTATTCATGCTCTTTCCATTATCATGGTCTTCTTCATCCCAGAAGGGTTGGACAGATGTTTTGGGCAGTATGTCCTGTATTCACGCACTTGGTCAAAAATTAGGTCAGGAGGAGGACACAAAAATGAGGCTGAGGATCCAAGATATTATGAACTGTGAATTACCAGCTCTGACGAAGATGCTTTCATGAAGTTTTTTAAAGAAAGAAAATGACCAGAGAAATCTACACTGTTTCAGTAAAAGATTGACAAGCATGTCTTTCAGTTCAACTATATCATTAGCGAATGAAGCTTTGCTGAGGTATCTGGGAAGCTCTCCTCTCATTCACCTAATAGTCCCCATTACTGGGATATACAGCCCATACTCATTGCCATAAAAGAAGACTGCACGAAATGCATTGCCACGCAACTTTCAGTAAAAAAGAAAACGGTAGTTCGGATATTCTTAGTGTTCCAGATATTCACAATTTTAAGAATTTGCATGAACATGTTTCGAATTTGATAAAGTTGCTTGAAGCTTTATGTCATTGATGTAAAACTGAACCTGTGTAGAAAAAAATATTCCAAATTAAACTTCCTTCTATAGCCCCATTTTAGCATGAAAATAAGAGTGTGACGAACCGAAATCTTAAAATTTACATGTATTTAGAATTACCAAAACAAAATTTCTTTGTTATTGTCTTTAAAATGTTGTCATGACTTTGCACTACAATTGTGAATTTTCTGTTCTTTGTTTTCATTTAAAAAATCACAAACTTTCTTAAAGGACATTCATATTTCTACTGTGACACCTCTGCACCCAGGGCAATGATGACGAAGTTAACATTAGGTCGCATTAGGGACAAGACAAACTGTAGATTCTGTTTTAGATAGCCCATTTCTGCAGGTTTTGGCAGACTTGATTGTTCAAGTTGCATGTGCAAATTGAGTCAGCAACTACATTAAGAACATTCCCAGATCTGCACACAGAAGCACCTAGAATGACACAATTAAGCTCACAAAGAATTAATATGTGCCAGGAAGAATGGTATCTGGGCAGATATGTAAACTATGGTGCACTCATACATAGAAGCGTGAAATTTGGCACACACTTAAATAACATCTTTACACACATATTTTGATAGGGAGCCACCTGGGATTTAGCTTGGGTTACTACTGGCAGCCATTTTCCAAAATGGCGGTCAATTCTTGCGATTTGCTGCTTTATGTGCACTTCTTGCAAATAGAAAACGTGCATATAGTGTTTGTTTTCCCCTCTCCGGGCATTCAGAACATTGTTGTAACATTTTCGGAAGCCTGACTATTTTCAGCCTGGTCAGGATCCCTTTTGGCAAAACCATTCACATTTGACATTCATTACCTTGTTTTCTTGGCGAAGGTAACAGCTTTGTGTTCCCGTGGATTGATTAAAATTGGACAGCATTGTTTAGCTTATAAATATGGTTTGAGAATATCAAATTATTTGTGCACATGTGGAGCGACCTTAAGTATCTGAATGACATTTTTCTAGTAAGATGTGGGCATACTCAATCTCCTCACTGGCAGTCATTGTGCATTGTTCTGCACTTGTTACATTACCATGACAGGCATGACACCACTCTGAATTCATGTATTTATCCACAGAAAGAGGTTCTGTTTGGAAATTGATATTGGATTCCTCCGAATATCATAAACTCATCAACCTAAAAAACGCTCACTTTTAAAAAGATTAAAAATAGTACTTCCTCTAAAGATATCAAGATTGAAATTTGCACACTTCTAGAAGTTGCCATCAGGTATATTGACAAAAAATTTCAAATCTCTAAGTGCAGTACTGTTGTGTCAAATTAAATCGTAGTGGTCACTGTCGAAAATGGAAGTCATATAATTTCAATTTCCTCTGATCATTGATTTCAACAACTTAGCTGTTCTTTCTACGAACTTTTTTGATAAGCCAGGAAGGTTTATAATTTTCCTTGCTTGATGAGTTAGGGAAAGGGGATATTTGACCCAACCACAATTAAAGAGGATCAATTTAATAAAAATTAAGTGTCAATGCTGACACGCCCCCTATGGGAGCTTTTTGTCAAAATCTTAAAAAATTATGTCTTATTCAGATTTTTGAGACAATTGATATGGAATGATTGTCTGTGTGTTTGTTTCTACCCTGGGCACGCATAAAACCCCCATTATTTAACAGTTCTGGTTCTTCACATGCTTCATTTGAAGATGCGAACTTGTAAAATTTGAGTTTTTAATTCAAAATCTGCTTTATCATTGACTTTTTTTTTCAAAAACTTCCGTGGGTCCTCTTTTGGAAGTCTTGTGCCTGTTATGTGAAAATTTCATAAGATTAATCCCATCCAGTATGCCACAAAACCAATATTTCCGATTGTGCGTTTTCTGTTGAAGTGCAGTTTGTGACTTCCATTTTAGACAGTGCCCATGACGATTTAATTTGACACAAAAGTACTTCACTTAGAGATTTGAAATAGTTCGTGAATATACCTGATGGCAACTACTAGAAGTGTGGAAACTTTCATCTTGATACTTCTAGAGGAAGTACTATTTTTAGCTTTTTTGAAAGTGTGCGTTTTTAATGTTGCTGAGTTTATTTATGTAATCTCTTAGTTTTATGAGTTGCATTGTTTAAGTGTGATATACAGACATAGTAATTTAGTTAGGCTCCCTTTTATCAGTAGGATAACCTCAAAGCCAAACATTGGACCACTAGACTGGCACTAGTACCAACACAGAGTTATTGTCTTGCCACATCTCTGGTATATTTTTCTCACAGGCATCCAAATATCTATAAGAATAATTGGAGAAAATTGTTATACCAGGTCTGCCTATTGTGTGTTAAGCTGTCCAGAATCTCATAACAGCCAGACCAGGCAGCTCAGTTATACTGTATGATAAGCATGCCAGACAATGAATCATTTGCTCATTACTTAACAGCTACATATTTTCCAAGTTATCTTCAGGAGTCATGGTGATTCACGATTTGCTCAAACAAGATTGTGATGGAACATACCCTAATTGCACTTGGGAGCATGAGAATCACAAAAGACCTTTAGTGACTTCTTTACATGATTTTCAAACAAGAAAACTGCATTCAAATTCTGATTCGAATTCTGAGATCCTCTTCTCTGTCACAGTGTGTGACATTCCCAAATATTCCTTTCTGAATCAAGTGACACCCTGTAAGATATATCCTCATGAGAAATTAGTTATTCAAGATAGGCCAAAAAGAATTTCTTTTTTTCAGATAGAAATTTTTTTTTAAAGAAAACTTCATGCCCCCCCCCCCCACTTGAGATTAAATGGTGGCCCCCTATAATGCAAGGGTAGAGGCACAATTAGAGGCAAGATGAGGTAGAGGTATTAAGGGTTGATTGCTGAACTTGAAACGAAGCACAAAATCATAACCTTCTCTTGGGTTTATCTTATTACAGGAGGAAACTAAGAAAAGAAAGGAGAAACCATGAATATTCTTGTTTAAACCAATTTGTTGCTGACCAATTAATGTTAAAATGATCATTATAATATTATTTCACTTTCCAGATTTGTTGATTGAGAGATTAGGGAATTTCTAGAAGTACAAACTCTCCCATTACACAATTTGAAATTGTTGTTCAAATCAAAACATTGACTTCATTACCCTCAAGGGCCGTCCATGTGCAAATTATGCATCATCGCCTCTTTTCTCATCACATTTCAGCATTTCGAAATGCATTCACAACAATCAGGCTTGCCCAGAGAACTCAGCAAGCCATGAGTAATCACCAAAAGTGTCAGCTCTGTCGAGTATAAAAATTACATTTAAGACCAGGTTTAACCTTATATTGTAGATTTTAGATGTTCAGACAGTATTGTCAGGTTGCACGACTTACTCACCAGGGTGCTAACCCACTCAAATTGATAATAATGACTCTGGATTATGTAGATGTACCAGCATCAAAGTATATGATCGGAATGGCTGTGTTTGTTCAAGATTGCATTTACTGAGCACTGTGCGATTAATGTAATGCAAATTATTTCAGCATCTAAATTTGACGGTTAAATCTTTCAGAGGATAGATAGACAGATTGGAAATTTTAGTTGAAATAATTCTTCATTTGCACAATTACTTTGAGGCAGTGTTCCATGATAATTTATTTTGAAATGAGTTGTTTGTGACAGCCTGATGATTGTGTGTGCATTTCCAACCCTGATCGGAAATGTGATGAGAAAAGAGGTGATGAGGCATAACTTGCACATGGCTAGCCCTTCCGGATCATTATGAGTCAATATTTGATTCACAAATTCCGTTATTTATCATGTTTCAATAACTGATTATCCAAGTGCATGGGTATTTTGCCATTATTTCGTCAGTTGTGTTTAAATTCCTTTATTCTTTTCTTATGTCATTTTCTCACTGAAACAGGTCCATACCCAAGGATTGTTGCTGGAGCGAGTCAAACTGCACTTGCATGACATTGTGCGCTCAGTTGTCAACAATTTTCATGGCATGAGAAATTCCAAGCAGTCAATTACTTTCTAGACAAACGTGTACCTTTATATACAATGCATAATGGCAAAATTTAGTAGAGGAAGAAGGCATGGTAATTCAGATGCTCTCGATTCAGACTTACCAGTATCGCAAAGTGTGCAGCATGGTGATGTGTTCAACAGCTTTTGGGTCTATGCTTTTGAATTCAGCTGTGATTACTTCTTCAGAGGTTAATTCATCTGAATAACTCCATATTGAGTTTCCAATAAAAGATGATATAACAAAAAAAAGACCAAGCATAAAAGTTGAAAACAATGTCGCAACTGTCAAGATGTTTTTTCTTGTTTGAGTAAAGCTGTAACCTAAACAAAACTGCTAATTCTGTGAGATAATTAACTAGCTCTCTTTTCTTGAATTGACACATAATAATTACCTCGTCTTGATTTGGCAGTTTGAGATGCTTCTATTTCCAGGCCTGTGAATATTCCTAAAAACATTGTTAACTCAGTTTGAGTATAAACGGCTGCTAACTCATGCAAAAATCAATTCCTGGTCGAAAATGTGTTTATTTGTGATTTTAATACTGCTGGAGCCTGGAGACATTCTCCTCTCAGGTGTGCATGTGAGTCTTCAAAAGATTTCATAATATTTGTTGTCCCCCAAAATAAGCTGCTTGCTTATATAAAATTAGTGTGCTTTGATTTGACAATTTCAATATCAGCATATAAGTGCAGAATTTAAAATTCTGGAGTTTTAAGTGTGTTAACATTTATATTTATATATCTATACATTCCCGGGTATCCAATAAAATTAAGATGATAGGTTTATTACAACTAATGGTTCTTAAGTTATATGGACTGATGGTCAGCACGATAGGCCGATAGGCCTATCTTCCAACAGATTATCATCAAATATAGCAATTTTGTCATTAACTCACTCACTGCCTTGAAAATTGCTATCCCAACCCTCTAATGGATTTTCCATCGAGTTCCAATAAAACTGAGAAAACTTTTTTCTTTCTGAAAATTGATAATTCTTGACATTTGAAATTCTTCTGTACACTGGTAAGATGTTTTCCTGCTTAAAACCTATGAGACTCTCTGACAATCACTGTGCATGGAAATGACTCAACAGCTGAAGTTTCCTCCTTGGCCTATTCCTTAGACATGCTGTTTGATGGACATCTGATGAATTGATGAACTGCTTGACAAGTCACTTGTTATTGTATATTACCAAAGGTTTACTTTATATTGTGTTTTACACCTCTGCAGATTTACTATATATACAGATTTTGTGATTGGTATGTCACTCTAATCCAGCTGAGTGGTTAGAGGCCGGTTAGTCTTTGCCTGCATGAATTCTAACCCAAAGATGGGAACCAACAATTTTAAGTGAACCGTCATGAGCAAAAATTTCAGGTGGATATCATATTGTTCAGATAATACCTTAGATTGTAGGCCCCTTGAATCAGTATCTGTGGGCTAGATCCCCCACATCGGGTAAATTTGTATCATGTTGAGGACTCCCGCTCTCTCTTGCAACTCATCTATCAACCCTAATTAACATCAAAGAACTGGGCTTTCAGGGCTGCCCTATAAATTTTGATCTATCTTCAATGTATATAAACTAGAATTACCCATTGTAAAAGGCATGATTAAAAATAATGATATTTAGAGTTTATGCAAATAAATAACGGAGGGAGCAGTTTGTCAAATTTTATAATGCTACAATTGTCCATTGTGGAAAAAGAATGAGAAAGAACGGGCAAAAGTGGGCTTTGTGTATTTGAAGCCATGAAGTATCTATGTAGTATGTATATGTGTGTCCTGTGAGATATGTAAGTACTTGTGGTATTGTACTATAAGAGGCAGATATTTAAGAATTTTGGCATTGCACTATAAGAGGCATTTGATGCAAATTTACCGCAGTCCTCGCAGTGGCAGTGATGAAATGATGGTTGATGTTAGTTTGGTTTTTCTAATAGAAAATTATCTATGTGAAGGTGTAGGGGATAAGTTTTGATTTAGCATGAGAGTGTTCCTTCCAATGAAATAGAACTTTGTGGTGTTTGCCTTTGTGGCAGTTGATGTAGGAGATATGCTGTATGTTCTTGATGTATTGTTGTTGAAGGGAAGAAGCAGGATGTGTGAGAGCCTGTGTTTTGTGTGTAGTGTGTGAAATGTCCTAAAGGTGGCAGATAGGCTGGGTGCAGGCAGAAGTGGCCTCTGGTGTTAAGAACTGCAGTGCCATCTATGAGTGAAATTACAGGTGAAACTCATGCAGCTCTAGTGTCAAAGTGGATTTAGGGTGGATTAGAGAAATAAGAGAGAGGTAGATGAGCTGTTAGGATGCATCTGAAGTAGAGAGGTGGTGAGAAAGGACAGATGAAGTGTTTAGGGAAGTGGGATGCGTGAATGAGGTGTTTTGAGCTGGTAAAGGTTTGGTCAGGTTTAGTTTAAATGTTAAGAAGATAGACTGAAGAGACAAATTGATTCCCACAAAAAAACTATGTAATTTACTGCTAACCACATTTACTTTGAGCCTTTCTGCTTTGAGCAATGCTGCTTATCAGCACTTTTTTCGTGCTGAAATAGTCTAAAATATAGGTGATTACCCTCCAGGTCATGACACGCACAGTCTCCACCGTTCGTTGTCCGACATCTTCTAGAGTTCCTGTGGCAGATCATAAATTGCAGGCCTGCAGCCTTTATTCAGATTGGAAAGTTACAAGAAATTAAGACAAAGAAAGCATTTTCTGCAACTGATCTGATCAAAATGATGCTTTTCCATAAAAATGCAGGTTGTTCTTTACACAAGTGCATAGGTTTTGGTTGCGAAACTTGTTAATTGTTATTTGTTCAAGAGGGCCACACTTTTCAAATTGGTATAGGCCTATCAAAAGTATTTCGAAAGCTTTCAAGAATACAAAACAAAGTTGTTATCCTGGGAAAACAACCAATTTGAGTACCAACGCCCTTCCTCCAGCTTTTTCAGTTTTTATGTCAGCAATTAATCTCCGCTTGATTTGGCAATTTGAGGTGCTTCCATTTCCGCATTTGAGAATTTTGTCAATAACATGTTGTTGATCAAATTTGAAAAATTAAGGCTGTCTGCCCCTGTATGAGATTTGAAAGCAAGGACTAATCAATAGAACGATTTGTGTTATTACAGATCTCATATTACTGTGTCATGTTCTTTTCAACTGCCACAGTGCTCTTGTGATGTCAGTATCAGAATAATGATTTACAGTTGGTATATTCGGAGTTTCAGCTGTGTCACTTGGAACCCATACTGATCAGTGATCACACCATTACAAATCCACAATAAGCTGTTAGATTGTTGCTCAACATTGATTATTCAGTTTGATGTTTTGAATAAATCCAAAAGTTACAATATCCAGCTATATATAATGCATGGATTTTGTGTTTTACTTCTATCAGTTTTAGCACTTTTACAACAAAACAAATTCATTCACTCTCACATTCATTTGTTGGTCTGAGAGGTTATCATGTGCTCCTCTGTCTTGGCAAAAATAATATACTCAGGAACCATTCAAAATTTAAGACCTAAGGGGGGGGGGGTAGTTTTGCTTGGGGGTATCCTTATCACTGATTTCCAAAGTTTATTTGATGATCGAATTGTTAGCCTCCTTGTCGGGACTTTTCCCAAATTTTTGGGGAGCAACTACCTCCCCCCCCCCCATTTCTCGTCCTCTGGTATGCCCATGCAACACCGCCATGTTCACTTCCAAAAAATCTCCCCATCATCCCCATTCCATTCATCAATTATGAACAGTTTCTTTGGCGCAGATCTCACCTAAAAGGCAGAAAAGCCACTAGGTGCTGCCCTCAAGGAGAAATTTCACAACAGGTCACCATGAATGTCCGTGATGGATCAAGCAAGTGGCTCAAAAATATCAGTTTCACCTGCTCCAACTGAATCAAACAACCATACCAATGAATGCAGATTAATCAATTGTTATTCACACTTAGACAGCCCATAAGCCTGACTTGTTGGTAGCAGTTGGTTGGAGTGCCAATAGTGATGTCAGTATTGCAATACTGACATCATCTGTGCATATATTGACATGGAACATGGCACACTTATACGAGATCTGTAATAAATGTCAGCCATATTCTATGATTTATGTAGTTCCCTTGCCTATTCAGATTGTTTATGAACTACTTAGTTGTATCAGATAGCCTTCTCGTTCTCTGAATGTAAAGAGACAAAATACATCAAATCACTGATAATCGCATCAGCTGAATTTCAACTTGTGACAGTAACCCCCATGAAATAGTGAGCAACAACTGACCATTTGAAATGAATTCAGTGACATTTGAAGGAACACCGTTTCTGGAACAGTATTGACTTCCAACCTTCCTGTAGCATGTGACTAAGCTTCCTCCTGGGACCAGGTGGTTTCTCTAGACCAAAATAGTTTGAAATAGGCTGTTGCTTCCAGCTCATGACACTCAGGAGACCTTCAACTTTTAAAAGACTTTAATTTGCAAAGCAACTGTTCACGTATCATCCTTTTGTAAACTAAGGTGTACATGCTTGGTATACAGTGATTCTTTTAAGTGCAGTTGCTCATTATGATCATGAATACTAAATAGATTTTTGGAGTAAATAACTCATTACCGAAACCATACATTTTTAAGCAGCTTAAAAACTAACTTTTGTTCATATGAACATTACAATCAAAAGTTGCAGTGATGTGATCACATATTTGATGATGAGTTCTCTAAAATTGTGTACAGAAACATGAAATTCCTTGGCTAGATCTCTTTTAGTTGTTGGTGATTTTTACATCACATCTGCACCTATGAACTCTTTTAATTGAAGTGCAAACTTAAAATGAATTTGGTGACATTTGAAGACTTACCTTTTCTGGAACAGTATTGACTTCCAAGTTCCAACCTTCCTGTAGCAACTAAACTTCTTGGGACCAGGTGTTTTATTTGGACCAAAATAGCCTGAAATAGGCCATTACTTCCAGCTCAAGACACTCAGGGGACCTTCTACTTTTAAAAGACTTTTTGCAAAACAACTCTATACTTATCTTCCTTTTGTAGACTGAGGCATGTATGCAGGGTATACTGTGATTCTTTTAAACGCAGTTGCCCATTATGATCATAGACACAAAATATATTTTTAGAAATTGGAGTTAATAACAGTTACTCATCACCGAAACCATGCATTTCAGAACAGCTTAAAAACTAACTTTTGATTCATAGGTCACAATCAAAATCTGCAGTGATGTGATCACATATTTGATGATGGGTTCCTTAAAATTATGTAAAGAAACATGAAATTCCTGGGCTAGACCTCTTTTTAGTTGTTAGTGATTTTTACATCACATCTGCACCTATGAACTCTTTTAATTTAAGTGCAAACTTGTCCAAAAATCAAATGCATAACTAACGCAAATTTGGGCATGCAATGTAACTAAAATGTTTAGAAAGTCAATCGGGGTTATCATACCCCCTGACCGAACATCGATAAGTAGCGTTGACAGAGTGAAAGGACAGCTTCAAGCCAATGCAATAAGCCGCAATGAGGATAAATGCTATATCACGTCTGTCCAGTCACTCAAGTTTACCTAACAAGTAGGTGGTTTGACAAGCAGGTGTGTTACTAAATGCAGCATGTTTAGATTTTTGGAAGGTCTTCAGGTTTCGGCCCTTTTAAAAGTTTTATATAAATATATAATATATAATGCTAAAGGCCATAGACGTTGCTGCAATTGGTCCAGGGGCATCTTATCCCTTTGTCTTTCTTCAATGGCTCAGAATATATACCCTTAATGAGGGCAATTGGGACACGGAGAGCAAAGGCTCCCCGAATGTCA
Source organism: Platynereis dumerilii (assembly GCA_026936325.1). Lineage (NCBI taxonomy): Eukaryota > Metazoa > Annelida > Polychaeta > Phyllodocida > Nereididae > Platynereis > Platynereis dumerilii. The sequence continues at coordinate 81,559,584 of JAPTHN010000003.1, forward strand.
TTCAATGGTGGTAGCATTCTCCTTCAGCAGAGATAGTTGGCAGTACCAATACTGCATGAACCAATCAGGGACCTTTTTTTATAGTGCACGTTATGACTTGGGTCAGATCACACCAGATTGTTATGACTGTGAAAAATATAAAACTGTTACTTTTGAAATGACTGAGTTAGCTTTTAGTGTATCTGTGAATGACCTTGAGTGCAAAAGTTACTTTAGTAAATCGGATTATTTAAGTGAAGAATTTGAAAAGTGTTTTTCTCAGTTTGTATTTTCAACAGCTGATTAGATTTAATCCCCCCCCAAGGCTACACTGATAGGTGATGTTTGGTCTTAGACCTAAATGTATTTTTGCTTCTCTCCAAGGAAAAAACTAGTAAGTCAAATTTGAGCCAAATTGAGTTAAGGTCAAAATAGGATTTCTGAGACATGTTTCTATATGTAGATTTTCAAGAAGTAGCCCGTTACCCCAGAATGACACTGATAGGTGAGGTTTGGTCTTAGACCTAAATGTAATTTTGCTTCTCTCCAAGGAAAAAACCTAGTAAGTCAAATTTGAGCCAAATTGAGTTAAGGTCAAAATAGGACTTCTGAGACATGTTTCTGTATGTAAATTTTCCAGAAGTAGCCCGTTACCCCAGAATGACACTGATAGGTGAGGTTTGGTCTTAGACCTAACTGTATTTTTGCTTCTCTCCAAGGAAAAAACTAGTAAGTCAAATTTGAGCCAAATTGAGTTAAGGTCAAAATAGGATTTCTGAGACATGTTTCTATATGTAGATTTTGAAGAAGTGGCCCGTTACCCCAGAATGACACTGATAGGTGAGGTTTGGTCTTAGACCTAAATGTATTTTTGCTTCCCTCTCTGATAACTTGGGGTCACATTTAAAAGGGTCATCAAGATCATGACATGCACAGCCTCTGACATTCGTTGTCTAGCCGCTTCGGGACATTCCTGAGATGCCAGATGGACCTCAAGATCTACAGGAATCGTTATTCAGATTGACAAATCATAGGCAAGCCAAGACACAGAAAGCATTTGTTTGCAACTGATTCAATCAAAACAATGCTTTTCGGTAAAAACTATTATTTTTAACAAAGCAACCAAATTTTAGTTGCACAAATTCTCAGATAGTATTTCAAGATTGAAGCTTACTGCTTGTCAGACATATTTTATGTGCCTTACTAGGTCTTCCCTTTGGACGCTAGTATTGTATTGTGCATACAATAAAATATTGTTCCAGTGGGCAAAATTTTTCTAATTGGTATACAAAGGCCTGTAGATGGTATTTCGAGAAGCATTCACCGATACAAAACCAAGTTGTTATCCTGGGAAAACAACAAAGTTGAGCACCAACGCCCTTCCTCCTGCTTTTTAAGTTTTTATGTCAGCAATTAATCTTCCCTTGATTTGGCGATTTGAGGTGCTTTTGTTTCCGGGATTGAAAATGTTGTCAATAACATGTTGTTGACCAAATTAGAAAAATTAAGGCTGTTTGCACAGTCAGAATATGTGAAAGCAAGAAATAATGAATAGAAAAGAAAATGGTATGCATCCAACATTTTTTTTAAATGTTAGCCAGATTCTAGAATTGATGAACAAATGTAATTCCTTTCCCTCCCTCATATTGTGAATGCTTTATTTCTTTGTTTCAGATTGATTGCTGAGAGTGGTTAGATACGAAGAACAACAGCCACTTAAAATGGATTCAGCGACATTTAAAGCTATACCTTTTCTGGAACAGTATTGACTTCCAACCTTCCTGTAGCATGTGACTCTTGGGACCAGTTGGTTTCTCTAGACCGGAATAGTCTGAAATAGGCTGTTACTTCCAATCTCACGACACTCAGGACCTATTTTTAAGACACTTCAATTTGCTAAGCAACTCTTTACTTACTGTTCTTTTGTAAACTGTGGCATTCATGCAGCGAATAATGAGGTTCGTTTTAGTGCAGTTGTACTTATTATCTTTTTAAAAATACTGAATCGTTTTTGGAGTATACTCATCGCAAAAAACCATGCATTTTTAAAAAGCTTACAAATAACTTATGATTTGGACATGACCTTCAAAATTTGTGGTGGTATAATATGATGAAGGTAGCTGTATCATTTTGTTGAGAAACATCCTAAAACAGCTGGCCTAGATCTCTTTAAAGAAACAAATCTAATTCACAACCAATGAAAATTGGGTCATTCAACCAAAATGCTTATAAAAGTCATCATGATCCGGGCTAACATGCCCCTCAATAACCCCTGCACGGCCAAACGTTATCTGATAAGAGGCATTTGGAGGGAGAGGGGGCAGTTTCAAGCCAATACAATTAGCCTCAGTGGGCATAAATACCATATCACGTCTTTCATCTTACAAGCAGTGAACTTGACAAGAAGGTGCGTGCCTGCAGCATGTTTAATTGTTGCAGGTCTGTATAATAGGCTTTGGACCTTTCATATACATATGTGCTTTTAAAAGGCCATACACATTGCTGCAATGGGCCAGTGGCATTTTATCCCATTGTCTACCTTTCATGGCACAGAGTACATACCCTTAAATGAGTGCAATTGGGACACGGACTGCAAAGCCTCCTTGAATGTCATTCAACATGCTCCTTCAGCAGGGATAATTGGCAGTACCCCTGCTCTCAACACAGTTACTCACCAAGTGACTTAATTCAGGGTGTTTTTTTTACATTTTTACATTTGGCTGGTTCCCATTTACAGAGCAAACAACAAACTCCATATGACCTCTATGATGGATAAGTTTTACACACAGCAAATTTGAATTCAATCAGCTTAGTTTTCTTGGCGGTAAGTATGTTTGTAATAGCAAATTTTGGTACATTTTTACTGCATGCAAATTAAATGTTTTGGTTGACAAATATCCATTGCTTGTAATTTCGTGTCTTGTGTATATGCAAGATCTTTTCTCACTTAACAAATATGGGGCTCTGCATGAACTTTGTATATGTATACATTTATCCTCAGTCCAGTGTGAATCCTTGATTCTGATTGGCTGAGGGCCGCGGTGTATGACACCGTACACCCTGTCTGTCGTCACCAGACAGGGTGTATGAGATAAACAATGATGTCACAATTGCAACCAGAGGATTGTTGTGACGTCATCCTTGTAGCAACAATAGTCATGACGTCAAAATGTCATTGTTTGAGCCATTGTGACATCATCCTGGTGACAGTACTGGTGATGACGTCACAATGCTGTTGCTTTGTTACTGAAAGACATTTCAGACTCAGTTTGCAAGAAAATCTATGGGCATCAATAAAACAAGAAGTCTGAGGATAAAACCATTACACCCTGCTTGTTTTTTGAGGGTACGGGAATATATACCACTCAGGCCTCCATACACCACTCAGCCTTCGGCTTCGTGGTGTATGGAGTCCTTTGTGGTGTATATTCCCCTACCCTCGAAACATGCAGGGTGTAACTGATAGTACAGTAGCTGTTTGGCATTATTCTCCAGGTCTCCATTATGATTGTCTTTTTATTTTTATTCGTGAATAAACTTCAATCACAGGTCATTTTGCTTCTCTCTCAAAGTCAAGGTATACATAATGTTGTAAAAAAATGGAAGAAAGAAAAACAAATTTCACACTGCTGTTAAAAATAGTTTTATGTAAATCATTCTTAGAATATATTCAGGAAAAAATTAATGCACAAAATCACAATTTGTCAAATTCATGAACGTCCAATCGTCTCGTGCAGCTAAAATAAATACATAGAATGTGTAGATACAATGTAATATCACAGTTAACACTTGGACATGAAACTCTCAGTTGATAACAACTTCTCATAGATGATAAAGGAATAGATTCTGGGTGCACCACAATTAAAATTATTATTGACCGCATTTGGCACAATCAGTCACCAGACAGATGACTATTTCAACATTCTACGAGCCGGCAGGTGCTTGATTAGACCATATTGCTTATTATTTACAGTTAAAAATTAATATTACCCACATGCATTTTCCATTTATGCCGGCATATATATGATCCAACAACAACAAAATTAGTACAGAATACTATCAAAACCAGCCCTTCAATGATTACATATTGAGTGACAAATTCATTCGCAAAACAGTATTGCACATAATATATACACATTATAAACACACTAATCAACTCCAAAACACATGTAACATACCAAAGCAGTTTAATACATAAAAAGTTGGGAATTGTGTGACAGTGAGTTATTTTGTTGTATCGACGCAAACTTTTTAATGAGGGTTTCGGAGAATTCCTTCTAGTTGAGGGAGTCGCAATAGAGGTATTTGAAGTTCGTCCGAGGGAGGGATTATCATACGCACGACCTCGAGAGGCACTCGTGTAAAACCGGGCGCTGTTGAATTTAGGTATTTGCTCTTCAGTGTAGCCTTCTAAGGGGTTTGGTATGATACTCTCAGCATCATCAGAAATACTTTCGCCCACCAAGGAGTTGTCGTAAGAGTCCTTGCCCCCTGGTTTCATGAATTTGGTCGTTGACACCGAAATCCACACCGCGACAACAGTCACAATCAATGCCGCGGCGCCGAGGGCACCTCCCACAATGAGGTATTTTGTAAACTCATCATTCCAGTAGCCAGATCTGTACTTCAGGTAACCAGGGTAAAACTCCTTGCCTCCAATCAGGACCTGCAAAATATTAGAATGTGTTTTATTTTCTTCACTCTAAATATTTTGGACAAAATTCGGTTTTTTATATGTAATAAGTAAAAAGTAAGTAGATTCTGGACGTAATTCCTGGCGGTCCTCTTCGTCCAGCTCAGTTGTATTATCCTGTGTGGTTGAGAGGTGATGTAGAATGTGCTGTGCGATGCCTGTTATATCAGGGGTTTTTGACCAGATTTTTTTCAAATATGGTAGTTTTTGCAGAGAAGACCTTAGAAGCATTGTAAAATTTGTATAGATTGACAATCAATATTGTTACTTAATTTGAGAAAAAATGACAGTTGAAATGAAGGAATTAAATACTTACTTTTACTTTATAATTTGAAGAATTTGATGGCTTTTGAGGTACTTGGCATACAATCTCATTTGTTCTGATCGTCAAAAAATCACATTCCGTGTCCCCGAGCATCACTTTGTATAAACTGTCAAGGGATGAATCCGATTTGAAATTTTGACCCTGGAAACAGTTCAAAGCATAAAACACATACAGTATAAACTGTACAACAATTTTTGCCACATCCATTCACAAACCATTGATTATTAGGAATATATAAGCATTGTTTTAAAAACATCATGCACTCATATACTACAACCGCTTATGGATAGCTGACTACTAGATTAAATTTAGATTTCATTTATTTTTTCACGCCTGGTACATTATTTGCAAGTATAAATATATTCCGAAGAATGTTGTAGTTACAAAGTAGTGTGAATAGGGAGTGTTTTTGATTAAATATGTACAATATCCCGAAAGCGAATGCACCCCCTTATACATTTACACACTGTTGATATTTGTAAGAATATAACACAACAAAAAGGGCATGCAACTACATTTGCATCATGGTGCAGGCTTCTGAGTGATCAAGGTAGGGGCTACATCGCAATTTTATCACATATATATGCAGTATCTTTGACAAAATCAGGACATCTAAGAAGATTATGAAGTAAAGATTTGAGGAATATGATATACTATTACTATATATATTTGTAGATTTCCACTGCATGTTAGACAAAAAGTTAGGATGATCAATTATTGGATGAGATTAGAAAATTCACCAGATGGAAGCCTGTTAAGGAGATGTCTCCAAATTCAGAAAGATACTCATACAAACAGAGCTAATGAAACTAATTGGTTCAGTAAAATAATAAACATTTTAAGCTCTTGTAACATTGAATATGAAGCAAGTAACAATACTAACTTAGACATTGACAGCATATGTAGAACTGTAAAATCAAAACTTTATGAAATAGAACAGGAACAATTATTCATATCTATAAATGATAGTACACAGCAACCAAAACTTAGAACATATAAGCTTTTTAAAACTGACTGTAGATTAGAACCATATCTCAGGCTGCGACAAAACCGTAAGGTGTTAACTAAGATTGCCAGATTCAGGACAAGTTCTCACAGTCTACAAATCGAAATAGGCAGACATCAAAAGCCAGTGATTCCTGCAGCAAATAGAATATGTGAAAAGTGTTCATTAAATATGGTGGAGGATGAAATCCATTGCCTTGTTGTATGCCCTGCTAATGAATCTTTCCGTGAAAACCTGTTTTCAACAGCTGCTAAATTCATCAACAATTTTCTATCTTTGAATGACAGTGACAAGTTCACATCAATAATGAAAAGTAAGGAACCTGACCTACTAAATACTCTAGGGAAATTTTTACTTCAGGCTGATGTTTAAATTTAAAGCGACTATCTCCTGCATCCACACGGTCACTTATAATACACAATTATGATAATTATGATAATTAGTATACAATGTACACTTTAAGAAAAAAGTTATTTCTAACATAAATTGAACTATTCAATATAGCAATCGATCAATATTAAAGCAACAATGTATGTTATTTGATACATGTTTTGTAAATAATGTTCAAATATGAAATATCAAGCATTATTAATTAATCTATAAATTTGTTAACTTGTATGTCTTCTGCTTTGGTCTTATATATATATAATTAATCATTATTTTTTTAATAAGCCAAAATGACTATTTGTAAGTGATCGGTATCAGTGGTGTGTGTATTTTATTGACTGTTATCTATATTAATTGATGTTTGATACCTACTTTATTTTATAACTATTTGGGTGGCTGGAACCTAGTTTGTATGTATTTTAATCTTGTGCTGAGTGCTCTTTTTATCCAAAACTACTATTACTCGTATATGTTTGTATCAATATGCTCACTTGATTTTAGCTATTTATAACATGTGTATAATCAATTTTATGTATATATAGTTAATCTTGTATATAATTAATTCTATTTTTATATATTTTATTTAACTTTTCCCCATTACAAATGACATATGTATCAATTGTGATATTTATAGATGTCAATAAAAGAATATATATATATATAATATTTTAAACTTCATTCCTTTTTTTTAATTTAATGGAATAAAGAGACTCACTGCGTCAGTAAGATTGAGAGAGGTATATAAGCTCATTTAAAAGCATCTACTACTATATTCATAATTCATATCAATTACATACTCAGTAGCAGGTTTCTATGCAATTATGGTGCTTAATATCGGAGCTGATGGCTTTCAAAATATATTATAATTTTATCAAAATGTTATGACAAGCTTTTAAATTTCGGCATGAGTAATAAAACACTCCATGTCTGCTTAAAATTCGATTATTATATATGGTTTCACAACCAAGTTACATTTAAACAATTATTATATATATATATGTTATATGTCTTCATAAATCCTTGCTCATCACATCTCATTTAGTTTTCATTTGATATCCCATTAGGCTTTAGCTATGTGGTGTGTGAATCCCATCAAAAATTGAGTCCTGAATCTCACCCAGCTAAGGGGCTGCCCATAGCCAAGGGGGTAGGAGCTTGGAATTTTCTTTTTTAATTAAATAATTTCTTGCTCAGTTTTGGTGAAATAATATTAAATTCTTTTTGGGCAGTCCTGAAATAAATATTTTCTGTCATGGGCATTTCTTAATACGGCATTGCCTGATTTGGGAATGAATATTCGGACGCTTCGAGCACTTAAAATAAATACTGCCACCGATACTATGAGAAAAGTTTAACCCCAGCTTTGAAATTAAATGTTCGCCCCCTAACTTCATTTTTTCTGTTTTCACACAAATCTTATTCAGAGGGCAACATCGCAAAAATTTATTGAAATATCAAATTCCCTCCCCACACACTATGTCAAGTAAGTCTCGAGTTCCCTACCTTTAATACAACTTGTTGGGTGCTTGTGTAGTCAAATTTGCGGATTTCAGGATCAAAATTGTCAACTTGAGGATCCAGATAAACTTTAATAGTGGAAAATGAAGCAAGATTGTCTTTGAGATCTTGATATTGAGCAAGTCCGTCAAATTCAAAACCAATATTGACTGCTGATATTTCCACCGTTGTTTGCCGTTTCTTTCGTGTAGTGGTAACAGAAGCCATTCCAGGATTATATGGTTCGATTTTTGGCGTCATACAATGTAGTGAGTAGCTATTTGGCACATTGCAGTCCTGTGGGGAAAAAAAGCTGATATGGTGAAAATAGAACTTTCATTTTGTTGCAACACATGGGGCTTCTGTCAAGCCTTCTGATAAGCCTACTTTTTATTGAGAAATTTGGCATTGTAATAACAAATGCTCGCCATTGTGAAATATCCCTGATTCAAACTTTTAAGGCTTAGGCTCAGTTCTTAACAATCTAAAATTTGGTATGAATTAATTTGATTATGTCTGTTCAGTGAACATTATTTAGATCACCTTGGTAATTTGGTATCAACTTTTATCACGAATGATAAGGGCTAGTCAGGGGAGGTTTGATAGTGTACTAGTGTTCCCTTGATGTTCTTATAACTTAGAGAGATACTCACTCACAAAAAATAAGTTGTCAAATGCAATTGGATTTGAAATGTAAGTTGCAGGTACATGACATCACTTGAAATATTACTACAGTAATCACTCATACTTCCATACTGTGGCTGTAGTGTTTACTTACACTTTTCATCACATTTGTCACATTATTGGTGTAGGTCACTTTGGTCAGTAGCTTCGGGTCACTGGCGCAATTTAAATTTCTGCCCATCACAGTCAACATGAGTCCTCCACTGCAAAATAAGATGTTAATTTCTGTTACGTTGAAGCATATGGTAGATTTAACTGCACTGGGGGAATCATTTTGAGTGATATGCATAGGTTATTTACGATGGGAGAGGGAACATGTGATTTTTCACCCGAGGGCTTTAGGCCAAGGTGTGATAAACACATATATTCCTGATGGTGAATCACCGGCTTATACCAAGAGACAAAGTCTCAAACAGTCAAATATGAGAAGATAAGTCAACAAAAAAGGGTATGGAATTATCGCCCTGAAAATAAATACTAGTATGTGTTGGCGGACAGACCTGTCGAATGGCATAAAGATACACTCATGCTCAAAAATATGGAATACTTTTTTGGAAAAAAAGTGTCAAATAAATGTAAATTTCAGAGTGCTAATGCAAGCAAGGTCCATTGTAAAGGTCAAGTCATCTTCTCTAATCAGTCTTTGAAAGCCTCAACTACATTTTTTGCAAGAATTTTTTATTGTTGGTTGAATGCACCTCACCCTAAGAAACCCCCTGAATTTCCACAGTTCATGCTGGTGTAACTTTTCCTGGGTTTAACACTGCAGCATGCGTTTTACAAGAGAGTATGTTCTTCCCTTTAGCGGTCATTGGAAGTAGTTACGATAGAATCAGACCATCAAGTGTTCCAGCAGAAGTTACTGAAGTTATCAATTTCAATGGAAGATGTTGAAGTATTCCATATTTTTGAGCAGCAGTGTAATTAATTATCATGGGATCAGGGAATATGTGTTTATCATACCTTGCTTGACAAATCACATATTCCCTCTCACGTGGTGAATAACATATACTAATTAAGGTATTCCCTTATATTCGATCCAATAACTATGTATCCTCCGAGTTTGCTTCAGACTCAGACCACCAGTTGAACTGAGAAATTGTCTCATTCAGCAAACTGACATTTGAATTAGTTTGGATGTTAAAGCTGTGGATGAAGTTGCCAGGACAATAACCTTTGAAATTCACAAATCGTGTTAGCAGAATTTGTCAAGCTTTGTCAGATTTTACAACTTCACAGAATTGCAACAAAGACCATATTATCATATTTGATAAAAAATTTAATTGGCTTTAAATAGCAATTTCTCTATGTCGAGATTTATTTCCATAACAATATTAAATCATCGCAGACATATGTGATGATTGAAAGCTATGAAAAATCTTTTATAATTTTGGTGCTATTGTCAGTTTGAAGTAGGTCCATTTATAGATGTTTCTCTGATTTCCTTATGTATGGAGTAGGCAAATTCACTTGAGAAACCTTTTTACTATATGATTCTCACATATTACTCAACTTCATGTTGACATTCTAGTTAATCCAATTTCGACTGCAGGCCTAATCTCCACCACAAAAGATGCTTAATTCTGACAAACTTGGCAGATGAAATGTAATTTTCCTTTTTCTTTACAATTGTCAGCATGGCTGATGTAAAGTATTGACAGAGAAGCTCGCAGTTTCCCAATTGACAAGTAATTTTATTATGGCTCTTTTTTTTTGCCGTCAGTCTCAGTAAATATCTTTGACAAGCGCGTCAGAACCAGGGATAGAACTCAGTACAAGTCTATTGATGTATAATCATATACTGGTAGAATCGTTTACCTTATAAAAGTAGCAAGAGGACTGATGTTGTCAATTTTAGGATTTCTTCTGTATGTATAAGCATTTTCAGTGGTAAATGACTCAGGCGGAGAAGCGTAGGTAACAGTCATGTTGAGTCCCTGACCAAAGGAGAATGCTGATTTGTTGAATTGACCAGTATAGCATTGGATTACTGTGTCATTGCTGAAAATATATGAAATTGATGAATAAACTAACAATGAAGCAACCATCCAACATAAGCAAATACTAATACAAGTCATTTAGATAAGTTGTTGTAACAGTTGTTACATATATGTCACCTTACATAGGTGTTTGAGAGGTGATCTATAAAGAGGGGCAGTGCAATATTGTGCCACAGGATCTTCCAGGCCAAACTTTTCAGACCTTTGCCAAATTTGATGTCAATTTACAATAATGCCAGATTTTTAGGGGGGGGGGGTAATTGCCGCTCCAGCCCCCTTAGTTTCTATGGCTACGGCCCCTTGCATTAATAAAGATTCTATGTTTCACAAGTATAAATGGGATAAGCCTATGAGCGAAACGCAGTGAACCCTCCCTCCTTTTCTTTCTGTCTATCCCTCTCACTGTCGCTTTCTCTCTTGATCTCTTTCTAACTCATCTTCACCTTGCACTGTTGTGGATAAACCTTCGTCAGTGTGTCCTCTTTGGCAGATCTATGGCATCACCACTCTCCCATAGAAATATTTAAAATATTCAGAGAAAATCATTAAACAAGGGCGAATCTCTTCTTTTTGTGCACCGGCCCCAGTAATATATATACAAGCTACCCTGATACGAATACCCAATGGTTGTCCTCTAACTCGATAGGACATTCAAACTTTGAATACCACAGTTATCGCATAACTTACCCTGTGACATCAGTGCAAGGTGAGTCCCCAATGACCACTGTAATGCCTATCATACTTTTAAAGTGAAATCCCAAAATAGTGATATAGGTTCCTCCGGCCTCTGGTCCGAACGACGGGTTTACGGTCTCCACCACTGTGACCTCCTCTGGGAAACAGAATGGATGGATTAGTTCAAGAGTGCAAAGAATCCTTTTTAGGCTGTTTAAAAGTTAGAAAGTTAAGTTGGTTCAAGGCACCTGCAATTTGTCTTTAAAAATGTAAAAAAAACAGTGAGTGAACCAGCTTGAAAAACTGTACACATAGGTAATGCTCACTACTAATATAATAACAACGACAGGAAAGGGTATGTGACATGCAATTATCTATAAAGCCTATACCAACCCTTCTATGGTTGTTCATATTCTGATTGGTTCACCTTACTCCATTAACCAATGAGATAAACCTCAACATGTTCTGTTGCAAGTTGCACACGGGCCTATTATTCTGATTGGTTCATTGTGCTTCAACAGAACATGGTTCTGTTTATCGCATTGGTTAATGCATGGAGCTACATGAACCAATCAGAAAAGGTCTCTTGTGATGTGCAACATGTTAACTTGAATCTCATTGGTTCATAGAGAAAATTGAACTTAAATCAGATTGTGGTAATTTACAGTATTTAATATAAATGTATGTTGTAAAACAGTTGGTAAGGTTTTCCAATAGGCAAAATTGTGAGCAGTGGCGTAACTGGGGGTTCTCGAGTGGGGGGGCAACTGGGGGGGCAGGGAATGTGCCCCCCCCCCGTGCCCCCCCCCATAGGGACGCCACTGATTGTGAGACAACCAAAATACAACTTTACAAATACATTGAAACAGTTAAGTGTTTATGAATTATAAGGTAAAACAATAAAACAAAGAAAAAACTAAAAAATTACATTTGAAAATGAACAGGATAAATGGCATGGGCCATAGAGATTATGAGAAACGTATAACCCAAAAGTTCTGAACTAAAGTTATTGAATAAATCAATGGAAATGTAGATCTACAGAATTTGAGATATGGTGCCGTGGCATGGGTCACTCAGACCATTTGCAACTTTGGTATGAGTTCTAAAACCAAATAAATATTGATGTTTCCTCCTATACAGATTGTTTTGCTGATCATACAAAACAGAAAATAGATATTTATAGTAGTTAGTGTTACATTTTACATGAAAAGATTATTGCAATGTATTACAGCAACAAGTATTTGTCATGATGCACAGGTTTGGAACGTTTACCATAAGCAATATCTAATCTTGATATGGTAACCATATCGTAAAATAGACCAAAATTATTGTGTTTAGCTTTTCAGATCACTTTTCTTACGTATAGTTTTATTAAATTAATAAAAATATACATAAGAAAAGTGGTGTGAAAGTCTAAATCACAATAATTTTGGTCTAGCTGAGGTAAGTTACTCTCATAGGCGTACCTCATGGGGACATGGGGCAGGAGAGCCAGTAATTGGGAAACATAAAGATTTTGGCAAAAGGCTAAACAATTTGGGCAGACGATTAAATAAACATTATAGACTTATAGTAGATCAATGACTTCAAATTGATTTAATGTACGTCGCATGCGCGCATCGTAGAATAGAATAGAATATACTTACATTTTTCCATTCATAATGATACTAACAGAAACTTTATTTGGATTTAATTGTAACTTGAGCTCATTTTTGTTCAGCAAAATTCAAATAAAACGGAAAGAAATGTTGCACTTACTTTCACATAATCTCCCTCCGTTTCCGTATGGGCAAATGCATTTAACTCCCTTCTCAGCTTCTGTCCCTTGCACTACACAAGCAGGCCTGAGCAAAAGGGGGGCCAAAAGGCAGGGGCACCCCAAACTTCAGGGGGCCTACTACCAAAGTAAGGTTAAACCGCACGGTCTGAAAATGAGATTGTACTCGATTTGTACAGACTTAGACTTTTGCAGCAAAATTAGTTGGTGGGTCCTTACATCTCTACTGTCGGCAATTTAAAATTTACATAAGTATTATTCACTATTATTGTACTGTGTAAGGTAAAAAAATTAACCTATCACTTTTTTTCCATGTTGGTTCTTAGTAAATCTTAGATGTCTGCTGGTTTATGGTCTAATTTTCTCTGTGTGTGATTTCCAGCAATGGTATATCATGAAATTGTTGTCAGGGTGAACTGTTCGGCCTCCAATGTGAGAGGGCCCTGTACAATACAAGACCCTCTTCCATTGACAATTTGGGATGCAAGATGAGAAACAAAGAGTAATGCTGTATTTGTCATTGAGGTCAATCTGTTCATAGAATATTGAGGTTCCACATGCACTAGTTGTACAAAGAGACAATCTCAATCAATTGTGAGATACTGTTTCACAAGATCTGTAGGATGAAATTCTGCTGCTGGAAAGATTCTTTGATGTGAATTTTTAGTTTTGTTTTGTCTGCCTAAAGAAGATCTATGACGAAATTCTTTACTTGAAATTGGTTAATAAGTTCCCAAATAGTCAAATACAAGTTGCCCTGCATTACATTTATCAATCCCAGCAAGTTTTGCATCAAATGAACATATGAATAATGTCTTACATTTTTTCAATGATAGGGAAAGAATGTCTCTTTATTACTTTGTAAATCAACAGTCATATTAAAAAATCACTGGAATTTTCAAATCTGATTAAAGATTTTTCGTAAGAAGCAATAAAACCTTTTACTAGGTAAATTTTAAGATTCGCTGATTAGTTTGCAAGGGAGTGTCTGACTTAATTTTGTCAGAAATGCTAGTCTAAATTTCTTCAAGATTGCAATTTGTGAAAGGCTGTAAACCGCAAAAGCATCACTGTCAGAATCTCAGTTATGGTGTATCTTAATTGTCCAGTTAAACTTTTCAGTAATCTTGAACTTCTTATACTAAGCATCCATTAGAAGTTCTTTAATTTTGTAAGATAAGGTCAAAAATAAAAAAGTATATTACATTCTTCATAATAATTGCACGTTGTCACTTGGCACCTAGCTTGATTTCGTAGAATTTATAAAATGTATGATGGTAATTCAAAATCTAAGGTGATTTTTTAAATAGGGACTTTGAAATTTAAGTTTTAACCTGGATTGAGAAAATTTTAACAAGTCTTAGTGTGAATAAATTAATAGCATATCATAAAGAGAAATATGCTTGGTTCAATGGCGTAATTTAGGGAGTATTGGACCATATCAATATCCCAAGTATACCCTTCCCCCCCCCACCAAAAACTAACATGGGTGAGATAGGAAAAGCCTCAAATCAAACCATGCAATGGCCCAAAGTTGGTTTTTACGCCTCCAGAAATATATTTAATATGGTCATAATTTGTTGGCCTAAGGCCGCCGAAGAGGGGCCTACTTTTTCATTTTGGCCTGGGCCTACTGCAGGCTCTGCACTGCCCTGGTCACAAGTTCCACCGTTCATGCAGTAGTCCGGGTTGAGCGCACAAAATTCTACAAAAAACCAAAACACACAAGAAACATTATTCAAAACTTAAGACATTTATTTCTTCCTGGAATGCATCACATTATTACACTGTAAAATTTGAGTTTTGAGCTCAAACGATCGAGTGAGATGGTTTCACTATTCTTTTGAGGAACATAGCTTTTAGTTTTAAATTAGGACAACGGACAGATTATCAAAACCCAAAACAGCATGCCATGTCAGCTCAAACAAATTCTGCAACCATCTCACTCAATCATTTAAGCTGTCTCAAAATTTCAAATTACAGAGAGTACAGTAAAGGATATCTCTCAGGCACAAGATTTTTGCAGTTAACGATATATTATGTGAAAATTCTGATAATTTTCTTTCTTCATAATTATGTACGATTTTCCTGTGCTCTTCTGTTCTTCTGTTTAGTGTAGGTGTCATTGAAAACACCAACATGGTTTAATGTTTAATGCTATTCAAAGACGAAAAATTCATAAAGAATTTCAAAACTAGGAAACTAATGTTAGTTACTATGTCAAACATGTACATATCTTGTATATTATAGACAACAAATTGTAATTTTTCCAGTCTTCCAGACAGCCAAATTTTTCAAATTGCTTGTATTGCGAAACTTGCTAATCGTTATTTGTTCGAGAGGGCCACACTTTTCAAATTGTTGCAGGCCTACGAATAGTATATCGAAAGCTTTCAACAATACAAAACAAAGTTGTTATCCTGGGAAAACAACCAAATTGAGTACAAATGCCCTTCTTCCCGCTTTTTCACTTTGTTTGTCTGCAATTAATCTCTCCCTTGATTTGCAATTTGAGGTGCTTTTGTTTCTTTAATTGAGAATGTTATTGATAACATGTTGTTGACCAAAATTGAAAAATTAAGGCAGTTTGCCCATTTAAAAAACGTGAAAGCAAGAAATAATTAATAGAAAGGAAAATGGTAAGTATACATCCAAAATTTTCGTTAAACGTCAGCCAAATTCTACAATTTATGAACAAATGTAATTCCCTTCCCTCTCGCATATTGTGAATGCTTTATTTCTTTGTTTCAGATTGCTTGCTGAGAGTGGTTTGATATGAAAAGCAACAGCCACGTAAAATGGATTCAGTGACATTTAAAGCTATACCTTTTCTGGAGCAGTACATGTATTGACTTCCAACCTTCCTGTATCAACTAAGCTTTGTCCTGGCACCAGGTGGTTTTTCCTGACCAAAGTAGCCTGAAATAAGCTGTTACTTCCAGTAACTCTTTACTTATTGTCCGTTTGTAACCTGTGGTTCTTTTTGGTGCAGTATGATTAAAAGTATAGAATAGTGATAGCAATGATGTAAGGGTCATTCTCAAATTTCGGGACAATTTGCGTCACTCCAGTTCCCTGACATTAATTTGAATGCAATTGATATCTGAAGCGTCACACCACATCTGTTATTCATATTTCTATTTAGAACCACTGCATTTGGAACAAAAAGTCATTTATTAGACCTTTTTTTTGGTGCATTGTGTCCAGTAATCCGGGCCAAATCAGTGGTTTTTCCCTGTCACTGGACCTGACATGACAAAATCAAGAATTAATTTTCCTCCTAAAGTACCATCATTTCCAAAGTTTCTATGCAGGATTCATGAGAATATAGACTTGAATTAATATATACATCATATTTAACTTTTTTCTTGTGTCATTTCATTGAATTGATTGATGTAAAAGACGTGTCACTAGTTTATGTTAATTTTTTTGTCCACTCCGTTACCAGGCATATAGCTCGGCTCGCTATTGTTTTTAATGAGCAATTTCCACTCAATGTTGAAAGATGCACATGCGCCAAACTACAACAGCTTTGCATATTTTCATTAAACAGGTATTCAACAAGTTAAAGCATAATTTTCATTGGAACATTTTTTGGTCCCACTGAAATGTCCACTCCGTTACCTCCAATTCCGAGCTTACCAGTGATGCATTTTCAAAGAAAATTTATGTATATATTGCTGAGGGTGACAGGATTCATTAGAATGCGATCAAAACTTTTTATCTACCAAATAGAAACCACTATTAAGAGAAAACCAAACCGTTCCTGTCCACTCCGTTACCATTCCTGTCCACTCCGTTACCACAAAAAATCTATATTTAATTTTAAAAAACGATTGATCTGAGATGAAGTACTTCTGAAATAAGACTTACATAATTTTTTTCTATTTCTAAATTGCTCAAAATGCAGGTTTTTTGCATCAAAAGTCCCCTCCGTTACCACATTTTCCAGGGCATTTTGTCCCGAAATTTGAGAATGGCCCGTAATCACTTGTCCCATTCCACACCTCTGTTAGACAATTACAGGCCAGTGTTTCGTTGCAATAAATCCCATACTCTTTGTTGTCCACATATTCTGTCTGCAATATCGGTATGTTTGAGTGTTTGTATCATTGTATAAGCCAGATATTCACCATGGGATCAGGAATATCATCACCGCTCTAGCTAGTAAATCCTTCCCTGGGTAAATCACATATTTATTCTCTCTCCCTAGGTGAATAACCTATGATGGGGTGACATTGGGGTCTGTATTTTGTTAAGAAAAAACGTGATGAGATGGCTGAGTCCTATCCCTTTTCAAGTGCAACTTGTCCTAACGTCATTTTTTTAATATTCACAGCCAATGAAAAATTAGGGCATTCGACCAAAATGCTTATGTATACAAAGTCATCCAAGCTAACAAACCCCTCATAAACCCCTGCATGGCCAAACATCTCATGTGATAAGAGGCATTGGGAGAGTGGGCAGTTTCAAGCCAATACAATTACTGAAAGTGTAAATAAATGCCATATCACGTCTTTCCAGTCACTCAAGTTCATCAACTTCCATCTTACAAGTAGCCGACTTCAGAATGCGGTGTGTTCAGATCGTTACAGGTCCGTATGGGCTTTGGCCCTTTTATCTACGTATATATAAACGTTTAAACATTGCTTGCAATGGCCCAGTGGCATCTTTTCCCATTGTCTTCCTTCAATGGCACAGAGTACATACCCTTAAATGAGGGCAATTGGGACAAGGACAGCAAAAGCTCCCTGAATGTCATTCACTTGTGATAACATGCTCCTTCAGCAGGGATAATTGGCATTACCCCTGCTCTCAACACTGTTACTCACCAAGTGACCTCATTCAGGTTGTTTTTTTTTATACATTTTTACATTTGGCTGGTTCCCATTTTCAGAGCAAACAACAAACTCCATATAACCTCTATAAGTTTACACACAGCAAATTTGAATTCAATCAGCTTAGTTTTCTTGGTGGTAAGTATGTTTGTAATAGGAAATTTTGGTACATTTTTACTGCATGCAAATGTTTTGGTGGACAAATATCCATTGCTTGTAATTTCGTGTCTTGTGTATATGCAAGATCTTTTCTCACTTAACAAATATGGGGCTGTGCATGAACTTTGTATATATATATGTGCAGTAGCTGTTTGGCATTATTCTCCCGGTCTCAATTATGATTGTCGTTTTATTCTTATTCATGAATAAACTTCAATCATATGTCTTTTTGCTTCTCTCTCAAAGTCAAGATATACATAATGTTGTAAAACAATGGAAGAAAGAAAAAATAATTTCACACTGCTGTTAAAAATAGTTTTATGTAAATCATTCTTAGAATATATTCAGGAAAAAATTAATGCACAAAATCACAATTTGTCAAATTCAAGAACGTCCAATCGTCTCGTGCAGCTAAAATAAATACATAGAATGTGTAGATACAATGTAATATCACAGTTAACACTTGGACATGAAACTCTCAGTTGATACCGACTTCTCATAGATGATAAGGGGATAACCAATAGATTCTGGGTGCACCTCGATAATTCTTTAAAATTATTATTGACCGCATTTGGCACAATCAGTCATCAGACAGTTGGCTATTTTCAACATTCTACGAGGCAACAGGTGCTTGATTAGACAGTATCACTTATCATAAAATAACATAATTATTATTTACAGTTAGAAAATTAATATTACCCACATGCATTTTCCATTTATGCCGGCATAAATATGATACAACCATAACAAAATTAGTACAGAATATTATCAAAACCAGCCCTTCAATGATAATATATTGAGTGACAAATTCATTCACAAAACAATATTGCACATAATATATACACATCATAAATAACACATGAATCAACTCCAAAACACATGTAGCATATTGATGCATTCCTAGGTCTCAACTCACACTCCCAGCAGTTTAATACATAAAAAGTTGGGAATTGTGTGACAGTGAGTTATTTTTGTTGTATCGACGCAAACTTTTTAATGAGGGTTTCGGAGAATTCCTTCTAGTTGAGGGAGTCGCAATAGAGGTATTTGAAGTTCGTCCGAGGGAGGGATTATCATACGCACGACCTCGAGAGGCACTCGTGTAAAACCGGGCGCTGTTGAATTTAGGTATTTGCTCCTCAGTGTAACCTTCTAAGGGGTTTGGTATGATACTCTCAGCATCATCAGAAATACTTTCTTCCACCAGGGAGTTATCGTAAGAGTCCTTGCCCCCTGGTTTCATAAATTTGGTCGTTGACACCGAAATCCACACCGCGACAACGGTCACAATCAATGCCGCGGCACCGAGTGCACCTCCCACAATGAGGTATTTTGTGAACTCGTCATTCCAGTAGCCAGATCTGTACTTCAAGTAACCAGGGTAAAACTCCTTGCCTCCAATCAGGACCTGCAAAATATTAGAAATGTGTTACTTTTTCTTCACTCTAAATATTTTGGACAAAATTCGGTTTTTTATATGTAATAAGTAAAAAGTAAGTAGATTCTGGACGCAATTCCTGGCAGTCCTCTTTTTCCAGCTCAGTTGTATTATCCTGTGCAGTTGAGAGGTGCTGTAGAATGTGTGCTGTGCGATGTCTGTTAGGGATTTTGATCAGATTTTTTTCAAATATGGTGGTTATTGCAGAGAAGACCGGCGGAGGGCTGATACATTTTTATAGATTGCCAATCAAAATTTTTACTTAATAAGAAAAAAGACAGTTGAAATGAAGGAATTAAATACTTACTTTTACTTTATAATTTGAAGAATTTGATGGCTTTTGAGGTACTTGACATACAATCTCATTTGTTCTGATCGTCAAAAAATCACATTCTGTGTCCCCGAGCATCACTTTGTATAAACTGTCAAGGGATGAATCCGAGTTGAAATTTTGACCCTGGAAACAGTTCAAAGCATAAAACACATACAGTATAAACTGTACAACAATTTTTGCCACATCCATTCACAAACCATTGATTATTAGGAATATATAAGCATTGTTTTAAAAACATCATGCACTCATATACTACAACCGCTTATGGATAGCTGACTACTAGATTTAATTTAGATTTCATTCATTTTTTCACGCCTGGTACATTATTTGCAAGTATAAATATATTCCGAAGAATGTTGTAGTTACAAAGTAGTGTGAATAGGGAGTGTTTTTGAGTAAATATGTACAATATCCCGAAAGCGAATGCACCCCCTTATACATTTACACACTGTTGATATTTGTAAGAATATAACACAACAAAAAGGGCATGCAACTACATTTGCATCATGGTGCAGGCTTCTGAGTGATCAAGGTAGGGGCTACATCGCAATTTTATCACATATATATGCAGTATCTTTGACAAAATCAGGACATCTAAGAAGATTATGAAGTAAAGATTTGAAGAATATGATATACTATTACTATATAATATTTTAAACTTCATTCCTTTTTTTTAATTTAATGGAATAAAGAGACTCACTGCGTCAGTAAGATTGAGAGAGGTATATAAGCTCATTTAAAAGCATCTACTACTATATTCATAATTCATATCAATTACATACTCAGCAGCAGGTTTCTATGCAATTATGGTGCTTAATATCGGAGCTGATGGCTTTCAAAATATATTATAATTTTATCAAAATGTTATGACAAGCTTTTAAATTTCGGCATGAGTAATCAAACACTCCATGTCTGCTTAAAATTCGATTATTATATATGGTTTCACAACCAAGTTACATTTAAATAATTATTACATATATATATATGTTATATGTCTTCATACACCTTGCTCATCACATCTCATTTAGTCATTTAGTTTTCATTTGATATCCCATTAGGCTTTAGCTATGTGGTGTGTGAATCCCATCAAAAATTGAGTCCTGAATCTCACCCAGCTAAGGGGCTGCCCATATCCGGGGGGGGAGGGGGGGCCGGAGCTTAGAATTTTCTTTTTTAATTAAATAATTTCTTGCTCAGTTTTGGTGAAATAATATTAAATTCTTTTTCGGCAGTCCTGAAATAAATATTTTCTGTCATGGGCATTTCTTAATAAGGCATTGCCTGATTTGGGAATGAATATTCGGACACTTCGAGCACTTGAAATAAATACTGCCACCGATACTATGAGAGAAGTTTAACCCCAGCTTTGGAATTAAATGTTCGCCCCCTAACTTCATTTTTTCTGTTTTCACACAAATCTTATTCAGAGGGCAACATCGCAATAATTTATTGAAATATCATATTCCCTCCCCACACACTATGTCAAGTAAGTCTCGAGTTCCCTACCTTTAATACAACTTGTTGGGTGCTTGTGTAGTCAAAGCTGCGGATTTCAGGATCAAAATAGTCAACTTGAGGATCCAGATAAACTTTAATGGTGGAAAATGAAGCAAGATTGTCTTTGAGATCTTGATATTGAGCAAGTCCGTCAAATTCAAAACCAATATTGACTGCTGATATTTCCACCGTTGTTTGCCGTTTCTTTCGTGTAGTGGTAACAGAAGCCATTGCAGGATTATATGGTTCGATTTTTGGCGTCATACAATGTAGTGAGTAGCTATTTGGCACATTGCAGTCCTGTGGGAAAAAAAGCTGATATGGTGAAAACATAACTTTCATTTTGTTGCAACACATGGGGCTTCTGTCAAGTCTTCTCATCATGATAAGCCTACCCTTTATTGAGAAATTTGGCATTGTAATAACAAATGCTAGCCATTTTGAAATATCCCTGATTCAAACTTTAAAGGCTTAGGCTCAGATCTTTTTAAACAATCTAAAATTCGGTATGAATTTGTTTTATTATGTCTGTTCAGTGAGCATTACATGTATTTAGATCACCTTGGTATCAACATTTTTTAAACGAATGATAAGGGTTAGTCAGGGGAGGTTTGATAGTGTACTAGTGTTCCCTTGATGTTCTTATAACTTAGAGAGTTACTCACTCACAAAAAATAAGTTGTCAAATGCAATTGGATTTAAAAGGTAAGTTACAGGTACATGGCATCACTTGAAATATAAGTAACTGCAGTAATCACTCATACTTCCCTAGCTGTACTGTTAACTTACACTTTTCATCACATTTGTCACGTTATTGGTGTAGGTCACTTTGGTCAGTAGCTTCGGGTCACTGGCGCCATTTAAATTTCTGCCCATCACAGTCAAAATGAGTCCTCCACTGCAAAATAAGATGTTAATTTCTGTTACGTTGAAACACATGGCAGATTTAACTACGCTGGGGGAATCATTTTGAGTGATATGTATAAGTTGTTTACGATGGGAGAGGGAACATGTGATTTATCACCCAAGGGCTTTGGCCAAGGTGATACACACATATATTCCCGATGGTGAATCACCGGCTTATACCATAAGACAAAGACTCAAACAGTCAATATGAGACGATAAGTCAAAAACAAAGGGTATGGAATTATCGCCCTGAAAACATATACTGGTATGTGTTTTTGGCTGAAAGACCTGTCGAATGGCATAAAGATACACTCATGCTCATAAATATGGAATACTTTTTTGGAAAAAAAGTGTCAAATAAACGTAAATTTCAGAGTGCGAATGTAAGCAAGGTCCATTGTAAATGTCAAGTCATCTTCTCTAATCAGTCTTTGAAAGCCTCAACTACATTTTTTTGCAAGAATTTTTAATTTTTGGTTGAATGCACCTCACCCTAAAAAACCCCCAGAATTTCCATAGTTCGTGCTGCTGTAACTTTTCCTGGGTTTAACCCTGCATCATGCGTTTTACATGAGAGCATGTTCTTCCCTTTAGCGGTCATTGGAAGTAGTTACGATAGAATCAGACCATCATGTATTCCAGCAGAAGTTACTAAATTTATCAATTTCAATGGAAAATGTTGAAGTATTCCATTATTTTGAGCAGCGGTGTAATTAATTATCATGGGATCGGGAAATGTGTTTATCATGCCTTGGGTGACAAATCACATATTCCCTCTCACGTGGTGAATAACCAATACTAATTAAGGCATTCCCTTATTATCCATCCAATAACTATGTATCCTGCGAGTTTGCTTCACAGACTCAGACCACCATTTGAACTGAGAAATTGTCTCATTCAGCAAACTGACATTTGAATTAGTTTGGATGTTAAAGCTGTGGATGAAGTTGCCAGGACAATAACCTTTCAAATTCACATATTGTGTCAGCAGAATTTATTAAGCTTTGTTAGATTTTATAACTTCACAGAATTTCAACAAAGACCATTTTATCACATTCGCTGAAAAAAATCGAATTGGTTTTAGCAAGTTCTCTATGTCAAGATTTATTTCCATAACAATATTGAATCATCGCAGACATATATGTGATGATTGAAAGCTAAGAAAAGTCTTTTGATAATTTTGGCGCTATTGTTAGTTTGAAGTAGATCCATTTATAGATATTTCTCTGATTTCCTTATGTATGGAGTAGACAAATTCAATTGAGAAACCTTTGTACTATATGATTCTCTCATATTACTCAACTTCATGCTGACATTCTAGATAAATCCTATTTCGACTGCAGGCCTAATCTCCACCACAAAAGATGTTTAATTCTGACAAACTTGGCAGATGAAATGTAATTTCCTTTTTCTTCACAATTGTAAGCATGGCTGATGTAAAGTATTGACAAAGAAGCTTGCAGTTTCCCAATTGACAAGTAATTTTATTATGACACTTTTTTTTTTGCCTTCGGTCTCAGTAAATATCTTTGACAAGCGCGTCAGAACCTGGGATATACCTCAATACAAGTTTATTGATGTATAATCATATACTGGTAAAATAAATTACCTTATAAAAGTAGCAAGAGGACTGATATTGTCAATTTTAGGATTTCTTCTGTATGTATAAGCATTTTCAGTGGTAAATGACTCCGGCGGAGAAGCGTATGTGACAGTCATGTTGAGTCCCTGACCAAAGGCGAATGCTGATTTGTTGAATTGACCAGTATAGCATTGGATGACTGTGTCATTGCTGAAAATATATGAAATTGTGAATAAACATATATGATGAAGTAACCATCCAACACAAATACAAGTTTTCAGATAAGATGTGATATTTTCATCACCTTGCATACATATGTATAGTCCCATGAGAGGTGATTTATTTAGCGAGCATAGCAATAATGTGATACCGGGTCTTCCAGGCAAAACTTTTCAAACCTTTGCCAAATTTGATGCCGGTTAACAATACCGCCAGATTTTTAGGGGGGGGGGGCATTGCCGCTCAACCCTGTTAGTTCCTATGGCTACGGCTCCTTGCATCACCTTTTATAATAAGATTCTATGTTTCACATGTATAAATGGGATAAGCCTATGAGCAAAACACAGTGAACCCTCCCCCTTTTTCTCTCTGTCTATCCCTCTCTCTATGTCTCTTTCTCTCTTGATCTCTTTCTAACTCATCTTCAGCTTACACTGTTTTGGATGAACCTTTGTCAGTGTGTCCTCTTTGGCAGATGACGTCACCACTCTCCCATAGAAATATTAATATTCAGAGAAAATCATTAAACAAGGGATCTCTTATAGAAGTACATCTGCTCGGGTGTCCTCCGACAAAACATTTATTTTAATTTTCATTAAATTCTGATTTAATTATGTTTTAAATTTATCCTATCCTATCTTATCCTCTTTTTATATTTTTGCACCGGCTCCAGTAATACATATAAACAAGCTACTCTGACGCGAATACCCAATGGTTGTCCTCTAACTCGATAGGACATTCAAACTTTGAACACTACAGTAATTGCATCACTTACCCTGCGACATCAGTGCAAGGTGAGTCCCCAATGACCACTGTAATGCCTATCATACTTTTAAAGTGAAATCCCGAAATAGTGATATAGGTTCCTCCGGCCTCTGGTCCAAACGACGGGTTTACGGTCTCAACCACTGTGACCTCCTCTGGGAAACAGAATGGATGGATTAGTTCAAGAGTTCAACAAACTTTTTTAGGCTGTTTAAAGTGAGAAAAGTTAAGTAAGTTTAAGGCACCTGCAATTTGTCATTAAGAATGTAAAACAAAAAATAGTGAGTGAACCAGCCTCACCAATTATTTGCAGACACTGCTTACTACAATAACACCGACAGGAAGGACATGTTACATGCAATTATCTATGAAGCCTTATACCATGTATATATTTTTCATTATTATGCATGTTCACGAATTCGTGGAGGTGCGTAGTATGTACGAGTACGTGAATGTGTAAAAAGGCATGTATATATTTTTCACTATTTGGCATGTTCACGAGTTCTTGGAGGTGAAAAAACGAGCATGTACGAATTTGTGGACATGAAAAAACGAGCATAAGTGCTCGTGTACATGTAATAACTAACATTCGTGAATGTGCTTTATTATTCATTTGTGTATCTGCTAACACTAACATTCGTGGAAGTGCTGTCTCATTAGGGTTTATTGTTAAAATTAGGTTTAGAGTAGGTTTGAGCCAATTTTTTGACTGCAATGTTCGTAATCACACATACACAAATTCGTGAAAAGCAGTATTTGACATGTACACAAATGCCCTGCTCGTGTATATGTTCGTTTTTACAGGTTCACAAATTCGTGTACATGCCAAATAATATGAGGTTATATCATGGGTAGGTGCAGTACATCCCCGGTATACTCCCCGAGACCCCAGTATATTCCCGAGACCCGAAGGGTCGAGGGAATATACTGGGGTCGAGGGGAGTATACGAGGATGTACTGCACCTACCCATGATATGACCTTTTTATCCCATGTCTAGGCACATTTTCAAAATAATTTCAAACTTTTACTGATAAATTAATGTGTTATAGGCCTAACTACTTCTTATAATTCTCACTTGGACTGACAATTCTTGTTTCAGTAATATTTTTATTACGGCAATAGTTTTTAAGATATTGCCTTGAAATTTTGGATCAACAACCTTTAGAATATGACAGAAAGGAATGATGGATATCATAGAGCTGGTGTAATTAGATCCTGAGATATAAAATTAAACGGCCATGGTACTTAAAATCACGTTGACTCAAATTTGTTATTTTACGCTTGAACTGAAAATTCTTGTTTCACTAATAATTTTTTGTTGGCAAGAGTGTTTGAGATAATGCCTTGAAATTTTAGATCAAGAATCCTTGGAATATAACGGAAAGGACTAGAGAATATCATGTAGCTGTTGTTATAAGATCCTGAGATATACAATTAAACGGCCATTAAACTTTATAATATGTTAACTTAAATCTGTAATTTCACGCTAGAACTGAAAATTCTTGTTTCAGTTTTAATTTTTTGGTGGCAAGAGTTTTTGAGATATCGTCTTGAAATTTTGGATTTGATATCTATACTATCTGTGTAACATTACCTGCTACTTTTCATACATCTGGGATGATTAGATTCAGATAAATCAAATAAAACGGCAGTGGAATGCAGAAAAACGTTTCTGAAATAAATGAACCACAGTGCTGAAACTATACCAATAAACAGAATTTATCGCTATTACTTACTGATGTGTTGTGAAACATTGTCTAAAACAATATTAGAAAATAAAAAGGGGTCCTCATCACGATGGAAATTTATATAAATCAGTATTTGTACAACTAATTCATTTCGGAAAAATTAAACACGTTTTACGAAAATCGCATTTGAAAATTTTCTATACCAAATAGAAAGTCAAAAGTTCATAAATCTAATGCACTATTTTCTTCTGGATCTAATGCTTCAAACCGCTTCTCTCTAACCCTAATACATCCCTTGCAAATTGCAAAAGAGAGGCCGATTTTTGTGCTTTCAAAATTACAAGAAAAGATGATGAAGCAGCAGCAGAGATTGTGACGCTATACCAGATTTGTTTGGGTGTGTTTGAATGCTGCTCTCTGATTGGTTGTTTTCAGTATATTCCCTGTAATTACAGGGAGAAAAAGCAGATCCGAAGTGGCGTGACGTCAGAGCCACGTGACCAGAAGGCCGCCAGTCTGGTTTTTCGATTCGGTCGAAGCAGACGAACCGGCTTTTCCGCCGGCGTAATTTGATTTTAATGAAGGATCTGCGTGATCCATGAATGTGTTTACATGCTGTGGGCATGACAGATGCTGTGGGCATCCTTGTTATAATGCTGAGTGCATGATTTAGATGCTGCGAGCATCGTATTTGTTGAGTGCTGCGAGCACAACCTGGAGCCAGTTTGGGCCCGGGAAGCAAGTTTGGTTGACAAGCAGGCATGTGAAGCTGCCTCAATGGCTTTCAAGGGCCTTAGGTTATCGTTTTCAGGGCTGGTGGGCCAAAATTCCAGTGATCACATTGGGTTGAATAAAGATTGGTATTTTTTCTTGCCCATTTTTGAATCTTGTCAACAAGTCATTAATATGCATAATCGGCTGGTGGCAGAGCGTCTTGACACTCTGACGCGGTGGGTTGCCAAGGCGACTGGATCAGTCAGGTCCATATATGGCGATTTTTTTCGAGACGTCGCCCGTCGGGTGCATTCCATGTTTGGTTTGGCAGGTGTGAACCCTGGGGATTTTCGCCATTGTTCCTGCCAGCTGCTCCGAGTGTGTCTCCAATTATTTTCGATATTGTGATGGCACATCTTTATCTGAAGAAAGGCCATAGTCTCAAGACGAAAGATGGTACAGCAAGGGACCTACTGCCCGTTGGGGTTCGACTGTCGTCGCTTTGTGAATCGGATTGGGCGAAGAAAGTGGAGGACCCTGGGAGCCCCATGGCCAGCTTTGCAGAAAAACATTTATTAGGCAGCTACAGCTCGGAGCAGCTGGCGGAAGAATTCAGGGGAATGACGACGTATGACATAGGGGTAAGTCAATTTTGAACTTCTCATTTATGGATAAAAGAAGAGCAGTTGGACATATTTCGCTTATGCACAGATTGGGGTTTTTTGTCCTGAAAATAAAATATTCGAATCTGTTACAGTAGAAATATACCTCCCTATGTGTAGCTTGTGTTTTGTAAAACGAATATTACATTTTTGGGATAATTTTGCTGCTGGTGTGGTCCGGTTTTTGTTCACCATTGATGATTGCGGCAGTCACAATTTTGCACAATGTGACATTCTGATGCCCCCAATCTCACACAATGGGTAGTGTCGACATAAAAGTGGGAAAAATTCACGATTAGCGGGCCATGAAAATGACCATATTTGGGAAGTGAAAACAATTGTTTCGGGTGGGTAACATGGGGGCGGCTGCCCCCACACCCTGCCGAATGGTTTCCAGGGCTTCATTTCAACAAACTAAAATTAAAAAGTGACTAAATCTAATATTTTTAGTTGATTGTCACCTTGTTGCGTCACCAAAACAAGATCTTTGTTGTGAGGTCATGGCGTCATGTACATAATCTTTGGCGTCATGTAAACATGTTACTGCTAACTGAATGAGATGAGGTCACGAATGTGTTGTTCCAAATGTTGTTAGTTTTTTTTTTTTCGTTGCCCGCTGGAGTGAATCATAACCTAAAAAGTGTATTGTAGCGCCACCCCAGATTTCATTCTTGTCAAGTTTTGTATCAGCAGAATTGCCATGTCTCATTGTGTCGATTTTAGGGATTGCACAAACAATGATAATTTTCGGTTCCAATGCTTGACGTGACAAACGGTACGGCATGCTGGCCTGGGTTTGACCTATTGGGGTCTGTTTCTAATTTTATATATATTTAGTAAGTTATGTTTCTGGTACTGTTTCAGGACATCATCACTATGTCTCACCTTCCCGTTACGCGGGTCACCACTTTGGCGGCATGCCATTGTGCCATACTCCAGGCAAACCTTGTGGGTGCCCCGTCGGGCCAGACCATCGACCAAGGAACAAACCAGATGGGGGTGATTAAGAACAAAACTGTGAAAGGGGCCAAGAGTGTGCCGACAGCTACCGTCGCTTCCGAAGAAAAGGCAGAGGACCTTGTCCAACAGCCAGAGAAGCTAGCTCCACTTACGGAGGTTGGCCAACTTCCAGACGGATCTAAGAAAAGAGTGAGTATATTTTGACCATGCAGGTTCAATTTTAAGTTGCCCTAATACGGGAGGTAGACACTCGCATTTGTCAATTCGTCTAGTTTTAAGTAATATAATATCAAGGATGCTTGGTATCAATGATGATGGTCTCGTCAGTTCAGCTACCATTTTGGAGGCTGAAAGAGTCAAAATTGTTTTTAAACGGGTTAACGTTAGGTAAGAGCATTAGTGATAGAGATTTGGTTGTTTTTCAGCCCCTTGCCAAGGAGGACGTTGAGGTGGATAGACTGTCGGTCCTCGAGGTTGAGGTGAAGAAACTCAGGGAAGACTCAGGGAAGTCCCAGGTAGAATTGAATCTGCAGCAGGTGAGAACGCTGGCCAGGAGGCCCCAGGCCACGAATGAAGCACTTTTAACGGCCGTAGAGGCTCTTTACGACTCCGCACATGCGGTGGGGCATAGCAAGACTGAGGCGTTTAAATTGGCACTACAAGCGTGCAGGGAACATGAAGGGGAGGGAAAATTACAACGTCTGGTAGTAAAGCTTTTGGGGACTGAAGCAGCCCAAAAAACACAAATTGCCATTGATGCTTGGCGGAAGGCGGAAACAAAAGCTGCCAAGGATGATAAGAAGGGGAAAACTAGTAAGGACTCAGTGCCCAAACCAGATCCAACCGCTGCTAATCAAATGTTTCCACAGTATCCCTGGATGTCTTTTTCCTCTTACCCCTTTCAGGGGAGGGGAAATTTCCGAGGTAGGCAGTTTCGCAGGGGGGGTGCCCGCGGTATGCATTCCGGCCAAGGCAGAAATTGCTTTATTTGCCAAAGCCCGGACCACATACTGAATGATTGTCCCCACAACACCTTCAAGAAGGCTTGAGTTTAGAGGTTGAGAATTGTCACTTGTTTTTTCGATGTTAATGCACCATAGTTGATTAATCAGATACTAGGGTGAAGGCCATGGAAATTCCTTCTTAGCTGGTGCAATAATTGTATGTAGTTTTTTAACAGTGTATGATTCTAGTTTTAAAAGCAGAAACTGTTTCTGCGTATAGCTTAGTGTTCAGCTGCTGATGTTGGGACAACAGCTGTTTTCTTCCCCCGGGAACACTGATTTCCTAGTGGTTCTACC
The DNA here is from genome assembly GCA_026936325.1 of Platynereis dumerilii. Lineage (NCBI taxonomy): Eukaryota > Metazoa > Annelida > Polychaeta > Phyllodocida > Nereididae > Platynereis > Platynereis dumerilii. Next base: position 81,589,671 of record JAPTHN010000003.1, read on the forward strand.
ACGTGGGGGTTGGAGACGGAGGTAGTCCTCACAGTCTGCCCAGTTTGATTTGGAATTTTCTGATTTAAATTTCTTGTGTATTTACAGAATCTGGGTCTATGTAAACAATGGGAGTTTCATTCGGGTTTTGACCCAGTAACAGCCGTAGCGAGGCGCAGATCGGTCGGCTGGGTAGACTGTGAGGGAATCTGCCTCTCCTCTCCAATCTCCACTGTGTTTAATCCTTTTCTGGAGCAGTTGCCTGAGGCATCCCACTGGCAAGTATTGTTAAAGAGGTTAGCCTTCCGAGATCCGTCAAGATTTGTGGCGGGCGGCTTACATGACTGTTTAGATGAGTGGGATTTCTTACTGACAACAGTAAATAATGATCAATCAGCTTTAGTCGGCAGGTGGTTGCAAAACCAAATTGATGTCTTTGAATTTATGTCCCCTTTTCGAGGCAATTTCCATGGCCTTCATATTGACTCTAAGTTACCCCCAAGACATATCATCCCAAATTATGACTTTTGTGCTGCCTTCAATAATCTAATAGCTGAGCAGTTAGAAGAACGTTTGATGAATGGCTCGTTAGAGCTGGTGGGAAAAGTGGGGGAAGTTACACCTCCACATTTGGTCATGCCTTTGGTGTTAGTGCATAGCCAATCGAAAGTTAGGCTCTGTCACGACGAACGTTTCCTCAATTTATTCATGTCTAATCCTTCGTTCTCGTTGGAAGGTTTGCCACAGGTTCCAGGCTTGCTTAGACAAGGGGATCTAATTGCCTCATCAGATGAAAAATCGGCTTATGATTCAGTTCTACTTACGCCTAGGTCTAGGACCTTCTTCGGATTACAGTATGGTGGATGGTATCTCCAATATCGCACATTACCTTTTGGTTGGTGTGTATCTCCATACATCTATCAGACAATTGGCATGCAGGTAACAGCTTATCTTAGGTCCAGGGGCATTCCTACAATTCAGTATCTAGATGATCGATTTTTGGGTCCTATGTTGGGAGAGCCGCTCAAAGATTCGGATGATGCAACAGGTACATCTATCCTATTCAATGCAGCTCTCCTTACCCGGCTTGGTTACACAGTTGCTTTGTCAAAATCAGTTTGGCAACCTCAGGCCTCAATACGGTACCTTGGTTTAGTGGTAGATGCAGGCAACAGGACTTTCCAGATACCTACAGATAAGAAATTAGCTTTTCAATCACTTCGCGAGTTGTTACTTACTCAAGAGAAAGTTCACATTAAGACAATGCAGAAGTTTATGGGGAAATGTGTGTCGCTCAGTTTGTGTGTACCAGCAGCTAAGTTGTACATTAGGTCAATGGCTTTAGCAATTGGGAGAGCGCAGAAGTCAACCCAGCTTATTCCTATTGTAGATGATGTGCGGGAGGAACTATTGGCGTGGCGTTTTATTGATAGTCACTCGGACAGTTCCAATTGGCGCAGCGAGAAACATGTGTCTATTGAAATAGCCACAGACTCCAGTGGTTTCGCATGGGGTGCTTCTATTGGGGGTCAGGAGTTGCATGATAGATGGCCGGTAGCAGATTGCCGACCCATCCATCTTAAAGAGACAGATGCTTTAATTCATGCTATCAGAGCGATGAGCCAGACACTGAGGGATAAGCGTATTGACGCGTTGGTTGACAACCAGGCTTTAGTTGCAGCCTGGCAAAATAAGAAATGCAAGGATCTTGCTTTGAATAAACTTCTCAAAGAACTTTTTCAATTGGTGGCTACTCTGAACTGCGAACTTGTGGTGAAGTATATCCCAACAAAAGAAAACCCAGCTGATGCCCCCTCTAGAAATATTTCCTTACAGGATGCGCATTTGTGTCAAAAGACATGGGTTTTACTGCAAGAGAAATTTGGGCCACACACTTTTGACTTAATGGCGCTAGATTCCAACACAATGCTGGATGAGTCAGGGGTACCATTACCACATTTTACACCATTTCCATTACCTCATTCGGCAGGTGTAAATGTGTTGAGCCAGGAACTTTCTCCTAGTCAGAATTACTACTGTTTTCCCCCGTTTTGCATGTTGAGTGCAATTGTACCGTTTTTGTTAAATGAATGTCCACCTCACACGAAGGTGACACTGGTAGTCCCTGTGGTACATCCGTTACCTGTTTGGTGGCCACGTTTGATACACAGTTGTGTTTCAAGCCTCGTCTTGGGGCAGATTGGTGAGGGGGGTATCATTGAGGCCCCCTCCAAAAAGGGCTTCATTGTTTTCAATTTAAAACACAAGTTGATGGCTTGCAGACTTGGGTGAATGTGTCATTATTGGCTAATCTTTCCGAATTTATCATTTACAGGCACGACAACCTGGGTCGGTTGATGTGTTTGGCCTCCAGCAACGAGTAGACAGTTTAATGGCTCAACACAAGGGGAAAAAGTATCAAATTCGTAAATCTAAGATGGAAGCCAGTTTAGAACAGTTTCTCCCATCCATTGGAAGTTCACTTCACTCTTGCTCACCCCGTGACTTGTGTCTATTTTTAGCTTGGCAAGACGGTCAAGGGAAAACTCCAATCCATCATAGGGATTGCCCGCAGATAGGGAATAAAAATCCTTCGTGTTTATGCCCCCGCCGTTTGGCTTATGGTTCAGTTGCGGGAAAAATTTCACAATTAAAGTCAATTTTCAATAATATGTCACAGAACAACCCATCCGGTAATCCAGCAGAGTCCAAGGAGGTGGCTATTTATTTGAGTCAGATTAAAGTGGAGCAAAGTGCAGCGCATGTAACTTCTTTTCAGGCAAAACCATTATTCATGAACAAATTGTTGTTAATTTCGATGTATATTGATCGCCAGTTGGAGTTGGCCTCCCCTACACAACGGTTTCTGCTTGCCAGGGACCAAGCATTGTTTAAGTTTCTGTTCTTCAGTGGTGATAGAGCGCATGACGCAGGAATTATGTTAGCTCAAGAAATTAGACGTTTGCCTCAAAATGCGGGTTTTGTAATTACTCATACTGCAGGGAAAACACACTCGGTGGACAAGCCAAAAGTAGTTTCTATTTTTCGATGCCCCACTTCAATGATTTGCCCGGTGAAAGGTTTGGAGGACTATGTGAGTATTGCGTTGTCTTTAGGAATATCGTTACAGACGGGTTACTTCTTTCGCCCTACAAATTTGTCTGTGGTGCTAGATAAACCCTTGTCCTACGAGGCTATTTACCATAGGTTACAATATTACTTAAGAACACTCGAAATTGATGATGGAGAAACACCCCATAGTTTTAGGGGTGGGTGTGCTATTACATTTCGAGAAATTGCTAAGGACAAGTCAAATATGGTTGCAACTGAGTCATTGATGGCACATGTAGGTTGGGCAACAACGGGTTCTGCTTCGCACTACTCCAGAAGTAGGCAAGCAGACCAAGCGGCTTCCATGTCACAAGCTATGTCCGCCTCCAGCTCAGAGCTTTTGGAATGTGACAAGAGTTTCGAGTTTGTCGAATCACATGAACTTAACTCAGCCTTTGGTAGCAGTGCTACAGCTACCCTATATTTACCCCATAATGAGCTACCCCTGGCTCCCCCCCAAATTCCCCCAGGCCTACCTCGGAACCCCCCCTCCCCCCCCCCATCCCCCTATGTCATACGTCGTCGAAACAGGTTGATAATTCTTGATTTCTTATACAAATTTGCATGAGTGGGTTTGCATGCGTCGTATTATTGTGAAGGTTTACATAAGGGACAGCGATTGGTTGTAAAGCATGCAAGAGATATCTTATTAAATTGTTACAGGTTATATTTCAAATAAGATCAAATGGTTATGAAGGTCAAATATTACAGATAAATCTGCTTTGAAGGAAACCATCTCTTGCATATTTAGGTCATAGCAAAGATTACACATGACATTGATAGCTTGATTTTACAGTCATGAATTTATACAATTCATGAAGGGTAGCAACATGAATAATTCCAGGTTGTCAGGCTTATACATTGTGCATGTTCCAGGCGACTTGGATACATTTTCAAGGTTATAATCTGCCGATACTGATAGAATCAATGCTTTGTACTTGATTAAGTATTGCTCAGTCTCAAGATGCCTGTCGGGAATTGTGATTATACCTACATGGCTCACTGTATTAATTTTGATTGTTGACATTTAAAACATTTTAATTGAATGTACTATACATAATGTTGGAGTCATGATTGTACATGGCAGATAATAATTTACATAAAGTCAGTGGTATTGATGTTTTATTCTGATTTGGGAATTTAAAAAAAAAAATCATACTGTTATGCAATACTATACATGAATGTTGGGGGTATTCACATTGTTAATAATCTAATTTTATTAGATTTTGTGATCATAATTGTTGTCCAAATATACACGATGTGGTTTTTTGATGAGGAAGTAATTTCTGTTTTCTTTTGGAATTTACATATATATACACAATGTGGGTTCGTTGATGAAGTAATTTACAATGTTATGATTATAATGTGATCACATACAAGCTTGATTTATTGTTCATGTTAAGTCTGATTGTTAAGAGTAAATGATCATAATTGGCTGTAATAAGATAGGTAATATGAGATACACTGATTTAAGAATGGTGTTTTCCAGTACTCATGATTTTGGTAAAGTGAGATATTACGGAAATGCCTTAATATTGCTTCAAATGACATTGTAATCTGAAAGAACATTAAAATAAAGAAATAAGATTCTTGATTTGAAAGTTGGAGTTTGAGTAATGATGGTTTTTACATAGTGATGGCTGGAAAACAGGGAGAGATTATAATAACTGGAGTCTTCATATAGATACTTCATCGTTGATATGGGCTGGATTGCATGTCTTAAAGGTTAAGGACTGCTGTTTTAAAAATAAAAGATTGTCAGACAAGGTGTCGAATTTATATGTTCAGAGGGTTAAGAGAAGTTCTCTGGGTTCTGCAATACTTCATGGACTGAGGGAAAGTTAGGGAAGAGTATTTAGATCTGGCAACATTTTATTTAAAGTGGATTTTTGAGTATTGGCAATTTCGGGTCGGTCGAAGGGCATTTATTGAAGGTTATTTAAATAAGGTAGGGAAAGAATAAAATTTATGCCATATCTTAAAGGACTGACATAGCATGCACTGATGTCAAGACACTTAGGTTTCTGTCTGATCCGAAGTGGCGTGACGTCAGAGCCACGTGACCAGAAGGCCGCCAGTCTGGTTTTTCGATTGGGATAAGCTGGAGTAGAGGAAAAGCAAGCGCTTTTGTTATTTTCTCAATGTCAATTATCGGGTTATGATTTGGTGGAAGTTTGAAATACCCGCCCTGATAACCCACCCTTTTCTTTTTGATTGGCATAATTGTCATTAGTGCCATACTGTGTTGGTCCTTCATAAAATTTATGCCATATCTTAAAGGACTGACATAGCATGCACTGCATGATGTCAAGACACTTAGGTTTCTGTCTGTATACAGGTCAGGTGACCATATACTGCTTTTCTCCCCTATACTGACTTTTTCCCTGCTGTATTGCCCAGGGAAAAAAACAGTATCGGGGAGAAAATGTGCCTAGACATGGGATAATGAAAAATATATACCTCAAAAAGGAGCATAAGTGCTCGTGTATAACACTCGTTGATGTGCTTTATTATTCATTGGACCTGCCAATACTAACATTCGTGGAGGTGTTGCAGTCTTCAGTTTTAGGGTCAAAATTAGGTTTAGGGTTAGCTTCAGCCAAGTTGAAGGTCAGTATGTTCGTAATTACATCTATACAAATTCAAAATGACATTATTTGACACTTCATGTACACGTTCTTTTTTGCAGGTTGACCAAATACAACAGTACAAATACATTGAAACAGTAAGTGTTTATAAGTTATAAGGTAAAACAAAAAAGACCCCAAAACTATATTTGAAAATGAACAGGACAAATTGCATGGGCCACAGAGGTTATAAGAAACGTATAACCCAAAAGTTCTGAACTAAAGTTATTGAATAAGTCTATGGAAATGTAGATCTACAGATTTGAGATATGGTGCTATGGCATGGGTCACTCAGACCATTTGCAACTTTGGTAAAAGTTCTAAAACAAAATAAATATTGATGTTCCCTCCCATAACGGTTGTTTTGCTGACCATACAAAAGAGAAAATTGATATTTATTGTAGTTTGTGTTACATTTTACATGAAAAGATTATTGCATTGTATCACTACCTGGTTATGTTGTGATTCACTGGTCTGGAATGTTTACTCTTACCAACTAATATGAAGGTTTGAAATGGTGACCATACTTGAAAGTACATAGAAAATTGGCCTGAGAGGCTAAAAATAGAAATAACAATAAATTTAATCTGACTGAGGTAAGTTAATCTAATCTGTATAAAGTTGTACCTCAGAGCAGTTGCCCTCCCACTTAAATTGAGAAACGATAGATTTGGGCAGAAGGCTAAACAATTTGGGTAGATGCTTAAATAGACATTATTCATTTATTGTAAATCAATGATTTCCACCCAATTTAATTTTATTTAAAATAGATTTTTGATTTATAATTTAGATCTTGAAATTTGGGAAATATCGCCCTCCCCCTAAAAAAACAACTTTGTATACTTGCCGTGCTTGTAGAGTAGAATAGAACATACTTTGTTTTTGTCTATTCATAACAATGCAAACGGATACTTTTTGTGGATTTAATGGTAACTTAAGCTCATTTTTGTTAATCAAATTCAAACAAGAACGAAAAGTAATGTTGCACTTACTTTCACATAATCTCCCTCCATATCCATACGGGCAATCGCATCTAGCTCCTTTCTCAGATTCTGTCCCTTGCACTACAAAGTCACAAGTTCCACCATTCATGCAGTAGTCCGGGTTGAGTGCGCAAAATTCTACAAAAAACCAAAACACACAATGAACATAAATTCAAGACTTAAGCCATTTATTTCTACCTGAAATGCATCACATTGTTTCACTGTAAAATTTGATTTTGGAGTCAGCACAAATGATTCAGTGAGATGGTTACACAATCCCTTTGAGCTAACATTGCTTGTTGCTTTAAGTTCGGACAACGTACAGATTATCATAACCCAAAACAACAAGCTATGTCAGCTCAAACAAATTGCACAACCATCTCACTCAGTCATTCAAGCTGACTCAATATTTCATATTTCACAGTTTACAGTAAGGGACATCTCTTAGACACAAGATTTGTGTCGTTAACGATATGCCCCCACACAGCCCAACAATACTTACGCACACACGTGAACAGCCCGAAAGCGCCGGTAGATGTTGTGTTTGTTCCATAAGGACATTTAGCGCACAACCCTGAGGCATCTCCAAACGGTTCGTAGTATCCCACCGGACAATCTGCACATTTTCTCTGTGCAAAATCCATAACGACTCCCCCATAGCATATATCTGCAATCGAACGATACAGGCAAGTTAGCTTAGCAACAAGGTGAAAATTATATTCCCATGTATATAAATATAATTTATATGGATATCCAGGCAGTTGAAACCATGATTGAAACAATTTGCAACGGGTCATTCTAAAGCAATGTTCAAGTTTGGGTGACAAGATCTTTTTTTCAGCAGACAATCTCACTTCATTACCTTTATTGAAGATGATATCCAAGGACCCAGGCACGACTGTTTCATTGAGTACTGTTCCTGCTTGGATCGCATTTGTCAAGACTGTAGTCACACTAGACTCTATTGTGCTTGTATTGACTACATCCAGTTGCATGTAGGCTGTCAAGCCAGATTCAGAAGAAGGGCCAGGTCTGGAAGGAGAATTCAATTCTGATTTTAGTCAAAGGTGAGGGGAAATAATTGAAACTTTATTTTGGACACTGTAAAATTTTAATTTTTGAATCAGCTTATATGATTGAGGGAGATGGTTACAAAATTTCTTTGAGCAAACATGACTTGTTGTTTTAAGTTACGATAATCTGTCAATTGTCATACGGTAACTTGAAACAACAAGCTATGTCAGCTTTTATGAATTTTGCAACCATCCCACTCAAATACAGTGGTCCTAGTTGGTATTACTAACAGTGAAACTGTTACATACCGGTATATATATATTTTTTATTCGTACATATCAGTAAAAGCAGTAAAAACTATCAAAATTATTTAATCAAATAAATAACGGAAAAGAGAAAAAATAGAGGTGATTCATCAACGGCTTGACTATATTCTGCTATATGTGATCTAATAAAGAACAGAACATTTCTGATGAAATGTGTATTTGTACATAACAGTTTATTGCTCTTTTCATTGCGTGAACAGAGTGCAGACACGAAGCCATACAATGATGCAAAATATCTTCGACACAGTAACAATTTCTCGTTCGAAAGACATCTATTTGTTCTGATGTTAATAAACAGTTCAGAGGATATGAGAGCATTGCAGCCGGTGCCAGCTTCCTTGGTTGGTCTGTAGGGCCATGGAGTAATGACTTTCCTGTGATATCATACAAATTTGTATTATGCGAAAGAGACAATCCAGTTTATTGGCAAGTCTAGACCCAGCGCAATTACGAATCTGATGTATCAGACCCCGTATGACTCATTCGTCCACACAGATTTGCTCATATGTACAACGTAATTGCTCTTGCTATGAGGCTGTCACATTGAATCACATAGAAAAATATCATTGTGTTGTTACTATCATATCTTCATGCATATAGATTACCAAGCTAGTGTTTTTTTTTTCTCAGGCTAACTATTTCCTTTCGAGACACTTTTTCGAGGAATCCCTTCATGTAGATTTGGTTATTTTTCTTGACCGAGATTTTATATCGAAGACCTTATTGCTTTACGTATGTGATGTTCAATGTATATTCACAACATAAAATCTTGATGATATCTGTTTTGACAATAAATTTTCCTGCATTTCCTGGGCAAACGTTAATGTATGTAGGCTATACATGTACTTTTCGAGATATCATGGCTTTGAAAAGCAATCTCATCCTTGGCCACGTTTCATGGCAACAACCCATCAAACACAACCACATTTCATTTACGTTACATTATTATCCATCCAATATTGCACACTTCCAGTCTGGTTAAAAGAGAACTGCATGCTGCTGCCACCTGGCACAAAAGTTGATTTTGTATGCTACATCATTGATGTCCCAAGAAATAGTTCCAATTTCATTGCACATTCACAAAATTTCTATGCAACATTGATGTATACCAGAGTCAGACTCGGCAATCACATTCTCTTAGGAAGTAGACAAGGCAATCAGCAGTGATTCAGCACACTCAGAAACAGCCCCGGTGTCTTACAGACAAAATTGTGTGTTCCTCTGATAGAAATGATGTGGACGCTCACAGGAGCTCGTGGAATAGCACACTAATCACTAGGTGGCAACAAAAGACAGCATATCTTATGATCTGTGGCAATGCAAGAGCAGTCCACTTGTAGACAGGCACGCTTCAATGTTTCTTCATAGATGGAGAGTATGATGTCACACTAAGACTGGGTGGCTGTTGGTCAGTTTAGGCAATGAGTAGAAAAACCATAATTATGTCATGCTGAGCTTTCTGTTTACCTTAGTGTGATGTAAAGCTATATGACATCAGGCAATTATATAATTCTAAAATACCTTCTGACAGTTTGTTTTTAAATCATTACATGGCTATTGCAACAGACTGATGTTTCATCCTTTGGCTCAAGTGGACTGCTCATTACAGTGGTAGTTTTAACTGTTTTTGAGCCCAATAATGCAAAATTATAATGGTGATACGCAACCCATGACTCTGAAAAAATAAACAAATACTCACCCAAAATAAACAGTGAATATTCTCTCTATTGCATCAACCCCAAGTTGATTATTGTTGCTGGAAATCAGCATATGTCTGACCTGGAAGTAAAAACAACCAACATTCACTGAATAAAAATATTGGAATTTTAATACTAAATGGATGATCGATAACCAATAAATTGATTGAAAACGGTTTCATTTTCTATTGCTTCGACATGTTCTAGCATGGGTATAGCAGGCCGTCCACATGCTAGTTGGTGTGGTGGCTATGAATTTTACCTCCTGGGAAAACGTTTTTCTAATGCGAAGGAGAGACATGTTTTTTATCGTTTTTACAAAAAAGGTACCCTAGCGCCAGGTAGAAGCAAATTTCTTTTGCATTGTACAGAACTTTTTTCCCTGTAAATTGGCAAAAAAAAACTGTTTCTTTTCCTCCAAACATCCGTACAGGACCCCTCAAAAGTTCACTGACCTAAAAAATCATTTAGACTATCAGTGGAATGAAGCAAAAATACTTACCAGGCTCTTGACCCAGGTGCTCATTTCTGTAAAAGCTACGGAGAATTTGTTGTAAAGCAGGTCCGTATAATTCTGGGATGAGATGTTAAAACTGAAGAAAAATGTGATCAGGGCTGGAAAAAAAAGAGGATTGCTTGTAAGAAAGCCAGCAGAAATCTAAAGATACTCCTGAGAAGAATGTGTTCTCAATTGGTCTTTTTACAGCGACACTCACAGAGCTTATAGATCTTTTGACTTTAACATTGGTATTATCATTTGTTTGTCTGTTTGTTTGTTTGTGTTTTACGCCTCTGCAGCACCTTAGTGGGCTATATCGAGGCAGGCGATCGCCGTATGATGATGAGATGAGAAGACTGGGAGTCTGGCACATACCCTATTAATTCAGGGATGACCAGGGTCTTTCAGTTGCCCCAGCATAGAATACTGGATACAACCCGCCTCCATTTAATGTCCCATGGGCTCGGACTAAAGTGAGTTCCCGGGGTGAGATTTGAACCCACGCCCTCAACATTGGTATTATCATAATATTATTCTTATACCATTAGAACTGGTATAGGCTATTCTCCTGGAGAGAGGGAATTATGTGATTAATCCAGTGAAGATAGCCCGAGTTGTGATAAACACATATTCCCGACCCCATGGCGAATAATTGGCTTACACTGAGAGCCAAATACTCAACTATGCAAACATTGCACATAAAGAATTGAGTATTTATCGCTGTCAAATACTGGCTTGTGATTGGCTGAGAGAGGTGTCAAATGGTATAAAAATTCTTACGCAGACATCTCTTTCCGCCGACGCGGGTGACTCCACTAGTGGAGTCAGGACAGGCGCAGACAATTCCCGACGAATCAGCAAAGTTGCACGTGAATCCATTGCAATAATTTATGTTAATGGAACAATAAGCTGAAACAGAAGAACCCAGAATTAAGGTATAATATGCTAATTAACATGTAAGGTTTACTTGGACATAATAATAATACATAGAGCAAAATGCAGCTTGTTTGTTGATTGGGAAGTATAGCATAATCCTAACATCTCCAATCACTAAATCCAAAGTGTGGCAGTTTAAATCAAATAAAAATTTTGTCATGTTGAGTTGACATTTCTTTATAATCACATAACATTAAATTAATTGGGATTGACAATTTACCTTGGTTTTTTATTTCACACAAATGTAAAGTAAGCAGAAGAGTAATAAGGGAAATTATTATCTTAAAAGTTCTCATCTCCAAAACTATTACTTGAAAGATTTCTTTAAAATCGAATGGAAATATAACATGGAAATGATGTAACAACCATAATTTAGTGTGTTTTGGGGAACTCTATTTCAGACCTGCAATCAAACATTTTCACCCAAATTCACCAACAGGGCTAAAACCAGGTTTAAGGTTAAAGCTGGTCTTGAGCTTTTTGCTTGCCAGGCAGTGCTATCATTTTTCTATGAAATTGATCCTCATGTTAATTTTAGAACTACCTAAATCTGCTGCTGAAATCGGGCCTTTGTGTTTAGAGTGACTCAGTTGGTGAAATTTGGCTTTTGTGAAGAGAAACTATGTTGGTGAAATTTGGCCTTTGTGTTTAGAGAGACTCTTCTGGTGAAATCAGGCCTTTGTGTACAGAAACTCAGTCAGTGAAATCGGGCCTTTGCGTTTAGATAAACTCTGAACATTGGTGAAATCGGGCCTTTGTGTACAGAAACTCTGTGGGTGAAATCAGGCCTTTGTGTTTAGAGAAACTCTGTTGGTGAAATGGAGCCTTAGTGTTTGGAGAGACTCTCTTTTTCATAGCAGATAAAGTTAAATTTTACGTTTACTTACAATAACAAGAGGTCACTGCAACTGTGGCATTGTTGAATGTGCCCTTGTCAAAGGGGCAAGCATCACATTGGCCCGGCAGGTTCTCTTTCTGATAAGTGTCTTTAGGACAAGGCAGGCAGTTGTTTGTTGCAAAGTCGATCACAAATCCTGCATTACATTCAGCTGTGACAGAAGAAAAAATCTCATATCATTATACAGAAGCATTATTCATAATTATAAAATATTATATGCATATGATTGGGGCTGGATGATTGGGGCTGGATGATTGGGGCTTTATGTCCTGTATTTATGCACTCAGAGGTCAATCAGTTCATAAGCAGGAATTACGTAAAGAAAATGCATTTTGATAGAAAAAGGTCTCAAAAGCCATATTATATTACTTTTTAACCTTTTTTGTTAATGTTCTTGTATAAATAAATTCAGCTTTTGATATCCCTACATAATAAATTTGTTGAGTACCAACAGATTGAAAAATCATCAGCATGATGAATCACAAAGTGCAATTATCATTGTGCAACAGTTCATTCTTTCCGCATAACAAATTGACTGTCTGTAATCAAAGTGAATTCTCTTGGCCTCTGTGAAAAAAAATCCACCAAATTCAGTCTATCAAAAAATAACAGAAAATATTGATTTATTGTCTTCTTATTCAAATCATCACAAAAAAACCCAAAACACTCTACACTGTAAATTCCGAAATTCTGAGTTAGCTCAAATGATTGAGTGAGACGGTTGCACAATTTGTTTGAGCCATGATAGCTTGCTGTTTTGAGTTATGATAATTAATCTTAATGTTGTTATAACTTGCTAACAACAAGCTATCTTGGCTCAAAGGAATTGTGCAACCATCTCACTCAATCAATTAAGCTAACTCAAAATTCGAAATTTACAGTGTACAGATTATAAATTACCTGACTTAAAGACAATAGTCAAGGAGGAAGGGGTGACATTTAGTGTTCCAATTTTTCCAGTTTGCACCACGGCTGTTAATTTGTCTGTTACTACGGCCTCAATCTGAGGGTCATCATCCACCTCTATCAAAATAGTGGCCACCACACCATTTCTGAAAAATTAAGCGAATAGTAAATGTAGATATTTGGACAAGGTTATTGTTCAGGATAATTTTTCCCAACTCTAGGGTCATACAATGATCTGTCCAGACTCCAGGGGCATCATCTTCAAAAAAGAAGTGGTTGGGGCGTGGGGCAACAATGCAGTTTGTAGAACTGTCTCTGTTCTTCTGATGCATATACTTAATAAATCGAGGGATCCAGTCTTTCTTTAAAGATACGTCCTTCGATCTGCAGGTTTACCGTTTCCTGATAATATTACGTCAGGACAAATTAACATTTACAATTGTCAATCAGTTGATGCTACAAAAAGAAATTCTATTTCTTATAGCAATAAACATGTACTTTTATTGTATCATAATGTAACTGCAAAATTATCGCAGCTGTGAATGTTTACGCTCTTTCAGAAAAATGTTGCCTGACCAACCGGATACTGTGGAACTCACTCTTGGTTTTGCAACACATGAGTTCCTCCACCAGCCGGACCACACATCGTTTTCAGTGTCCACTGATCCTCAGGCCTGAGTGTTTTATTACGGTATGCAATAATAAATTTCATATTTGCAAGAATAATGATTATATTCTGATCCTCACCTGAATTTTTGAACTTCTGATCTCTTCACCTTCTCATTCGTCAACAAAGTGTTTGAGCCATCTCCGACTAGAGCATTTTTTACCTGAATACATAAACAAATTATACAAATGATAAAAACGGGGTTATTAAGCTATAAGTTTCATCATGTTGATTCATCAATGCGTTAATTTATAATAACACACAAGAATCATAAACCCTCTGAAGGTTTAGCCACTTTCATGAAAATGGATGATTTCTGAACTTCAATATATATATACTGAATTATTATACTCATGAAAGTCTCATCTAAACAACATCCAGCGGGACTTTGCTCATGAAGGTCCGCTAAAAAATTAATATTTAGGATTCGCCGGGTTGTACCCCTCCACATGGAATGCAGGCAAAGAGTTTCAGCTAAGCAGGCAAAATACAAAGTTTACGTAGGGTTAGAATTGTATCCTAAGTTGTTGATTTGTGAAAGTTAATGGTACCAATCGAAGAATTAACATTTAGGCAGAAAATCTGTTGGGCAGTCAATCCGAGAAGCAAAAGATCAATTACGTCCGGCCTGATTGCAAACATTATGAACTCACCGCAGACCCAATGCTGGCTTGAGCATTGTCAAAAGCTGTCCCCGATCTTGTCTGGAGACTCTCTGAGTACGTCAACGAAGGGAACTGTAGTCTCATATAAAATATTGCAGCAAACGATCCTGAATTGAAGAAATAAAGTCATCAGCATAGCACACAAATAATCATTCTCTGAACAATAAAGTATTTCTTTGACTTTTAACTAGATTCTCTACAGAAGGTGGCTTCCTTGCCAATGACGTCTGTGTTGTACAATATAATTGTAGTCTATTTACCTTGTCACATGTTTTTGTGTATATAATAATGAAATAAGAAATATAATCATAAGTGCAAATCATTCACCACGGGAGAGGGAGTAAATGTGATTTATAACCCGAGGGCTTTAGCCATGAGGTGTGATAACTACATATTCCTGATTCCATTGTGAATAACCGGCTTATGCTACACTGTAAATTCTGAAATTCTGAGTTAGCTCAAATGATTGAGTGAGACGGTTGCACAATTTGTTTGAGCCATGATAGCTTGCTGTTTTGAGTTATGATCAATTACAACAAGATATCTTGACTCAAAGTAATTGTGCAACCATCTCACTCAATCAATTAAGCTAACACATGAGACGATAAATGGACTGCAAAGAAAATGGGAATTATCGCCTTGTAATACTGGCTTGCGTTTGGCTGACAGTGGTGTCGAATGGCATAAACCCTGATATTATATATTGCAAGAGAGCAATTCCGTAAAGTCTGATTCACAGATTTGACACTTCAGCAGCTTCTGTAGCCCTACCATTACGCCTCAGCTATTTCATTGTTAAACAGGGATGAGGCCAGGTAATAGGGGTATCAGGCAAGCCACCAATCAAAGCTCCAAGTGTAACAGGAGTAAAGCTGAAGCAAAATATCATGGTGTCGGACGTACACCGTGTGATGTACGTCCGACACCATGATATTTGCCTTGTAGCTCAGCTCCTGTTACACTTGGAGCTTTTGTTGGTGGCTTGTCTGATACCCCTATTACCTGGCCTCATCCCTGTTTAACAATGAAATAGCTGAGGCGTAATGGTAGGGCTACAGAAGCTGCTGAAGTGTCAAATCTGTGAATCAGACTTTACGGAATTGCCCAATAGCCACCTGCTTTCTTTACATGTTGGTGACACAGCTGAAAAAATATGTTCAACAACTTTATATAAGTTTCTCTTGGAACATATAGTAGGATTCAGTTTTTTTTCGTATAATTATTGTAAACATGCATTATTAACAATGATACTGAACCATCTTCAACTTCAAGTAAATGAAACAGGTGAAGTTTCGCCAATGGGTCAATGTTAAACATCCTCCACCAAACTGTGTGCCAACTTGCAAGTAAGCGAAAGGGTGATGCTTCTTCATTGAGTCAATTCTAAACATCCTTTGCCATACTGTTTGTAAAGATATAGGCCTACTCATCTGATGAGAAGATAATATTATAGGGTCATAAAGGCTTTGATATTTGAGGCATGAGGGTTGCAAATGGTTGCCAATTTTCTCTACTCTGCAAACAGTTACATTGAGGTGTCAAAATCATTGATAAGTATGTGGAACTCACCCCCCCCCCCATCTCATTAAAATTACATTGGCCTGGTTTTACTTATATTAATTATAAAAGACTTTGACCCATATATATATGGTACTCCGAGATCAGCAAATAGAATTGGCAGACGTTTTTATCCAACAGAATCTGTCAGATTTTCAATTTGTTAGAAAAACACAGGATTGTTGTGTGCCATATTATTTTCGTATTTGATCTAGAGTGTGTAAAAATTGTCTTCATTTTACATTGGCCTGTTGTGAATGCAAATATCAAGACACCCCAGTTCAGACATAGACGGTTGACTCAACTTACACATGGGGTAATTCTATTTGTCCAAGGTATATAGCCTTGTGTTGAATTCTGACATTTCTTGAAAAAAAAAAAGACTTACCATTTTCTCAAATAAAGCTATCTATGTATGTATCATACTTTGCTTTATAAGTTCATATTTCCCTAGAGTGATAGATGATTGAGAAAAGATATCTATAATATCACTATGACCTTCTACCTTCGACAAAAAAAAAGTTCTTCCACAGTGAAATATCAGTAATATGAAATAAATAAATCCTGGATGTTGGCCTATAGGTTATTCTGAGAGCTGAACATCAATGATAATTTATTTGACCACTGCTTACCTTGAGAAAGCAAACAGAGCAGGAAGCCTTTGAAAAATATATCTGGAATTAAAAAATATTTTCTTCTTAAATCACAGAATAAGCTTAGTCATACTATACAATGTCACATAATATTATTTGGACCATGGTACACTATACTCCAAGCATCTATGCTTTCTATGCAGATATATAGGCCTATATACGTGTATATAGTTCGAAATTAAAAAATACTTCAAAAATTGTCTTATAAAATTCAAACAATAACCTCTCTTAATATTCGACAAATATACACTTTGATAACCTTCATCAAAGTGTTATTTTTATCTTACATCAGGAGGAAATAATTAAATTTGTATAGTCCATATACAACAGTTAGGAAATCAGATAACAGAAAAGCTGAAAATGTTCTACTCCGCACGAAATAATGGATGCAAAGTCAAATTGAAATTAGCATTTCACAATTATGGGCTGAGCTCTTTTAGATATTTCATGAATTACATCAATTGATTTGGCAAATAAGACACTATGATGTAACTACCTAAGTATATTTTTAAAGAAACACCATAAAATGTATCTAAAGGTCCTGGTAAGGGCCAACCAGAAGGTAGTTGGGACCGGCCATGCATTTAACCCCCGGGATGAACTTTTATTGTGCATGAAGTAACGACAAACTATTTTTTCTCTCGCGAAGGATGAAAACCTTTTTTTATTGGAATTATAAAACTAATCAACAAAGGTGTATGGGGGGGAATTTTTTTTAAACAGTATGATTCGGACAAAAAGGCTAAAAATTTCGGGCAGAGATGAAATAAACAGTGTGGAAAATTAATGATTTTCAGGATATTTAATTTGAAACGGTATTAATTCAAGATGTTGAAATTCGGGAAAGTAGTGCCCCCCCCAAAAAAAAAAAATCAGACGCACTGTACGCCTATCCTCAAGCTGCAGCTATACTTTTTCGTGAGTTAAACAAAATTATTTCTCAGTGTCATCACTGTCATGTGGGGTAAAAACTTTATTTTTAAAAATAATCCATCCAAGAATCATCTGGTCGGGCCCCAAATCTGAACTTGTGTCTGAGTTATCTTTATTATCAGCTAAATACTGAAATGTAAAATTATAACAAAATGATATGCTGCTTGAAGTTCAAGGATACCATGCCTCAAATTCATGTTCAAAATGAAAAAAGAATCAATATCACTATATTCCACCATGTGAATTTGAAGTGTATGTAAGTTTCATGCTCTAAATGTTATTTCAGCAGAGAAGGTTTTGTGCAGAAAAGTGTGTTATATTGATCTAAGTTCCTTATTTGAAGGAAGTCTAAAGAAATATCATGTGAGATGTGGTCTGCTAATAAGTTTTTCTCAGAATTTACTTCCCGGTTTATATTTACTTTTCTGAATTTAGAGACCGTATCTGGTGATTATTTGTGTAAAAAGGTTTTGTAAAATGTCTCAAACAACAAAAAACAGCTGGTATGCTTGTAACCTGGGACTCGGGGGGGGGGTGGGCGGGGCAACCATTCTATCTTCTGGCTTAGAGTTTTTTACGGAATAAATCAATTCCTCTGGTGGGGGTATATGTTGACATGGCGTTGTTTGATTCAGAAATGAATATTTGAGGACATCACACACTCGAAGGAAATAATATTCGCGTCAGCGAACTTAGCTTAACAACAGCTCATAGTAAATTTTGAATCTGTCAGTGGAGTGAGAATGAAGGACTGCCTGTACCTGCCATGGAGTTGGTCCCTGATTAAACAGTTAGTTTCGGTAAAAGTAAACATCCCTGAATTTTTCTTGCAATACTGCAGTAGTGTCTGAAAAATTCCATTCGGTTCTTAACTATCCTATTCTGTTTTGAAAATTTCATTTTTATGCTCATTTATGTCGTCTGCATGAAAAAAGCTTATTTTGCTAACAGGTGTCGCCACCGGTGTAGCATCATGCTTGCAGTGCCACACCCAGGGAAAATGACTGAACTATCAGCAGCCTGCTTGTGAGCAGTGATGTGTGAAGTTTATTTGAGGTGTGAATTTTAAAAGCTGATTGCTATTACTGTACTTAAATAGCATCAATTAATTTAGGCCCAACTGATTGTGTTCTTGTTTATCATTATTATACGTCGACCATGAAAGCAGAGCTGTCATTGGCTGAGAGCTGGTCACATGTCAGTCATTATTTTAGTATATTGACCAGGACTATTGCCCTCCAAAATTTGTTTTCCGAAAAAAAAAAAATTGTCAGAATTTTTTTTTTTTTCCGAAATTTTTTTTTTCCGAAAAAATTTTTTTTCCCGAAAATTTTTTTTTTCCGAAATTTTTTTTTTCCAAAATTTTTTTTTTCCGAATTTTTTTTTTTCCAATTATTTTTTGTCCCAATTTTTTTTTCCAAAATTTTTTTTTTCCGAAATTTGTTTTTTCTAAAATTTTCGTTCCCTAAATGTTTTTTTTCAACATTTTTCTTTCAAAATTTTCCATACATTTGCAATAGTGTAGGAAAATAATAAAATTAGGGCATTAATTAGTAAAGACCAAAAAAAACTCATCAAAAGTAGTAATAATAGTGCAATGTAGGCTATGCGTCTGCTTATCTACTCTCCTGTGTGAAAGGAAAACTATTTCCCTCGGCCTTTGGCCTCGTGAAATAGTTTTCACTTACACACCCTCAAGGGAAATAGATTTGACTAATGCCCTCGAAATCAGTCTATATTTGTATATTAAATCATATTGACTCAGAATCAATTTGTAGGCCAATGTCTATTTAACTTTGGATGACTTGCAAATAGGGAAACTAGCTTGTAGGCTTAGCATTAAATGTCCACATCCATTAAACAAATTCACCTTAAATCAATCCTTAAGATCCTGAGGCTCTATTGAAATCACTGCTGAGAGTTAGTCCTTAAACCTAACAACCTCTATATTTAATTCTCCTCTGTTATAGTCTACAATCTAATCAAATAATTCGTTTAGGTTTGTTTTTCAAAACACATCAAAACAGTAAATGTGTGCCATCAAAAATATATATGCTCAAACAGCAAAGTGAACGTACCTTTCCAATGTAGAAGTCTAGCCATTGTTGAACTCGGTCAAATCCTTGTGAGAGTCTATCAATCTCCTGTCATACATTTTGTATATCAGGTGGATAATAGACAATCATAACTAGGTAAAATCCAATGTTTCTCCAAATATACACCTTTCCATATCATAATGTCCTATCAAAACTGCAATGGGTATACTAGAATTTGTCACGACTGTGCAGGTCATGCCTGGACGATTATGGTTCAACCAGGCTGCCCCTTCATGCTTGAGTTACCCTCAAGGGTGGAGCTATGAGAATTTTATAGATCAATATATAAGAAATGTGCAGAAATGATATTTTGGCAAATTGTAGCTCATAAATTTCAAGCTCTGTTGAACTAGAGTAAAAAATAAATAAAAATCATTCCTAGCAGACAGGACTGAAGAAAAAAAGACGGAAACAAATGATCGTTTCTCATTTAATTGCTTGGAATCTAGAGACTCACTGCTAGTCCTTTCATTTTTTATATAGCCTACCAATCTATCAAGAGTTAATGGTTAAAGGCACTCTTTTATACTACCAGTCTGGCTGTGAGGAGGTCGTGGGTTCGACTCCCCCTCTTGAAACTGAATTTGATCCCAGCCCATGGGACTTTAATTGAGGTTGTTTAAATCCAGTGTTCTGTGCTGGGGCAACAGAAAGACCCTGGACATTCCTGAATTTATAGGTGCCAGACTCACAAACATCTCATCACTCATCATCATGCATGCAGCGGTCACCAACACTGGAGTATGCTATGGCTTGGGAACCTTGGGCAATGCTTCTATAGTCTCTGCCCATGGGCCCCGTTCTGTGGCTGCCCTGAGCTGTATCATTGCAGTGCATGACTGATAGTAAATACAATACAATACGATGCAATTGACTATCAATTTATCAATCAAGTCAATTCATCAGTTGATCTATTTTCATAGCTATTGCCATGTCAGGCTTCTAAATTTATCAGGGATGTCTGTTGAATGTATTTCAAGGAAAAATGTCAAGGTGTTTTACCTGATAGAAACATACAACACCATTGCTTATTGAAATGCTTTTATTTTTGAAATATTTGAATGACCACATTAAATAATGTAGATCATTCAATCTTGTCCTCAGGAACAACGTTCATTAAGATTTGACACAAAGTAGTAATTTTTCCTGAAATAAAAAAATAGGAAAGACTCAATGATCATAGTTATTTTACACGATAAATGAAACCTCCGTTTTGTTTTACACTGAAAACGGGGCACGTTGGGACACATGGCTGTCTGGCTGCAAAAAAGTAGGTGCAGCCTAATCCCCCATGCCTTGGATTCAAGCTCAACAGTATTGGTGATATTCATGCAAACTTCTGAGTTACTCAGTGTTTTCAGTATTGAGTAAAATCAATATAAAACGTTCCAATGTTCCCTGGTTCCCCCTTACTGACGTTTGAAATTAACCTTTTTTTTGCAAAAATGAAATTTCGAAAGGCCTGCTATTCATTTCCCTGCCAAGCAACCAAAAGGTAGGTAAAAAAAACAAGAAATATACTTACGCCATCCTGGAAGATTTAATTTGTAGTGTACGAATGGAATGTAGAATATTAGTCCAGCAGCAATGAATAAACAGGCATAAATTAATTCTATTTGAGGGTTTTGGACAAGTGGGGCAATCAGCAGGAATGTGCAGATCAATATGATGAATATTGGAATAAGGATTGGCACCTGAAAAGTAAAAGAAGACTTTTATTTTCAAATGGCTGTGTCTAAAGGAGAGAAAGGTTAACCCTTACCAGACTGAATTGACATTAATTTTATGTCCCTGAATGCTGCTCATGACATCACACGCACACAATTTTTTCTTGGGCCTGACCAAGTTTCAAAATCAGTGACAAGTCACTACCCGGCAGGGGCAGACTGGCGGCATCTCGAGCCCTGTGGCAATATATGTCGATGGTCCCCCAAATTTCCGTTTTCAATATAACCCCATTTACGACAATGTGGAAGACCATTTCCCATACAGGGCCCTCTCACATTGGGGTCCTCACCTAAAAGTTGATTCTATCATGCAGTTATAAACTAGGTCACAAAGATCGAACTTTTTACTTTTTTCTTTATTTTTATTTTAGCTCCCTGCATGGGCCCCCCTGAGTGGATGCGCCCGTGGCCGCTGCCACTCTGCCACTAAGGCCAGTCCGCCACTGCTACCCGGCAAATTTTGACAATTATTCCACAAAGTTCACAAGATTAAGAGACATGAAAGATGATAACATTCTTTAATTTGAACAAATGCCAAGTTGCACTTCTCACTGAATTTTACTTTTGAAGCAATTCAAACATGAAGTTCAGGAAAAATCTCGCTTCCTTGCCCTATATGAGGATTGCACTTGATCTCATGGAATTGAATTTACAGTAATTGCAGTGGATCTTCTTAACTCAGCTATAACAATAGATCTATTCCGATACATATGCTCAGAGTGCAAATATCACCTTATAGGGCCTGTGAGCATCGGCCATCTTGAAGCGCAATCGGATCAGGCAAGCCATGTTCAGTCCGATGGATAACCACATGGTGAAGCCAAAAAAATCTATCAGACTCAAGATATCCCCAAAGATGATCATTAGGATGGCTATGGCTGACTGGAATAAGACAAAACATCAATAAAGGAAGCATTTGTAAGCAGTAAGACTGATCAATATCTGACTATTGCCTTCAAACGAGGGTGGGGTATGTTAGAGAAAAGGAAGGAGCACAAGACTAAAATGCCAAAGAGATAGACCGTTGAATGCATTTATTTGTGAATCAATGGAAAACATAAACAATGAATGTATCTTCATGAACAAGTACATTGATATATCATATAGCCATGGCCGTAAGTTTTCACCCCTATATTGTCATTCACATGATAGTAATATTCACCTAAGTGTCTGGATATGTTGGGCACACACCAAATTAAACATTCATGACAAAATTACGGTTAAATACGCGACTTTGCTTGATCGGGTTTCGCTTGAGGTGTTTATGATTAGAAAAATTGTTAATTTCTGATGTAAGCATAAAGCAATAAAAAAAAATTTGTTTCATAAATTCCACATATATGGAAAGCATTTTACACAATTTTCTTTCAAAAGATGCAGTGCACTTTATTCCTGCACCTAATTAAATTCTGGCCATATTTAAAGAAAATACCAGTTCTAGTAAACCCGATGAACGAAAACTTCAACCTTGTATTTTATAGTAATTTTGTCATGAAAGCTTCATTTTTGTGTACACAACGCATCCAAAAACTTTGGTCGCTGTCACTACCATGAGAATAACATATATATAGCATCATAATTGATTTTATGCTCAAAATTCAACTTATTCACTGTTTTGCCTCACTTTTACTGTGCAAATATCATTTAATGCAATTACTTCTACCAGAACACCTTCTTCTCTGTACAAACTGTAGTTGCTCACAATTTAGTGAATATTGAGCAAGTATTTGCTTTGTTATGACTGGTCACTATAATTGCACCATAGTGCAGCATTGCAGATGAGTGAAAACTTACGGCCATAGCTGTATCTGAATCTATGTGTGCTTCAATATCTAAAAGTTACATAAAATTTAACTGACACATTCAGGAATGGTGCCTAAAGAAAAAATCCAGGGCTGTTTTTCATGTAATCTCTTACATAAATGCTCAGACATTACAAATTTATCACACAATTAAGGGAAACACACAGGGGAGGATCCAGAAAATTCCGGTGGGGGGGGTCTGTCGGGCTATCGGGTTGCGGAACGCATAATTCACGATATAACCGACTACGCACGGAAAAAATTAACATGTAAAAATATATAAGTTTTGGTCTGGTGGGGGGGAATGCATCCCCCCATCCCCTCCCCTGCGTCCATCCCTGGAAACACATGAAAGAGTAAGAAGACTAGACATAATTAATTTTTAGCTTTTCTGATCAACCAACCAAACATATTTTTTGCCCGTGGAAGAAAAATTGAGTTGACCCACAATAATTTTTCAATTGACATGCATAATAAAAAATACAGATTTCAGCTTCTTTTTTTCATTCATCCTGCCGGACAACCATAAAAAAAAACTAAAAGCCAATTATCTCTGGTCTAAATCATAACTAATTTTCCTGAAATTGAAAAAAAAAAATAATAGTGATACTCACGGTGAATATTATGGAGGGTGGAGGACTGTAATATTTGATGTTCACCATGGAAAACAGCTTCATCATGTGTCCTTCACGTGCGGTGACAAAGGTTAATCTTGACAAATGAAAACCATAAGAAAATCATGTGAGCTGTCAGAATTTGAAATTTTATGTGAATTGACTTCTCTTTATTCTTTCCATTCTAATGCTTACTTCAATCAATAGCATGTACCATGAAATAGTTAAGCTTTAAGTTATTTTCCAGGATGATTCCAAAAGAAATTTAGAGAAATTATTTCATTGTTTCATGATACCTCCCCCCCCCCCATCCTGTAAGTTTCAAGTCCTATGTACGTGTAATTGTGATTCCATTAGGTCATAGCCAGACCTCTCAAGCAACCCTCTAGAATAGGGTTTTCCCTCTTTCTGAGCCTAAAACCCTCATACCCTAATTTTAATGAAAAATCCCAATATTTTGACAACTTAAAAACCCTCTAAAAATTACCATTGAATGGTTATTTTATTATTGTTTGTCTTCCGAAATTGTTCAGCAGTGGTATGACAACCCGGTCAAAACTGCCCAGAATAAAGCTTGAGGAGGATGCTGACTGCTCAACTGCTGTTATTGATCAGATGCTTTAATTTAGCCTTGGATTTAAAAACTACAGGAAGTGCATTATAAAACCATTTCAGTTGAAAGTTTTGGTTGAGTTTTTCTCAATACAGAAATTTTATTTATTAGGACCCCGATTTTTTTTATTATCTCAGATCAACCACAACAACTTTCATATCAGTGTTTTTACCTATAAAAAAATATTCGTAAGTGCTCTAAAATATCAACAATACAAGATATACAACAAGGTCAGGAGGGCTTTCCACGTAATGCCTAGTTCACACGGAGACGTAACAGAGGGTTCTTGTTGCGGCGCTTCTTGCTTTTCCAGGAAAGTGGGAGGTTGTTAGACTACATTCAACAATTCGGCAACGATATTTAAGTCTACGGCGCATCTTAAACTTCCTCGCCACAAGTTCCTAGAAATCACGTGACCTTATAGTGAAGCAAGAACTTGCTTCACGAAAGATTCAACCTGTTGAATCTTTACGAAGCAAGAAGTCAGGATGCAAAAGACCTGAAAGACCCCCAAAATGCTTGGGTGAAGGTAGAGACAGCTTGGGCGAAGTTAGAGGCAGGTTGGGCTAAGCTAGAGAGTGCTTGGGTGAGGCTATTATTCATTGAGTCAACGGAACTTCGGCGAAAAAAGAGAACAACTCGCCGTCGCAAACAAGCTGTTGAAACGCCGAAACAGCTACTTGCCTCACCGTAACAGCTATTTGCTTGGGCGTAATTTAAGATTAGGGCGAAGTAAGAGGATGCTAGGGCGAAGCAAGAGGATGCTAGGGCGAAGCAAGAGACTCCTTGGGTGAACCTAGTTTAACATTGAAGCAATGGAACTGCACCGAGGCTCCTCACAACTCGCCGACACAAGTCTCTTCTTGCCTCGTCAGTAATTACGAGCCATTCGGCGTAGAAAACGAGAGCCTCGTCATAATAGGAACCATCAACGACGATGTATAACCTCTAATTGATTATATAATTGTCCAAAAATGGCTTGAAAAGCCGAAAGTTGGCGAAACTTGACTTCCTGGCACCTCTACAGCTTCGCCGTCACTTAACCACTCTCGTGAGAACTAAGCATAAGTCTGGGCAAGTGGAATGTCATCAAGTTGTGTAACAAAGAACTGACAAAAACACTAAGCTGAAATTTATTACCGACAGATTTCCTTTAGTCCTAGTATTTAAACACCAAATAACATATATTGTCAGATACTCTTAAATTAGTTCATGTTAAGATTATTACAGTAACCCTTTGAAGGACAACTTTCTTGTTGTCTTTACCCTCACCTTCCAGCTGCGTACAAAACCGCATTTGTCGCCCCAAAAGCTGATATAGAGACAAAAACAGGCATCAGCCATCGGACAGATGGCAAGGCTCGATCAGTCCATGTCTGCAAAATAAGAACTTGCCATCACCAGTCTCATAACAAGGGCCGTATGTACACAATACTTGCACAGGAATTGATAGTGATATTGCGAGAATATCAGATTTTTCTTTTCGATATTTCAGTTCGTTAGCTTTCGTAAATTTTTAACTTTCAGCCTGTTGGCATATAACTTCTTTCGGGACTTGTAGGGTTGGTCTAGTGGTAGTGTGCTGGACTTACAATCGCTGTATCCAGGGTTCTAATCCAGCTCTTGCTGGGTCACCTGGGCCTATGATGGACAGCTGTTACAATCATCCTTCGTCATTGCCATTTCTTCCTCCTAAATAGCCTACCAAGTGCATAAATACAGGATGTAAAGCCCCAATCATCCATCCATCCATCTAGCAGGGCGAAATGATGTCATTGTTTCTTTATGCATCCCTTAACAAATAGGGTATGTGCCCGACTCCTAGCGTACTCATCTCATCTTGGTACGGCAGTCACCAACAATAAATGTGCAGTTAAGTGTGTAAGTCCCCTCCAGAAGAAAGGAGAAAGAGCTACTCGGTTGATCTGGGGTATACATGCCAGCACAATCCAGGTCAGGCATATATAGATGCATGTAAACAAAATTAAGAAAATCGAAAAATGTTTAGCCCTTAAATTCTTAAAAATATTTTACAAAAATACCACGTAATGCTTGGTACCAAGCACATCGAAAAATGCAGTTGGAGTTTCAAGTCTAACAGAGTTCCATTTACTTTGCCACTTTGCAGCATCTCTACCACCAGATTGCTTCCAGTCATTATCTTAATTTAGTAGTCAAGTATTGCCATGCAGTGAAATCGAACCCTGGACCTCAAAATTACAAGGGTAGCATCAAACCACTCAGCCACCGAGACACATGTCATTGCATTGGGAAAAAATCTTCACACTAAGGTGCATCAAAACATTATGAAAACTTTAATCGAGATTTATGAGCAAGACTGGCATTGGAGGCATGTGAAGTAACTTGATTATACACCATTAAGAACAGCAGAAGAAGGTGGGATGTTCTCTCAAGGCCTCCATTTGATGCCTTGCTGGATATAAGCCTTTCAACAACGTGGCCAATCAGATAAGTGCATCATGACAAGTAAAATGTTGATTCAAGTTGCAGGACAGCATAGAAATCCCACAGAATGCTGTCCTTCTACTCAAATGTGTATTTTGTTTGCAATTTTTTGCCCGAAGATGGCGCTCAAGGCTAGCTCAAGTATATCAGTTTTTGCAACAGACATTTATCTATGTTCCAAGATGATAATTTTAGCTTTAATCTTAATCAGCTTGACACACACATTTGCCACAAACTTACTATGGCCACAGCGGACGAATTCAAAATATCTGGAACTGTCAACACTGTCAAGTATGACACATTCACCATGAAGTACAGCAGAATCACTGATGTCACTGCTAAAATGATTGACCTTGGCAAATTTCTGCAATTCGAGAAAATAAGATACTGTTATTATCGTATCATGATGCCAAGACTATCCACTGGATTCTCTTTTTATATAATTTGTCTCCATACAGGAGAAATATCTAACAGAAAACAGACACACATTCCCATAGCCTAATGGTTAGAGCGCTTGACTGCGAATCCAATGGCACTTGAGGATGCAGGTTTGAACCCCGGTCCTGGAACTCAATTGGAGTGAGTTGGTTGTGGCTGTGGCCAGGGACGGTGGCCACTTGTGAAGGCAGGAGTTCACCCTCCTGTCAGGTGTGAGCAGCAACACCTCCAGCCAGACTCCCCAGAACTGGATGACTGGACAAGCATGGAAGTGAATGCCACTACAAGGAAAGCTGTCACCAGGAGCGCTGAAGACCGCTAGTCATCACAGATTGTACATTTCCATTACTCTGTAAAGTGCCATAGCATGTGTAACATTGATGTGCACTATAAGATACGAATAAACTTAAACGTTAAAGACCTAAGTCTGAGGAAAACAAGAAGTTAATGTATCACATTGCCATAATAGTTCCTAAGAATTTAACAAATTCATATATGAAAAATATTCTGACTTTTCAGGATTGATGATCTCCTCCGTTAGATAGTTCAGATTGTTCCTGAAAACAAAAACAAAGTGCCAAAATATGTGTATATTACTACGTAAACAAAAACGATGTGCCAAAATAGATGTAAAAGTAAACAAACAATGTGCCAAAATAGGTATAAAATTAAACAAAAACAATGTGCAAAAATACGTACATAAGTAATAATGAGTATATAGTACCTGTATATGTGCTCCCATTACATTAGTTCAATGCCCCTACCCCCAAAGTGCCCACCAAATGAAAATGATGATGTTATAACATGTGATTAGTGGGGGAAACTGTGGCACAATGGGACAAGGGGCACATTTATATATATGATTATATTCGTAATGAGACATTACAGCTGATAAGATTAATTGAAGTATTTATATTTCCACCAATGAGTAAAATTAATTTATATGAGTTATATGTCCCAATGTGGCCCAGTCTAGGCGCACCCCAAGAACATTATTACGCATGACAGTACAGCATACCTACCATCCAACGTAAGCCTACATTCCACTGTAGAAATACATTGATATTTGTCCCACACTTTTTTCTGTTCCCTCAAATCCTGTGGCAAGAGTGCTTGTGTTTCCTGTAAAATTATAAACGTTGAATATATTAAGTCCATTATTTAGACAAAGTCTGCATAAAATTACGATACTTACATAAGTCTTTGGCAGTAACTCAGTGAATAACATAAAGGGCGATAGCACTGACAATGAACACATATCTTTTAATATTATAATGCATGCATACCTTGGGCAAGTTTAACAATTCCTGTTATGATGATGACTGCTAAAGCCAAAGCCTTTGCAATTGTGAAGACGACAAGAATCCTAGAAGCGAGTTTAACATTCACGCAATTTACCCAGGCGAGAAACACTGAAATATAGAGCGAGCATTTTTTGAGTCTCAAGTGAGAGATTGCTGAGCGACCCATGCCACACTAATCATTTCGATCCTAAACGCGTGCGGGCGTTCATGAGAACTCAGCAGGGGTCACAGTATTTTTAGTTTCACTGTGTTTTATAGGTTGTTTCTGCACTACCATGTACAAATTATTCAAGGGGTTCTTGGTTTATACTTATACTTGGTACCGATACCAAAAACAAAATCAAGCCATTTGTGGTCTATTCCGACCCGAATGAAAAATAATCAACCAAGTATCATGGTTTGCGCATAAAAGATATTCAAAATATGTTCCTTACATGTTATTGAAATTGCGACCAACTTGACGGGAAGATCTGTTGGAGGACCACAGTCATCATCAAAAAATGGAACTATGATGTATTCAGCACAAGTGAGGGCAACAACGGCAACTGATGATGTCATCATTAGCAGTGTAGTGACCCAGCTGTAGAAGAAGGCTGGAAGTGGACCAAAAGCTACGAGGAGGTAGGAGAATGCTGCGCCTGATTTTTTTATCAAGGTTCCAAGTTCTGCCTCGCAGAGTGAGGCTGAAAGAAAATGTATTAAAGGGATGGACCAGAAGATTAAAGATACCTGGATGTCTGCATATTTCATGTTTTTCTTTCCTTCGTACCCCGTAAACGTATTTTTTAAAAAGTGCACCAACATATGACTTTAAGAGACATAAGAAAATTTATCGTGTATTCTTCAAGAACAAATCAATTCTATTATATTATTCTCAACTTCAGTCCTACATACATACCAAGTAATGCAACTAATCCACAAACAAACCAGACAATCAGACTCAAAGCCACAGACCCTGATCCTTCCAGGACTCCTTTCGGAGAAACAATATTCCCGAACCTGCAGATGAATGACATTTTTGTAGACAATTCAAAGTGGGTTCCAACAGTCAATTTTTCAATCAAGGGGTCATTTCAGTTTGAAAAGAATCTCACTGGCCCACCATGTTGCCAAAGACAAACGAAGTTCCGGCGATGAGTCCAATGTTTCTTTTCAGTCGTACTGATTCTTGTGAAATGCCAAAGTCTGTTGGCTCATCTGACAATTTGTTGTTGTCCGTTTCGTCCTCCATTTTCTTCAGCATTGTAAGTAAGATGAAGGATTAGGAAGACAATGATTCGAAGAATACATAGACTATAATGCTGATGGTTCCAGACTGATTGCCCGGACATTATCAAAATAATGATCTTCCAAACGATATCAGGATTTTACGATATTATCAAGATATCTTTCAATTCTCGATTTTACCTGGACCCAAAACAAATTCTTGTTCCACATATTGTCACTACAATTCTATAGTTTTTTCCATTATTTTCATAATATATTATCTGTTAATTTCTAGATGTTAAACTATACAATATACATATATGCGTTTTGAAGCGATATGAAAAAAAGTTGTCGATATGTGCTATATTATTCACAATAATATATTAACTAGTTGTAGTATTATGGTTGTTTATCATATATATCATTCCCTCAATTATTTTCCTAGCTGAGACATGTATACAAATTTAAACATAATACATACCATTCAAAACTTGAACTCAACGTGTATCTGTCAGTGAGTCGATGGTGTCGGACGCCAGGCCCCTCAGATTTGGCGTACCCCAAGGTTCGGTCTTGGGACCTGTTTTGTTCTCGCTGTATGTCACTCCCCTAGAAGATATTATCATGAAACATGGGTGTAAAACGGCAATTTTTGCAGATGACACACAATTATATTTGACTTGCAACAATTCAAATAGTGTATCAATAATTGAAAATTGCGTGAGCGAGATTAGAAGCTGGATGATCAGAAATTTTCTGGCTCTCAATGATGCCAAAACTGATGTTATTTGCATTTCATCTAGATTTAAGAGAAATTGTGAACTATCAGTTAGAAGTGTTAAAGTTGGCGAAACATCAATCAGCACGACTGCTGTCGTTCGAAATTTGGGTGTTCTTTTTGATGAGAATGTCACTATGTGTCACCATGTAAAGAACGTGTGTAAAAATGCCTCGTATGCCTTATGGCGCATCAGCAAGTGTAGGCACCTACTAGATCATGATCGAACTGTAAAATTAATACATGCTTTTGTGACATGCAGAATTGACTACTGCAACAGTTTATTGCTCGGCTGCACTGATAATCAGATTAAAAAACTCCAGCATCTTCAGAACTCTGCAGCACGCCTTGTGTGTGGTATGAAAAGGTATGACAGAAGACACATTACTCCAATTCTTAAAGATTTACATTGGTTGCCTGTCAAGGCGAGGATTATTTTTAAAGTCCTCTGTATTGTTTTTAAATGTATATTCACTTCTACTGCACCTGCTTATTTGAAAGAACTCATTACCATCAACAACAGAAATTACATGTCACTTCGCAGCGATGCAGCAATTACTCTTAAACGTCCATCACCACCGAAAACAGTGACATACGGCAGTCATGCGTTTGCAGTTAGAGCGCCAGCTCTATGGAATGACCTACCGGTCAATATGAGGACAATCAGTGTTTATGAACAATTCAAGAGCAAACTTAAGACTCATCTTTTTAAATGTCATTATGATGTTGCCTAATTTTAGTTAAATATATACACATTGTTTTATCTGTCTATTACCATTGTGAAAAGCATTGAGATTTTTATGTAATGCTTATAGAAATAAATATTATCATTATTAAAACTTTCTTCCCTTTGCTTCAAAGAAACTTCACAAAAATAGTTATTTAGGTTGAGCAAAATAAACCAGTATTTGTTTTAATAGAACACTAATGTTATCAATGATGTATACATCCATGTCAGTGGAGTACCCGGTGCTACATAAATAACTGATACAGCTAAGCAGAATGTATAAACGCTAGTTCATCTTTTTTTTGTGCATGCCATGAATTTGATTATATATTGAAAAGATAAGGGCCATTGAACCTGATGTAAAGTTTGCAAACACAGACTGAAGTGACACACTTCCATTAACATGTAGATCATTTCTTCCATCCAGACCAAATTCATAAGGACATGAGAATTAGTTGACACTCTTTCACATGTTTAAAATGTCTATTCGCGCAAGACTTTACCACCACATTTGCATATTTTTTCACAAACACCTTTCATAGATATTGTAGCGTTAATTAAAAAAAAAAGATCATGTCTACAACCAGATATTTTCAATCCAGAATCATTCCAGAGAGGCATAGCCAAGTAAATGTTACATCATGTCTCCACTAGGTTGTGCTATGTTTTCTCACTACAAACGGATACCATGTTTTCACCACCTTGTGAGATTTCTCCATACAGACTGTCCTTCTGTCTATTTTTGTAAATGTATTGTATTCCTATGTAGTGCATCGATAGATAAACTTGCAGGCACAATTGCACCTTCTGTCACAGAAATTGTGCCCCAATGTTTTCAATCTGCCATTCAAAGCCATTTTTATAACTTAGCCGTCCAGGATAGATGACTCATAAACAGAAACATATTGTCATTCAAAATATAAGTTATCATTTAAATATATAAATTACTTGAACCATATATCCACAAGGACCTGTTCATTTATTATACTTTCATTGCATTGGATGTATCTTGAGCGAATTAGACTCAGACTCAGACTCAGACTCAGATTCAGTTTATTCTGCCTTAAGAAATAATCACAAGTTACATGAAATAAAAGTTAATATTAATAATTAGGCAAAGGAGACCCCTCTAAGGATATAGTTCCGCTATCGAGGGGCCACCTTACAGTGAACGAAAATAAATTAACATCGGATTTACATAGCAATTATAAGTAAATAGACAATTAATAATCATAAAAGATAGTTTAGTAATAGCAACAGTTTCTATTTTGAGTGACAGATTTTCTTACATACAAACAGTCTTAACAGAGGCTTAGGGTGAATAGTTAGCACAGATAATTTAGTTGAATGATGCCAAAAAGTGGTTAAAACATTTACCTTAATATTAGACGCATGCAAGATAAAAGTAATTTTGATGATTAGTCATGTTTACAGGACGACTTACCTGACAAGCATGAAGATACTAGTGGCCACAGACATAACAGTTTGGAATATTGCACAAGGTATTATACTGTTCTATGAAAACTTTCTTTATATACAATTTGAAACCTGCAAAACTATGAGTGTATATTTTTTCTTTAAAATTTTGAGTCATTGAATTGAAACATGACGGGAATCTGTACTTCATTGAGTGCTTGGCGAAATCATGTCTCACAGCCAGCAGGCGAAGTTCACGACTTTGTCTGGTGTTGTATTGATGAGGGTTATTGTTGTCCTCCAGCTCAACATAAAAATAAGCAGGCAGTAAATGGTTTTCAAATTTATAGCAGAATTTTAGGTCTTGCAGTCGACCAATGTCAGTGAGTTTCAGCAGTTTTAGTTTATGAAACAGAGGTTCAGTATGTGCATTAAATTTACTTTGTGTTATCTCCCTAATGGCCTTTTTCTGTAATTTAAGTAATCTGCAGGATTTCCACCCCCATATGATATTGCCATAAGTAAAGTGTGTTAGAATCAATGTATTATAAATATTTAACAGAATGTTGGACGGTACAAAGTTTTTGATCTGATTTAAAATACCTATTGTTTTAGCAGATTTTTTAGCAACAGCATCAGTATGTTTTTTCCAATTCATATTTTCATCTAGTATTATACCTAAATAATTAAATTAATTGACAAAATCAATTTCATGACTTTCAATGAATAGTTTTGGATAAGATACCTTTCTCTGAGGGGTATGAAAGAGCATTGCCTTTGTTTTAGCTACATTTAGTGAGAGTTTATTAACTTTAAGCCATATATCGATCCTTTTAAGTTCTGTGTTAAGATTATGTTCATCTATTTCATTTGAATTACCTTATAGCAAGGGCAAGTCGACAATAAGTTTTGAGGTCTTAGTTTTTTTCATTCTCCTATCTATCTATCTATTTATCCATCTTTATTGCTTGATACTCCAAAACGTTTTCAAGAATATCTTGAACAGTTTCTGCATGCAGGAAAATGTTTTAGTGTTATATAAAAAAGGAAGACAAATCTCTACTGTTGATAGAGACAACTTTATTGAAAAAGAATACATAAAACATAGAGTAAATAATATTCATGATGACACCATGCAATACACTAGCAATTGTGCAGCGTACGAATTACGTACGTAAATTCTACGTGCGAAACTCACAAAAAAGAGCTGATCCGTAGTACGTACATTTTCGTATGCATTTCCCACAAATTTTCACAAATTTCTCACAGGTATTTTTTAGTTACTTTGGCCATTTTAGTGCAATATGTTTATCACAAATGGTTTAAGTTTAGACCATGCATTGGCCTATCTAAAAAAAATCAGCAAAGAAATCAAGTTAAAGCCCTAACAACCAAATTAACACGTATGAAATCCATATGTACATTTACGCATGTCTTACGTACATAAATTTTCGTACGTATTTCATAGGTGAAAACAAACAACTTATGTACGAAATACGCAAGAAAGAGCGTCGGACGTTTTACGTACGCTGCACAATTGGCCATGTATGAATGACGAAAATCATTCAAACTTGTCTTCCGGAACAATGTTCATTAAAAGTTGACACCAAGTAGTGACTTTTCCTGAAAAGAAAGAGAAAGGGATGCCAACATCTGTTAAAATTCCTTAACTGGCCATAAACATATTATAACATAAAATTGGACTTTTAGAAAATGATTGTTTTACATGATAAAAAACATTGCGGTTCCACAAACGCTAAATCAATTTTATCCGTATAGATGGCTTGCCACATTCCAGGGATAAGTAAAGTGATATTCAAATGCATTTCAAGTTAGTCAACAAACCCCAACTGCTTGAATCAAACATCCAAATCAAAAGTTCTGGCATGTCATCACAATTTGACATCTCTCTCTCTTTTTAACGCCCTTAAGAAAATGCTAACACACATCTTATTATCCATCTAATAGCTACATGACTACGTACAGTACAACCCAATATAAAGTATGATTACCTCAGCAGGAAGGAAGAATCAGCCACTACTTTACCCTTCACACCTTTCGGTTCGCTCCAAAATCACTTCCTCCCTTTACCTACTTTCAACTACCTTTTAAAATTACATTAAATTTGCTTTAAACCAACTCAAATTCAAACTCACCCCATTGTGCTTGATTTCTCTGATATTATCCCCTTTGCTAATTGCAATTTCATTGCTACTTGTCATAATGGAGTTCTTAACAAGGAGTAAAGTTGTAGTTAGGAGTCAAAAGTAGTTGACAGGAGATTAGGGGTGGAGAGGAGAAAGGAGGGGAAAATAGGTAAACAGATGACTTCCGACAGCAAATTTTCTTACTTTATTTTGGGTTGTACTGTATCCTTCAAATTTGATTCATTGACTGAGAGCATAATGTCATACTCAATTTGGTTACAGATCACCCTTGTAATTTGGCAGTTAAAGATCGCCAAACCAAAATCAATGACACAAATATTTGTTTTATGCCTGGTCATGTTATTGATATACTACAGTTTAGTCTAGTGATCTTTATTCGTGAATTTTCAAACACAAGGATGATCCACCACTAACCCCATCATAATTTCCGGCAAGGAAGAAAAATGCAAGGATACCCACTTATTGGATCGATAGTAATGAATAATTCTTGTTTCTGAAGTGACTAGTGAGTGTATGATTTCTCATCTTAGCAACAATTTGTAGGTATGGAAACTAGTAATTTGACATCAACTGTTTTTCTTTTCATAAAAAAAAGCAATATAGTATTTCAAGCAGTCACAAAAACATCCAGTATGAAGAACTTGTGAGATTTCATCTATGTTCTATTCTATGACAAAATCATTGATATCAATGTGTCAACTATTTCCTTGTACGTACCCCATCCTGGAAGATTTAACTTGTAATGCACAAAAGGAATGTAGAAGAGGAGGCCAGCAGCAATGAATAAACAGGCGTAAATGAATTCTATTTGAGGATTTAGAACCAGAGGAGCAATCAGGAGAAATATGCAGGTCAATATGATGAATATTGGAACTATAATTGGCACCTGAAAAATAATGAAAACTTCTCAAAACAAAATCTTTATTGACTAACAGATTTAAAATAGATATGATGTAAAAATTCAGAAAACAGACAAGGAAATATGTTATAATAGACAAGTGTATATATATAGGCCTATATAGGTTAACACAAGTCCCTGTTCTTTCAGTTGAGTGTATCATCAGGGAGATACAAAAAATTATATCATTCGACACCTCTGTCGGCCAATCAAATGCCAGTATCACAGGGAAATAATTCCTATATTCTTTGTTTGTTGTCCAGTTATCCTCTCATGTTTGAGTGTTTGTCTCACGGTATAAGCCAGTTATTCAGCACGGGATCAGGAATATGTGTTTATCACAACTCGGGCTAAAGCCCTCAGGTGATTAATCACATATTCTCTCTCCCGTGGTGAATAGCCTATACATATATTCGTTAGTGAGTTTTCTTCTGCATTGCCAGTGGCTGATCCAGAAAGGCCTAGCTGCCAGAGCCTCCCCAAGACCACTGACAAGAAAATCAGCATTTAAATATGCGGTGATATGAGCCCTAGAATACCAAGACAGTGTATCTAAAAACAGTGTACATGTAGTATACTTAGTTAGAATTTACAAATCACCTTATAGGGCCTGTGAGCATCGGCCATCTTGAAGCGCAATCGGATGAGACCGGCCATGTTCAGTCCGATGGATAACCACATGGTGAAACCAAAGAAATCTATCAGACTCAAGATATCCCAAAAGATGATCATTAGGATGGCTATGACTGACTGGAATAAGACAAAAAATCAATAAAGGGAACATTTGTAAGCAGTGAGACTGATAAGTGTTTGACTTTTTTGCCTGTAAATGAGGTTGTTGCTAATGTTGGAGATGTGGGAGTCGAGGAAGGAGCAGAAAACTGAAATGCCAAAGTATGTACAGCCATATGGTATGACCACACCATTGCATGTGCATAATAACTATATTCAGCTGAATACTGTGCCGGTGTGGGCAATGGGCCGATGGCTTAAGCCAATATATATTGTTTTGTGTTTTATACATGTATGCAATACTAACACTAGAGCTTGTTATTGAGACAACGGCTCAAAAGCAAAGGAAAGAATAATATTTTCAAACAGAAGGTCGATTTAAAGTGTGAGTTGGTGCCTGTGTAATTGTATCTTAACAATTCAATTGAATTCATATACAACAAAATTCTCATGGACATTATCATGCTATGAGCAGAAAATACAGCAATTACATATATTCAAGGACAGTACTTATATTTGATTTCCTCACGTATCTTATAAGTAGAATATTGATACTTACAGTGAATATGATAGAAGGAGGAGGACTGTAATGTTTTATGTTCACCATGGACAACAGCTTCATCATGTGTCCTTCGCGAGCTGTGACAAATGTCAATCTAGACAAAATTAAAGATTTGCCTTTAAAAGTCTTTTTAAAATGGCCCGATTATTTCACCAACAGAGCTGAGACCAGATTTAAGGTTAAACCTAATCATAAGTATTTTAGCATTTTATCAAGTGCTGATATTGAAAGTAATATTAATTTGGATCTACTAAAACTATACGTGCTTTCTTTAGCTGGTTACTTTTTTGTACATAAAGACTCCCAATTTAACAGAAAATTGATATATTTTTTTATTATTATATAGAGAGAGAATTCACATTCACTTTGATGATTAAATTGTTTGTTTACAACACCATTTGCTCCTTTCAGTACAGTGCCGCCTGTAAGTAAGTGAAACGCATGACATTGTGCCATTGCATCAATGCTAAACATCCTCAGCCAAACTGCTTGTCAGTGGCTTGTGGAGGCATGAATTCTCATCGGATGAAAGGGAAACAAAGTGGGCCATAAAGGCCGATGTGTGAGGCAAGTGGGATAAATATAGCAGCCCATTTTCTTCGCTGTAGTGGAAGTTAGGTATGGGTCAAAGTCTTTGATAAGTAAGTGAACCACCCTTCCCTATGTTTTAACATTGGGCCTGCGTTTCACTTACTTATCAAAGACTTTGACCCTTACCTAACTCCAACTACAGCAAAGAAAATTGGCTGCTATTTCTATCCCACATGCCTCACATATCGGCTTTTATGACCCAAAATGTTTTCCTCTCATCGGATGAGAATTCGTCCTTCCAGAAGCATTTTGGTCAAGGATGTTTAACATTGATGCAATGGCACAATATCATGCGTTTCACTTACTTACAGGCGGCACTGTATATATAAAGTTTAATCTGTCCTATATAACTGTCATAGTCTCACGTTGGGGACCTTACCTTCCAGCAGCATACAGTGTCCCGTTTGTTGCTCCGAATGTTGATAAAGCGACAAAAATGGGCATCAGCCAACTGACTGAAGGCAGTGCTCGCTCAATCCAAGTCTGAAAATTGACTTTCCATCAGAAATCTTATATGGAGGAATTTCAAACACATTGATATATACACGTGCTGTAGAACGGGGCAAAGTTGGCAATCCGGGGTAAAGTTGGCAAGCTTTTTTGACCCACATGCTGGACAAAATGCCAACTTTTCTCACTGACATAGGTTTCTTTGGCAAAGTTGCCATAAATGTCAGTCAGGAAAAGTTGGCATTTTTGCCATAAAGTGGGTCGAAATAGCTTGCCAACTTTACCCCAGATTGCCAATTTTGCATCATTTGATGGTATCTCTATAAATTGTTGCTTTTTAAAATACAAATCTTAAGCTCTAGTCAGAGTCCCCCCTAAAAGCAAGGCAGTGGTAATTTGAATTTGGTCCAATTTACAGTCCCGCCAAGAACTGGGAAAATTCCAGTCACATTGAAAATACTGTCCAGAAGCAATCAATTAGTTTCATGTATACAAATGATTTTTTTTAATAACTTTTAGCTGCAAAATTGTAATCATCGGCTTTCTGGGCCCAAAAAACACCTGTGCCATATACTTGAAGCATCAATTTCCATGGCAACCACAGAATGACTAAAATTTGCCCAAATTGTCCAATTCTATCAAAAAGTATTCCAAAATTGAAAAATAATTTCTCATGAATTTCTACATCAAAAATTAATGTCCTGTTATTGTGTCCATATAGAGAAGAGCCATAAACCTTTTGAATACACCTCGTATATAGCTTGTTCACTTTAGTATCGATAAAGAGATTCATTTTGGCATCCTGTAAATTCCTATTCTTTAGAGCCATTGGCAGATACAATGTAAATTGTACTGAATTTAGGCAGATATAAATTTATGTTCAATTTCTTACAATAGCCACAGCAGAAGAGTTTAAGATATCCGGAACTGTCAACACTGTCAGGTACGACACATTCACCATGATGTAAAGCAGAGTCACCGATGTAACCGCTAATATGATGGACCTGGGTAAGTTCCTGAAATCCAAGAATAAAAAGGATTTCAGGATTGCATGCATCCATAGTTTTCCATACTGGGGTTGGGATGATAAATTCTGGTATTGATATCGTGCAGCAGTATTTTCGAGACTGATGTTACATACCTTCAGGCAACAGAGTAATTCTGATATTGACAATGTTGAATCTTACCATCATTCAATGTATAAATGAGAAGAGATTGTGAGAAATCAACTTTAATTCATGTTCTTTATATCCCGCCGCCACAATTTTAAAATTCTCCCTCCGGTAGGGATCTAACTTACAAAAAATTCCTGATAGAACCCAGCTCCAAATCGGAGTCTAACTGACTTAGATATCATTTGCTTCTTCTAATTTACGTTTTAACTGAAAATATTTGCAAAATAAACAATAATCTGATTGTTAGTTTGCCGTTGTATCGGTGTTAATCCTTGGCAGGGCGCTAACATTCAAAATTGTCCATAAGATACCGGTTTTTCCAATGGTATTAAGTATCTTGGTGATGTCTAACAATGGTCAGAGAGCCCGTGTTTCAAAATGGCGGATTAGAGTGAAATTGTCAAAACAGCATGGTCTGGACAAAGTTATTTTGTCAGTAATTCCAGTAAGAATGTCACTGCATCAAAAATACTTACACTGGAATATGAAAAAATAAAATGTACCAACTTTTCTGGATTGATGACCTCCTCTGTGAGATAGTTCAGATTGTTCCTGCAAGAATTTTTTTTAAATTATGTATATAGTTTAATATCAATAATAAGTAGGCTAACATTTATTTATGAATAAGAATATAAAAAGCATTGTTTCCAGTTTCTTATTCAAATATCAACACTGAGATTGTACACCATACCTACCATCCAGTATAAGCCCACATTCCACTGTAGAAAGACAAAGATATTTGTCCCACACTTTTTTCTGTTCCCTCAAATCCCATGGAAAGAGTGCTTGTGTTTCCTGCAAAATGTAATGAATTAGGAAAGAGCTTTGCAAGTATACTTCATTCTTACTTATAGGCCTATTTTGACAGCTCATAACCAATTTAGACTCCAATGAGAACTTAATTGGGCGAGTTGCCGGCAATGTGTACTTAGATTGAAAACTGGAGAAGTAAACTTGACACTGGCTATGGTCCATTTTGGAATCAAGTCGTTCCATTCATTCAAGGTGGGGACTTTTGTAAGTTACCCACATTAAACTTACTTTACCTGTACCTCATGATATTTTGTACCTTGGGCAAGTTTAACAATTCCTGTTATAATGATGACTGCTAATGCCAAAGCTTTTGCAATTGTGAAGATGACCTGTATCCTCGAGGCGAGTTTCACATTCACGCAATTCACCCATGTTAGAAACACTGAAATAAAGAATGGATTTAAGACAATTTCATTCCAATAGGTCCCAATGATATGCCAGCATTTAATCACTGGCCTATGTAGCACATCTAAAAGTTATCTATCTCTTACATGTTATTGCAGTGGCAGCTAACTTGACTGGAAGAGCTGTTGGAGGACCACAATCATCACCGAAAAATGGAACAATGATGTATTCAGCACAAGTGAGGGCAATAACAGCAACTGATGATGTCATCATTAACAGTGTAGTGACCCAGCTGTAGAAGAAGGCTGGTACCGGACCAAACGCTGCCAGCAGGTAGGAAAATTCCGCTCCTGATTTTGTTATCAGGGTTCCAAGTTCTGCCATGCATAGTGAGGCTGAAACACAAATTTGAAAATATATAAAATATATTCAATCAATTAGAGCAGAAGATACTTGGGTGGAGGAGCTTTTGTGTTTTACTAGGAAAAAAGGAGTTTGTTCATCACATGAATGAAAGAAAAAAAATTGTGTCCACATTTTGAAAGGATTGTTAAAAATTATAAATATTAATGTGGATTTGGTGCCACTAGCCAAATCAGCAGAACACTCAGCTTTTAGGTAATCTGTTACTGGCTGTAACACTGTAAAAAATGCATAAAATATGTCACAAGTAGCCTATCTCACTGGAGTTGAAGGTCAAATGTAATTTACTCATTAGAGAGATGTGTTGCAGGAATCATATTATTTTCGACTTAATTTCCATATTTTACTTACCAAGTAGTGAGACTAATCCACAAACAAACCAGACAATGAGACTCAAAGCCACAGATCCTGACCCTTCCAGGACTCCTTTCGGAGAAACAAATATTCCCGAGCCTGAATAATATTATGTAAATGGCATTTTTATAGACAATATAATAGACATACTTCTTCAAACTTTCAAAGGAATAAACTCTTTGTTTGGACAGTAAGGAAGTACAATTGGATGATTGGTTTTATTTGGCTGTTTGAAAGTGTTTGGAATACAGCTTCTTTCATACCAAACA
The DNA here is from genome assembly GCA_026936325.1 of Platynereis dumerilii. Taxonomy (NCBI): domain Eukaryota; kingdom Metazoa; phylum Annelida; class Polychaeta; order Phyllodocida; family Nereididae; genus Platynereis; species Platynereis dumerilii. Next base: position 81,631,089 of record JAPTHN010000003.1, read on the forward strand.
CCAATCTCATACTCACTGTTTCTTTTGATAACCTTGGATGTGATGCGGAAACTCTTGGGTGCGGGGTCAATTTAATCACTGAATGTTAAGTTATAAAATCAAGAGCTCTAGAAAAAAGGATTAATGAAGGATCATATTGCATAATCATTTCAATTGCAATGTTTTTGGTGGAGAAGCTTTCCATCTAAAAAAAATCTCACTAACCCACCATGTTTCCAAAGACGAAGGAAGTTCCAGCGATGAGGCCAATGTTTCTTTTCAGTCGTATTGTGTCTGATTCTTGAGAAATTCCCAGGTATGTCGTCTCATCCGACACTTCGTTGTTGTCCTTTTTGTCCTCCATTTTCTTTGGTGTTGTAAGATGAAAGATTAGGTCTAAGCTGAGCTGATTATTTCAAGTACATGTAATAGCAAGAGTATGCTGATAATTGCACTGTTTTGAATGATGTTGTCCTATGTTTAAACTACACATCAATGCATTAATGTGAAGTGCCATGATTAAATTTCTGGAAATGCCTATACAAAGTAAATCATTAAGAATCACAATTGTTGATATTGTTTCTCTCAAGGCGACTCAACTTCTTCCATTATCAGCTGAGAAAAAAATTAAAACAAAATACATACCATTCAGAAATGTCTTTTCTTTGTTTCATAGAAAAATTGTTATTTAGGTTCTGCAACACAGATCCATATGTTCATGTTATACTACAATGTTATCAGTGATGCACATCCATGTTTGTGGAATACCCAGTGCTACAAAATTAACTGATATGACAAAGCAGAAGTAATAAACACAAGTCCATCCTTATGTTCAATACCATGAAATCAATAAATCTATATTCCAATCAGAAAGATAAGTGCTCTTGAACCAAATTTAAACCCAGACTCAACTGGCATACTTACATGTACATGGGATGAACTTTGATTGTTTTATAATGGTATGTCTAAAAGCTGCTAAAGTATCTGGGAGAGTAGATTAAAATGGACCCATCACCATATGTCACCATTTTACTAGTCAATTTGCAAATTATTATTTTATTCTGCATGTGATTGTAAAAGATGTGATCAGTTTGGCACACATTTCGTTTATCTTTAAGTATATATAGTTAAACCACTTCAGATTTATATTTGCTAAACTTTAAATAAACTCACTGTATTATTTTACCTGAAGTCAAAAGATTGTCAGAAAGCAAGGGACCGAGCAAGATTTGTAGCCATTGACAGTGAATGGAGAAATCTTTGGCCATTGACATCAGCTAATCAGTAATAACTTTGAACTTTTTTATTGTTTATAGTGGCAGGTACAGTACATTTACATTTCATAAAAAAATCATTATAGTAAAAATACCCAGCCCTAATAGGGCTTATCTACCACTTCATGACAGTTACAAAAATAAAAATCCAGGCGTACAGTGCCAACAATTCACAAAGAGTCAAAATTTACAACTTTAAACAAATTAACGTAAGTGACAACTTACAATTTCAAACAAACAAATGACAGCTTATATATTGTATAACTTTAAACTTCTTATTTCCCATGATTTTTCAATGTATTTACATAATTGATTCGGCTCATTTTTAAACATATATACAAATTTCTGTGCTGGTTCCAATTCAGTAAAATTATTACAGGTTATACTGTTGTATAATTGTGTTCTAATATCATTATATGCTGAACAATTCAATATAAAGTGTTTTTCATCCTCTATGGAGCTATCTTCACACATTTGACATAATCTTTCTTCTACTGGCTGGTTTCTAAATCTGCCCGTTTCTATATTTAGTGGTAGTATACCAAGGCGTATTTGGGCCATTAATGATCTCCTTTTTCTATTTTCGATAAACACATAACTTTCAGTCTTAACATTACTCTTAAATGTTCTGTATGTTCTTAATTTTGGTTTTAACAACAGCAAATCACACCAAACACTATTACGATCCTCGTTAAGCTTCTTTTCAATTGCTTTTGCATTACAAACAGTCTTTTCATAAAATATTTCAACAGAATCACAGTCTTGAAATATTTCTAAAATTTCTTTAGACCAGCCTTTACATATTTTGAGATCCCATTCAAATACCTTTTTTGTGAGTCTATCATTTTCCATAAGTACAAGCCTATTCCAAAGTTTAATCATGTTAACATTTTGTCTAATTTTACAATTACTCCAACCTATATCTCCCTCTAAGCCTAAAAGAGCTGCCTTATTGTGAACCCCAAGAAAGTATCTAATTGCCCTATTTTGAATTTTATCTCCTTCTATATGACTATTATATCCCCATACCCCAGATGCATAATCTAGTATCGGAACAACATTTGCAAAATACAGTTTTTCAAAGGTATTGAACCTCATGTTCTTAATTTGTTTAAATTTAGATATCACTCCACTGAGTGCTCTACCAGCTCCACCTGCTAGAGTTTCTGAAAGCAATGTCAGATTGATGAATTCATTAAGAATAATAAATAAATAAATAAACCTTTGGAAGGCAATGGATTATTTCCTGAAATCAGAATTTTTTAATGTCTCTCATAGGTCTATATGCCCTCTTCCGTTCATTTTACAAAGAAACGTTAGGTGTACAATCAGTACTTTGTTCCAGAGTGCATCGCCGAGTAAATGTTACAGAATGTCTCCACCAGGTTGTGTTACTTTTTCTCACCTTAAACTGATATCCATATTTTTGCCACCTTGTGCGGTGTCTCTTTACAGCTCTCGCAATTGCTCTGAAGAAATCGTCTTTTTTCATGGTGTGGACCTATGATGTCATAGGTTGAGACTCCATTGGATCCTATGCAACTTTGGTGCCAGCTATGATGTCGTAGGTGAAACTGGCCAATAGCATTTCATGTAGACAACTTCATCACAGCCTTACAATTATGTCATGGCCAGATTAGCCAATAATACCACTGCAAAAACTCAGGTAGAAAGTTTGGGAGGGGGGTTGTCTTTTTGGTGACACTTAAAGCACCTGAAATTCAACCAAGCATGGCTGATACGATAACTGACAATTTATACAGTTGTTTACAAACATGCTTCTGGTCTCAATTGAATTTGATATGGAGCTGTCAAGTTCAAGTATTTTGTGTACTGTTTGTAGATTTGTTGACTGTCCCTTTCAGTGTAAAACTACAAACAATTACTTTAATCCTGTATTGCTTTGTTGGCAACCACATAACCTGGCATAAATATGAAAACATAAGGATCAATTGACAGCTTTTGAGCAGAGTGCCCCTTACCCAGGAGTAGTCCAACTTTGCGTCTAAGTTGTAGTTGTGGTATTATTGGCCACTCTGGCAATGATGCAACTGCAAGGCTATGATGAAACTGTTCACAACGAACGCTATTGGCCAGTTTGACCAGTGGCATCATTGATTGCACCAATTTTGCATATTCTCCAGTGCTAAGCAATGGAGCATTCACCTATGACATCATAGGTCCACTCTGCCACTGAGAAAAAAAACTGATTTCTTCAGATCAATTGCTAGAGCTGTAATATATATATATATACATATTCATTCAAGCACAGAGGTTTACATTGGAAAAGTAGATTTTACAATATTAATTATACTCCACCAAGACAGTTTTCTATTGTCTTTTGCTGTGGTATAACCAACAGATTTGTTAGTCATACCACTGTTGGGGATTAAGTTAGCCTGTTGTAGGGGGAACGGGGGCACATTGGGACGCTTTTCACGTCTACTAATTTTGCTCAATGCTAAAAGCACTGAAGAACTCAGAAGTTTGCATGAATATCACCAATACTATTGAGCTTAAATGCAAGGCATAATAAACTAGACTGCACCTACCCTTTTGCAGCCAGAGAGTCGTAAAAATGACTGTCCCAATGTGCCCCACCGTGGCACAGCCGGGGCACATTGGGACATCAATTAAAAAATCATTTTAACACTCCATGTGCAATAGATATCACATATAAGTAGTGCGTAAGACAATATACAGTGCATTAACACCTTGTAGTGCCAATAGTTCATAACTTTAAACAGTTACTTTAAACAGTTTTAAACATTTAACATAAACTGTCCTGGGTGCGGACATCTATGTAAGTAACACACAGTGCTTTGCGACAAATTTGTTCACAGAGCATGGTTATCCACTATACCTCTATTCACTATGGCCTGAAAACCTGTTGTGTGCTGCCCCAGGTCATTCATTTGCCTTGGACACTTAAACTCTGCCATATTAAGTGCGTCCCAATGTGCCCCAAATCCTCTGTCCCAATGAGTCCCGATATGACTTTTACACCAAAATGCTAATTTCTCGGACGCCACTGAGTGTGTCTATCATGATAGCAATTCATAACTGTTCGTTACGATATATAAAATTCATACAAGCACTAAGAAAGCCTCATTGTTCATGGTTTGTCCACAGAATGGTTTGAATTCAACCCGTCCATATTTACTTTAGTAGTAGGAAAACAAACCTTTGCTCGCCATACATCTGCACGTGGCTGTAATTTGTCTATAAAATCATGGAAACATCAGGATGTGAAATTACAAGATATGACGGCACTACCATATCATATACCTTGCCAGGATCCAAGAAAACCCCACCGTCCCACAGTGCCCCGCGTCCCAATGTGCCCCCGTTCCCCCTACTACTTTTTTTGCAAACAACACACCTAACGATGACAACAATGCAACAAAATCCAGTTACAAATCCTTTAGGAGTCATAAATGCAGTATAAGTCGCTTATACAACTCGTTTGAGGTGTATAACTAACATTTCAGGGGTTATTTACCTCGTTCTAAAGCCCTCGGTAAATAACCACCTGAAATGTTAGTTATACACCTCAAACGAGTTGTATAACCTATACTTAATTTATGCAAATGTCAGTTATAATCTCTTTTATGAGATGGTCACACCTCAAACTCGTTGTATAACCTATACTTAATTTATGCAAATGTCAGTTATAATCTCTTTTATGAGATGGTCACACCTCAAACTCGTTGTATAACCTATACTTAATTTATGCAAATGTCAGTTATAATCTCTTTATGAGATGGTCATCAAATTCATTGAGAATCTTTCTTCCGTGCAGACAGTCCCAGTTCTTGAATAACAGCCACCTTCGCAACCTCACACACGAGCACATGCTCATCCCAAAGGTGTAGATTGATGTAACTGGTATTACTACCCACGATGGAGTTATTCGATCTTGATAATACATTGTAATATTGTTGTTACATTGTTTTCTGATACAGTAGCCTATCCATACTCAATAGAAAAACGTTAGGCCTAATTTCACCAACAGAGTTGAGACCATGTTTCCACAAACCCTGATGGGATTGATAAGGAGGACAAGCCCAAAAACCAATGAGGATTTTTGTGAGATGAATTTTTAGAGTAAAGGTAAAGGCAAATGTACTTTTTTTTAATACGGGTAGCCAAGCTAAGTCAGTGACCTGTTTCCAGATGGGCCCATGGCGACTACAATTGGCGTCTGATGCGAATGACATTGTCGTGGAATAACAGCCTGGGTATTGAGCCTGGGTCCTCGCTTATGACCAAACAGTTTAAGTTGTTGCTTTCATCTCTGATATTGATAATCAGAATGAAGGATTTACCTGGAGTGATATTGAACTTCAGTAGCAGATTCTCTGTGTGTTTTGCAAAGTGTGAATAGTATCACCACATTTGACATTCCAAAGACTCCCCGAGTCCCCCTGTCAATCCCCCTATAATGCTATCCAGATTATAAAATGAGTCAGCCTTTCTTTTCTCATAAACCTTTATTGTTCAGTACTATACAAGAAAACTATGTACATTTTTGGTGTATAATTCCCTAACACAATATGTATTGTATCTCTACTCTAGTCTTCGTCACCCGAAGGAGCCAACTCAAATAGGAGTTGCAGAATTTCTGTGAATTTGTCTGAAAAAGAATAATGATAAGAGCAATAATTATTATATTCATAATAACAGGGTCACTGTAACTAGAGGCACTGAAGCAGTTTGGTCAATGATTTGAAATCAGTTATATATATCTTTGCCTTTGCGTTGTTTCGAGCATCTTCAAATTCATGTCTTTAGGTATCTTTAAGTCAGCAATTAAAAATTTTAGATAGGCCTCAGAATGTTTTTCGTACGGGTTCCAAGCATGGTGTGGAACAACCTGGTATATATAGGATCTACCGAAACTTTTTTTTTTAATTGATAAATAAAAAATAATTAATATTATTAAAAGAACTGTTGAAACGTATCATTAATGTATCTTCCTTACCTATGCCTGGTATCTTCCACTTGAAATGAACAAAAGGGAAATATAAAACAAGTCCAAACATGATGAAGCAGAAGGCGAAGAGATATTCAAACCTAGGTTCATCTATTATTGGCGCCACAATCAGGTATAGTGATGTCAGCAGGACTATTATGGGACAGATTATGGGAACCTGTGAAGATGAATGAGGAATTAATTCTTGAAACATTGGATGCAAAATGTAAAGGACACTTTGGAATGGCCAATAGATAATTTTTAGGGTTTGAAAACGTAATTTTGGGCTGTTTTCGAAATCTACTCAAATACTAGTAGACACTACCAAGACAGAATTTTCTAGGAAATAACTTTTTAGTGCTGAACATCTCCTGCAATTTCTATCTTATAAGTAAAGATGACTGAAAGAAAGGAGTAAAAAATTATTCATAACATTTTATGCGGCATATTTAATATACAGGATGGATATGATCAAATATCCCACAAAAGCCAGTGAGGTTCAGACAAAAAACCATGTATAATAGATACCATTTGGTTTACCGTTGTGACCATAATAGCTGACGAAATGGTGATGTAGCAATGTTTTGAGGATTTGATTGACCATTGTGGTTGCTAGGGAAATTCTTGGACCATTCAAAGAAAGTAGTGCTTCTCCAATTCAAATTTTTTTGTGGAGGTCTATTTTCCTTGTGAGATATCAATAAAACTTAACGGGAGTGTGGTTCGAATGAACCTCATTCACATCAGGTCCGCTGTATAATAAAGCTCGTCCTTCGGTCTTGAGTTGTATTCTTCTGCAACCTGACATTCATGACATGATCACATTGCTGTGATCCACACAGTCCACACTCTCATTAAATTTTACTATGGTCTTGAACATTGCCTTGTAACAGGGATGAAAATCCAATAAGCAGAATTTAAAAACTGCTCGAAAGAAAAAGGTAAGACTAACCTTAAATGGTCTCGGAACATCCTTCATTGTAAATCTCAAAATTATTACGCAAGCCATTGTAAGACCATAAAACGTCCAGACGGCAAAACTAAAGAAGTCGACTAGACTGCTTGTATTTCCTATGATTATGAGGATTAGAGTAAAAAGTGTCTGAAATATCAAGAAAATTGGATCGATTACAAATTTGATTTTCTAAAGTTGAATAAAGCAACGGAGGCACAGAATATATTATTCTCAACATATCAGAGGCTTTGGTGGTCCTCTGTCACTGCACCATTTCTGAGAAGTTTCGGCAGGAAAACCTGTACTTCTGTAGGAGTTATGCAGCTCCTGAGGTTTTACGCACTTCTGCAGGAAGCTTGCAGTTCTGACATTTATTACCGGAGTTCTGTACTAGTCTGCAGGATTTTTGCATCTCTGTTATTTTCTGCAGCTTTCTGCAACAAATCTGCAAAGTTCAGACCTCTTTGACCACTTCAGTGGTCCTCTGTCATTGCAGCATTTCTAAAAACTTTTTTCTGCAAATTGTACTTCTGTAGGAATTATGAAGTTCTGAAGATTTTATATAGGAAGCTCCCATCCCAATGGAAATCTAATTGTTTACCCCTTAGACTTACGGTAAGGCAGATGGCTGGGAGAGGAGAGAACTTCTTGGCTTGCACCATGCTCATCACTTCCATCATGTGCCCCTTCCTGGATGCCGCAAATGGGATTCTGAAATTTTTGACAGAAGTCATTGGGTGTTTTGCAGCCATCATTTGTAATGGTAGTTTTAATAAATATGATATTTTAGTCATTCAGAGATGACTGTGAGATTGCCATTTAATATTTGTCCTTTCATCTGTCAACTACATGTGTATGTATGTTTCAGAGTGTTCATGAGCCAAACAGATTAGGCTATTTAAAAATGCAATGCAGAAAATTTACAAAAAATTTCGAAAATATCAGTTCATACAGGGAATCCCTGTGAGTCAGGGATCTGTTTGGTCAGATTAGATGAGGTTGGCTTGTGGCGTCACGTCTGATGTGACAAAACAAGTTACCTGCTGCAAGCATAGAGATTTCCATTAAGTGCCCCAAGCGTTGACATCATAACAAATATGGACGGCAGCCACATGACAGAAGGCATAACTCCTTCTGCCCAAGTCTAAAATTGAAAAGCAGATTTCTGTAACATTCTCAACAAATCAAAAATTTAATTAATGTGAAAACAAGATGTGACATAAGCAGAAGACACATTCTTCAAAGAATACAAAGTAGGAGAACAAAGTCGGGTACAAAGTAGAAGTACTTACAATGACAACTGCAGGTGAAGCAAGAAGTTCTGCAGGAGTCATAACCACAAAATATGACAGATTCGTCAAAACAAACAATACAGACGTCACTAGAATTCCGATAATGGCCGACAAGGGCAAGTTTCTGAGACAAACGAGAGAGATCATGAAAACATAAATCATATTACAAAATTATGTATTCTTATGTACATATACTATGTACACATGTATCAGTCAATGGACGTTCATTGTTAGGGCGATGAGTGACCATCATGAGTCACTTTTCAAAATCAAGACACACGGAACAAAATACATATTATTAAAACACAAGAAACATTATTTTGGAATACCTGGACGGGTTTATAATTTCCTCAGTGATGTAGGTCACATTGTCCCTGAAATTGAGAAAACAGTGAATTTGTATTAAAAATTAATTTTTGGGTAAAATTTTAGACCCAATAACAGTTTCCAAAAAGAAGTGCTGGAAAGGAGTCAACTGACACAATTGCAGAAGAAAAAAGGAATATTGTGAAAGGTCTTTTTAGAAAGTGACTCACCAACCATCATAGGCCCACATCCCGTAGTACAATCCTATTGCAATTTGCCCAACATTGTTATTTGTTCCTTCAAAGGCATTTTCAAAATTCTTGGTTTCTCCTGTAAATGGTACAATGAAAAGACAATAATGAAACATGCAATGAATTATTGAAAACACAGATGCATGGATGATCGGTGCTCAAAGTTTAGTATTTTTGCATTTTTAGGCTGATTTAGATAGATACAAAAATGACCGGTAAATGAGGAAACAAACTGAATATGTGAAGCCTACATACTTCTCTACCAAGCTCCTCTTAACTATGGCTCGAAATGCAAATCACTGACCTTGCCCAATTTTCACTAATCCCCCGATGATGATGATGGAAAGAGATAGAACTTTGCAGCTCGTAAAAAAGATTTGCATTCTTGCGGCAAAGCTTATATGGGCAATATTGAAGAAGGAAAAAAGTACTGAAAAAGAAAAAGAGTTGATATTTGTAAAAAAAATTATGGATAAAGAAATGGATTAAAAAGAAAGAAGGACCTGAGAATAAATTGTAGGGGAGAGCGGGGCACAGTGAGACGGCAGGCACAGTGAGACAAAGCCCGTAGCATCTACCTGGAACTGTTTACAGATCAACCCTTTTTTGTATAGTACAAAAATTAAGTAAGTGAGAGACTGTCCTATATCTTGAATTCTTACGCAGCATATCGAGAGTGGAATTTCAATATTTTTGTTTTTAGCCTGTAAAAGTAAATAATTTTGCTAAACGACTCTTTGTTATAATTCTCAAGAAAAATGGTATAATGCAAAGCAATTGCCCGGGATTCAAACCTTGGTTGTTTGTCTTAGTTTATTGAGATGACGAACCACAATGCAGGCATCCGGTCCGCAGGATTAAGAAATTTTATAAACAGAGCTGCGTGGGGCACAGTGAGACAGTTTGAAGCAGGGCACAGTGAGACAGTTTGAAGCAGGGCACAGTGAGACATCACAAAATACACTAGAAAAGACCTGAATGTGCCCCAGGGCTCCATTCTTGGTCCTTTATTATTTTTGTTATATATCAACGACTTGCAATACGTCTCAAATCTTGTCTGTCCCATAATGTATGCTGATGACACCAATTTATTCATCTCTGGTAACAATCTCAGTGAGCTGACTAACTTGTTAAATAATGAATTATGCAAGTATATGATCTGGATGAATTCCAACAAACTTTCAGTAAATATCAGCAAGACAAATTATATGATATTCAGAAACAAAAGAACAAAACTAGATACCGATTCAAACAAGTTGTATCTGGATGGCACTGAAATTGAAAGAGTTTCTTCAATCAAATTTCTTGGTGTGATTCTCGATGAGACTTTGTCATGGATACCCCATATTAATCATTTAAAAACTAAGATTGCTAAAGGTATTGGGATAATTTCCCGAGCTAGGAAGTACTTAAATCCTTCTACACTGGTATCGCTCTATTATAGCTTTATCTACCCTTATCTGATCTACTGTGTCGAAGTTTGGGGATGTGCTAGTAAAACTTACCTGACACCTATTGTAAAAATCCAGCGCAAAGCTCTCCGTATTATTCTCTCACTCCCTTTTACTGCCGATTTACAAAATCTTTTAAGGAAACTGAAATTCTACCTTTTCAGCAATTATTTTATTGTTTTATTGGTCTCTTTGTTTTCAAGTACAAAAAAGGAATGCTACCATCAGTTTTTGAAAACCTCTTTCATTTACCACAGCATGAATATCTAACCAGAGGTCGTTTCAAACCAAACATACCCCAGTGTCACACTTCTTTTTCACAAAAGCGTATTCGGTATATAGGAGTAAAATTTAATAATAATCTTCCGACCAATATTGAATGGAACAGCAGCTATCATGCTTTTAAACGAAATCTTAAGAAATCACTCCTAACAAATCCTATAAATATCATCTTAATATAAATAGTCCATACACTCCTCCAATTTCATTCTTTCTCCTGTTTTGTAAAATGAATCAACTCTTGCACCCTGACTGCTTAATGAAATATGCTTACCTTTCTTTGGTATCAAGCCACATTGATGTTCAACTTGGATCGCTATATATAGGAATTATCTCTCTGATTACACATTTGATTACATTTACTATGAAACACGGTTTGGGATTTAATATCCCGGTACCCTGTGAATTTCATTAAATATGCTCTGGAGTTTTCTGTTATCGATTGTATTTGTGAAAAGAAATATTGAAATACAGTTCTGGGATTTAATATCTCAGTACTCTGTGACTCTCATCAAAAATACAATTTTACACTTTCACCTTTATATTTCATGTTTTTGAATTTTACTGCACATGGAATCTGACAACAGAGTTCTGGCATGTTTCACCATGTTTTACTTGAGGCTGCTCATCTCATGTCATCTCATTTTCATCCCTCCTTCATCTTGGTGAGCTCTCAAATAACTCTTAATGAGTTCGAGAGCCACCAACTATTACTGTTTCAATTTGTATATTGTTTTCTGTGACGAAATAAAGACCATGTCATTCAAAAAAAAAAATGTAATGCACGGCTCACAATTCACTATTAAAAACAAAATACCTGCTATAAACTACTGATTTTAGTGAGTAATATCCACAGGGAAGCGTCAAAGAAGAATTTTGATTAGGATGTAACAGGTGCGGCAGGTTAAATAAGTCGTGTATGTGTCCCATGCGATGAAGTTTCAAAACATGCTCAAAAATGACCAAAAAAATCACCTAGCCAGCTGCTTTTATAAGAGTACAGTAGTTTCTGATGCAGCAATTGATAGAACAATTCCGCAGGTCCTGATGATTGGCGGTTATGACAGCAGATGCCCTGTCTCACTGTGCCCCGCCTGCTGTCTCACTGTGCCCGCCCACGGGGCACAGTGAGACACTTCACGAGCACGGACATAACTCAAAATTTCTCCAAACCTGTAAAAGGTAGGAACCTCAAACTGTGTGACAATATACCCAACTTCATTATCTATAACAACGACCTGATCTCATTTAACTCATTGCTGCCAACATTTTGGAAGACTTGAAAATAAAAAAAGTGTCTCACTGTGCCCCGCTCTCCCCTATCGCGAATCGAGCAATATATTGATATATAATTATTGTTTTAATATTATCTTAAGTATTATTAAAACGACTTATAATTTATAGTAATCAAAAGTAAACAAGACTGAGTTATAGCAGTTTCTTCTTCTTCTTTTCACGTTGTGCTGGTATACCTCGGATTGCCGCGTAGCTCAACCTAATTTTTTAGGGGGCTGCACTTGTACCAGGTTCAATCTACTGTGTTGGTGATCGCCGTACACTGTATGTCAGTTGCGTTTGGTTTGTAATTTAATTGTCTGATACGATAATTATAAATAATGGAACTGCTCCAATAGCCTATACTTGTATAACTTACACAAAAGAGCCACAGCACAGATCTTGTTAACACTTGAATGAGGGGTTCCACAGTCGTCATCTATTATCAACAAAATAAGATATTCAGCAGCTGTCAGAGCCAAGATGGCCATTGCTGAAGTTTTTATCATAAGTGTTTGGGTCCATGAATAGAGATAAGCCACTGGGGGGCCTATTCCTCTGTACAGGTAAGGATAAGCGCCACCTGATTTTGGTATTAGGGTGCCCAGTTCCACAACTGATAGAGAAGCTGAAAGGAGAGATTGTTATTCATTTAAGGTCATATTGGGAAATTTCACAAAAGAACAACACACTAAAAGTTCAGTTATTGTCAAAATATAACATTGGTTCATCTGTTTTGGAAAAAAGTTTTTTTGTGATCGCGGACACCTAATAACAGAATGTTTGATTCGTGTATGTAAATTCTTAAAAATTGTAGGTACACAATTCTCTTACTAGCGATGAAACTCTTTCTGCAGAGAGAAAAATCTTTTGATGTCCATCTCTTTGTCAGGTGCAGTGTATTACAGAGAATGTTATCCTTGATTTATCATGAGCCTGTTACCATGATATATTTATCGATCATGTTTTATTCACCTCTGGAAACTAGATTGTACCTCAGCGATTCTGAGAGGTTTGTTCTTAGCATGGTATGGTATGTTAATTTTGGAGAATGTACAAATCTCAATTTCTTTGTAGCTAATATTATAGGTAATCAGGTGTTCACTATCTATATATCTGAGGTGATCAGTAAGACTAATTCTTTAGAGGCGAAAATATTTATGATACCCATTGTTGATTTTAGAATATCACTGCTCCAGATTTTACTCAAGGTTAAATTGTGGGATGTTACAATTATCAACAGTTTTAAAAGAATGGATAGCTGAATGATAGTCATGTAAAATGAATATGGGACCATGGTACATTCATTTAACTTACCTAAGACCGCGATGACGCCACAAACGCTCCACATAATAAGACTGAGACCGACTGACCCTCCACCTTCAGCTACCCCAGTGGGGGCTATGAATATTCCTGAGCCTATGTGAGGGAGAGAAAAGACTGAATTTACCACAATATTTCATTCACTAAATGTTGTATTATTACCAATGTTGTTGACAATCTGATTTATCAGTAACAGGAATGGATAATCAGAATAATCTATCGGGTTACTGTATAATTTATCCAGACAAAAACTATCATACTCGTTGACTATCAAGTCGTTGTATGGATCACCTTCATCCTAAGTTATTTCAGTGTCTATTCCATTCTCTACTCACCAATAATATTTCCAATGGCAAACCCTATTCCTCCAAGCAGACCGATTCTTTTCTTTAAATTCACTTTAGTCGGTTCAATGATGACATTGTCATATTCATTCTTATCACGTGGTCCATCTTGAGGTGATTTAGGGTTCCTGTGAGTCAATTCAGTTGGTTCTAGGACTACACCATTGCTATTGATGTTAGCTGCAAATTAATGATTTTTTTTAGAGTAGAGCCCGGAGTCACTGAGTTCAGGCATCATGACTTGACTTGGGTGCTCGGTGACTTGACTTTAAGGACTTTCATGACTTGGCCATTCACTGTGACTTGACTGTTTCATGACTTGACTTCACCAACTTCGGCAACTTACGTCAAAATTTTGTTTTTCAAAGTTGCAGATCGAACATTGAAAAAAATCATAGTATTCGTCAACCAAACAATTCTAAAGAATAAAAACTAAGATTCCTTTTCTGATTTTTGTTAAATTTTGCTGAATTATAGGCCTGTAGGCTTATAGTGGACCAGCCAAGACATGATTCTGTACTGGTAGAGGCATTTTTTGTTAATGCAAGGAAACCATGCCAGTTAGATAGGTCATAGGTTAGAGAAAAAGATTAGGGTGGATGCCACCATCACATTTGCATATTTATGTTAATTAGAGCTCGTTAAGGTCAAAACGGAGAAATTTCAGGTTTTTACCAATTTTTCAATGTTAAAATAAATTCAATTGAACTTATGAAGACAGAATTGATAGCTGAAGGTCATAATTGATACTTAAGCAAAAAGAAAAAAAATTGTTAAAATAAAACTCATAATTAATGCCTTAATTAAGGTTTTTAGGTCATTTCTAGGTCAAATACGTTTAACTTAGAACGCACCCTTTTTTAAAATGTCAGACGAATATTTAGCAAAGCAAAATGACAACAAATAGCACAAGCTTAGGCCAGAACTATACCTCAAAGTGATGAACTTTGCTATTTGATACTTAATTAATTGACTCATGGCGAACTTAACTTTGCACTCACAGAAGTTGCCAAAGTCAACAATTGATATTTTGGATGCTCCCTGACTAACAGGCCAAAGTAATTCTCATTAGTTCCAATATACCTACATGTACTCATGACCAAACTGATTAATTAGAGTTTTTTTTATTCAATATTGATTAATGTTGCAGTTGCAGATAAAAGGTTTTAATATACAGTTTTCCCAAAACATGGATTTGTTGGCGGACTTCTCAGCCAAAGATTTAGTTGGGAAAATTAGAGAGGTCCCTCTGCACCCACATTAATTGTAATGGGACCAAGTTATTTTGGTACTCTGATAATGGCAGGTTGGGAATGAGTTATCCAGTGATCAAGAAAGGTGGAATTGAAAAAACATGAGAGAGTTTCGCGTTTCAGAAGAGATTTTTGACACTGAGAGCAACATTTATTTAGCGTTTGGAGGGTTGACAGTTGTAGTAACATGAAAACAAAGATGCCAAATGAAAGATGTCATTATGAGCTATCCATCCATATCCATTTTGGTGTGTTAAGAATGCTTAATATAGTGATTAGGATAGGTGGGATTGAAAATACATTGGAGAATTTTGTGCTTCCGAGGAGATTTTTGCAACTGACCGCAACATTTATTTAGCTTTTAGAGGGTTTACAGTTGTAGGAACAAGGAACCAAGGTGCCAAATGAAGGCTTACATAAAGGTCTGTCCATCCACATTTGTTTTGTTGGGTTAGGAATGATTTATAAGGTGATTAGGACAGGTGGATTTGAAAATACATGGGAGAATTTTGTGTCTCCGAGGAGATTTTTGACACTGACCGAGGAGATTTTTGACACTGACCGCAACATTTATTTAGCTTTTGGTTGGTTAGGAATTAGTTATCTCGTGATTGTCATGTGATCTCTAGATTGGCAAGATGAGAACAAATTGATTTTTCCATTTTCTCAATGTGAATATTAATGATGCTGGTAGGACAATAAATTGGAATTGTTAAGGATAATGATATCAAAATTAACATGATATAATTCCATCAGAAAAATGTGTATAACAGTCCCGTTGAACAATGAATCATTAAGACTGTGAACATAGTAGTTGAATAGCCATATCATTTTCCAGGCTTTTGCAATTGTTGATCATCTACTTAGCTTGTACGCATGGGGAACCCATATATTGTAGTACATATAAATCTTGTAATTTTCATAAAAACTATGGCAAAAACATATAAGATCACACATAAATACATTGTAGTTCCTAAACCAAGTAACTGATTAAATTTCAGTGATTTTTCTTCCTCGTGATGCTTGGACTGCTTGACGACCTTTGCTAATTGCAAAACTGTAATTATTGCCTAATTAATGATTTAAAGGGTACTGATATGGTCAAAAGTGTGAAAGCCAAACCCCTCAGATCCTTTTGAAGCTATTCTGTGTACCATGGGCAACATTAACACTACTGAAAGAGAAAAAACATGTATTTTCAGTAATTTTTCCTTAATGACCTTTAACGACCCCTAATTGACCTTAAAATTAAAAATTGACGCTGGCATCCACCCCTACCTTTAATCCCTTCCCCCATAGCCCACTTCTACCATGGTTGCCAAGTATTAACAAGAAATGCCGGAAAAAATTTTTCTAGAGGCTTTTTTGGACTTTGGCTGGTCCACTATTATATGGATCCCAAAATGTGAGAATTTGTAGCTTATAGGCATTACTCCTGGCTGCGTCAGCAGACTTCGACTGAGTCTACCTTGTTTTAAAAAATCTGTGGCTGAAGAAAAGTTGTTTCACCAGAAGAAGTACATGTAGGCTACATGGTTTCTCAATCATGTTTTTAGAAAATCTTTTGTAACAGTTTTACTGTTTAGGTTCTTTGGATGACATCAGAAACAATTTGAGTGGAGTTTGAGCCACTTATAAAGATTTATTTGAAAGCCAATACTTCAATTTGTTTAAAAGAGGGGTTTGTGTACTGGCTCGGACAAAAATGAAGCAGTAAAGCTACAAATGCTCAGGTATAATGTGAAAAATATGCAAGTCCACAAACTGATAAACTTAAAATTATAGAAAATGGAAAAGATGTCTTCGAGATATTCAAGTTTTCATGAAGGAGGACTTACTTTTGCTGAAGTGTTTATGTTGGTTTAATCTTTGGTTGAACTGTTTATGTTAGTTGAATCTTGACATTTTACTGACAGTGTATCGAGAATTATAAATACATTTAGTAATAATATTCATCAATTGAACTCAATCCTTTTCTGTCATCAGTTGAAGTTTAATATATGTCTATTGTTTGTACTAAGTATAGGCTTACCTCAGATCCAAATTACTTGTTAATTGCAATTATCATTGACACCTTTAGCTCCCTCCCCCTTCCCTGCTCATTAGGCCTAATAGCAATTAGCAAAACTCAGGGTGAAAAAAAAGGTCAAGAACCTACAGAATTGCAATTATCAATTTTGGACAGCTTCTGCAATCAACTGTTAATTGTAGAAGCAGTCCAATGAGGCTATTGACGGCGGCGGCTTGATATTGCAATGGCAGTGGCGACTTTGACAGATCATGGCTTGACTTGACTTGAGGTTGATATGACTGACGGCGACTTAATATGGCGGCGGCTCCGGGCTCTATTTTAGAGTAAACATCAAATTTGATCAAATTGTCATTATGTTTGATTATTCTATTAATATGTAAATTGATAAGTGTAAAATCACAATTATATCAACAGGCTCCAGCCACACAATTAACAACCTCAAGAAAACATTTTAAAAATAATCGAAATTATACACTACATTATCAACATACATTGAATTGTGACATCAAGAAAATAATATCTCGTTAATACCAAATGATCATATACATATATATATATATATAGACCCATATATATATTATGACATCACATTAACCTCAATATTTAAACCTATTATTTAAAGCCCATTTCATGCGTAAGAGACTAAAATCAAAATCAAAGAATAAAGGATTTGTTTTTATATGAGAGATAAAATGATCTTGTAGTGTCAATATATATATAAATAATCCTGTTCCTGATCTTTTTATATAGACCTATTGTTGTTGTTGTTAGATGTTTATTTAAGAACAACAACAATAGGTCTATATAAATAGGTCTATTAATAAACACATATTTGTGTAGAGATGATATACCATGTATAAGCTAAGCCTACATTAATTATTCTTCAAAAATTGTTTCGCAGGAAGACTAGTCCAGGAGCCAAGCCCTAAAAACTTGCATATTTGAGGAGTTTGATTACAAAAAATATATACAGGCTGAATTTGGTCTTAATTGATAGAGGAGACCCAGACCCTTCCAATTCTGGAGAAATTTTACCACCTTCAACGTCAAGTTTTTTTGCTATTTTCGTTTCCGTGGCAACCATCTCACAAAAATCCAGGTACCAAAGTTAACAACATTTTCCTCCGTAAGTTTTTTCCTATTTTAAGGAATCATTTCATTTTTTCAGAATATTGTCATCACCAATAAGCCTTTCAAAAAAAGTCATTATCAAGATCAATACTTTTATTTTCTTGTTGCTATGGAAACAAAACAAGCAAAAAATGCATTTTTTTATAGAAATGACTTTAAAAAGTTTCTTATGCCTGCAAACCTAAGGTATAAAAACACACACTTGGGCAGTCTTGTGAAAGAGCAACTTCATACCAATCAATTTCAATATAGTTTTCAGAAATAAACGTGGAAGTTTAACAGGAGGACTAACAGAATCAGTTTTTCTGAAAATCGTAAAATAACACCGAAAATCGGAAAAATCAACAGATTGAAATGGAACAAGTTTTTTTCGGATATATCTCAAATGTTTGTATATTCTTACAATGTTACAGTTGTCACAGGGGATATAGTGATTTATAGAGTCGATGTCGCTATGCAAATAAACAATATATTCTCACCTTAGCAACCAGACTTACCGAGTCAATATTCTGCACATTATTTTGACAAAATTCAATTTTCGGTTATCTATTCACCCAATAAAAGCTCATGGTAGGTTGGCAAATATAATTGAGAGTACAATAACTATGTTAAAGAGACTGTTGCCATGGCAACAGAGCAAGCAAATTACATTTAAAACAATAGTTGGCAAAGTATCAACACATGAACCAAAATACCTGCGACTGGACAGAAGAGCATGAAATCTTCAAGTGATCTTCCTGTCCACATACGATATCATGCAATACATCAGTTAAAAACATTGTTTCTAAAGGGGTTAATGTGAACATTTGGTTGCTATAGTAATGAGAGGAGCAAGATAAACATAGAATGGTAGCATTGATTTGCTTAACAACTTCCAAAATTCCGTTGGATGATGGAAAAAATAACAAAAACCAAAAAAGTCATGTTTTTCATCATGACCCACTCTCATAGATTGGTTGTCACAAAAAAGTAATAGTTGTCATGGCAACAATTTATGAGAAAAATGTATCATACAATTAAATTCCATTTCCTCAGTCTAGGTAACATTGATGCATATTGCCATATATGCAATACAGGTGACCATGTATGAAAAGTGTAGTGTTGCTGGGTAATAGACTCTAACAGGTCCTATGATCCAGTTATTGTTGGGAGTCGCACCACTTGGAGTGCCCCCCCCTCCACAGGCCAGTGTGGCCAATGCCACTGTCCCCTAGTGAGGGTCAAGTCAATAAGTGGGCCTGCACCCCCTGATCTATCTCTCTCTGACCCTGGTCTCCAGTGCTCATGCATGGGAGTTCTGGAGGGACTTCACCTGGCCTTATGAATGATACATCTCTTGTTGGTCTTAGTCCTGGAGGTGAATGGTTTGAGAGGTTGTAGCTATTGGTTGAGGCTTGATCTCCTGACAGTCTCTGTTGCTATTGTGTGAAGGCCACTTTCTCTTGGAACAGTCTTTGGGGCTACTTTTGAGACCTGCTGCATTGAGGCAGTCTCAGTTGCCACTGAGTGAGTCTGGCTTCTCATGGAGCATTTTCTGGATATCACATTGTTTGACGTTGTGTGTATATGTTTGGTACAACCTTGGGGTCTTATTCTGTTGGTGAATAAACCATTTGAATTACAGTCTGTTGTTGATCTTTTGTTGGACTAGACTAATGGTCTCAGAACCTTTTAATCTATGGTGAACTTGGCAATATACTGAGCAAGAACCATTACAGATTTGGCGCCCTGATAATTATGGGACCATTCTGAAAGTCAGTCCACAATTGATCTGAGGTGATTTTGATAGATTGTGTCTTTTCTTTGACCAATTTATTGCTGATGTGTTAAGTCCGAAATTGACTAACACTAGAGATTTGCATTGAAGCATTGATGTTACTAGCGAATTGTCTTGATGACATATAATGGTCATGTATGAATATACACTGGCTAAATTTTGTCTTTTTAAAGACAACTCTAGTATATGTTTAGTCTGGCATTGGACTAACATGCGGGTTTGCTGTACTAAAGCATTGACTTGACTTTTAAATTGTCTTGATATGACATTTAATTGTTTTTGTGTATTCTGAATATACTGGATGGGTTCTGTCTTTTTAAAGAAAAATCTATTTTGTCATGTCATGTCTGACATTGGACTTACATGAGGATTTGCTGTACTGAAGCATTAACATGACTTAAATTGTCTTGATTTGACATTTTTGTTTTGTGTATATACTGATCGTGTCATTGGACTAACATTAAGTCAGTTGTCTTGAAAGCATTGACATTGGCAATTATTTGTCATCGCATGTTTATTCAGCATATACGAGAGGCGTTCAGAAAGTTCATGGCTTTTTGGACACGGACACTTATAGGCCTATTCAATCTTGAACTATGACATTTTTAGAGGGCAAAATTCAGCAATTTTGGAATAGATTTACAAAATTCTGGACAATTTGGACATTTTCAAGTCATTCTGTGGTTGCCGTGGAAACAGAAAGTGCAGCTGGGTGGTGCAGGTAATACGGAGATCAGGAAAGCCAATAAATTGTGGCTGAGAGAAACCTTGCTCTATCACTTGTATCAGTCAGAATGACAATAATTGACACAAGAAATATGATATTAGCTTTTATAAACACTCGCAAGTACATCAAAAGCATTTGAATATCTGAAATTGTCTAAATTAATTTGAATATGTGGGGTGCCCCACCCTTGGTGTATCCCCCGGGGATGCCCCACCTTTGGGGTAACCCCCATGCCCCCAACCTTTGATATCCTGGGGATGCCCCAACCTTGGGGTATCCCGTGGGGTGGCCCCACCCGGGAATCCCGTAGGGGTGCCCCCGGGGTGCCCCAAACCTTGGGAAATTCCAGGGTTTTCCCCATCCTTGGGGTCTCCTCTTGATGTACCCCCACCCTTAGGGTATTCCCCATGGTACCCCCACCCTTTGCGTATCCCGCGGGGGTGCGGGGTATCCCAGAGGCGTGCCGGGTAATCTCCCTTGGTTGCACCACCATTTGGGGCATCCCCGAGGGTGCTTACCCTTGGCGGTATCCCCCGGGGTGCCCGAAACTTAGTGGGAATCCCATGGGGGGTGCCCCCAACCTTGGGGTATCCCTGGGGGTTGCCCCACCCTTGGAGTGTCCCTGGGGGTGCCCCCACCCGTGGGTATCCTCCAGGGTGCCAATCCTGGGGGTATCACTGGGGGTGCCCCTCCCTTGGGTATCCCCAGGGGTGCCCCCAAGGAGTGCAGCCAGCCTTGGGGTATGGCCGGGCTTGCCCCCATCCTTTGGGTATCCCCCGGGGTGCCCCAACCTTGGAGTATGCCCTGGGGTGCCCCACCCTTTGGGATATCCCCAAAGGGTGCCCAAACCCTTTGGATATCCCCGGGAGTGCCCCAAACCTTGAGGTATCCCCCTGGGGTGCTCCAACCCTTTAGGTATCCCCGGGAGTGTCCCAACCCTTTGGGTATCCCCTGGGGGTGCCCCCACCCTTGGGGTATCCCCTGGGGTGCCTTACCGTTTGTATCCTCTGGGGTGCCCCCACCCTTTTTGTATCCCCAGGAGAGCGCTCAACCTTGGGTTATCCCCGGGGTTGCCCCATCCAAGTTATTTCAAATTGCAAGTTGTTTTGTCATCCAAAGTGCTATAGTGAAGTTTATAGTTACGAGAATGTCACAAAATTGTGAGAACTTCATCCTCACAATGACTGCTTATGGTTTCTTAGGGTAATACATTATTGAAAGTTATCACTGGGAAACTACAATCCATTATGACATAATTAGTGGATTATTAGGTTTCCTGTTGTTTTCTTATCAAAAAAGTGATGTAACCCTGGAATACTTGGGCAAATTAGCCAAAAATCAGGTAATATAATTTTAGATCATTTTGTTTGTCACACAAGACTACTAAGTAGCGCACCCCTTAGTAGTCACAGGGTTGAGTTAAGGCAAATTTCCTAGTTTGAGTTTTTAGGCTAGCAGCCCCTAGGCTTTAATGACCACGTAACAATAATAGTCTTACAACTTAATGAATCGCTTATTCTTCCAAGATTAGATGACATTCCATGGGCCACCAGTTTCACTATAAAACCATTTATATACGTATAATATTGAGATTAAAGGTCCATTGTCTTTGTTTTGTACCAATGGACAGATGGACCGATTCCAACAAATTGCCACTGAATGTTCATAATTGTAAGGAGACAAAGAAGACTTTCTCTAGAGTCACCTCCTTGAGTCCCTTCGGTTACCCTCTTCTCACTCTGAATGTCTTTCCTCCACATCTTCTACATCTCCATCACTCCATCCTATGCTTCCCTCTTAATCTCTCATCCTTGTCCTACCATAGCCTCCACTTGAGAGGGAGAAGGGGACACTGTGGAAAGAAGGAGACCAGAGGGGCCAAGAGAGGGAGGAGGATGGAAGTGTTACTGTGTATGTCTACTTGACAGCTTTTTTTTCACATAAGGAATACACTGCCGGTCAAAAGTTTGGAAACAGTATGTTGCTGGCCATTCGATCAGTGCTACACACATCTGCCTGTGAATGCATGGATTATTATCCTATCAGAAGAAAATAATCATAATAAGAAGTGGGATTGTGTAGGCAGTTTCTGTATGAGACAACGCAATTTCCTCAAAAATACGGATGGGTACAAACAAGTGGACACACATCAGTCCAGATAATAACAATGGCCAAGGCTTTCTCTCTTTGACACACCCCTATTTTTAGAGCAACCTTAGAAACTTAACGCAATTTTCACAAATTTAACTCTATTAATCCTCTTTACATTGATGTGGGTCTATTCCCAGAGCAGATTAGTGTAAAACTAATGCAATAGAGCAGCCTTCTTTTTCCTAACATCTGACCACCAGTGTACCTTTGATGAAGTGCAGGATGATCCAACAAGTATTTCAATTTTTTTGGCCAGATGATACACCCTTAATTAATGTCAATTAGTGACCTTTTGGCCTCTGATGACTTACTTAATTTGCCTATTGGTCATATATAGACATATATTTGTAGAACTTAAAAATTCTGATCGTTCTGCGGAGTAAATTGTCGACAATGGTTAATTTTGTGACCTTTTGACCAACTTAATTTGTATATTGGTCATACCTGACCTACATTTATAGAACTCACAATTCATATCATTTTGAGTGGTAATTTGGTAGTCCAGAGGTTTGGGAGCTACAGCAATTTTTGTTTCTGCCGCCCCATAATTTTTGTGATAGAATCTGACTCGGTCTTCCGTATTTAAGGGCCAATTAATAGCACTAAGCTGTTGCCTCAATCTTGGCTTCAAAGTTTTTTTATAGTCTATGGGTATATGTATTTCAGAAAAACGCAGTGATATTTTACCACCCCATGGGGTAACGATACCTGGTCTGTATCATGGACTAATACATGTAGTCAGTCACATGACTTTTTAAAAAGCAAAAGAAGTAGGTGACATTGCACAAGCCTATTGTCCCATAAAACCATGCTGTGCAATACAAATAGGAGTTAATGTTATTAGCATTTAAACTGCACCTTCTTCGAATTTGTAACCATGGTTACTATTAAGACCCAATCCTTGTCTTGTTCAGAAGTAACAATATGCTTCTTATTTATTTTAAGCATCAATGAATTTGACACCCGCTTGAAATTCTAAGATTGATTTCATGCACAAGAATGCCACCTTCATGTTTAATATGTTACTCTCATTACCATGGCAACAACGTGAACAAATTCACCCCTTTAGAAACGCTGGTTTTAATTGATCTATTGTATGATGTCATGTGCGCAGGAAATCACTTGAAGATTTCATGTTCTTCTGTCCAGTCGCAGGTACTTGGGTTCAAGTGTTGATACTTTGCCAACTATTGTTTTAAATGTAATTTGTTTGCTCTGTTGCCATGGCAACAATATCTTTTACATAATTATTGTACTCTCAATTATATTTGCCAACCTACCATGAGCTTTTATTGGGTGAATAGATAACCGAAAATTGTATTTTGTCAAAATAATGTAGAGAATATTGACTCGCTAAGTCTGGTTGCTAGGGTGAGAATATATTGTTTATTTCCATAGCGACATCAACTCTATAAATCACTATATCCCCTGTGACTACTGTAACATTGTAAGAATATACAAACATTTGAGATATATCCAAAAAAACCTTGTTCCATTTCAATCTGTTGTTTTTTCCGATTTTCGGTGTTATTTTACGATTTTTAGAAAAAACTAAATCTGTTAGTCCTCCTGTTAAACTTCCACATATATTTCTGAAAACTATATTGAAATTGATTGGTATGAAGTTGCTCTTTCACAAGACTGCCCAAGTGTGTGTTTTTATACCTTAGGTTTGCAGGCATAAGAAACTTTTTAAAGTCATTTCTATAAAAAAATGCATTTTTTGCTTGTTTTGTTTCCATAGCAACAAGAAAATAAAAGTATTGATCTTGATAATGACTTTTTTTGAAAGGCTTATTGGTGATGACAATATTCTGAAAAAATGAAATGATTCCTTAAAATAGGAAAAAACTTACGGAGGAAAATGTTGTTAACTTTGGTACCTGGATTTTTGTGAGATGGTTGCCACGGAAACGAAAATAGCAAAAAAACTTGACGTTGAAGGTGGTAAAATTTCTCCAGAATTGGAAGCGTCTGGGTCTCCTCTATCAAATAAGACCAAATTCAGCCTGTATATATTTTTTGTAATCAAAACTTGTGCTGGAGGCCCTTGGCTCCTGGACTAGACTGAGTATGTTATTGCCTGCGGCCCGCAGGTGTGAAAGTAGCAGGACTGAATGCCTATTATGGAGTTGTGAAAGACTATTAATTTATTTACAGTTTTTCTCTTGATGTATCAGCTGGGGTCTTCTTGCATTGATTAATTCCCTACATTTACTGTCTGACACTCCTGAAAAATTGCTATGCAACAATTTTGGGGTGTGGGAGCTGAATCCCTCGTCCTACAGCCTCCTGTACTGGTCTATGTTTCCTCAATCAGATAATCTTGTAAATGTCAATCACTGTTTTCTTTAACTTATTGTGTCACATTTGGCTTATCCCTTCACTATGATGATAAGCAAATCGGTGGTCTAATATCCTCCTTTTTATGCAACATGCAAGTGAAATTTACAGTTTTTTTATAACAATGCCAAATGACATTTTGGAAAAATATTAAGTTCCAAAAAGTTTCATTTTAGACTAATTTGTACTTCAAAAGATGTGATCATTATTACAGAAAATACCTACTTTTCTCCAGTTCCATTTTGTCTGATCCAGTGAAAGTTGCGAAATCAAAACAGTGAGTTAACGATGATCTTATTATAAAGATAAGATATACTGACTGATCTGAGATAGAGGATTTAGGAGTTAGTAAATGAAACAAAATGACAATGGGTGTTTTATCGATAGCATTAAAAATCAAACATTAGCATTAAAGTGCTTTATGAACTTTTAAACCCTTCATAATTGAGTGATGTTGAGGAAAGGTCAATGATAATTTAACACAAATGTAGATCTGTAGCTATGACATGCAAGATGATTCATGTTTAGTGGAGAGGTTAGGATTGGGTTTTACTTATTGTAGTTCTAAAGGGATATTGGAACCTCATCAATGCAAAAAAAAAGATGGGACTGGCAAAGACATAACTGATGCTCTCAAACAATGGCAATACTCATATTTTGTATTTCTCCAACTGCAAGGCCAATGTTTTGCAACTGCATTGTAACAGAAATTTAATTGTGGCACTGGTTGGCATAGTATCAGACATTTTGACCTTGTGAGTTGTTTTATATTTCAGATGTATACACATTTTACTAAGCTAGTGACATAATACAGTCTTGTAAATCTTCAGCAATTACCTGAAAGCAATAAACATTTTTTACCCATGCAGATATTTTGACCTTAGTGGATATTTATGACCTCAGAGAGTTTATAGACAATCAAAAAAACCTAGGGTGCTTCAGTTTCTTATCCTCTTCTCAAGTCCTTGCGCGCTACAATATAACCTTGCACGCGCGTGAAAGATTTACTCAGGAACAAACTCAATGTAGTGTTGTTGGAAACATAGGCGTATGATGCGCGCAATTTTGGCGAGGGCCAAGCGACATTTGCCCGAATTTCAAGATCTAGATTTACTATTCAAAATGGAATTGCCTGGCAATCATTAATTTTCAATAGGGTTTATTTAGTCATCTGCACGAATTTTTTAGCCTTTTTGTCCGAATCTTACTGTTCCCCAAACTTCTTTGGTGGCGACCGCCCCCGCCCCTACCCCCCTCCCATACGCCTATGATTGGGAAAGGTGAAGCCAGTTCATTTGCCCAGTTCCTTTTGACCTTCTTCTGAGTTACGTACAGAGATCTTCGTTTGCACAGCAAAATAAGTCTCTGTCATTTGTAATGAAAAAAACATGGTGAAACTTATTAATAGACGGGACAGAGCCACCGGCTCTTATGGTCTCGTCCCTTATGGCTATCAGGCGAGTGGAGTGCTCCAAATGGTTCAATCAAAAAAAGTGATTCAGACATCCCATAATATGATCCTGGAACTTTTTTCTCATCACGCGTGACTACAACGTCACTACCTTCTTCTTCTTCTGTTTGATATTCCTCCAAAAAAAAAAATGTCCGAAAAAAAACAACTTTTCGCCAAAAAAAAAAAATTTCCGAAAAAATTAATTGTCCGAAAAAAAAAATACAAAATACTTTTTCAAAAAGAATCCCATAAAAAATAAAATTAGCAAAAAAATAATGCTATGAATATTGTCAACCAATCGAGTATTTACAAGTCCCGTCTTCTATGCTGCAGCATTATCATATTAGTATAAAAATGCAACATGTTCAACCTTTTGAGCAAGAAAGTCTTTCTCCCATTCGGATAATGTGCTCAATTGGCATCTATGCACTGAGACAAGGGCAGATCAATGCAGTGATAGGTGAACTGAGAACTGTGGCAATTAAAAGAAGTTTCCCAGTGATATGATAGGAGTCCACCTCGACTTTCTCAGCTTTCTCCTTATAAATATGAAAGTAAACAGTCATACAACAAGGTTTTTCTGTTGCACATGCTCCAAAATGGTGTACTGTGGTTTCAAATATACGTAGCTCTCAGCTCTGTTTGCCAAAGTGAATCCCACAGAATGTTTCCACCAGGTCGCAGTTTGTTTTCTCACTGCAAGCTGACGTGAATCACATCCATATGTTGCCACCTTGTGTGATTTCTTGGTTTCTCGATTATCATCTACTGTTATTGTAGTGAATTGGTGTGCGGCTAAGAGCCTCTCATCACTTTGAGGTACGACTTGACCTACTTGTACTAGTTATATCCCGCGTTTGAGGGAATATGTGATATATACCGAGGCGTAAGCCGAGGTGTATATCACATATTCACGAAAACAAGGGATATAACTAACTTATACCCAAACACAACAAAACATAAACAAAGAGATTTAAAAAATAAAATAAAACAAGAAGGATTTGACAGAAATAGAACACAGTTACAAACAATTTGCCAAGTGGGATTAATTAAATAACATGAAAGTATCAGTTGAAGAAAAAAATCCAACCGGCAACAGGTTGACATATGAAATGAAATTCTTACTTATTCTGAGAATTTTCTGGAATATACACATAAGTGGTTCGATATACAACTCCAATGCATGTGAAAGGTATTGTTAATTATCAATCAAATTTATATGAAAAAAGCTTAAGAGATTTCCCATATATATATTTTTTAGAATCTGATTATAGAAGAAATTGTGATTTCAATACTTAGCATAGGCATATAAGCGTCCCAAATTACCCACTTCAATACATATATGCTCAGATATTATAATAAGGTAATAAGCAGCTAGTGGCAAAATTATTAGAAAAAATATTTGGCACAATATTTTAAAAAAATAATTTTGGCTGAAAAAAATTAATTTAAAAAATTTGAAAAAAGAAATTTTGGCTGAAAAAATAAATTAATTAATAGGGTAAAAAATCAGGTGGAAAAAAAATTAAGGGAAATTGACAAAAGTAAAAAAAAAGAGTTAAGAACATATATATATGCATTTGGATTGTTAAGGGCGACCATCGGTATAAAGGGAGAGAGAGAGACTTGGAGTTTTAAATTCATGGTAACAGTAAAAAGACCTAGGCCTATTTATTTCGAGTGTGTTTTTATCAAACAGAACCATGTTATGAAATATCCCCACCACCAGTAATTATTTATTTTAACATTGCTCAAAAGTAATTTATTTATTTTACCAAAACTTGAAAATAATTTTTTATTTCAAATAAACTGCAAGCCCTCTCCCCCTCCCGGATGTCTAATATGGTTGAACCTTTACTCTTAAGTGGTCATGGTATTTGCATTAAAAATCCAGATTGGGCTGAAATTAAAGGATTTATGGATTTGTCAAAAGCTTTAGGTTTTATAATACTTTTTTTTATTTTTGTTTTGTTGCTGGCAATTCTCTGTTTGGTGCAGTTTTGCTGTTTGTGTGGTGAGATTTGTTAAACAGTGAGGCTTTATATACTCCCATGGGCGTATAAGTGAACAACAAAGAATATAGGATATATACCAGCCAAATACAGGCTTCTGATTGGCTGATGGGTCATAGGTATGGTATAAATAATTGTCTATTATTGTAATGCTAATGTCAATTTTAATATCCAAGTTTTGGAAATTTTCGTAAAAGGAGCGAAAGAGTTTCTTATCCCACCCCTCAGACTGAGTCAGACAAGAAGGGAGGGCATTCACCCACACTCTAAGAATGAAAAGGGATTAGAACAACCAAAAGGGTGCTTCACTTCGTCACAAATACAGCACCCCATGGGGTGCCTGGAAGAACCTTTTCGTAGGGTGCTCCCCAGCACCCTAGGTCAAAGAACCCTGGGGATTTTACAAGAACCCTACAAGGTTCTTCAGTGTACATTGGTTTGTAGAATCTTTGGGGGTTCATGGCGTGACCAAATTAAGGGTGGAAAGGAGCCTCTTACAAGAATGGTCATAAGCCATTCCTCAAAAGGTAGATAACTTTTGATAGCTTTCATTCATTTTTGTGGGTGTTACATATAGTTCACAGTCAGACAATTTCACTGCCTTCCAAATTGCCTCCTGCTGGTCGTCAGTCTGAAGATTGCAACTCCTCAGATAAGTGATGACCATTGTGAGAGGGAAGCAAGGGAGGTTGTCTACACCTTCTCAGCATTTTATAATTGAATGCTCATGTAAGTTGGAATTTCTGTATGTCTACAAATTCCGCTTGCTTTATTGTGGTCAAAATGTGTCTGATGTTCAGAGGACTAAAATAATTACACACGAGCTTTAAACCACATGCATTATAATTGAAAATCTTCTTTCAAGAGTGTAGTACATATTGAAATAAACATTAAGATACATCAAAATTATGCAAAAACAAATTTTACGAGTTCACATCTGTTATAGGTGGGGCCACTTGCATAACAATTGAGAATTTATTGCAAAAAGCTTTGGAGTATAGATGACGCCACTTGTCCCATGTAAGAAAATATCATAAGCCAGATCATTAAAGACCTAATGTGATGTTAATTAACCCAATTACTTTACTCACCTGATTAAACAATCCCTATAAAGGTGTGTAATAAACCTCAACAGCATAGGCGTATCGGAGGGGGGGCAGGGGGGCTTTTGCCCCCCCAAATGTTTGGGAAACAGCAAGATTCGGGCAAAAACGCTAAAAGATTTGGGCAGATGATAAAATAATCACTATCGAAAATTAATGATTTCCAGGCAATTTCATTTGAAATAGTATCAAATCTAGATCGTGAAACTCGGGCAAATGTCGCTCGCCCCCCAAAAATTGCGCCCGCCGTACGCCTATGCTCAACAGTATATTCTGGCCAATTATGCAATCTTATTTGCTGTAGGTGAGACTTCCTGAGTCAGCCAAAGAAATCGCTGTTTGCTCAACCAAGTCAAAATTCCTTATTCAGATTTGTTTAAAGATGATGAGTTTACATTAGCACGGGCTTTCCATTGCACTGAGACTGGTGAATAGTACATTTAAAACTATGGCCATGATTTTCTGAACTGCTGGTAAATCAGTACGGCACCTGGTTTCTGGCGGTTCCTCAAATAATGTAGCATTGCCCCACCTGACAAGTCAGTCTGCTGTATAGGCAGGTGAGAGTAGATAAGCTGCGGTTGCAGACGGTGAATTTTAATGTGAATGGGTATCAAAATGGAAACTTGGACAGCTGCCTATTACGTCTGTATTCTGTAGAAATGCCCACCAATTAATAAGCTAATGTGAATGAGAGCAGCTCTGGTGTAAATATTGCTGTCAGCTGCCTCGCAGATACACCTGCTGCATTCCGTTGAAGCTGGCATGGTTACACTTAACCAGGGTATGCGACTGGAGGCAGGTCAGTAATATAAGTGGTGTATTTAGGGGGTATGGCCTTCCCATAAGGCCTGAAGTTGACATAGAGGAGATAGGAAAAACCCGAAGTGCTGCCCATTCACCTCATTTAATGCCTTCTCTCTCCCCACCATCCCCCCCAGGCCATTTCTAAGTATGCCCAGGGTCACCACCTTCGCATTTCCACAGCAGACCAGCTTGTCGGTTAGGCACTGCCTGTTATTTTTATGCAATAACCCAGCTTCCCAATTATTTCGTAATTTTCCATATCCAGTTTCAGAAACCATGTAAGGATGGTGAAGCACCCCATGCACCTTGTAATGTGTGATGCACCTCTCTTGTGATGCACCCTAAAATGTGTGATGTACCTTATTTCATGCACCCCTTGTTTGATGCATCAAAGCGATGATGATGAACCTTGTGCACCCCAAAGGTTTTTGCAGCCACCTTGTGGGTGTTTCACTCCACCCCTCTCACCTTTTTTTCTTAGAATGCATACAGGCCTTCTGGTCTTAAGCTTCTCTGTCAATGGGTAATCTTTTATGCTTCTAATTTAAATTTATGAAACATATTTTAGACTTTCTGTGACAAGAATGTTTTACGCATAGGCCTACCACTTCAGTAGCATGCAGATTCTCCATCAAGATAACAAAATAAAATCAACTTTTCTCAATAAATAATATATTCAATTCCCATAAACATTTATTGCTCGGTATAATACAAGCAAGGTATGCACATTGTTGGTGTAGAAGAAAGAATACTATCTTTAATTATCTTCGCCCGAAGGAGCCACTTCAAACAGGAGCTGCAGAACTTCAGTGAATTTGTCTGAAAAGGGAAGAGGATGATTTCAGATTTCGAGAACAACTAGGACATTATATAACTTATATATTTATAATAAAAGAGTTCCTGTAATCAAAGCAGTGACAATTGGTTGTTAAGGTGAAAGTACTCTCTATGTTCACTGTTCAGTGTGTCTTTGTCACTATTTTATCTTTATGTCAATTTGGGTGTTCTGAAATCCATGTTTTAAGGTCTGTAATTCAATATTTCAAAAAAGTGAAATATTTTTCTGTATCTTCCTTACCTACTCCAGGTATCTTCCACTTGAAGTAAACAAAAGGGAAATATAAAACAAGTCCAAACATGATGAAGCAGAAGGCGAAGAGATATTCAATCCGAGGTTCATCTATTATTGGCGCAACAATCAGGTACAGTGATGTCAACAGAACTATTATGGGACAGATTATTGGAACCTATGAAAATGGATATGGAAGACAATTATTGAAACATTGCATGCAAAACGTAAAGTAAGGAAACAAATTCAAAATAAAAAAGTAAAGAAAGCAAATTGTAAGATTTTGCCAGTCAAACAAGCATTTAAAAACTCTTGGAAAAATATATATTTTAAAGAGTGACCCACCTTGAACGGTCTAGGAGCGTCCTTCATTCTAAATCTCAAAATTATTACACAGGCCATTGTAAGACCATAAAATGTCCAGTTGGCAAAACTAAAGAAATCGACTAGACTGCTTGTGTTTCCAGGGATGATGAGGATTAGAGTCAAAAGTGTCTGAAATGATAAAATATGTGACAATTTAGATTTTTTTATTTTCTAAAGCTTAATAAATCAACAGATGCACTGAACTCATATTCAGGTGGGAATGTTATTCTCGATATGTCCCCAAAATTTAAAGTCATCCTGGCCTTTTTTTTACAATCTTAAGGATTAATGTGATCAGGAATCAGGCTTCAGGTAGAAGGATAATTATAACTAAATGCAGGCTGCTTACAAGGTTTAATGATGAGTTATAAATAATCTTTCACATTTACACAATGGACAAAGTGCCAATATAGATCCAATTTGACTGTCATATATGTTTCAATCCCTTACCTTTGAGTTTCTGACATCATCTTAAGGTTGATTTTAACTTGAGCATCTCAGCGAAACTTTTGAGACTTTCACAGAGCTTCTTAGACCTTGCCTAACCATAGTTCCTAAATTTCTCACTCCCCAATTCATTGACGGAAAGGCAGCACTGTACAGTATGAAACAGAGTTAAGACGAGGAACTATGGGCATCCTTAACTAACCTGGTTGAAACTCTGTTGGTGAAAATGGACAGATAGTTTTATCTTCTGTATGCTCCATAATTGTTTAGACTTACACTGAGACAGATAGCAGGAAGAGGAGAGAACTTCTTGACTTGCACCATGCTCACGATTTCCATCATGTGCCCCTTCCTGGATGCTGCAAATGGGATTCTGAAAAATTTGACTGACATTTTCAGGAGCGTTGTATCTGACATCTGTTACAGCAGTTTTAATGAGTACTATGTGCTGCAACAATGCTGGACTGTACATATATGTGTTTTGCAGTGTTGGTGTGATGGTTACTAAGGTGTGTGATGCTTGAGGGGAGATCATGCACCACAGATCACACTCTTTAGTCACTGATATGCACTTGATGAGGGATAAGGTAATTTACCTGCTGCAAGCATAGAGATTTCCGTTCAGAGCTCCAAGAGTTGACATCATAACAAATACGGAGGGGAGCCACATGACAGAAGGCATGACTTTTTCTGCCCAAGTCTAAAATACGAAAGCAGATTTCTGTAACATCCCCGACAAATCAAGTAATAAGTGTGAGGTAAATTTGAGTGGAAACCATATTTTTCAATAAATAACAAGCAGAAGTACTCGAAATACTTACAACGACAACTGCAGGTGAAGCAAGAAGTTCTGCAGGAGTCATAACCACAAAATATGAGAAATTCGTCAAAACAAACAACACAGTCGATGCTAAAATTCCAATAATGGAAGCCAATGGCAAGTTTCTGTGTCAATCAAATAAGATGTGGAAATTATACATAATTATATATATGTCAGTAAATCGACCTTCTTTTAGTTTGGCGACAAGTCAGTTTTACAAGAAACGACGAGGAAAAAAAATCAATATGTCTACATGAAAAATGTTAATTATAATACCTGGCTGGGTTTATAATTTCCTCAGTGATGTAGTTTACATGGTCCCTGAAAGTGATATAACAATACATTTGGATTAGAAAGAAATGTTTAGGGTACAAATTTATACAAACGACCATTGCATTTGCAAAACTATCACAAATGACAGTCCCAATGGGAACGGAAAAAGAAAGTTTAACCTTGTGAAAGGTCTACTTAGAAAGTGACTCACCAACCATCATAAGCAAACATCCCATAGTACAATCCAATTGCAATTTGCCCAACATTGTTATTTGTTCCTTCAAAGGCATTTTCAAAATTCTTGGTTTCTCCTGCAAATGTCACAGTGAATGAATCAAGAATTAATGGATTATGTAATGAATTAATAAAAGATGGATGGATGAATGATTGGGGTTTTATGCCGGAGTGGCCTGGCCTCAGTTGGGCCCATGCAAGATGTCCAAAAAAAAAATCAAGAAAAAAGCCAAAAATCAAAACTTTGCCTTCAGATTTACGGTTGTGTCAGGTAAATTAACAAATTTACCAATTCATGTGAACAATTGTTTCTCGTGTTAATTTAAATGTAATTTGTGAAAGGCAAATACTAGAGAAAACAGCCTTATCACCTGTATAACATCCTTACAGTCGAAGATGA
Source organism: Platynereis dumerilii (assembly GCA_026936325.1). Classification (NCBI taxonomy): domain Eukaryota; kingdom Metazoa; phylum Annelida; class Polychaeta; order Phyllodocida; family Nereididae; genus Platynereis; species Platynereis dumerilii. The sequence continues at coordinate 81,665,191 of JAPTHN010000003.1, forward strand.
TGAGTATTAACATTCAGCTATTTTTCAATGACCTCACAACACAATGAAATGAACTGTCAATTTGTCATTGAGCAACCTCATTGATGAGTGCTGTGACTCAGTGCGAGGCTTGTTTTAATAGCATCGGAAGTATAGGATATGACCACACAAATTCATATGAGTTGTAGTGAATAACATGTCATGGATAGAGATATGACCTAACAAGGAATGTGTACTAGTCATCCATCATCTGCAACTATGGAAGAAACAATTGATGTATACAGTGACACTTGGTAAATTACTTACCTTGTCCAATTTTCACCAATCCTCCAACGATGATAATTGAAAGAGATAGCACTTTGCAGATCGTAAAAAATATTTGCATTCTTGCGGCAAGGCTTATATGGGCAATATTAAGGAAGGCAAAAAGTACTGAAAAGGAAACAATGATAATTGAAAAACAATGATAAAGAAATGGGATGAAGTGACAAAAGTGTGCAAGTGCTATCTAATGATATTGTTGTCAATGCAACTCACACGTTCATGGGACCCGTATATGTGTAGCCTTAAATTTCAAGGGCTCCTACCCGAGTGTTTTTGAGTCACAGTCCTACAGTTTTGCCAATTTGCATATCTGGTAAGTTAACAACTGTGAATTTGTTAAATTTTTTTCTGAAGGGGCCACCTGGGGCAATTTTCTAATTCTGGGTGATTTGGCATGGAATGACCCCATAATGCCTTTTTGAATTGTAATCCAGGCCTCAAAAATTATTCTTATCATACTTACAAAGCAGAGCCACAGCACAGCACTTGTGCAAACTGGAATGGGGGATTCCGCAATCATCATCTATCACCAGCAGAAGAAGATATTCAGCAGTGGTCAAAGACAAGATGGCCATTCCAGAAGTCTTTATCATAAGTGTTTGGGTCCATGAATAAAGGTATGCTGCTGGTGGACCTATCCCTCTGTATAAATAAGGATAAGAACCTCCTGATTTTGGTATTAGGGTACCCAGTTCCACAACAGAAAGTGAAGCTGAAAAAGAAAGAGATGGTCATTTATAATGTAAATGCCAATTTAGAAAATTATATTTTGTTGATGAAGAATTTTAGAAATATCGGCAAAAGAACTGCACAAAAGTTTAATTATTGTTGACACATGGAATACCGCCTAAGTGAGAGAAAAAGGTGATGTTTCACCATTGGATGAATGTTTAAAAGCATCCTCAAAAGAGCTGCTTGATAAAGCAAGGATACTCATTCATTGAGAAGAGACATACGGGATAATAAAGGATGATATGTGAGCCATGTGGAATACAAGTGGCTGCCAATTTTAATTGTTCTACGAAGAGTTACATGCCACCCATGAAGATATCCTGAGTCTTCTGTACCCACTCGTGCTGATGCACTCGTGGGTACACAGGACTTAGGATATCTTCAGCTTGTGGCACATAGAACGATGAGGTGAGTACATTGAGGTACATTGAAGTACATGGAAGTACATGAAAGTACATGGAAGTACAGGAAGTACATTGAAGTACATGGAAGTACATGGAATTACAATTTACATGGAAGTACATGGAAGTACATGAAAGTACATGAAAGTACATGGAAGTACATGGAAGTACATGGAAGTACATGGAAGTACATGGAATTACATGGAATTACATGGACATGGAAGTACATGAAAGTACATGAAAGTACATGGAAGTACATGGAAGTACATGGAAGTACATAAAAGTACATGGAAGTGCATGAAAGTGCATGAAAGTACATGAAAGTACATGGAAGTACATGGAAGTACATGGAAGTACATGGAAGTACATGGAATTACATGGAAGTACATGGAAGTACATGAAAGTACATGAAAGTACATGGAAGTACATGGAAGTACATGGAAGTTCATGAAAGTACATGAAAGTACATGAAAGTACATGAAAGTACATGGAAGTACATGGAATTACATGGAAGTACATGAAAGTACATAAAAGTACATGAAAGTACATGGAAGTACATGGAATTACATGGAAGTACATGGAAGTACATGGAAGTACATGGGTTGACGGGTTGTGCAATTGTGACTATCAGCATGGAAAAAATATCAGGTTGGACTGTAGTGTAGATACACTACTCAAATCACGGATTTAACTGTCTTTCAGCAAATAAAACATTTTTATTATATTATGCACTTTGGAAGTGAGAGTCAAAGTTTCATTAACACTATATTTGTTGTCAGATACAGTGTATCAGCACAACATTATAAAATATTCACAATTATTGATTATGTAACTTATGTATAAATTGTAAGTGCAGTATGTTGTATAAATAAGCTTATCCAATCCAATCCAATCTCAGCCAATATTGACAATGAATCATCCTAAGCCGGATACCATATTTTATTTATTTACTGATCTGGCACCTGAGCAGTTCTGACAGATTTGTTCTTAGCATGGTATGGTACATTCATTCATTTACAGCGTACAAATCTCAATTGATGAATGGACGAAAAAATGTGTTATCTGGTGTTCGCTATCTATGTATCTCAAGTGATACAAGCAACAGGACATTGTTCTATATGACAGGTACATATAGTTAAATATTTACACTTGTGTAAATGAACTTTATCAATGTACACTGCAGCTAAAAAGTAAACCATCTTCATGAAATTACACACATGGATGTTCCTACATACATATAGACAAAACACTGTTAAAGTCATTTTGTTCTAGTTGCAAAATTGACCTCACAGTGACCCTTGATATTTACCTATATCCTTGAAATTTATGTCCTTTGAAGTTTTTGTCTGTTTCTTGTATAATTTTCTTTTTTAAGTAAGTTGATAAGTCAACTGTCTTAAAGGTAATGCCATCTATACTTGCCATTGTGATTTAGTTATATCGTGGGTAGTCAAGCCTTGGAGGGAACAGATTACTTCTGATCAAAATTCCCCCAAAATTTTGACTGACCACTTTTGAGATCCTGTACATGTAAGGGTCTAAACTGGCCGGAATGTCTATTTATGTTCAGAACATAGTCTGTGCACCTCTGGCTGTGATATGATGTATTTTTCATCCAGGTTGACTATATATTTTATCTGTTCCTTTTTGTATAATAAAATATATGGCTTTCCACCAGCCACCAGGGTTGTAATTGCCCAAATTCCATTAATAGAATGTAAATGGTCCTGAAACAACATTTTTTTATTTTTGTAGTATGTCAACTACATTTTCTGTCTCTAACATGAAAATACTTTGATTAAAGCATCCTCAGTGATTATCTACACAAGGAGAGACTTGTGGCACACAATGACCAATCAAGTCCTCACCTCTCCATTTCATCTGCCACAATTTCAGAGTTAGATATATTAAGCAATTCATTCTTCAGGAACAATGCATATGTTAGGCCCTCCATACTTTATTATAACTTCACAAGACACTTTTTGACCTTAATTTTCAAATATTTCCTGCTAATGTGAAATCATCTCTCCTAGAACTAGCGTATCTGGGTCAAAATTTGAAATTTCAGTCAGGCAAAAAGTTGATTTGAAATCAGGTTTAAAAGAGCTCTTTTCGATTTATTTTGCTAGGTAAAACAACCACCTTTCATTGTACTTTGATGTCCAAGGGTCAGGATGTACAGTTTTTATGTGCAGTGGAGGTAATTACCAGGGTACTGTTTTTTTGCGTCATTAACATCACACTGTAAAAACCCCCTATATTTCTCAAAATTAGCACAATCATACCACCTGCACTAATGCAGAGGTAGTATGAGGTACAGACAGAACAATAATATAATGAAAAGAGTACTGCTATCTGCCTGACAGCAACCACAATCAAAATAAATGGCAAATAATTACATTTTTCATTTTTTCTACACTTCCATTAAGTTTTTCTTTCACACTAATTGATTTCAGCACACCAAACTCTATCTTGTTACTAAATTGTACACATGCCAAATGATTCCTGCGAAAAAAGATCCTGTGTAACACTTTTTAAACTTCAAATCAAGCAATAAACACCCCAAAATTAGCTATTTTTGACCTGTGAATCGTGACGTTAATGACAAAATATGACGCTTGTGACACTAATGGCTGGTAAATTACTCTTGAGCCTCTTACTTGTGCATATAAGTTGGTAATATATCATAACTACCAAAATTATTGGAAAAATGTAAGAAATTTTATTGTTTTTATATGAATGCTGCGCCCATGAAGCTTACTGAAGTGGTATACTGCTGCAACTGTGCAAATACATCAGGACTTCCGAAGTGCATGTGACGTCACATTTGCCAATGACTAGTGTCACTTCCATTGGGATTTTAGAGTGATAGCGCCAAAACTGCCATTAGAATCACACATAGTTTATTAAAACCATGTTTGTTAGGGACCGTTCAGAATTTATGACTGGGGGGGGTGGGAGTTTTGCTGGAACTTCCCGTCAAAAATTGATACCCCCTCCTTGAGTTTCATGCGGATTTTTAGTACCCCACCCCTAGGTTTCATGCGTATTTTTAGTAACTTCCCCTCATCGACATACAAAGCGATACACACATATATACTGTTATACACTGCCACACGCACAGATTCACGTCATTTCGCTGACTTTTGCGCGTAAAAAAGTCCAAATGACATGAGTTTATGCATGTTTTTTAAAATTTTTTCTTTGTTAAAATTTCTTACCCCCCCCCCTTGGAAGCGTTGTCAAAAATTAATACCCCCCCCCCCCTTGAAACACGTGTGAAAAGTTAGTACCCCCTCGGCCAAAACTCCCACCCCCCCCCAGTCATAAATTCTGAACGGTCCCTTAATGACATGTGACGTTAATGACAATTTTAAACAAATATTTCCTTGAACCAGTGAATACATTATGTGATACCAATCTTGGCTTACATTAAGACTTGCGTACACCAAAGCAAGTTCCACAGTGATTTTTGTCCAGATATACATTGCCAAAATTAGCCAGGAGGACATTTGCTAATGACAAATCAAGGTAGGACAACTGAAATTTTGGTATAAATAGTGTAATTATCAATATTCTGTGCAGTTAATGGACTTGCAGTTGATTAAGTCAGCTGCTAGGGTTCCTAAAGATCATCAAAATTCAAGTGGCATAAAAAAATGTTTGTCGGTTGATTTTTTATGAGAAAAATCACTGGGTGTCACGTTAATGACATGAGATTGGAGACAAAGACACAAGAGCCCCCTGTTGTTGGGTAACAATATCAGTCAAGCCACTGGTTTTAGAATTTGGAAGGGTGTTGGTCAAGGTTCAATTTGAGGTGCAAATGAGGTGGATTAAGGTAACAACTTAAATTATTTGAGGTGATTTGTGAAGGAAAATGCTAATGGAGACAGGCCATTTTCAGGGGGGTAGTGCACTTTCATTCAATTTTTGGAAGGGATAAAAGTTGTCTGCCACACGTTTTCTGTGCCAAATTTTTTGCTGATATGTTACTCTAAAACAAATGACCACCATGAACCCTGCATGTACATTCATGTCCGTGTGAATTGCTCTAAGACACTGGAGACAAAAATTTCAGCTTTGCCAAATTTTGACCCATTTACCTTTTGTGACCATTTAACATCAATCAAAGGGGTTCTGATGTTTCCAGGACCACAATTTTCCTGTGTCAAGCTTCTTGACATACCAGATATCAATCAGTTTTTTATATCTCATTCACTCATATTGACATTTTTAACAGCCTTATTTATGCATCCTCTTCAACTCGGGACAGCAAAAATGTGGGACAAATCAGACTTTTTTATAGCAGCAAGGCTATGCAAATTAAATGTGAATGAATCAGACAGACTGGTTTTAGATGAATGGAGCACCGGAGAAGTCTTGATTCTGTAATATTATTTAAGAGGGTCATTGTCCTCCCTGCTAATCCTTTCAATGGCTGAAGCCAAGATCACTGGTGTAAAGACTTCAGTGGATATCAGGCTTGGCTGCTCCAAGTCTCTCCATTGTGCAATTGTTACATAATCTTATGTCAGTCACAGTTGGTGGTTAAGTTGCTGGCTAATATGCAGAACACATAAAAAACAACAGTCATGAAGTTATGGAGATAATTTAGTGAAGAAAAATCGAAATATAATTTTCCAAAATCCCAGTTTATTAGTTAAAATCTCTTTATTCGGCAAATTGTCAATTTCTTTTACTTTATTTTCCTTCCCTAATGGCTATACACTCAATACTATAATGATTATCAGGAGTTTTTAAAGTATCTTTTAATGAAAACAAACATACAATGTAAATCATTTGTGAAAATCACGGCAAAATGAAAATGGCTTTTTAAACATCTTATTATTGTTAGACAACTACATGGTGTGATTGTCTCTCGTGGCCTAATTGGTAAGTGCGCTTGCCAACTGGCTTTGAGGGCATGGGTTCAAATCTCAGCCCTGGAACTCACTTTAGTCCGAGCCCATGGGACATTAAATGGAGGCGGGTTGTATCCAGTATTCTATGCTGGGGCAACTGAAAGACCCTGGGCATCCTTCAATTAATAGGGTATGTGCCAGACTCACAGTATTCTCATCTCATCATCATACGGCGATCACCTGCCTCGATATAGCCCACTAAGGTGCTGCAGAGGCGTGAAACACAAAAAAACAAACAGCAAACAAACATGGTGTGATTGACTAATTATCTGAATCATACCGGCCAAAAGAAAATGTCGATAGAGAAAAAACTCAAATGATCAATAGATTCAGATAAAAATTGGTTCCAAAGGAGATTTATGGCTCAAATATTATAAGCTGTCAAGTCAATCTGAATTCCGAATTTTTTTTTCAAAACCTTAAATATTGTCTGTGCCCATGTTTTAACTGTTCTCCAATTTTTTTGGGGGGGGGCGACCTGTCCTACCCAAGCGGAATAACCTGCTGAACAGCCGAGGGTATTCTGCTGCGCAGCCTATGTTTTGATCTGGTAATTTGTTGAGTCATAAACTTACCTAAGATTGCGATGACTCCACAAACGCTCCACATAATAAGACTGAGACCAACAGACCCTCCACCCTCCGCCACCCCGGTTGGGGCTACAAATATTCCTGATCCTGTGTGAGAGAGAGAAATAAAGAAATTTATGACATTACCATTACAAAAAAATATTACTCTCATATTCATCTCCTTTTCAAAGATAAAACAATATCAATTATTAAAATTGTTTTCTCAGGCCTCCAAAAACAATTATGTGGAGGGGCAATTTTGAGATAGGCCTTTTGGTCTAAAAATAGCCGAAAAGTGGTTTTCCTGCCAAAATTTTAGTCGCGTACGTTTCTGGTGGGAAAACCAGTTTTTGGCTATCTTTAGCTCAAAAAAGGCCTATCTCAAAATTGCCCCTCCACATAATTGTTTTTGGAGGCCTCAGAAAACAATTTTAACAATTGGTCTTGCTATAGCTGTTGCCATGGCGTGGCTCCAGCTATAAGTGCCATGTATGGGTATTTATAGGCTTTTTATAGGCCAATAGTTCCCAGGCAATTGCATGAAGGCAAAAATATTTCCAGCCCGAGACGAAAAATATTAGTTTTCAACTTTTCATGATTATTTTAAGGAAATGAACACTCTGTGGCCTATATAAAACTTCATGGGCAATTAATTAATTAGGAATTTTGGCCAAATCAACTTAATTTTTACATTAGCCAATGGAGACCAGTTCAATGTGAAAATGCACTTCTTGACTCATGATAGCCGATGAGGTGTCATCTTCTCTACTTTCAACATGGCAAACATGGTATATAGAGGCTACTTGAATAGTGATGATCTAGAGAAGATCATTTGACTTGTCATAACTAATTTTAGAGTGAAAATCAGATGTATGATAACCCTCTCGTTTGGCTCACACAAACATGTGGAATGAGTCTCCTTAAATCAAATTAACATTGAAAGTATTGAGGTTGATCATGAAATATCATCATATAATTATTAATTTGCAAAACAAGCAACATTTCTGTAACATGTGTGCAATAAGGCATTCGAGTAGATATATTTTAAAAACAAAATCTGGTCAAAATGTTAAAGGAGAAGCGACCAATATTGCTAATATCTGACATTTTGTTGATCAACTTTGCATAAAATTGATCATCACTGAATTGTTGACTTCCTGGGCTGTTTCGTATGAAATTTGCCATATTAATGTACAAATAGATTTTTTCACTGGCAGTTGTTACAAAAACATTTTTACTACAGTGTAACATGCCATCACTGCATGTTCTGTCAGTCTTCCTCTTTATTTTCCATTTCCTTTGTCTTTCATAACACTTTCCTTCTTCTTCTTCTTTTTTTTTCGACTTTTTTGGAGGGGAGTGGGGGGGGGGGGGCTGCGCTATCATTATCACCACTATTGAAGATGGTGACTTTCTGACATTGGTTCCTTTCAAGTTAGAAAAGTATCATAGATACAGGTAAGTGGCAATATATTAAATATTTACAATCACCATTGTTCCTAGAATAGTGGTATTTGTGTTATAGAAGTAAGTAGCAGAAAAAAGATCATTCAGCATTGTTACACATGTCTATTCTGAACATGTCCTATATAATGATTAAACAATGTCTTGATAAATATTTCTCCTTCCACTACCATCAAGATGAAGGGAAATGTGCAAATTAACTTTTGTTAGTATAAGAAAAATCGATTGTCAAGAAAACCTGTCAATGTTTCAAAAGTTTTGACATTATGTGACAAAACATGTACACTCTTTATTATATATAACCGAAAAGGTTCTTGAGGTATATATAAAGAACCCACAGCCGTAAAAAGGTTCTACATTTTTTAAAGTTCAACTGAATTTAAAAGGTTCAGTTCTTGGTGGGAAGGCCCTTTGATAGGACCCTATGCTGCCAACTTGAGAGAAATGGGTTCCATTGTGGAAGCTCAGTGCAGCTGGATTATCTAAATGTTGTTTTTGTTTGGTGTTTAAAAGTTGAATAATGAACCTTTTGGGGTTTCTTATCCACAGCAGCTTATAGAACCCTTAAAGGTTCCATATAAAACCTTTTTGTTAAGAGTGCAGTCAAAGGCAGGCCTAATCAATCACCTATGAGTCTGTTCTTTTGCTTCAGCTATAAAGAAATACTTGCAATATTATCTGTCCCTTTTTAAGAGAAAACTATGTAAGTTTCTGTCACCAGATAGGTTTCTGGTGTCCCTGTGTCACTTCTTAAAGAGGAAAGTGTCACTGTGTAGATCTATTGTGTTGATTTTTACCCATGTGCACACCTAAGGGGAGCAAGCAATTTAGTATGTCTCACATACAAGTAATTCTGTTGATAGATTTCATTGATCAGAGATGGATGCATAGGCGTATCGGAGGGGGGGGCAGTAAGATTCGGGCAAAAAGGCTGAAAAATTTGGGCAGATGAATAAATAAACACTATTGAAAATTAATGATATGTAGCCAATTTCATTTGAAATGGTACTAAAACTAGATCATGAAATTCTGGCAAATGTCGCTCGCCCCCCAAAAATTGTGCGTGTCGTATGCCTATGGATGGATGGATGGATGATTGAGGCTTCAAATCCTGTATTTATGCACTTGGTAGGCTAATTAGGAGAGGGGGAGGACACGGCAATAAGGTGAAGAATGATTGAAATAGCTGTCCAACATAGGCCCAGGTGACCAGCAAGAGCTGGATTCAAACCCTGGACCCAGCGATTGGCAGCCCAGCACCAGAGAATATTTTAGCGAATAGCCTATTTGATTCTCCACTCACCTATGATATTTCCTATGGCAAATCCTATTCCTCCAAGGAGCCCTATTCTTTTCTTCAAATTCACTTCAGTCGGTTCAATGACGACATTGTCGTTTTCCTTATTGTTATCCTGCGGTCCATCTTGAGGAGATTTAGAGTTCCTGTGAGTCAATTCAGTTGGTTCTAGGACTACCCCATTGCCATTGATGTGAGCTGTAAATTAATTTGCGATTTGGGCACAAATTCCAATTAATAATTTTATCGAAACAACTTTCTTTTCAACAGCAGAATATAAAACAGCTGGAAATTTAGGCCTAATTTAATTTTACTTATGATTAATTTGCCAATCACTTACGATTATATCAGATTGTTATGTTCTTTACACGTACAGTTTTTCACCAGAAGTATCAGCTTGGATCTTCTTATATTGGATACTTCGATAGTTTTAAATTTTAATTAAAAAATAAGCAATCTATGGTCTTGTTAAGGCTAAATAATTCTTTTTTTGTTTTCAAAACTTCAAACTCAAATTTACTCCTATTTGCAACAATAATCAAGACATTTTGGCAAATTGTTCTGTTTAAACATGTGTTAACCAAATGTGCACATAATTTTTTTCAGAATCTTATGACTACAGAATACAATTAAACTACCTACTTCTCTCAGGTTCCATTTTCAATTGTCTCACGTAGCGGAAGTTATAAAATCCAAACATACATTCCTGATGATCTATGATTATCTAATAGATAAGATACTATTATTATTGTAGTCTACACTGACAAATCTCAGACAAAGGATTTAGGAACCAGTGAACAAAACAACAACAAAAGACAATGGGTGTTTTTATAAGAAAGCAAGGTCAACATTTAGATTTTCAGACTGAGAGAACATCCTGAAAAATTGATATTGTATGCACAATCATTTATAACATTGTGATCACAATGTCCATTTATAATCAGGTTCATGCTTGATGCAAGATTTGGTGATCTGGTAAAATTAAAATTTAAAAGGAAAAAATAACATGCACAAGGCACTTTAAAGGGCATTCTGCACATGATCTACACTCCTGCTCATAAATATGGAATACTTTTTTGGAAAAAAAGTGTGAAATAAAAATAAATTTCAGAGTGTGAATGTAAGCAAGGTCCATTGTGAAGGTCAAGTCATCTTCTCTAATCACTCTTTGAAAGCCTCAACTACATTTTTTGCAAGAATTTTTAATTTTTGGTTGAATGCACCTCACCCTAAAAAAACCCCTGAATTTCCATATTTCGTACCGCTGTAACTTTCCCTGGGTCTAACGCTGCAGCATGCATTTTACATGAGAGCCTGTTCTTACCTTTAGCAGTCATTGGAAATATTCTACGTTGAATCAGACCATCATATTTTCCAACAGAAGTTGCTAAAGTTATCAATTTCAATGGAGAATGTTGAAGTATTCCATATTTATTAGCAACAGTGTAACTACTGATCTGAAGTCCTGGTTATCTTGTTTAACTGTTGCTACAACATAACAGGGCATACAAAGGCAGTAGCACATTGGTGAAACATGTAGTAGTGTTTGTCTTATTGCTGACCTCTTGTTGTTTTAACAAATTCTCAGTGAGCTATAAATACATCTGGGGTTGGGAAGCCCCTCAATGACAGCGCAGTACTCACTCTTTCCAGCTTTTCTTGGATAGTTTTCCTGGGTCTCTAAAATGGTATTTAAACAATATGCATTTTTTCCTGTAAAGTTGATCAACACAGTCTTAGACAAATGAATCCCCGTGTGGAAAGTTTAAATAAAATTGCAGCAGTATTTTGTCTAGAAATTTGTCCACAAGATTCCAGAGAAGACCGGTAACAATAGGGCAGAATGCCCTAAAAAAGGGATCAGAGTTCACTTAGAATTGTCCAATTATCAGACCAGCTTCAGGTCGATTATATTAAAGTTTCAGTCGTAAGTTCATTTGGGTGTCATAAAAAGTTATTGTTTTATATTTAAATGAAAACCTAGCCAACTTAAAAAAAACGTATTTTTTTAAATCAAAAATATTTACCGAAACAAGTATGTTTATCCAAACACATATATAAATCGAAAGACGACATATCATATATAAACTCAGCAACATTAAAAACGCACACTTTCGAAAAAGCTAAAAATAGTACTTCCTCTAGAAGTATCAAGATGAAAGTTTCCACACTTCTGCCATCAGGTATATTCACGAAAAATTTCAAATCTCTGAGTGCAGTACTTTTGCGTCAAATTAAATTGTCGTGGGCACAGTCGAAAACGGAAGTCACAAACTGCACTTCAACACAAAACGCACAATTGGAAATATTGGTTTTGTGGCATACTGGATGGATTAATCTATGAAATTTTCACATAACAGGCAAAAGACTTCCAAAAGAGGACCCACGGAAGTTTTTGAAAAAAAAAGTCAATCATAAAGCAGATTTTGAATTAAAAACTCAAAAATTATGAGTTTGCATCTTCAAATGAAGCATGTGAACCAGAACTGTTAAATAATGGGGTTTTATGCATGCCCAGGGTAGAAACAAACACACAAACAATCATTCCATATCAATTGTCTCAAAAATCTGAATAAAACATCATTTTTTAAGGTTTTGACAAAAGGCTCCAGTAGGGGGCGTGTCAGCAATGACACTTAATTTTCATTAAATTCATCCTCTTTAATTGTGGTTGGGTCAAATATCCCCTTTCCCTAACTCATCAAGCAAGGAAAATTATAAACTTTCCTGGCTTATCAAAAAAGTTTGTAGAACAAACAGCTAAGTTGTTGAAATCAATGATCAAAGGTAATTGAAATTTTGTGACTTCCATTTTCAACAGTGACCACGACGATTTAATTTGACACAAAAGTCCTGCACTTAGAGATTTGAAATTTTTGTCAATATACCTGATGGCAACTTCTAGAAGTGTTCAAATTTTCATCTTGATATCTCTAGAGGAAGTACTGTTTTTAGCCTTTTTAAAAGTGTGCGTTTTTAATGTTGCTGAGTTTATTATCTGTACATTATAACACAATTCATGTGAAAGCAGAACAAGTTCACTGTTCAGTTGTGCAACAGCTTGTCACATGAATTATTTTTCAAGACCAATTTACATTTTGGCCTCTTAACGACCCGGTGGGGGACAAGTCCCCTCTACGTATCAGAGAGGGGGTAGGATAAAGTGCCTTTTGTCCCCCCCCCCCATGTTTTACAGGCAAAAATCTTGGAAAAACACACAAAACTCTGGAAAACGACATTTAGCCCGGTTACCTAACGCAAAAACTATTTATAATACTGTCGTTATTCGTATTGTGGCATCAACACAAACTGTTCTATGGTTGACCAAGTCACCACTTTTTCTATGTCTTGGCGACCTGACTTGTTGCTGAGTCGGACTACCTGTACCTGCATGAAGGTGAAGTCTAGCTGCTCATAGGGATGTCCAGCAAATTTTTCTCAAACTTCATAGTGCCTTTTTGTATCAGGATATTCCATGTTAATTCAACAAATGGTTCCCACTCAGCTGATTCAGAATGCCTTCAAAATTTACCAGAATCAAGATTTCTCACCAGAAAGCACAAATCGCAAGTAATACAGTGATATATTAAATAGTGTCTCTAAAAAAAATCGAGATTCTTTTAAGATGGATCGCTACCCTGGAAATAACGTCACCTACACACATTTCCGTGCAGCCAGGCAGGCCCTATCAATCGTAACGTCACCACAGCAGCTGAGCTCTGTTCAGCATGTTTTTTAATCGCTTTGTTTGCAATTTGCGCCACTTCTATTGGGGCTAGAGACTTCTCGTTTCAGTATTAGATGCGCCATGAAGAGAACTATATACAGCCGGACATTCAACTTGATACTCAAAACAGAAAAGTTTTACAGGCGATTTTCGGCAAGCAGGCATAATTTCTCAAAAATGACTTTGTGATATAAATAAATGTTTATATCAATTTGAAGTGTGGTAGCAAGGCCTGTCTATATCATCATGTTGTTCCCAACTATTTTTGGAAATAAATGACAAAGAAATGAAAAATCTTATCTCGTCAATTTTTTTTAGCGCAAAATCGAAACTTATATTCCGAGCCCCTTGGAAAGTCCTTTAAACTAAATATATCTCTTTGAAATTGTAATCACCTTTTGAAAGTGTCTTCTTTAATTTCATGCTTCATTGCATAATATGGAATGCATGACAACTGAATGGCAGAACAAATTTCACAGTAGGAAAAATAAGAAAAAAAATTAGTTTTTCAGGTTTGCATGGACTGACTTTCTGGTACATAACCCCAAATATTTTTTTTAAAGGCTGGTAGCGACCACTTCTGTTTACATATTCTTGCTATAAACTATATTTTGGATCATTCTGAACTGCTTTTAAGAAATCCTATCTAGGAAAGTTCACGAGTATCGAGCCACCTTAAGTTCAGAAATTTGAAGGCATGTAACTCAATCAGTGTAAGAATTAATTATTCGCAATTTGGCACCATAATTCTTAATGCAGCCCAAGTGTTTTAATATTATTACTTTTTTTCAGACACCTCAGTGCATAATTATTATACCTCCATTTCACAGGTTGTCGAAAAAATGATTAAATGGCAGTTTATTCAAATTTTTCTCCCCAAATTTCTCAGTCGATATAACAAGTGGAGATTTAGTGTCATAGTCAAAGGATCTTTGCTATGACTTCTACACGTGTGACAGTTTCAAGCTAACCTCACAAATATTCTTGGAGACGTATGGTCTGAAAAACTGAAAATGTGTATTAAAAAATCATCTGACCATATTTTACAAGGCAGGCCCATAGTAGCCTATATCAAAAAAGTGAAAGTGAAACCACCGACCAAAAGAATGACATCAAATGTGCACTCGTGTATGTAGAAAAAAAATTGAAGTTGGTATGTTTTGGTGCGACATCTGCATAGACTTTCAAAAATTATTTCTGTTTGAAACAGGCATTATCAGAATTTTTTGCAATTTTCTGATTTTTTTGACAACCCTTGATATGGAGGCAGAAAAAATGCATTATAACACGTGGGCTACATTAAAACATGTTGCCTAATTTAGAGTCTCTAGGTTTTACTCCGGTTGAGTTATATGCCTTCAAATTACTTGACTTTATTTTCAGATAAACTATTCGAAATATCTGAGTATTACTTGGGATTTGATGAGAAACCTGGATTCTGGTAAATTTTTAAAGTATTCTGAATCAATCGAGTGGGGGAAATTTTCGGAAATTTGATGAAATGACATAGAATTACCCATCAACCAAGGTGTCATTACCTCACAAGTCTTATATTTGATATAGGCCTATACCAGTTTATCTAAGTATGAATAAATAACTAATGAAAAAATAACTAAATTATGACTGTCATTGTGTTTAAATCCAACTTTTAGGGTGAGTAATGTTGCAGCTGTGTGACAAATGCTCCAATATGTTTGAATAAATGTGACTTGTCTTGTGATTGATCACATCATTATGATGTTGACATGTTCATGCCCTTGTTTATTAACAATATATGCATTGTTTTTATCCGATAGCAATAATTAGGAAGATGTTTCCGAATATTGAAGAGCTGCTCAGGCTCCTGCTTGTATCTCCTGTCAGCTCTAAAAAAATCTGGTTGCAGTCCATTGTGATACAGAGCTGGGCTTGAAATACATGATTTCAGGCTGCAAATTTCGGAAAATTCTAAAAATGTCTCCTTATGAGTTGTACACAGTCATTCAACAAGATTTTTCCTTTTCTCATTCACCAAAGTGGTGTACGGCCTTTTGCTAAAGGGAATGTTATACAGAATGTCTCCACCAGGTTGTAATTTGTTTTCTCACTGTAAGAGCTCCGAGAGCCATGCATATTTTTGCCACCTCGTGAGATTTCTTGCTTCCTCATTTAGTATGAAGAGTGTGTGTCTGTGGTGGAGCCTGCCACAATTTGAGATACCATTTCACCTTCTTATGCTTATTATTGTAATTATTGTAATGCTCACTGTCTGTCACTTTCTTATAGAAATTAGGACCTGTTCACTATACATGAAAAATACACTTTGTGACTCATGATAGCCGATGAAGTGTCAACTTCTCTACCAACAACATGGGAAACATAGAGGCTGTTTGATTAGTCATGATCAAGAGAAGGCCATTTTAGAGCGAAAATCAGATGCATAATCCTTTCGTTTGGCTGCCACCAACAAGTGGGATAAGTCTCCGCAATTTGGCACCATAATTCTTAATGCAGCCCAAGTGTTTTAATATTATTACATTTTTTCAGACACCTCAGTGCATAATTATTATACCTCCATTTCACAGGTTGTCGAAAAAATGATTTAATGGCAGTTTATTCAAATTTTTCTCCCCAAATTTCTCAGTCGATATAACAAGTGGAGATTTTGTGTCATAGTCAAAGGATCTTTGCTATGACTTCTACACGTGTGACAGTTTCAAGCTAACCTCACAAATATTCTTGGAGACGTATGGTCTGAAAAGCTGAAAATGTGTATTAAAAAATCATCTGACCATATTTTACAAGGCAGGCCCATAGTAGCCTATATCAAAAAAGTGAAAGTGAAACCACCGACCAAAAGAATGACATCAAATGTGCACTCGTGTATGTAGAAAAAAAATTGAAGTTGGTATGTTTTGGTGCGACATCTGCATAGACTTTCAAAAATTATTTCTGTTTGAAACAGGCATTATCAGAATTTTTTGCAATTTTCTGATTTTTTTGACAACCCTTGATATGGAGGCAGAAAAAATGCATTATAACACGTGGGCTACATTAAAACATGTTGCCTAATTTAGAGTCTCTAGGTTTTACTCCGGTTGAGTTATATGCCTTCAAATTACTTGACTTTATTTTCAGATAAACTATTCGAAATATCTGAGTATTACTTGGGATTTGATGAGAAACCTGGATTCTGGTAAATTTTTAAAGTATTCTGAATCAATCGAGTGGGGGAAATTTTTGGAAATTTGATGAAATGACATAGAATTACCCATCAACCAAGGTGTCATTACCTCACAAGTCTTATATTTGATATAGGCCTATACCAGTTTATCTAAGTATGAATAAATAACTAATGAAAAAATAACTAAATTATGACTGTCATTGTGTTTAAATCCAACTTTTAGGGTGAGTAATGTTGCAGCTGTGGGACAAATGCTCCAATATGTTTGAATAAATGTGACTTGTCTTGTGATTGATCACATCATTATGATGTTGACATGTTCATGCCCTTGTTTATTAACAATATATGCATTGTTTTTATCCGATAGCAATAATTAGGAAGATGTTTCCGAATATTGAAGAGCTGCTCAGGCTCCTGCTTGTATCTCCTGTCAGCTCTAAAAAAATCTGGTTGCAGTCCATTGTGATACAGAGCTGGGCTTGAAATACATGATTTCAGGCTGCAAATTTCGGAAAATTCTAAAAATGTCTCCTTATGAGTTGTACACAGTCATTCAACAAGATTTTTCCTTTTCTCATTCACCAAAGTGGTGTACGGCCTTTTGCTAAAGGGAATGTTATACAGAATGTCTCCACCAGGTTGTAATTTGTTTTCTCACTGTAAGAGCTCCGAGAGCCATGCATATTTTTGCCACCTCGTGAGATTTCTTGCTTCCTCATTTAGTATGAAGAATGTGTGTCTGTGGTGGAGCCTGCCACAATTTGAGATACCATTTCACCTTCTTATGCTTATTATTGTAATGCTCACTGTCTGTCACTTTCTTATAGAAATTAGGACCTGTTCACTATACATGAAAAATACACTTTGTGACTCATGATAGCCGATGAAGTGTCAACTTCTCTACTAACAACATGGGAAACATAGAGGCTGTTTGATTAGTCATGATCAAGAGAAGGCCATTTTAGAGCGAAAATCAGATGCATAATCCTTTCGTTTGGCTGTCACCAACAAGTGGGATAAGTCTCCTTAAATTGAATCAACATTGAAAGTATTGGGTATGATCATGACAAATCATCAGATGATGACACATGAAGTGCCATTTCACAATGCAGCAGTCCACTCTTTTTCGATATCAAAGCTACGGACTCTAATGCAAACAAAAAGCCCTGACTTCACTTTTCTGACAAGGGCTAAAACAACTTTAGATCTATCTAAATATCCAAGATATAGATGGACATCATTGTAAAAAGAACAAAAGGGTTTCTTACCCAACTCCTTGGGCTAGAAGTCCCCTAAGATATTCCGATATTTTCTATCAAACACATTCCACTTCTGCAAAAACTACAATTATTTAGGGACCGTTCAGAATTTATGACTGGGGGGATGAGAGGGGGGTGGGAGTTTGCTGGAACTGCCCATCAAAAATGGATATCTCCCTTGAGTTTCATGCAGATTTTTATTACCCCACCCTTAGGTTTCATGCATATTTTTAGTACCTTCCCTCGACATACAAAGTAATTCACACATGTATGCTGTTAAACATGTACCCTTGGATGGTAACGCGTACAGATTCGCGGACTTTTGCATTTAAAAAGCCCCTATAATTTGAGTTTATGCGCGTTTTATGACATTTTTGTTAGAATAAAATTTCTTACCCCCTTTCGACATGTTGTCAAAATTTTGTACTATACAAAAGAGGGTTGATCTGTAAACAGTACCAGCTAGACGCTACGGTCTTTGTCTCACTGTGCCTGCCGTCTCACTGTGCCCCGCTCTCCCCTATACCACATCAGTGGCATATAGATTTTCAAAATAAATCTGCATTTTGTTGAAAAATATTTTATTTTATTCCCATAACCTTTATTGTACAGTATTATACAAGAAAACTATGTACATTGTTGATGTAGAATTGCCTAACACAACACTATCTTTAGTCATCTTCACCTGAGGGAGCCAATTCAAACAGGAGTTGCATAACTTCGGTGAATTTGTCTGAAAAAGAAGAAGACAGATTGCAATATAAATGCCATGTTCTAGTTGTCATTAAATTTAAATCAATTTCATATTATGTATTTATTTATCCATCCAACAACTATGTAATCTTCAAACTTGCTTCATTCAGTTCATTGAATGAGAGCATGATGTCATGCTGAGGCTGTTTGTGGATCATCCTAGTGTTTGACGATTCACCATGCAAAACTGTGATTTTCATTGAATGCATATGTCTGTAAATCTATAAGATCACCCAAGTTTAGTAAAGTGATCTTTAACTTCAAAACACAAGGATACTCCAGAAACAGCCTTGGTGTGATAAAATGCCCCCTGTCAATGAAACAGATCTCATAAACACTTTATTAAACAGTAATCATTCTAATGGGTTCTGGACATTTCACAAACCGAGCGTTGTATTTGGCTTGCAAGGCATTGCTACCATTTTGTACTGCCCTTTTATCACTGAAATTATTCCCAGTTTTAATTCTGAAGCTAATTAGTCCAGGTATGAAGCTTAGACCTGACTTAGCTCCATTGGTGAAATCGAGCTCAGGTGTATCTTTGCATTTATGTAATTCCGATCACTGTCAAATCCAAATCTTTCTTGTAGAGGCTTCGTAGGTCAATCATATTTTCAGGTAATTCAAGATACAATCCTCATCTCAACAGTGGGCAACAGAATGTTTTTCAAATGGGGTTCTAAATACTTCCATCACCATCACCAGATGATAACATGCAGGATCACTTCTTTCGACACATTAACAATTTGAAAAATCGTATAATATAAAACACTCTTGGAATATTGTGCTATAAAATTATCTTCCTTACCTACTCCGGGTATCTTCCACTTGAAGTAAACAAAAGGGAAATATAAAACAAGTCCAAACATGATGAAGCAGAAGGCGAAGAGATATTCAAACCGAGGTTCATCTATTATTGGCGCCACAATCAGGTACAGTGACGTCAGCAGAACTATTATGGGACAGATTATGGGAACCTGTGAAAATAAATGTAAAATTTACTTATTGAAACATTGCATGCAAAAGTGAAAACGGATCAGTTGGCCAATAATCATTTTGGCTTGGAAAACTTCAATTTGGGGTTCTTTTTTCAGATTTTTGTAAAGTGGACAGAATTTTCTTGGAAAGAAATTGAACATCTCCTGAAATGTCTGTCTAATGACGCGATATGAATGTTCCTCAAATGGGAAATCTTATTAACAAAGATGACCAACTTCAAAAGCAAAAAGCAAAACAATTAAAATTTGTAGGATTTTGCCAGTCAAAGTAGCATTTACTTGTTTATTAATTTTGACATAATACACCATACAGGGCGGGATACAGGTACGATAAGCAGAAGTTTAGAACTTTTGGAAAAAAATATTTAAAATCTATGCCTCACCTTGAATGGTCTTGGAGCGTCCTTCATTCTAAATCGCAAAATTATTACGCAAGCCATTGTGAGACCGTAGAACGTCCAGACGGCAAAACTGAAGAGATCTACTAGACTGCTTGTATTTCCTGGGATGATGAGGATTAGAGTAAAAAGTGTCTGAAATATCAATAAAAATGAGACTGATTACAAATTTGATTACAGATCATAATAAACCATGCAGATAGAAATATTATTCTTGACAGACCCCCGGAAATTCATCCTAGGCAGTCCTGCAAGTTTTATTATTTCATCAAAAAACATGCTTCAGGCAGTTGGATACGACCAAAGAGTCGTTCGTCAAGCATCTTTCACATTAGCACAATGGATGGAGTTTTTCTTTCCACTCAATGCCGATATAAAGTATTTATTAATGAGGTAATTACCAAGTTAAATCATCCCAATCGATCCAATTGAATTTTCCCTTACAATTTTTTAGCATCCAGTTCGTACATTATTTTTATATTGAGTTCAAATTGAACGTCACAGCGAACAAGACTTTCAGAATTCCTGGCTTGATTCTACCAAAAGAGATTAATGTTAGACCTTGTTTTATTCTAGTTCATGGAATTGTCAATACTCCATTTCACTGACCGAACGTCAACAGCATACAGCAGGAAATAGAGGTAAAACTACTTCACACTGAAAAAAAAAGGTTTGTGTAAAACAGACAAAATGAACGTAAGCTGGTGTCCGTCACAAGATTTTGTGTCGATCGGACAAGCAATTTATGTGTCGTAGACAAGGGAATTGTCAATCCTAATCTCTTTCTCGCATCATTTGATCAATGAAATGTCAAAAATGCACATACATTTTGTTTGAATTTACACAAAATATCAGACGGACACCAGCTAACCATCATTTTGTCTGTTTCACACAAGCCTTTTTTAGTGCATTAGGTAGATCTAATTAAACCTGGTCGTAAATCAGTTAATGAAAAAGGGAAGATGGTTCTTCTGCACTATATAGACTTACAGTGAGGCAGATGGCAGGGAGAGGAGAGAACCTCTTGACTTGCACCATGCTCATCACTTCCATCATGTGCCCCTTCCTGGATGCTGCAAATGGGATCCTGAAAATTTAAACAGAATTTATCGGGAGTTTTGCCGCTAACATTCGTTACAACTGCTCAAAGCACTATCAATGCTTTTCACAACCAATGTGGGGCCTTGCAAGGTGGAATTCTGAGACCTAAGCTACATATACAGGGTCTTTCAACCAACAACAGTCACTCATTTATACAAGTTTCAATCCCAAGGAAAATCAGTCCTTTTGGATGAATTGATGGTTTACCTGCCCAAGCATCTTAGCAAATCTGATGAGATAACATTGGTTATCTGAAAGGTGTGTGGTATATATTGCAGTGCAGCTGATACACCACAGATCACACTTTACACAACACTGACAATGCACTTAATGCTGGAGAAGGTAAGTTACCTGCTGCAAGCATAGAGATTTCCGTTCAGCGCCCCAAGCGTTGACATCATAACAAAAATGGACGGCAGCCACATGACAGAAGGCATCACTTTTTCTGCCCAAGTCTAAAATAGGAAACAAATTTCCATAACATCCTCAACAAATCAAATAAAAAGTGTGACACAAGTGGATAACATATATTTCAAAGCATATATATCAACAGGGCTTTGGATTTGAAGTCTGAGCCAGGAGTAGGAGTCAAAAGTTTTGGGCAGAGTTGAGGTCTAAATTTGATTTTCAGATGGAATCAGAGTCGTAGTTGAAAATTAATTTGGTGACTGCTGACTCCTGAAAGTAATTTACTCGATTAACATTGTAATCACAGATGCAACAAGGTCAAATGTATTCAAAATTTTACACATGACTTCCCAAGCAAATGTTCATGTTAAAAAGTCCCATCTGATCATTCATATTATTTATTGTAAAATTACTTTTTCACTCCATTTGACCTTGTAAAATTAATAATAATGCCAATAAGCGAGGTCAGGAGTCTCAATTCAGAAGTCATGGCCAGTCACAGTCATTTTTCAGAAGGTCAAAGGAGGTCGAAGTTGGTTCAGCTACTAACCGACTCTGATGCCTGAATGTCAAGAAGAAACTGAAAATACTTACAACGACAACAGCAGGGGAAGCAAGAAGTTCTGCTGGAGTCATAACCACAAAATACGAGAGATTCGTCATAACAAACAACACAGTCGACGCTAAAATTCCAATAATGGAAGCCAAGGGCAAGTTTCTGTAACAAACAATACAAAACATGACAGCATCAATCAAAATACTGTGGAAATATGCACATACAATGCACAACATCACCAATGCCCCCACATAAGTTTACTATCCGTAGTGCACGTCTGACATTAATGTGATCTACAAATGAGAAGAAGTCCTGCAAGGGGCTGACAGAGACATTTTCTGGCTTAGGTAATGAATCACTTTTTAATTCGACTGGGATCAAAAATATAAACATATCAGCATTAAAAAATGCTATTTCATAATACCTTGATGGGTTTATCATTTCTTCAGTGATATAGTTAACATTGTCCCTGAAAATGAAAAATCAATAAATTCGTATTAAAAAGCAATTTTTGGATTGAAATTTATTCCAAACAACCGTAAGGGTGCAACCATTAGATAAAAGGACATCACATGGTCAATTTTAATAATTACTGTCGCTGTTACCGCGAAATAAATAATTTCCCATCGATGAAAACTCCAAGCCCCTCTCCAGATAATATAATGGTCGTCTCTTTACATTCACAAAATAAAGTACAGACAACAGTCCAAATGCCAGAAGGAAAAAAGAAACCTTGCGACTTACCAACCATCATAGGCCCACATCCCATAGTACAATCCTATTGCAATTTGCCCAACATTATTATTTGTTCCTTCAAAGGCATTTTCAAAATTCTGGGTTTCTCCTGCAAATGGTACCATGAATAGAAACAAATCAATAATGCAGTAATAATAAGCAATGGATTGTAGTAAGATGGATGGATGACGCAAGGGAATGCGATGAATACGAGGGCAATAAATAATCTTCTTGTGGGAATGCAATAATTGAATTGCGAGGGAATTCGAAAGGTTGCAAGAGGACGCAAAATATAGCAAGAAAAAGCACGATAATCAATGTGAGGGAACGCAATAATATATAATTTAAGTCCATGTCCTCTTAGGAGCTTAATAGGTTTATAGACATGTATAGGCCTGCATTTGGAATATGTCAAAAGATGTGGGAAACTTTGCTTCAAAGGGGACTTCTGATGTTATGCTGTAACTTGTGAATTCGGTATTTATGAGAGAAAACATTGTTATTACCTGCATTATATCATTAACTATGGGCCCATGGCTGAAAAATGCACCAGAATGTTGGCAAATTACTGACCTTGTCCAATTTTCACCAATCCCCCAATGATGATGATGGAAAGAGATAGAACTTTGCAGATCGTGAAAAAGATTTGCATTCTTGCAGCAAAGCTAATATAGGCGATATTGAAGAAGGCAAAAAGTACTGAAAAGGAAAATATGAAATTTGAAACATATTGATAAAAAATAGCAAAAAAAAATTTAAAAAATGAGATCGGAGATATTGTTTCAGCAAATCAATTGATTTATTGACTGAAAACATTTTTTCTAAAAATATTATCTCTAACATTCAAATGGACTTATGACTTTAAGTATTGAAAAGTAAACAAGATAGTGTTCAAGCAGTGGCTTTTGTTAGGTTATCACTAAGTCTTGTATCAATACATTCATCCCAAATAGGCATGTATATATTTTTCATCATTTGGCATGTTCACGAATTCGTGGACCTGTAAAAATGAGCATGTACGAATTTGTGGATGTGTAAAAACGAGCATAAGTGCTCGTGTATATGTGCTTTATTTTGCATTCGTGTATCTGCTAAAACTTTCATTCGTGGAAGTGCTATATCATTAGGGTTTAGTGTTAAAATTAGGTTTAGAGAAGGTTTGGGGTTAGTATGTTCGTTATTACACCTATACAAATTCGTGAATGACAATATTTGACACTTACACGAATGACAAATTCGTGTACATGTTCGTTTTTGCAGGTTCACAAATTCGTCCACATGCAAAATATTGAAAAATATATACCTCAAATAGCATGTATATATTTTTCATTATTTGACATGTTCACGAATTCGTGGAGGTGTAAAAACGAGCATGTACGAATTCGTGGACATGAAAAAACGAGCATAGGTGCTCGTGTACATGTAAAAATTAACACTCGTGAATGTGCTTTATTATTCATCCGTGTATCTGCCAATACTAACATTCGTGGAAGTGCCATATAATTAGGGTTTAGTGTTAAAATTAGGTTTAGAGTTAGTTTTAGCCAAGTTTAAGGTTGCAATGTTCGTAATTACACATACACAAATTCGTGAATAGCAATATTTATCACTTTCACGAATGCAAAATTTGTACATATGTTCGTTTTTGCAGCTTTACAAATTCGTGTACATGCCCAATAGTGAAAAATATATACCTCCAAATAGGGACTGTTCCAATACCCTACTTCAATCGATGACTTTACAAATATTAAAATCTAGGAAGGTTGAGGTTAAAAAGCTTTCAAACTGCATTTATCTAATAGATGGGCTATGGATGGAGTTTATTTTCTGAGGTTGAAGTTGAAAACGTATTACAGGGTGTCTACAGAAAACGAGGACAGTCAACACAATTTAATTTTCTAGCAGTTTATTTTGTGCCAAGCATCATATTTCAACAAAAAATGATTTGTACATGAACAGTATTATCAGAAGAGCCAAATTACCCATTATTCGCACCCCTTGCTGAGGTAACTTTCTGCCCGGTGAGACTGAAATGATGCAAAAGCATGTTTGATGCACTCCACCAACATTTTGCCCCATGCAGACATAATGACGGAGGGATTTAACTTTACTGCGAGGGTTCGGATAACTTGCTGGATTCTGTCTCCAAATTTGTCCATACTGAGTAATCCACTGGGTCCAGCTCAGGAGACAAGGGGTGGCACTCTACCTTGCTCAGCTGCTTTGTTTTGAGGCACTTGTGAGTCGTCTATGCAGTGCGAACAGGCGTTCTCCCTTGTTGGAAGATGATTTTGCCCCAAATGAGTTTTTGTCTGATGCCATGGCATCACAAATTCTTTCGAATGTTGTTATAAACATTTGCATTGATTTAAGTGCACTGACAATGACTATTTGAGACATTTTTGTGATTTTGTTGTCATCAGATGACCCCATGTTGAAGACCAAGTGTTTGGTCCTGAATTTGAATTATTGACAGCTGGAGGTTCAGCAAATGTCCAACTACTGACAAATGATTCATTCCCTCTCTTACAAGCACCAAAAACGTCTCATCAATAATGAGGAAAACAGGATGACCTTGGTCAGCTTGGAGCAACACAAGCACTTCTGCATATCATGCCTTCAATTTGCCTTTATTAGTGATCTATTTCACAAATAAACATATTTGCAATAGATCTAATATAGCTGACTATCAAATCCACTCTTATGCCAGACTTATCTCCAAATTGTGAACTAATAGGAGTGCAAAAAAGAACTGAAGGTGACTGTCCTCTTTTTTTGTAGACACCCTGTATGTGTACCCAATTTTATTCCAATAATTTCAAAAAAAAAAATAAATTCTTAATCCAAAATAAAATTATTGGATTAACATAGCAACATCAGGATTTTCTTTTATGGCAAAAGAGAGGCTTTGATTGGTCAGAATGATTGCTAGGGACATTCTTGGTCACTCTTGGGTCATTAAAAAAACATGATATTATGGTAGGACCAAAATTGTATTCTTATTATGTTACTTACACAGTAGAGCTACAGCGCAGCACTTGAGCAAACTGGTATGTGGAGTTCCACAATCATCATCTATTACCAGTAGAAGAAGATATTCAGCACTGGTCAGAGCCAAGATGGCCATTGCAGAAGTCTTTATCATAAGTGTTTGGGTCCATGAATATAGGTAAGCCACTGGGGGGCCTATGCCTCTGTACAGGTAAGGATAGGCACCTCCTGATTTTGGTATTAGGGTACCCAGTTCCACAACTGACAAAGAAGCTGAAAAAGAGAAATTGCCATTCATTTTGCAAGTACAATATTGCTAATAAAAGATCAAAGACGTATTGGGAAAAATCACAAAGTACAACACAACAGTTCAATGTTGTCAATGTATACAGTGGCGAATATAGGGGGGCATTGGGCCTGCCCCCCCCCCCCTCCAAAAATTAACATGGAAGAGACAGGAAATCTGCTGGAGTGCTGCTTATTTACCCCATGTGATGCCCCCTTTGGACCATTGCCAGGCCTCAAAATATAACATCCTTACAGTGAACGAACGACGAATACTTACATCCAGCTGCTAGTGGCAATCAGTGACCTCACAACAAGTCCTATCAAACACATTGAAATGAAGTGTCAATTTCGTCATTGGGTACCTTGTGACCTCACTGATGAGGGATGTTGTTCAGTTGGTGGCTCGCTTCAATAGCATTGAAAGTATGGGCTATGACGTCATTGACTACTTATGACTAATGAAGGATAACATGGAATAAATAGGATGTGACTTCACAAGGAGCATTTCAGCCAGTTTCTGTAAGCACTTGACGTTCGTCTACTGTAAGTCTGTTTTCATGAGAGCGTACAACTTTATTTGTATTCATGCATTCAAATTGTAGGTACACTACTCGCACTACTTACTTATGAAACTCTCAGCCAAGAGAAAAATTGTTTCAGGATGAAAGTGATGGTCAGTGGCAGCTCCATGATTTTTTTGTTGGGGGGGCTGAGAGGGGCTTCTCCGTTATTTGGTGGGGCTTCCAAAAGCCAAACAAGACCTGTTGTCGATGTGCATTTTAAAGCCGGCGCATTTCAACAGAATCAGCACCACTACCCCCCCCTTCCTAAAAAGTATTTTTATGAAATTTACTGGTTATCATAGTTATGGCAGCAAACGGAGCCAAAAACAAATTTATTTAAAATCAACAGCTTCTTATCAATAAAAATTTATATGGAATTTCTGTAAATTCTCTAATGAAAGCACATTTCAAAGCCATTTCAGACTTGGAAATAGATTTCCCTATATTTGAAGACAATCTCACAGTGATGGCCTGATACCTTCTTAAGCCTGGGATGACCCAAGAGACAGGTTTATCAGATGGCGGAGGACAATGCTAATACTTTTTGTGAAGAACTGCAGTGTTTGGTTTGCTCATTAATTATGATGTAATTGATCATTTCCTGTACCAATTTGCAGCAAGAAAATCAATAACCTTATATATCCATGATGAGACAATTCATATTTGGCTCTCTTTCTGCTGGTTGAAATTACAATATCTTGTTCTTTCATTATCAAAGGATTACACAGTTTAAAGTGAAGAAAATTGCCACATTACAGGTGGGATTCACATATGTCTCAGGGTACTATAACTATTTTACAGATAGCAAATTTTAAGAATAAAGAATGACAGCCAGGTAAAGAGAATGCGTGATTTATCTGCCTTTTTATTTCTTTTGGGAAATTAGTAGTCGGTTGCGATCAGCACTTGAAAGTAGCTCTGGGACCTATACTAGAGGTCAGGCGCTAAGAGAATAGTTCAAGAGCAAGAACTATGATCAGGGTCGACCTTGGAATTAGATGCCATGTTGTCATGGCTTCAGCTTTTAAGAAAGAAGTGATGGCTCCAGTTTAGAGCTGATAGTTTATTTTAAGATTTACACTGTACCACACAGCACTTTTCATTTGTTTGCAGTGCGTAGACACAAGCGGGGGGGGGGGGGGTAGGGGGCCCAGGCCCTTCCTCGACCACTGATATCGAATAAAAGTGGCATTTCGATAAAAATATGCCGCGATGCGGGCCCACAAATGCTCGGGATGCCCGTAGACAATTCGGTCTTGATCCGCCACAGGATAAAATTTTTCTGTTTAAGAACATATTTTTTTGGTCAAAGGTTAGGGGGCCAAGTGGGGCGGGCTTCAGACATCTGGAGATGGTCAAACTTTTCTCAACAGTATATTTTTTTGTCTGGTACAGTGTATCTCTAGGTCGGTCCAACATTCAATGGAAAATAATAAAAGTGTAAAATTTGGTGATGGTACCCCCTAACTTTTAAAGTGTGCAAAATTTCGGCCAAATTGATTAATATTTAGAGGTGGCTCATCAAGGTTGAAATTTTGCTATATTTTGCATTAATACGCCTATATCTGAACAGTGAAAATATATATATATAGTATATTGATGTACCAATTTGGCCAAAATATGATTTTACACAGTTTTCACTATTCAGATATGAGCCAGAATTTACTGTCATGACTTTTCAGTTACGTCTTAGCACAAAAATGTTCGGGATGGTGTCCAAGTTACATCTTAGACTATCAAGTATTTTTACACACTGAAAAAAATATTATATTGTCTATGAAACCATTACTACCAGTACTTATAAACAGTATTTTCAACTTTTTCATGATAGCATTATCAAAGTATGTGATGAAAATCAATGATATATGACAAATTGTGAAAAGATGTAACAATGGACACTACAACTATTTTTGAGGTCATCCAAGATGTAACAGTGGACACAAAGGATAAGAAAATTGACACCTTGTTGTTCACAATGTGCTTTTCACATAATAAAGTCTGCATTGCAGTCATTTGTGGAAGATGTAACATTGGACACCAAAAGGATAAGATGTAACAAGGACACCAATGTGTCCATGTTACATCTTTTCTACATGAACCACTTTTGGATATTTTCCCAGTGAATTGTGCAGTATTAAACTATGTGAGCTATTCTTAATACAATGAGAAAAACTGGTCATGAT
This sequence comes from Platynereis dumerilii, assembly GCA_026936325.1. Lineage (NCBI taxonomy): Eukaryota > Metazoa > Annelida > Polychaeta > Phyllodocida > Nereididae > Platynereis > Platynereis dumerilii. The sequence goes on from JAPTHN010000003.1 coordinate 81,694,005, forward strand.
CAAAATATGGTGAATGGCTTTCGGTAAGAGACGCAATTCCATGTTATAGCAACTTGGCCAAGACGTAACATTGTCCAAAAAGTATTTCCTGCATAAAAAAGCTCCTCCCCCACAATAACACTGAAAGCAAAACCATCTATGATTGATTGAAATGGTGCAGAAATGTGTAAATGTGACATGGATACATGCAAGAAACTAATTATTTGTTCTTTCAGTATGAGTGACCAAGACGTAACATATCAAAAATTTGCAATTTATGGTCACAGATTCTTGAGAAACCTCACTCAGAGAGAACATGAATTCATTTTGGACACAAATATGGTGTAAAAAGTACAACTTGCAATAGTAGTTTTGGTGATAGCTAGAATATGAACCTTGCATTTGAGTGTTCTAAGATGTAACAACTGTGTGGACACCAAAGTGGATGGGCAACTTTTACCCATATTTGTGGGTAGTTTTGGTGATAGCTAGAATATGAACCTTGCATTTGAGTGTTCTAAGATGTAACAACTGTGTGGACACCAAAGTGGATGGGCAACTGTTACCCATATTTGTGTAATTCACTTTCAACTGATGAACCAAAGTACGTAAAATCATATTTACAAACATCTGAACAGTATGTCAAGTTGTGGTTTATGGCTTAACAACAACCACTGAATCTCGCATAACACTTTTTATTTCGTGGACACTACAATATTTTGTCTATTTTGTCCACCTTCTTCATCTTGATCCAGCTATGAATTGCAAAATAAAAATACCTGAGCCATGAATATGGCATGTATTTTGAGGCAATTACTTCCCCTACCAATGTGTCAATTTTTGTTTGAATAGATATCATCAGAAGAGTTTTATTCAGCTTTAAATTGCAATTCTAAGACGTAACACAAAAAGTCATGACAGTAAATTCTGGCTCATATAGGCGTTTTAATGCAAAATATAGTAAAACTTCAACCTTGATGAGCCACTTCTAAATATTAATCAATTTGGCTGAAATTTTGCACACTTTCTCTACATGGTCAAATGAAAAAAGTTGTGGAGTACCATCAATGAAATTAAGACATATATTTTTTTGGACCAACCTAGTGTATCTCAGCCAATATTGACATTGACTTTTTCTGAGCCTGAGATCTGGTTTTATTTACTAATCTGGAACTCAGGTTGCACCTAAGCAGTTCTGAGAGGTTGGTTCTAAGCATGGTATGGTACGTTCTTTTTGAGAGTGTACGCATCTCAATTCGTGCATGGTTAACACAATATGTAATCTGGTTTTCATTATCGACAGATCTCAAGTGATACAAGTGACGGGACATTGTTTGATACGATAAGTAGCTCAATATTTACAATGCGTGCAAGTACAATGTATCTTTTTTCATTCTGAAAAAAAGAGATCAGCAAGATGACTGGCAATTGGATTATCTCTAGATGCAATGATATTTATGATATCTGTTGATGATTTTAGAACTTGGCTATGAACTAGATTTTGCACAAGGTTAAATTGTGTGATGTTACATTCATTATGTAAAAATGATATGGGATTGTTACACCGTTGCTCATAAATATGGAATACTTCAACGTTCTCCATTGAAATTGACAACTTTAGCAACTTCTGTGGGAGCATATGATAGTCTGATCCAATGGTAACGACTTCCAATGACTGCTAAAGAGAAGAACATGCTGTCTTTTAAAACGCATGCTTCAGCGTTAACCTTAGGAAAAGTTACAGCAGCATGAAACATATGGAAATCCAGGTGGTTTTTTAGGGTGAGATGCATTCAACCAAAAATTAAAAACTCTTGCAGAAAATGTGGTTGAGGCTTTCAAAGAGTGATTAGAGAAGATGACTTGACCTTTAGAATGGACCCTAATTTCATTCACTATTATATTAACTTTTATAAAAAAGTATTCCATATTTTTGAGCAGGAGTGTAATTTTTACTGTAATTTTACATCTATGTTTTTACAGGTAATTTGCTAAGTCAGAAACTTACCTAAGACTGCGATGACTCCACAAACACTCCACATAATAAGACTGAGACCGACTGACCCTCCACCCTCCGCCACCCCGGTGGGGGCTATGAATATTCCTGATCCTGTGAATAGAAGAGAAAATAATTAATTAACCACAGCAAAAATACCACAATTTAAACCAAAGAAGCTATTATTTGCCACTTTCGCTGCCAGTGTTTGTGAAATTGAATGAAGATTATACTTCTTGTACTCATAATTGGATCATGAATTTATTTTCAGGGGAATTTATTATTTTTAAATGCATAATATTTTTAAAAAGATCTCTGATCATATTCATCAGTGTCAGTGGTCAAGACAGTGGCGTAACTAGGGGGTCTCGAGCGGGGGGGGGCACCTGGGGGGGCACGCGATTCTCCGAGGGGGCACCCACAATACTAATTGTATATTTTAGCCAAGTTTGCAAAGTTCATATGGGGGGGGGCACCTGGAGGGGCACTGGTCCAATATCGGGGGCACGTGCCCCCCAGTGCCCCCCCCCATTGGGACGCCACTGGGTCAAGAGTGTGAGCATGCCATCAATGCATGTCATCTTCCTCTTTATCTTACAATTTTTTATTAAGTTCCTAAGTTCCTTTCTCTTGTGTAACAAGTTCCTAATTTATTTCTTTTAGTTATTTTGGAAGGGGGGAGTGGAGGCTATCATTATCATCACTACTGAAGATGCTCACCTTTTGATAATTGGGACCTTAAAAAACCATAGTGACTAAGTGGCAATAATTCAGATGTATAGGCCTGCCGCCATTGTATGCCGTCATTGCCCAGAATAATTATGATTTTAATGTTTTATGTTACAAAATTCAGTTAAAAGAAAGATCATTCATCATTGTCACGTCTACTGCCTGAACCTGTTCTAATAGTGTTAAAGAACTAGTTTGATAAATTTTATCCCCCTCCATCAGCAAGGAGGAAAGAGACAAAGATAAGAAAAAATTGTGAGCAGAATTGATTGGAAAGAAAGCATGACAATTTTTTTTTTTAATCTGCATAATGTGACATACCATGTGCGCAAATAATTATATAGAATTAAAATCATACGTAAAAAAATGTCAGTAACTGCCACATGCATACTCCATTTTGATCTTAATATTCTCGATAAAATCAACCCACACATTCCAACTTCCAGTCTTTACAATCAGTAAAGTTGCTATAGACGCAAAAAAATGGACCACAGCACTGTGAAAATGAAACCTCGTGAGTCATCATGCTGATGATTTTTCACGATCATGCCTAATACTTTCAATGTTGATGTGATTTAAAGACACTTATACTGCTTGTCGATGACTGCCAAATGATAGGATTTAAAAGCCTATGCATTTTACTTTAAAATCAGTTATGACAAATCAAATGGCCTTCTCATGACCATGACTAATTATGTAACCTCCATAGTCCATAGTTTCCATGTTGAATGTATGAGGATGACATATATCGGCCAACATGAAATAATCCTCTCCTTTTGCATAGCAAATTGATAGACTGTAATATGTTAACATTGCTGTGAAACTTAGATGACAAACAATTCACTATGTCTCATACATGAGTTTACTGCACAAAGATGTTTTAGGAGGGCAACTGACATTGACTAAATTTCAAAACCCAGATTTCAGTGTTGGATGTCTCGAGGAGCCATATTTTGATGGCCTCGGCCTTGGCTCAGCCTTGTATTCCAAATACTTGGCCTTGCCTCAGTCTCTGTGTCCTAGGGCCTGTGTTGGGGGCCTCAGGACCAGCCTCTGCCTCGAGGTCAGCCTTGAGGTCATATTTTGATGGCCTCGGCCTTGCATTGGTCTCGGATGACAAACACTTGGCCTTGCCTTGGTCTCGGTGTTCTGGCCATCAGTACATCAATGCCAAATTTCATACCATTTCAAATAACAATCCTCGTGAGTCGTGAACCACAGAATTTCAGCTATGTTAATTTGATCATCTGCCTGAATGAATATTTGGCATCCTTTTCCAAATTGCTATTGTTTTTTTGGGCGACTGCACCCACCTCAAGGGTACACGTAAGATCTCATACATGTGCGTAATGTAGTAAATGGACCACCTTTATCAGTGAATATTTCAGTACAGGCTGTCCTATTTGATTCTTCACTCACCTATGATATTTCCTATGGCAAATCCTATGCCTCCAAGGAGCCCTATTCTTTTCTTCAAATTCACTTCAGTCGGTTCAACAATGACATTGTCGTATTCATTATTGTTATCCTGCGGTCCATCTTGAGGTACTTTAGAGTTCCTGTGAATCAATTCGGTTGGTTCTAGGACTACCCCGTTGCCATTGATGTGAGCTGTAAATTAATATGCAATTTGGAAATAACTTTAATTGTTCTTCACTAATTAATTCCCAGATAGACTGCGCATGTGTTTATCTTCAACTGTATTTTGTGCCTCAGCCAGGTGTTTTTGGTAATTGACTGCAGGTGCAGAAGTAGCAAGGCTGAATGCCAATTATGGAGTTGCAAAAGACTCTGGATTAATTTGTCAATTATTGACAATGATGTCAGATTATCTTAATCTTTACATTTACAGGATAAATGTATGGATATTCATAACAATATCCGGGAACATTTTATAAAAAGGTTAAATTCTGAAAAGTAGTTTTTAATTAATTCATTATTTGTAATTCCACTTCTACTATACAAAATACCTACATTTTTCCACTTCCATTTTGTCTCACGTCGTGGAAGTTATTAAATCAAAACAGTAAGTTAATGATGATCTTTGATTATCTAATAGATTAGATACCAAACTGACTAATCTCAGATAAAGTATTTAGGAGCCAGTGAATGAAACAAAATGTCAATGGGTGTTTTATTGATAGCATTGAAAATCAATACTGCTATATTTAAGTGGTTTATGAACTTTTAAACACTTCAGACTTGAGTGATGCTAAGGAAAGGTCAGAGATAATGTAATATATATACACATACAAAGTATAACTTTGTGACATGAGAGATGATTCACATATAGGGGACAGTCATTGGGGTTTTATTGCAGATAATTATCCGTAGAAAGTGCGATAACTATATCCTGAAAACAAAATATCACAAGGGAAGGAGAGGTATTTCACGCGAATACGTGATAATTACTGAGAGTGGATACAACAAAATGTCAGATCTTGAGGCAATTCTAAAAGATGTGAGGGAACTACTATTATGCTATTATGCAATGTCAACAATCTAACCTAGACTTAAATATTGTCTGCCTTTTACCATTAAGATGATTATTGATCAATCTATTATTTTATATTTATCTGTCTTTCAACACATCTGTCTTCCTAATTTTTTGAAACAGTTACATAACTGCCTTGATACATTGGATATGAAATAAAAATAAAAGTTATTGCAACAAGTGCTGTGAGTCCAACTTTGAAGTGCTGCACGAATTTCATGGCAGTGCCATTTACATATCAGTTAATGAAGATTATGTAACCTTAAGCGTGTTAAGTGTTGTTATGATTTCTTACTTGGTGAGCCATTTAAGTCATTAACTTTTGTGTTGACTTTTAATTTTCAGTCATTTCTTACAATCAGGGGTATGGAAATAATTATTATGTTGATACACATGTTGATTTAAATCCCTGAAATATGTCATTGGAGGTTGTTATATCACAAGACTAAAATTTTAAAGCTATTTTAGAAGATATTTCAATTATTTCCCAAACTAAACTCTGACTAAACTACTAGCTCCACTTTTATGGCAACTACAGGCACTTCCTGTTCAGGCAGTCACTGCAGACAGGAGCACCACACAGAATGAGCTGTCCTTATGCTAAGTGAGCTTCGCTCATGGCTGCCTTCGTAAGCCATGAGCAAAGCTCATATTATATTTTGATATTTGATTTTCAGATTGTATGATTAAGCTTTGCTTTTCTGAAAAAGTATATAAAACGGCACACCTTAACCCGTCTCCCTATATTAGGTATGACATATGTATCTGTTTGATGCTTTTTTATGTCAATAAAATTCTATATATATTATCTTTGCTTGATAACCGCAACAGCAACAAGATTCCTTTTTTTAATTAGTTATCAGTCACTCATTACACCAGAGTGACTAAACAAAAGCTTTCATTTAGGGAGTTGGACCTCAAATAAAAACTAAACAGCTGAATGAACAATCTGAAGGATTCAATTTAGTTTACCACTGGTATACTTTGTTACTGAATCACAAAATATGCATCAAATCTGGGGATTTATACTGGCCCTATATATGGTGCCCCCCTGATCTGAATTACCGATGGAATCTGGGACAAAGCTGGGCATTATGGTGTTAATGTATTTATTCATGTCCATGATTGTATGCATAATATGAAGTAACAACATTTAATAGCATCATTTGACATTCCTTGGCTCGTGGAATTCAGATTCATTTTAACTTTCGAAGTGGATGTGCCAGAATGGAAGATTTTAGTTTACCAATTGCATCTTTTATGCTGGTGAGTATAGCGTTTCGCTAACATACCACTAATGACAGCATAATACGGTGGCCTGTTAGTGCCACTTGTTTTCTAACCTTTTTTGCGTTATTTCGCAAAAAGTTTTGGTTATTTCCCAAAATTTTGTATTATTTCGCAAAAGGTTTCGGTTATTTCACAAAAGGTTTGGTTATTTCGCAGTAAGTTTTGGTTATTTCACAAAAGTTTTGGTTAATCGCAAAATGTTGCATTATTTCGCAAAAGTTTTGCATTATTTCACAAAAAAGTTTTGGTTATATGACAAAGTTTTGCATGAGGCCTATTTCACAAATGTTTTGCTTTATTTCACAAAAAGTTTTGGTTATTTCACAAAATTTTTGGTTATTCCACAAAAAGTTTTGGTTATTTCAAAACTTTTGCATTATTTCGCAAAAAAGTTTTGGTTATTTCACAAAAAGTTTTGAAATATTTCACAAAACTTTTCCCAAACATCTTTTGTGTTTTGCAGCCCAATAGACTATCTATTATAACAGTGTTATCATAATTTAGGCTAAAAAAAAAAAGAGAGCACCATTTCACTGTGGTATTTGCACCTAATGAGTCACTGATGAAAGTAATGACGGTCATATTCATACTTTTAACAGGGGACTTGGTTGCTTTTCCAAACGAAGGTAATCTCTCTGAATGGTGTTTGCAACTTGGCAAACATAATTATTCATGTAGTGTCTTCCAGTGTAGTGTAACATTTCCGGGCACTCAGGAGGATCGACTGATGAGGTGGTAGAGAGAGTGGGAGTGCTCAGCAAGTCAGCATGTTGCACATTTACTCCATGTGAGGGCTCTTTTAGTTGATCATGACACATCATTGACATGCATTGTGACTCACAAAGTGCAATTTTCATATGTTAGGATCGAAATTCCTGTCATGATGCATGGGACCCCACCCCTACCAGCAGGCCTACAAAAATGTATCATGTCAAGACATGGACAATCCCTAGATCTAGGCAGACAGGTAGATAGATAGGTAGAGAGATAGATAGATATATAGATAGATATAGATTGATTGATTGATTGATAGATTGATAGATAGACAGATAGATAGATAGATATGATAAGTGTAGCCAGAAAACTTCCAGAGGGGACAAGTGGTCTTTGAAGGGGGGGGGGCATTCATGCCAGTGGGAATTTTTTTAAATCTTCTTTTTCCTAAATTATAATGAAACTGTTATAATAGATAGTCTATTGGGCTGCGAAACACAAAAGATGTTTGGAAAAGTTTTGTGAAATATTGCAAAACTTTTTGTGGAATAACCAAAACTTTTGCGAAATAATGCAAAATTTCTGTGAAATAACTAAAACTTTTTAGCGAAATAACCAAAACTTTTTGTGAAATAACCAAAACTTTTTTGTGAAATAACCAGAACTTTTTTGTGAAATAACCAAAACTTTTTGTGAAATAACCAAAACTTTTTGTGAAATAACCAAAACTTTTTGTGAAATAATGCAAAACTTTTGTGAAATAACCAAAACTTTTTTGCAAAATAACCAAAACTTTTTGTGAAATAATGCAAAATTTTTGCGAAATAACCAAGCCTTTTGTGAAATAACCAAAACCTTTTGCGAAATAATGCAACTTTTTGCGAAATAACCAAAACTATTGTGAAATAACGCAAAAAAAGTTAGAAAACAAGTGGCACTAACAGGCCACAGTAATAATGTAACAGATGATTTGATATTTGTAGACACTGATACTAAACGTGCATTTTTTTCAAAGGACATATATTCTACTCTATAGGGATAAGTGACATCAAAAAACTTATGACATTAATTTTTCCCCCATAGAATACCATGTCTGAGACAAAAATTCACTTTCTGTCTCAGTGTCTACAAATATTAAATCATCTAATACAATATAATATTTACAGCACATCAATCACATGCATGATATTGAGACAGAATACACATCAAGGGGATTTTGTCTCACATTTAAGAAATGAAAGGACTGTGCATACTGTAGGACTAAAACTGCTCTTTGATATTCTTAAAGAGACAAACAGTAGATTAGGGCGGGGCATGCAGCCCCCCATAGTCCGAGCTTTGCCTCCGAGGTGCGTTTTGACCTACCTACTTTTTATGGTCGATTATTTGAATACTTATGCTCTCAGGAAGGGATCACTTGACTCTACTTATAACTGGTGAAAGAAATGTCTATCAATTAATGAGGGAGTTGCGGCAATTTTTGTAAGAATTAGCAAATGGCCTTCTTACCCCACCCATCGGACAAGAAGCCCCCTATTATCATCCTATTGCAATTTTTTGCGAGCGCATTAAGCTTGAAAGTTATTTCTTGGGGTTCTTCTATCCTTTTAAGGCATTCTATTTACATTTTCTGAATTTCAGAATTTTTCTGTTCATATTTTTATTTTTTAATATCTTTGCCCTGTTTCAATTTGGGCCAGATTATTTCCATTTTAATTGGCTATTCTTTCAAGATTTAAGGTACAGTACACATTATTAAGTGGTTCCTGAAGCAGCTTCGAGGCCCCAGTGGAGGGGGCCTCATGCCCCTTACCATGCGGGGCCTCTCGCCCCACACACACATATTTTAATTTGACCTCTATATTTTGAACTAAAATGCAGAAGACATGATCCAAATCATATTTATGTGATGGTCATAAAGTGAAGCAATACAGATATCCATCATACTTTCACAAATTTTCCAAAGTTATTTCTGACAACCCCTATCAAAGAATTAATTAAAGTTACAAAAACCATGCACATTTTTTTTGTTTCTTTAATTCATATTATGGTTTGGTGCTGTTTGCCCTGAAAATTTGTGACATCACCTAAAAAGCCTCTAGCCTCAATCCTATCAATAAGAAAACGCACCAAAAATGTAAGTTCAGATAAAACCTGGGGGGGGGGGGGAATTTTGGACAATTTGGATATTTTAAAGTCATTCTGTTGTTTCCATGGAACCTGAAAGTTCAGCTTGTTGGGGCAGGTAATACTGAAACCACGAAAGCCAATGAATTTTGGCTGTGAGAGACCCCACTCTATCACTTTTATTAGTGAGATTGACAATATTTGACACAAGAAGTATGATATTAGCTTCTAAATATACTTTAAAGCACACCAAATGTGTGTATTCGTACGCTGAACCCTTGGAAAACGCTCATGCATGTCAGATTTGACGAGGAAAATTCAGGCGGCAAGGGTGTGTTTTCTTGACTACAGAAGACTCTCACCTAACACGCCTACACGGGCTTCTTGCCCCGCCCTACTCTACTTTATTACCATTCAAACAACAAGATGTTTTAAAAGGCTTACTTACTTTTCAGATATCCCTATTGGCCACTTCATCCATCGCGGCAGCATCAGGTCAGATCCTTATTTGCACATATTCAAAAAAATTTCATATGGCAAACGTAATAAAAAAAATATTCTTGATCCAATAATTTCTGTATATTTCGTTTTTCCAGAATGTTATCCGAATGTTGCACCACACACAACAGACAACAAAACATACTTGGTTATGACAATTAAGGTAGGCAAAATAGATAAATTAAATATATACATACATGTGTATATAATAAATTATAAAGTCAATTTAGCTTTGAATGCAGATTTTTGAAATTTTTCCTTATGCTGGTTTTAAGTACCATATTGCTGGTACAAAATACATTTGTTAATGATGCTACAATACCATTGAAAATAAATTGGCATATATATACATATATATATATATAAATATGAAGTTATAAAAATATATCATAGTACCAAGTAGTACTGTCATACAATAGGGAAGATTGGGGCACAGCGAGACTCCGGGCACAGTGAGACAAATGGTGTCGAATCAGTATGCCCCACCTGCTGTCTTACTGTGCCCCATGGGCCTAATTGGATGCAGCATAATGTAACACAAAACCTGTGATAGCCAGAGATCTGAAACTATTGCAGTAATACCAGTAAATGTGTCGTCTATATAGGCCTATCTAATGTGAGCATGGATTTGACTGGTTAATGGCAAAATAACTTATTAATCAGCAGTGAACATTTTGTTGCATTTGAAAAAAATGTCTCTTGGTGCCCCAGTCTCCTCTTGTTTATCTGGAGATCAGGTTAATACTTCTTTTTTTTTCAATCATCATTTTAACATATTTATATTGCTATTATATAATCTTTCGGATCGACCGAGTGCGGTTTACCATGGAAACTTAAAATCTGTGAATGACTGACGGTTTTCAGCATCCCTGCAATATCAGCAACACTGTAAATCACTTTAGATTAAGCTTCAAAATATGTCAGGGTCAATCATTATGACATTTCTGAATTGGGCCTGACACTTTCAATGACCTAGGCATGACATCCATTGGAAATTATGGGAAATATTGCATATATCATAGAGCATGATGGTCTATGCCTGTGCCATTAATTGTATCCATTTAGTCTGGAATGCCTGGTCATCCAGGACTTATCCTCACATAATCACAATCATGATGAGAAAGATGAAATGTATGGACAATTTTCCCATCCAACTTTTAAAATCCACAAAACAAAATCCAAATAGTCGGCTGGACCCTAATCCTTTTATGCTTGATGATCAGCACTTCAATCTCAACATTGTTTCATCCCCAATTAGGCCTACTGGCACTCTTGAGAAATGATAAACTCAGCAACATTAAAAACTCACACTTTCAAAAAAGCTAAAAATAGTACTTCCTCTATAAGTATCAAGATGAAAGTTTCCACACTTCTAGTAGTTGCCATCAGGTATATTCACGAAAAATGTCAAATCTCTAGGTGCAGTACCTTTGTGTCAAATTAAATTGTCGTGGTAACTGTCAAAAATGCAAGTCACAAACTGCACTTCAACACAACACGCACCAATGGAAATATTGGTTTTGTGGCATACTGGATGGGATTAATCTTATGAAATTTTCACATAACAGGCACAAGACTTCCAAAAGAGGACCCACAGAAGTTTTTGAAAAAAAGGTCAATGATAAAGCAGATTTTGAATTAAAAACTCAAATTTTACGAGTTCGAATCTTCAAATGAAGCGTGTGAACCAGAACTGTTAAATAATGGGGGCTTTATGCAAGCCCAGGGTAGAAACAAACACACAAACAATCATTCTATATCAATTGTCTCAAAAATCTGCATAAAACATCATTTTTTAAGGTTTTGACAAAAGGCTCCAGTAGGGGGCGTGTCAGCATTGACACTTAATTTTTATTAAATTCATCCTCTTTAATTGTGGTTGGGTCAAATATCCCCTTTCCCCAACTCATCAAGCAAGGAAAATTATAAACTTTCCTGGCTTATCAAAAAAGTTTGTGGAAAGAACAGCTAGGTTGTTGAAATCAGTGATCAGAGGTAATAAAAATTTTGTGACTTCCATTTTCGACAGTGACCACGACGATTTAATTAGACACAAAAGTACTGCACTTAGAGATTTTTTGGTCAATATACCTGATGGCAACTTCTAGAAGTGTGCAAATTTTCATCTTGATATCTTTAGAGGAAGTACTATTTTCAGCCTTTTTAAAAGTGTGCGTTTTAATGTTGCTGAGTATAGATTGAAGACATGGAAAAGGCACTTGGGGCAAACTTTGTTTTTGATACCAAATTGTGGGAGGGGGGGAAAACATTCCATATCATATCTCCCACTCCCAGGGTAGGAAATGTGAGGGTACCCTCCTGTCTCCACTAAATTGTGTCTCTGTAACTATAATTTGTTTGTCCCCTTATTTTTAAAGCGGCAATATTGAAATAAAAAATTTAACTTCTTTTTCAGACTGAACCTTACTTCAGAGAATCAGGCGGATGCATCACAGGATTTATCCCGGATTTGATGAAGAGCATGTCAGAATTCCTCAACATCAAATTTGAATTGAAGACGTCACCGGACAACAAAATTGGAATAAAAGAAGCAGACGGCAGTTTTAATGGGTTGGCAGGCGAAATCTTGAACAGAGTAAGTGAAGAATTTGTTGGGTTATCTTCCAAAATTACTGCATGTGATATTGTCTTTTTTCTCGACTCCAAAGTTGGACTGGACACTTTATTTTGAGTGTTCAAACGTGCATTTTTGTCAGTTAGATCCCGATCAGGTGAGAGGGATGTGAGAAAAATGCATTTTGAACCTGAAAATTTGAGGTTTCCATCTGAAGTCTGAGACCTCATACTCTTTTTTTAAAAAAGCCTATAGGCCGATACTGAGCTGCAGTGACAGTATGACAGTGGACCAGTAAAACCCCAGACCATAGCCGGATAATGCCAACAGAAGTACAGTTTTTCTGCAGAAACTTTTCAAAAATTCTGCCGGGACAGAGGACCATGAAATATTCGTTAGCTGAGGTCAGTGGCGGATCCAGGGGCGGCCCCCCTTGACCAGTGAGATAAAAAAATTAAGCATCGACGAGGGCCCACGAATGCCTAAATGCATCGGGCCCTGGCCTCCCTTAGACTACACCACGGGCTGCTTTTTGCATGCCAGACACTAAAATACGTATTTGTCAGAATATCTTCTCCCCTCACCTTGCTTTGCCAATATCCCTCACGAAATATCCAAAAAGTGCAACCAAGCCACATTTTCTACTGAACTTTTCTTAAAGTTCTAATGTGCTATGTTAGAAACTTTGTCATAATATATCTGACAGCCATCTCTTCGTCATCAAATAGTGACCAAATAGTGTCTCATAGTTAGGAACTTTTTGGGACTCTATTTGTTAGAACTTTGGGCTGTCATGCACTGCAAACTCTTCTACAACACAAGAGGGCACTCCAATGTAAATGAAGTGCAATACATGCGAGGGCCTCCAAAGGCGAAGCCCCCTCTGCTGGATATTTTGGAACCAAAACTAGGACCCGGAGAATAATTGGCAGCTGCCAAAGCTCCATACGGTTTGCCAAAGCTCCATACGGTCAGCCAAAGCTTAAGATGGTCAGGCAAAGCATTCTGATGGAATATCATCTGATGAAATAGTGTCATATGAAATATCCAAATAGCATCTTGGGGGATATTAAAAATTTTGACCTTTTCAAGTATCCTCATAGTGCTATTTGGAATGTCCAAAGTCTTTTGAAATGCACTTTTTGATATTAGACACAATGGCAGTAGAGACATTGTCACAAGCACCAGGCCCATTTTATTTTTACCATGAACATGTTCCATACAGAGTAATCAATGAGAAGGTTTAAAGAATCACTCTTTTTTTAGAAATTAAGCGGCTGATAGGTCAGAATAGGTCAGGAAACATTTCTAGAAAAGGGCAAAGGCTCGGAAGTAGGGACCTCCCCCCCCCCCAAAAAAAATCTATATAGGCCGATATAACGTGATATTGTTTACAAGGCAACATGCAAAATATATATTAATATTTTTGGACAATATCAGAAAAGAAGGCTTACGGCCTATAAAAAAGTCTTGTGTTAAAGCAGGGTATCTACTCACTGAAATTTGGCAAGCAAATTCCCTGTGTTTTCCTTGATTTTTGCCTTGCTTCACTGTATGTTTTCCCTGACCTTATTCGATCTGGTGTTGTGTTATGACAGCAATCTTGTCGCTAATCGGAAACCAAAAACCATGAGTTTTACGGATCTTTCTTAAAATAAAGGCTTTTCTTTACGCATTAACACATGTGAAACCAAATTCCACAGTGGCGTCACTAGAAATTGAAGTTTGGGTGGGCTGAAGCCCCGAAGTTTTGAAAAGTCGTCAGTGGCCTGAAGAGTCGAAACGCGAGCCGCCCCAGAATCCAAAGAATTTAGATATCGACGGATCTATGCACAGTTTGCACACATACTAAATAGATGAACAGCTAAAAAAGAGACACATGATGCACAAAATGTTGTATGTACAGTGTCTTTTAATGGGCTCTGGTCTATTCAATCACCACTAGTATCATATTTAAGCAATTTATTTTTTGCCCAAGCTGTTTTGGGGGGCTGAATGCTCCATTTTGGGGGGCTCAGCCCCCCCAACCCCCCCCCCCCCTCCTTAGTGACGCCACTGAAATCCCATGTCTTTTCCCTGAATTTGAGATCAAATTTCAAATTCCCTGATTTTTCCCTGCAGGAATATTTTTTCACCAGTTTCCCTGTTTTCCCTGTCCGTTCGGGACCCTGTAAAGGTTTTTGGCCTGATGGGGGAAACCATTTTTATATGAAGGGGGGAGGGGGGGGAGTTTTTTTTAAAATAAATTATTTCTTGCTTAGTTTTGGTGAAATAAATATTTTTTTAGCAATCTTGAAATAAATAATTTTTAATGAGTATTTGCGGACTTTGCGCTCTTGAAATAAATAATTACGCCTACTGCCGTCGCCAGGGGCATACCTAGAAATAGCCTGAGGGGGGCCATAACACGGGGCAAATAGGCAGCGCTCCGCGGCACTTCCTATCTGTTGCATGTTATTTTGGACCTGATGGGGGGAGGGGGGCATGGCATCATGCCCCCCCCCCCCATAAATACGCCACTGGCACTGGCCGTCACTACCGTGAAATAAGGCCTTAATAATTTCACGACAAGGAAACCTCCAAGCCCCCCCCCCCTCCCAGATTATTAAATGGTCACCCCTTAAAGGATATTCATCCAAAATAAAGATTTGTCCCTGTTTTGTTTTTAATAATTATAAATGCAATTTTTGAATTATAAATGTAATTTTTGAATTAGGCCTAGATAGGGGAATTTTTATTAATTGCTTTTGGTATTTTTTTTTTTCTTTGGGACTTTTTAAATTGCTTTTGGCATGCTAAACTTTTTGTTCTTTTGGTCAATTAAATTAAATTTTAATTTGATTTAATAATTCTTTATGTTTTTTTTTTTTTTTTCATTTTAAGGTGGCTCGCTACTCATGGTGCAGCAATGGCGGCGTCACCATAGCAACAACAGTCTCCTGAGCTGTGTGGACTGCTTTTTTGGTTTTTTATAATTCCGTGCGACTGCCGCTTCGTTTGTCATTTGCGTCACTTCTATTAGGGTTAGAAACTTCTGGTTTGAAGCATTAGATGCGCTATGAACAGCACTATAACATGCCAGAGATTCAGCTTTATTGTCCAAATAGAAACTTTTTACACGCGATTTTCGGCAAGCAGGTCTAATTTCTAAAAATTGACTTTGAGATATAAATAAATTTTTATCTCAATTTCTATCGCGGTAGCAAACCTTCTCTTATGCATTTTATTGTTCCTAACAATATTTGGAAATTAATGACAAAAAAATGAGAAATCCTATCCCGTCAATTTTTTTTAGCACCATGGTTTATAAAAAAAATTGAAATTGTCAAAATCAAAACTTTTATTCAGAGCCCCTTGGAAAGTCCTTTAAACTAAATATATCTCTTTGAAATTGTAATCAGCAGTTCCATTGAAGTTTTTCTTCAATTTCATGCTTCATTTCATAATATGGGATGCATGACCACTGAATGGCAGAACAAACTTCACAGAAAGAAAGATAAGAAAAAAATTGGGTTTTTCAGGTTTGCGTGGACTGACTTTCTTGTACAAAACCTCAAATATTTTGAAAAAAAGGCTGGTTGCGACCACTTTTTTTTACATATCCTTGCTATAAACTATATTTTGGATCATTCTAAACTATTTTTGAGAAATCCTGTCTTAGAAAGTTCACGAGTATCGAGCCACCTTAAATACCTTTTAGTAAACCTTGGGGAATTTTTTTTTTTAATTGCTTTTGGTAGACTAAACTTTTTTTTTTCTTTTGGTCAACACAATTTGATTTAATAATTCTTTATAGATTTTTTCCCTATTTTAAATACCTTTTGCTTTTAGTAAACCTTTTTTTTCCGGTCAACGTAAGGATGTGTACATTGGTTTGCAACTTTTGATTTGGTTGGTCTTTTTTTTTTTTCGGTCAACGTAAGGATGTGTACATTGGTTTGCAACTTTTGGGAGGATTTGGTTGGTCCTTAAAAGGACCTGGGTTTTTGTTTTTTTGTTTTAGAGGAGTAGATGGAATTTACTTCTTTGCAGTCTTCTTGGCCGTGGTCTTCTTGTTGCTGTTGTTCTTGTTGGTCTTCTTGGTTGTAGACTTCTTGTTGTTGTTCCTATTCCTGTTGGTCTTGGTCTTGGGTTTCCTGGCCTTCTTGGTCGTCTTCTTCTTGGCAGCTGACTTGGGCTTCTTCACTTTCTTCGCCTTCTTGGCCTTGGGCTTCTTGGCCTTCTTGGCCTTGGGTTTCTTAGCAGCCTTCTTCTTCTTGGGAAGGGCAGTCTTGTTGACCCTGAAGGACCCCTTGTTCTGGACGAGCATGCCCTCAGCCACGGCCTTCCTGACGAACCTCCGGATGAAAGGACCCAGTCTGGCGACATCAACATTGTAGTTTGCAGCAAGGTACTTCTTGATGGCGACCATTGACGATCCCCTTCGATCCTTCAGGCCCAGGATGGCAGCTACGACCATGGTGGCCACTGGAGGATGAGTTGCAGCACGTTTCCTTCTTGCACTGTTGTTGGCATTGGCAGGCTTCTTGGCTTTTGAAGTGGTGGCCTTTGTCGTGGTGACAGGAGCAACAGTCATAGTTGTAGGTTGAGACATTTTCTTTTGCTGATCGAAATCGATGAGACGAATCTGATGATCAGAGGCAGAATGAGACAAACTCGCACTGCACCAGCAATAAAAGCTCAGCGCGGACCTTAGTGGCGTCACTGCTCCTGCAGCACAAAAACTGATCTCTGATTTTGAGCTGGAAAAGTGATGACGCAACTTTGTGTTTTTGTTCTTCATTCAACTGCAGTTTTCTCCGCGGTTACATGATTAATGACCCTGAAATCTAGGAATAAGAAAGAATTTCCCTGTTCTTGCATTCCCTGAAAGTTTCAAGAGCCAACATTACATAATCGATTCCTGCGAATTCCTTGAAGTCAGAACATCGGCATTTTTTTCACTGTTCTCTCACTTTGATGAACGAATTTTCTGTCAAAATTAGAAAGTCGTGGCTTTTTATTGTTTTATTCGTTAGTTTACGGTATGTTTTAATGATCTCTTCATTATGTAGAGTCAAAGATACTTCAATCAACGACAAAACAGAGCTTTTTTGTGGCAAGATAAAACAACGTTGCCATTTTTCTTCGGCAGCACTTGCAAAGCATTCAGACGGCGAGGTGGAATTTTAGAATGGCTCATTTTCAGGTCGGATTTATTCAATAAATAAATCCCTCAACATGTAAATAAAGCATACAGGGTGTCACTGATAAAGTAACCTGATAGGTATGAATTCGAGAATCGAGACTAGGCTAGGAGGCCTGGGCCTAAAATTAGGCTAAATCAAGAGTCATTTTCTTAATTTATATGGAAAGCTAAATTCAACCATAAATTTGCGTGTTGAAGTGGATCAATTAGTCATACAGGGACCTACAGCAGTTCAATTAGATTAGGCAAAAGATTAAAAAAAATAAAAATAAAAAACAACCAAAAAACAACAACAACATGTAGGCCTATGGGCCCACAACAATAGGTCCAAATAGAAATTCGGGCAAGGAAGTAAAAATTCGGGCAGTTGATCAAAATTTTAGCAAAGTGGTCCAACAGGCCTCTATAGGTCTATATATATCCTACCTGCAACAATGATATTGCATAATATGACAACCTTCCCCAGACAAAATGCCTGCAATGCTACCAAACAATCAATTTTTTTAAATGAATATTGACAATCTGTTCATTGTTCAAAGTGCTCCCCACCAATCTGATTTAGGCCTACACTTTTATCTGATTTACACCACATGGCTAACTGGCAGTTAAACTTATTTTTTAACTGTATCCTACCTGGCAAATTCACAAGCTGGCAGATTTTCACCAACCATTGGTTTCTTTAAGACTCTGCCAGCTGGCATTTTTGCTGTCTTCTAAAATGAGATCAGAGTCTGCTCAGCCACAAAAGATTACAAGCAGTAAAATTGATAGAAAAAGGCAAACCATGAAACATGTCAGAAACAAACATTTAAACAGTAAAATACTGGAAAGTGGCTGTGCATCATATAATTCTGGTTGTTGTCCATATTTCACTTAAGAAATGAATCACAGCACAGTCACTACCATACCAAATGAAATACAGCCAAAATCATGAATCCCAAATGAAACATAACAGAATCACCACCATCCCAAATGAAACATCTAGCAAACTATCCCAAATGAACAAGAATAGAATCACCAGTGTCCCAAATGAAACATAGCAAAGTGACTACCGTCCCAAATGAAACACGACAAAATCACTACCATTCCAAATGAAAAAAGTAAAATCATGACTATCCAAAATGAAACATTAACAGAATAACAGAATCACTACCATCCCAAATGAAACACAGCAAAGCCACTACCATCCAAAATGAAACACAGCACAGTCACTACCATCCCAAATGAAACACAGCAAAGCCACTACCATCCCAAATGAAACACAGCAAAGTCACTACCATCCCAAATGAAACACAGAAAAGCCACTACCATCCAAAATGAAACACAGCAAAGTCACTACCATCCCAAATGAAACACAGCAAAGTCACTACCATCCCAAATGAAACACAGCAAAGCCACTACCATCCCAAATGAAACACAGCAAAGTCACTACCATCCCAAATGAAACACAGCAAAGCCACTATGATCCCAAATGAAACACAGCAAAGTCACTACCATCCCAAATGAAACACAGCAAAGCCACTACCATCCAGAAAGAAACACAGCAAAGTCACTACCATCCCAAATGAAACACAGCAAAGCCACTACCATCCCAAATGAAACACAGCAAAGTCACTACCATCCAAAATGAAACACAGCAAAGTCACTACCATCCCAAATGAAACACAGCAAAGCCACTACCATCCAAAATGAAACAGAGCAAAGTCACTACCATCCCAAATGAAACACAGCAAAGTCACTACCATCCCAAATGAAACACAGCAAAGCCACTAACATCCCAAATGAAACACAGCAAAGTCACTACCATCCCAAATGAAACACAGCAAAGCCACTACCATCCCAAATGAAACACAGCAAAGTCACTACCATCCCAAATGAAACACAGCAAAGCCACTACCATCCCAAATGAAACACAGCAAAGTCACTACCATTAGGGTGGGCTGAAAAAAACTTTTTTTGGAATTTCAATATGCCAGTGGTATAGAAAGTTGGCTATGGCCAAAAAATGAAAATTTGTGCAAAAAAAATTTTGTGGCATGCGACTTGTGACGGGCCACTCCGGCTTTTATGAAAATGCATATTTTCAGCAATTTCGCATGCTTTTTTAGACCATTTTTTGGCCTGAGTCAGCTCCCATGGTTTCGGTAGGCTCAATGGCATACTTAAATCTTCTTTGAAGGCCATTTTGCATATTAAACACCATAAACAGGTTGCTCATATTTAAGATATAGCCATTTCCAGGAAAATGTTGGGAATCAGAATTTGGCGTTTTTCGCTAAAAATTGCCCAAAAAAATTGAAAAAATCGGAATTGATCCCACTAAAAATGATTCAGAGTGAATTTTAATTACCCCGGGCCCTCCCTAATGCCTTAAAAAGCACTTCCAGCGTATTACCTGCATCAATTTGTGGTTTCAGGTTCCGGTATAGGGGCAATTCCGCAAAGTCAGATTTACAGATTTGAAACTTTAGCAGCTTGTGTAGTCCTACCATTACACCTCAGTTATTTCATTGCTAAATAGGGATGAGGCCAGGTAATAGGGGTATCAGACAAGCCATCAACCAAAGTTCCAAGTGCATTAGGAGCTGAGCTACAAGACGAAATGTCATCGTGTCACCGATGTGTCGGACGTATATCGTGTGAGTACGTCCGACACAATGACATTTCGCCTTGTAGCTCAGCTCCTATTGCTCTTGGAGCTTTGGTTGATGGCTTGTCTGACACCCCTATTAACTGGCCTTATCCCTATTTAACAATGAAGTTACTGAGATTTAATGGTAGGGCTACACAAGCTGCTAAAGTGTCAAATCTGTAAATCTGACATTACGGAACTGCCCCTATTCTGGAAACTAAAACCACAAATTGATGCAAATGATACACTGGAAATGCTTTTTAGTGCATTGGGGAGGACTTGGGGTAATTACAATTCCCTTGGAATCCTTTTTTGTCCGGTCAATTCCGATTTTTTCAATTTTTTTGGGCAATTTTTAGCGAAAAAAGCCAAATTCTGATTCCCAACATTTACCCAGATATGGCTATATCTTAAATATATACAACCTGTTTATGGTGTTTGATATCCAAAATTGCCTTCAAAGAAGATTTAAGTATGCCATTGAGCATTCTGAAACCATGGAAGCTGACTCAGGCCAAAAAATGGTCTAAAAAAGCATGCAAAATTGCTGAAAATATGCATTTTCATAAAAGCCGGAGTGGCCCGTCACAAGTCGCATGCCACAAAATTTTTTTTACACAAATTTTCATTTTTTGGCCATAGCCAACTTTCTATACCACTGGCATATTGAAATTCCAAAAAAAGTTTTTTTCAGCCCACCCTAACTACCATCCAAAATGAAACACAGCAAAGCCACTACCATCCCAAATGAAACACAGCAAAGCCACTACCATCCCAAATGAAACAGAAAAGTCACTACCATCCCAAATGAAACACAGCAAAGCCACAACCATCCAAAATGAAACAGGGCAGATTTCACGAAAAGTGCTCTTGAAAGGTACCTTAAACTTTCCAACCCTTTTGTTATCTCTCTGTTGCTTCCTGAAGCAAGTAAACATATTACTAAGTATATCTGTGAGGTAATGAATAAATATCAATAAATTATTCCTCAAATATGTAGCTTTTTCCTCTTAAAAAGATATTTTTTTATGACTCATGAGGACAATTTTGGACGACCAAATTTACTGGTGATCAGACATGCTTACTTTGGCACTCTGTGGAATCTGCTAAAACCAATTCAGGAAAATGTAATGGTATGTGATTGATAAAAAACATCTTGAAAATTATTTTGGAACCATTTTTAATTGTGTTGGTCATTATAAAACTTGAAAAAAATGAAAAATAAAAAAAGACTGCTAATGTAACTCAATTCCGTCTCAGGACACTGAGGTTACATTAGCAACTTTTACATGGAAATTTTTCTGTGTTCTCGCTACTTATGCCAATTTCAAACATGAAATTATAATATTTTATTGAAAAACGTGTCTTATTTGCCTATTTACATCACCAAAAACATAAACGACTGGGTTTGGTACCCGTTTCTTTATTGCTAATGTAACTGCAATTTTGCATCCGTCCATTTCATAGTGTTACATTAGCAAAATGTGTACATAAAAATTACGTTAAAAAACACATGATTAGATCTCAAATTTTTTCTGAACTGAAAGCCAGGTCTCCCAAGAGAAGGCCAGGGGTGGTACCCTGCTGGTGACTTCATTTATATTGCAGTAGGATCAGCATAAAAAATTCCGTCCTACATCATTCATCGTTGTTACATTAGCACAAGGCCACATTTTTAGCTACTCTGACCTACCAATCCAACAGAAAAGATTGTTTACCCATGATTTTATTTAATGGATTGACACAATAAAAGATTTAGATTTCAGCTTTTTTTTGTCCTGCCAGCTATCCTCAGAAGAAGCACCCTGAGAAAATCTGAGAATCTACGAATCGACTATGTCTGGCCTTATTAGTATTGTGCTAATGTAACTTGTGGACAAGTTGTGGTAAGTGATTTTGCAGCTTTTTCGTGAAATCTGCCACAGAGCAAAGTCACTAGGGGAACATGGGGACCTACGGGCCACGGGGACCGAACGTTTCATAACATCTAATTTTCATTTTTAGTATTACTTATCACATCTATGAATACCATATCGACCACTGATCAATAAGTGATAGCATAAGCGTGTAGGAGGCAAAATGAAATTTTCAACATCTAAAAAATTTTTTTCTGATTCAGAAGAAGTTTAATATCTCAAAAGTGTGTAGACTCGACGCAATATATTTTCTATGATGATTTGTCCTATATATTGGTGACAATTTACACATTGAATTTTAGGAACAAGAACCATATTTCACCAAAAAAGAGGGGTTTAACTGTTCAGATAGCTTTTGGGGACCGATGGGCCACCCGACATGGGGACCAATGGGCCACTATTTCTAGAGATTTTCTATAGGTGGCGTATTGGCATGGGGCTGGATATTAAAGTCTTTTATGGGAAAAAGCACAATAGAACTTCAGCTTGCATCTTTAAATGATAAGTTTTGACTTAAATGAATGGCGTCGAATTTACAGTGATAGATTTGTCTTAGTAATGGCTTCAAACACAAAATGGTGGATATTTATCCATAATCACAAATTTTCAATCTAGGTAGTATTTGGGATATAATAAAAATAAGGACCTCGTTAGACATTGATTCAATATTGAGTGTAAGTTAAATTTTCATCAAAATATAAGCTAATTGAGAGTTATTGATGAATTTTATTGTTTTGATTCAAGATTTCTCCTGCAGGTGGCATACTAGTACAGTATCATTGGAAAATTTTACTTTTCTCCTCAAAATCTATATGATTGACAGAAATGATTCATTGATGGAGAAAAAATTAAAATATTCCATTTTTTAATATTCATCAACAAATTTTGAGGTATTAGACAAGATTTTGATGATCACGGTGGTAGCCAAACTTCTGTATCGACCAAATATCAAATAATTTTTTTTTTCCTGAGTAACCAATGAACCAATCGTTTTGCAATTCTCCAATATAGTTCTTAGTGCATCTGTTCATGTACTGCTAAAATATCATCTCAATAGATTGACTATAACTACAACAAAGTAACTCATGACATTTGTGAAAATTGAGCTTTTTTTCAAAATGTAAAATCTGGGCATATCTATATTCTTTTGATCTCTTATTGTCCTATACACTCAGATGGATCAACAAAAACATATTGGAAACAAATTTTGAATTCTTTATCTACCCTTTGGCAAGTTATTAACATGGTCCATCGGACCCCATGGGATGGCCCATCGGTCCCCATGGTTGGGGACCGATGGGCCACCATCTTTCTTGACAGAAAATGTGTTTTCTAATCTTTTTTATTAGGCTGATCTATATGAATCTTATATCATTTTAAAGAGAATTACACCAGCTAATAGGGTGCACAGTATGAATCCTTTATCTGAAGCAGATTTGCCTCCATGGTCAATAATTTGTCAAGCGGCCCGTCGGTCCCCACTCTCCCCTACCATCCCAAATGAAACACAGCAAAGCCACTACCACCCCAAATGAAACACAGCAAAGTCACTACCAACCCAAATTAACCACAGCAAAGCCACTACTACCCCAAATGAAACACAGCAAAGCCACTACCATCCAAAATGAAACACAGCCAAGTCACTACCATCCCAAATGAAACATAGTAAAATGCAACTTGGTGCATTGTGCATGTCAACTTCTATTCTGACATGGAAGCAGCAGCATCATCCACGTATTTGAGACAAAATATCATTGATTGGATTGGTTCTTTCATACAGATAGCTGAGGTACACGGATATCTGAAGTTGATGTAGGCCTATTTGTGCCACACTGTACTAAAATCACTATCATCCCAATTGAAAGGAATCAAAATTACCAACATTTTGAAACATAAAAAAAAAAAACTACCATCCTACCTCATTTATTTCCATTGTTTTTATGAACATTTTTGTAAAGTGTAGCAGAGTCCATATGACTATTGTAGCAATAGAAATTTAATGATAAATGTCAGGCCTAAATTAATCATGTATAATAAAATCACAATCAGCCAAGGTGAACATACAAAAATCACTATCAATCTAAATAGAAAAACACTACCTTTCTAAATTAAACACGGTTTATCTATTAGGCTTCCATCCGAAGTTAAAACATATATCTACTACAGACAGACCCCAGTTCCTTCATGTCGAACTGCACAAGCTGTAAAGAGACTGGCAGAATTCATGGTCATGCATTAGTAAGTTCAGTTCTTTTATGTTTAAACTCCAAAATTTCTGGCTTTGTTGCATTATTGCTACAGATAACAAGTATGCACATTTGTAAAAGACACCTCAATGTGTCAGTTTGAACTTTCAGGGTAGTTGTTCCAGCATTGCATCACATATAGGCCTAATTGGTGGTCTGGCAGTTGCTGCATCTGATTTCTGGCAGAGTTCAATGTGCAGCAGCAGCTCACTGCTGTTGTCTCTTGAATGACCAAATAGTCTGAAGTTGTCAAATTTGACTTTAATTGAATTAATAATGCCTAAATTAAGACTCCAGAGAAGAGTGTTTCACCACCCTTTTTGAACTTAGTGTCTGGCAGCCATTGCTCTCATCCACTCACCAGAGGTCCTCCCTGTATCCATGCAGCAGTCCAGACTGGCATGCCGCCTGGAATTCACATTTCTTGCGCGTGGGGATTTTGTATACTATGTATGCTTGTTGTGGAATGCTTGACTAAGGAGAGCATACAATTCACTTCATACTGTTGTATCCCGGGGAGCTGCGAAAGATTCAAGATTGATCAGACCCGTCAAGGATGTTATTGTAAATGTCGGCCGAGCTCATAGGAGGATGGTAGATGTTAAACCCAATACATTTGTAAACATCTGCATTTAAATTTGGCTTTTTTTTACTTTTCACGCTAAACATTTACAATGTTACAATAGTTCATGACTTATCACTGTATGCAAAGACAAGTTTCAATTTTTGATTAATAAACTGTCCACTTTCAGCATGCGGATGTTGCTGCAGGACCAATGCGTTTGAACTCCGTGGCTGAAAGGGTCCTTGATTTCAGTTTTCCCTACATGAACTCTGCATTCGTAATCTTGTACAAAAGACCTTCAGCAGACACACCTTTACCATTCCATGGCGCAGAGGTAAGGCTGACTACAAGTGACTAGTATTTGTGACCATATCTGTCTATGTAATAATTCTAGGAGGAAAAACCCCATCCACTTTGACCAGCATCCATATGAATCAAAGGGGACGGGAGAAGTGCAACAAAATATTGGAAAAATAATACATTAACCTGTACAGTTTTGACACATTCTGATTGTTTTTATTTGATTCTCATGAAGTACTTTAATATTTACAAAATTGTGATGATGCATGAGACAATCAAGAAAATTTTGTAGGGACTAGTGTTATCGAGTTTTTGAACACATATTTATATAAACAGCCCACGACATAATGTGACAGAACGCTGATATAATTAGTCTGATGTCTAAGTTTGATCCTAAGTCTTACATATTTTTCATTATTTTATATTGATGTCACTGTTTTTAATTTTAAGGATCTTTTGGACTCCGACATTTCTATTGGAGCAGTACGCGATGGTAATGTGCATCTTTTTCTCAGAACTTCAACACGAGATACATTCAGAAGTCTCTACCGAGCAATCGAAAGACAAGGAAACTGGTTGGGTTCCTTAAGCGAAGGAATCAAACGCGTCCAAAATGGAAACTTCGCACTGATTGTTGAAAAGGACCTAGCCCTCTATGCGGCCATGCGACCTCCTTGTGACGTCATAATTGTCGGAGAAAACCTCATCGATTTTGGGTACTCACTCGCAATGCCAATAGGTTCAGATGTACAACATCTAATCAACCTAGCACTACTGACACTGAAGGAAGAGGGCAAGATTGAGAAAATATACGATAAATACTGGCAGAAGAAATGCAGGGGGCCAATCAGATTCAATTCCGCATCAATTATGCATAATTCAGGTATTGCTGGACTTGCTCTTATACTAGTTATTGTCAAATTAATCTAAATCAAATATGAATCTTTGTTTCTGACTATAATAAAGGTGCATCTTCAATGTAGACTGCCACCACAAATAGTAAAGCTGTAACATAATATTATTCGGAGGTGCAAGTATTTCTGACCACTATTGAAATCATTCGGTTGCACTGGGCCAACTATGGTTGTTTAACTGGTTCCAACTATGCAAATAAATATATATGTCTCTTACATTTATGCATGGTCTTTTACTTCCAAAGCGTCAATCATGTAAACGACCAAAACAACTTGTTGAGCTCAAAAATGGTATTTTTATTTTATGCAAAAACATTTTCAAACATAGTCAAACTATCAACTGGATTTCTTTGGAATAACAATTAAATAACCAAAATATAACGGAGTCTTTTTTTCTTCAAATAAAGAATTCCTTTTTAAAGATGTTTTAACACATGTTATTGTGTTCATTATTAATCATTAAACAAGAAGAAACCTAAGTACTCATTCAACATTACATTGGCATACTTCAAGTACCAGTCTTAAAAATATAACTCCATACAAGTATGTATGTATTTTATACATAAATAAAAATATATCTACAACCATGTACATTATAGTTATAACACCGATTTGTGTCATGTGACCACCTCACTTCTGTACTAAACAGCATAGGCATATGGGAGGGGGGGCAGGGGAGGCGGTCGCCCCCCCCCCCCTAAATGTTTGGGAAACAATCAGATTCAGGCGAAAAGGACAAAAGGCTAAAAAATTTGGGCAGATGATTAAATAGACACGACTTAGAATTAATGATTTCCAGGCAATTTAGTTTGAAATGGTAATAAATTTAGATTTTGAAATTCGGGCAAATGTCGCTCCCCCCCCAAACAATCGTGCGTGCCGTACGCCTATGCTAAACAGTACTCACATTGAAATTGCAAGCACCCTGAGAGACCGCATGTCACATGATGACCACTTTGTTAAATTGTTACTATGGAAAGGGTGGTCACACAACACAGAGTATCACTTTAGGGTATGTACAATAGCTTTTTCCAAGCCTATTATAAACATATATTGAAATTAAATGCTTGAATGATGATTTCTGAGTAGAATTTTTAAAAACTCACAAATAAAATCTTCAGAAAGCAGTGCCAAATAGTCTCAAATACATAAAGGTTGTTCAATTGAATGTCAAAATGTCAAAAGAAACAAAAATTTCCCGAATAGAGTAATAAACATGTAAATTACAATAATAGCTATTGAAACATTGCACATTTATTTATAAGTAGGCCTATTATACAGTTCGATATACATTTATACAATGTCCGTAATTATACAATTTATATATATATATATATATATAAAATACATATTACGTATATATTATATATATATATGTTAAACACATATGTTCTGTGAATTCATAATTGTTATACACAGCAATTACAGCATTGATAACAACGAAAGCAATTACCTAATCTATAAAAATATAACATCTGTAGCTGCAGTGTAAATTGTCATGGTTACTTCATTCTTTTCCAAAATTTCCTAAATGGAACTAAACTCAATGATTTTAGGTGAAAATATACAAAAAGATGAAACCATTATTTCAATTCAAATGATGAAACCACTAATTCTAAATATGCTTGATAACAATTATAGCAGCAAGCAAATAACAACATTTAAAAGCACATGAGAAGGATTGAAAATAATCAGTACAGTTTATACCTCAGTAACAAAATTAGTGTACATCATTCTACCAAATTTTTTACCTTTTGAAACAATTCTAAGTTCAAAGCTGAAAAAATACTAAATGCTTTTTTGGCTTCAACATTTCACAATTGGTCTTAACTGATTAGAATAAGTCTTAAAGTTTTAATGCTCATACAGAGTCATCTAAACATGGCATTTCAGACATCACATAATAGCTCATAATTTTGATAAAATGCTGAAGTGACATTTCCCATGAAAATACATTTACACAAGGATAGATTAACTGCTAATTTTAATAGCTCATATAAAAACCTTTGAAGAAAAGTTTTGAATATTTTCTGTGGGATATTTCTTGAGGTACAACTTCATCAAATGCTAAGATTAAAGCAGTACGTCGGATTAGTAAAAGTTGGAAAACACAACGGACCTCCATACTGGGGAAATCTTGGTGTTAAGAGTCATGTCTTTAGTATGTGCTGAGCAGAACTCCGCCAGACTCACACAACAGTGCATGTGGATGTACACGTAGTTTACAATATAGCACACCACATGAAATGCTGTATCCCAGCTGTTTCTTCACAGACGATCACAACTGAGTCATCTATTTGTAGCTAGGAAGTATCGTAAAACTTCATGTAAATGGAGCGAACCGAAGCCATGAAATCAAATGTAACTTGTCGTCTATTTACCAGCAGCAAGGCACAAACAGTTCTTTGTCAAGATGACACAAATGTTTTGAGAGTCCTGGTATCGAGTGAGCCACTATCATGTGAGTCGCAATCATCCAGATGAGTAATGGAGTAGTTTGTACAAATGCAGTCATGATTCAGTATTTTTAACCATTTAGTTCTGATTCGTCAGTTGCTGGCACAACTTCCATCAAGAGCTGCAAGAAGGTCGTGAACTTATCTGCAACAAAAAGTGACAATACCTCAGATTTACACTACTTTTGTCATAAGATAGATAAATAGATATGTTAAGCTCAGCCATCTAAGAGGGGTTTTCCAAATTTTTTGTCCATCTTGTCGTAACTTTTGATATATTTTACGCAGGCACTTGAAATTCGGGCGAGACAATATAGAGGTAATATGCAATTGATTTTTAAAAATATCATATTCTGGAAATAAAAATAAATGGTTGTTTTGTTGCCATGGAAACCGGAAGTCAGACTTATACCAACATTCAACAACCACATTGAATTACTTGCAATTGCATTAGTCCTCAAACATGGCCCACAATCAATTGAAAAAATTACATTAAAAAAGTGAAAAGGAGTTAAGATTATCCCCCAATACATTTAGCGATGTCATGACCAACATTCACGGTGGATTAAAATTTTGACAACAAGTGAACAATACATACCCATTCCTGGTAAAACTTTCTGGAAATGTACGAAGGGGAAGTAGAAAATAAGTCCAGCGATGACGAAGAGGAAGGCATACAGGTACTCTATTCTAGGTTCATCGATGATGGGCGCCACTACCAAGTAGCAGGACACAAGAAGTACAAAGATTGGAGCAATTATGGGAACCTGAAAATATGAAAGAGGTGAGAATTAATACAGATCTGTGCATCAGAATGCATCTCACTTTGTGATGTTGAAGAAAATTTTGGTTTAAATTGCTTTTGAGGGGTAAAAATTGCAAACTTTGAGTTTTAAGTAGATTTCAGAAGTATTTTCCAAGTTGATACTTGAGATATATTATGAAATGTATTGAAACAAACATCAATATATATATATAATAAAATTTGAAAATAAATTTTCATCTCAAATTACCACTAAAAGTTACAGCTTACACACCATAAAATGGATGACTTACAGTGACTGTCTGAGAGCATTAAGAAGTGCAACATGAAATACAATTTTAATAATTATTTCAAAATCAAACCATGATTATACACCACAGAAATCCTAAAATTATTAAATGATTCTTTATTCGTCTTGTCTTCAAGATATTTGATTTGTTGCTTTAATCTTTAATAGTCTTCATGCAGATTAGCATACTTATCCAAGGAGCAAACAAATTCTCTACTATTTATTTTAAATTGCCAACATAGGCCTTGTATAACTGCAACAAAATTTGACAGATATCACGATAGATAGACAGATAGATAGGCAGATAGATAGATAATAGATAGATAGATAGACATGGTAAGTGCAGCCCTCTAAGCCCAGTTCTGGGCGTGCATAAGGGTTGATCGGTGAGTTGTGAGAGAGAGAGCAGGAGTCCTCAACATGTTACACATTTACCCCAAGTGAGGGATCTTTTACTTGCCAAGCACAGACACTGACACAACTACATAGATTCATAGACAGTAACTGTTAGTTACCTTATAAGGTCGAGGCTCATCCTTCATAGTATACCGCAATATCAACAGAGCGGCCATAGTGAGACCGTAAAAAAGCCAGACGGCAAAACTGAAGAAATCTATGAGGCCCTCTATGTCTCCCGGGATGATCATGATGAGAGAGATGATACACTGCAATGGAAAAGCGGGGAATATTAATTTTAAAAAAAACAGCAAAAATAAATCATATCACATCTTTAGCTTGAGGTCAAGGAACAATCAAATATTAATAAAAATCATGGACAGAAAAAAAAAAATGTTTCCCAAAGAATAAATTATTTTTTAGCTACACAAATGTACAACTGTATTTATGGAAATGCACCAGACTATTTATGTAATTCAATTGTTATGGCATGTGAGACTAATAATTTTAACACTAGAAGTAACAATACTATGAATGTTCAGATTCCGTTTTGCCGAACCAACATTTTAAAGAAATTGTTTATTTATAGAGGTTCTAATGTATGGAACAGTATACCTAGTCACATTCAGGAATCATCGTCAATTGAAGTTTTTAAATCTAATGTCAGAAATGTTTTTAATTAATGATTTTATATGTTATCTATTTATCTATTTACATATTAATTGATGGCTGGACCACATGAAAAAAACTGTTTTATTTGTCAGATTGTGTTATCCAGCTTGTAAATATATTTTTTTAAAAATTTTTAAAAACCAGAATTATTTTCATACTAGATAAGAACAACATGAAACTTTTGGTTATTATTTGGATCAACATGGAAAAAATCAAAACATCATTGTTAGACTTAACACTGTTTGCATATAGTAGACAAAATCAGTGATGGAAAAGGAAAATTTTCTTTGGGGGAGCTCCTGGCTGGTGCGGTAGTGGCCCCATTCCAAATTTTTGAAAGGGAATAAATTTCTGTCACCAGAGTATAATTTTGGCTAATAGTAACTGGAGGACTGAAAAATTTAGGAGAGAAATTGTATTTTCACCACTGATGGTTGGGGGAGCTGTAACAGGGAAGAGCTTCCCCAGTTTTCTGATTAAGGGAGCTCAGCTCTCCCATTTCCATCACTGGACATAAATAATAGTGATAATCATCACTGACGTAATGAATGACCAAACTGTACGTACAGTGAATACTAGTGATGGCAATGGTGTTGCGCGTTTGATGTGTATCATGGACAAAATTTCAACCATGTGGCCTTCTCTGGCTGCTGCGTATGGAAGTCTGCAACAAAAAAGTATTAGCTTTTAACTTGCATAATGAAGGAATAAACAATTGACAAAAATCTTTTTTGGTGATTTTTCAGTAATTACACGAACAAATTACAAAATAAATACAAAATATGAAATAGTTATCACAGTAAACATTGCGACTATCTTTGTTTCACAAACCAACATGGATGTAATTATTACAGCAATGAAGCCATATAGTATCTTATTCTATAATAGTAGATACTAAATGTAAAGTACTCATTAGTAAAATTAAACTTATCTCAGATACTAAAATGATTATGCAAAAAGTTTCAATTGATCAACCATTCCCAAATCATATTTTATAAAATAAATTCTTATATTATAGTTTGTATACCTTCCTGATGAAAAAAGCATGCCATTAGCTGCACTGAAAGTTGAGCAAGCGACAAAAACGGGAACGATCCACCACATCACGCCCAGCACCTTATTTCCCCATGTCTGAAAAGCAATAGTTTGCACTTAATAATAACTTATCATACAGACTACAGTGCTTATTTCACACTAATTACTGTACATGTGCACATATACACTGCCGTAAAACGGGGTAAAGTTGACAATCCAGGGGAAAGTTGGCCAGCTATTTCAACCCACTCAATGGATGAAATGCCAACTTTTCTCACTGACACAGGTTTCTTAGCAAATTTGCCACAAGTGAAAGTGAGGAAAGTTGGCATTTATGCCATTAAGTGGGTTAAAATAGCCGGCCAACTTTCCCCCGTATTGCCAACTTCACCCCGTTTTATGGTATACAGAGGATGACATTTTCAAAAATTGTACATAACGCACAGTGCAAAAACCAGGCTCGCTCTTAACCTTTAAAGCTAATATCCTATTGCCCATACAAATAACTTAATTAATTATACTTACACCTACATTGTTACACCCAGTGTAATAACTTTAACTTCAAGTCTGATATCTTATATTCTTTGTGATGGTGCATCTTTAGTATGCCCCGGCAGCCCCGTAACACAAAATACAACATAAGCAAGAATTACGGATCAGTGCAGGAGAAAAAGCAACTGGCAATTGACAATAGACCTAGTGCCAATAAAAAAGCAACTGCCTGAATTTGAGAACAGATGAAAGTAAGGGCAATCTGCTAGCAGAGACCAAAAACGGGGCCCGAATGTTGTTGCGGCACAGGTATGCCCCCTCCTCACCTGTACCAGATTATATCAATGCTTAACACGGGTTATCCTAAAGTGGTTGAGTCATTTAATTGATATTGTGATATATTTGTCAATGCCGAACTTGAGTCAGATAACTAGTTTTAATTAACAGAACTCATTTTACAACATGTCAGTTTTTCTGTCAGTTACCCAGTTAAAAGAAAAGTTATAGCAGTTAACCACTTTTAGAAAATCTGTCTTAAGCCTTCATGCAACCTGGTACTGACGTGCCCCTAGCAGAGACTCCTGTTCGCCTTCCCCCTTAGTTTAGGATCCGCTCAAATGCACAACTTCCCAGTGAGCATCTTACAACTATCTTGCATTCAGCAACTATTTACAGCCTATACGTCAACCTTTTCTGCTTATATACTAACAACCTTAGTCTAAACTTTTCCTAATCTCACCTTCCACTGGCAAACAAAGTGCCGCTTGCAGCTCCAAAAGTGGAGAGAGCTACAGCAACGGGAATGAGCCATGACGCTCCCCCTATCACTTCATCTGCCCACGTCTGGAGAGCGAACAAGGTAACCAATTTTTACTGACTTCAAAATTAAATTATAACTTGGCAACATCTGAATGTAATACTATGATGTAATTATTGATTCTTAGCTTCACAGACCCGCCGACACAATAGATTTTCTGCCAAAGGAAAAAAAAACCATTTCTTTTGACATTATAAAAAATTCAGATTTCACCTTTTTATTTTTGTCCTACCGACAGGCCTTAGAAAAAGTGCCTTGAGAAGATCCGACAGCTAAAGATCAATTATGTGTGCCTAAACGGTGGTGAAAAAATTATCTGCTTTTCTTGGGAAAGTGGATAATAAAAGTTAAGATGGGCGAAGGCTCATATAATAGATTGGTTAGTGTAAAAAAGGCTTCTCTACAAAAACAATCTCCAAATATGAACATCCAAAAGTCAGAATTTAGTTTAAACAGCTTTAAAATAGACTTCAGCCATATCATTTGCATCTTAATTAGTTCTTCGTATACTCACAATGGCAACGGCGGGGGATGCTAAAAGTTCTGATGCTGACATGACGGTGAAGTATGAAATATTCACTAGTACGTATAAGACAGTGACGAGTGGTATGCCAAACATGATGGACAATGGAAGATTCCTGCAAGTATAAAAGTATGTAAAATAAAATATATCCAACTCCATAAAGGCGATGAAGCAGAAAATCTATTATAGTGCATGTTATAATTTTTGTGACAATGCCCTGTTAATTAGTGTTACCTATTGCATGGTCATATATGTCCAGTCGGTTTTTGCAAGGAAAGTGCAAGAGACTCGTTAAGTAGAGAAATAGTTTACAAACTTTTGAGAGTTTTAATTTAACCTGGGAGAGCGATCACTCCCTTCTAGCCAATTAGTCTCCAAAATGCTACCATCACTAATTTTATAAATAGCGCACGAGGAGAATAGCTCCAGAGACTACTTTATGAGTCTTTAAAATTGTGTTCAAAAACTTAGAGTGCAAGTTCACCATCTGGCTTGTCAATCCACTAATCCACCTATATGAGAACCATAAATCAACTCACCTTGTAGGATTTGAAATTTCTTCTGTGACATAATTCAAGTTATTCCTGAAATTGAGATAAAGGATCGCCATTATTTTTTGTAGGCAACACTATACACATGACAGTTAGCATCTATTGCTACTTTAATTCTGGATTGAAAAAACGATTCTTGCAACCTCAGGATAAGTTCAAAATTGAATTTAAATGAATGGAATATCAATACATTTACATTGGCAAATAAAAATTTATAAAAACTTTCTACATTACTTCAAGTATGTGCGCCAATGAGCATGAAATACACATTTTGATCTTTAAATTGTTTGTACTTCGAATCTACACAATTAGGCAATGAGTGACAACACTTACCAGCCATCGTAAGCCCACATGCCATTATAAATTCCTATAGCTATTTTTCCGACATTGCCTTCTGTCCCTGAGAAGCCATCCGCTAAATTATTTGTGTATCCTGAAAATAACAGATAAAAACAATTTAAAAAAGAAATATTTAGAAACATCTAGAGTATAACAATATCACAACTATCGTGTGTATTTATTATTTTTTTATGAATTTGTACAGATATAAGAAGCACCAAAAGAGATTGGGATTATTTCTGTCATTCCTAATCTTGCAGTCCTCGATGTTTGTTATTATCGAATGTGTCAATCAATCTTTTCACTAGCAATAAAAAAAGAGCTTAGAAACAATATTTTGACTTGACAATCATATATTGAATACTTCATTTAGTGACATTAAAAAAAATTGCCAAAATAAAAGAATCGAACAGTTAATGAAAGAAATTCATGTATAACAAGCAAAGGACAGTGTGCATGTGTTAATCAAGGTTAGTTCAGTGTTATTTGGTTGTAAAGCTAAGGAACAGAAACAAGTATTTCAAACAAAACTGAGAAATATCAACTTATATTTTATGGATGTAGTACATAGGCGTAAGAAAAAAGAGCTAAGAAATTTTATGGGAGGATCCTGCCAAACAAATAATGTTCACAATTTATTTTTCAGTGCAACAAAAAGACTTTCTCAGAGAGCGAAACTCAATCACTAATTACAAGCGCACAGCTAAGACCTTCTTATGAAAAACTGGACCAATGTATATGAATCATTCAAAATAAATGCATTAATAGACATAGTTATTGACTGAAACTTTTCTTTCCATATTTGTATGAATGTTATTTATTTCCATTGAACTATTGATTTTTATTTAAGTGGCATTCATAAATAAATAAACTAGTCATAGTCATATAATCAATGTTATTTCTGAACTTTGGAATCAATTTTATCAAAAAGGTTGAATAAATAGAGATAAACTAATGAGTTTTCATTCATTGTCATGCATTAAACAGAGTGTTATTCATAAGCATCGATTTTTTTTACTTGAAGTATTTCTCAGGATGATATATCTATGTGTAATATTCAGTACATTTTCAATCAATACCTTAAGAAAAGGACCCAATTAAGCCCAATTGATAGAATCACATGCTTGTCACTTGTCAATCACTGAATTAATATCTCACAAAAGGGTTATATAATGCAGAGTTTAGACAGACAAAGGGCTGCAACGTGGTAAATTTTATACCAGTTATATAATAATTATCACAGATAACACACTTTAAAACTTTAAATGAACACTCTTTGTATTATAATTGTATGTATGGCTCCTTGGGTGAAGCAGCTCCCAGTTATACAATTTATATAAATATATATTAAAAAATGTTATCGCAAAAAAACAGGGAATAAAGTCACTCTTATATACTACACTTAGACATCTAGTTTCCTACCCTGAGCCATTCTGACTATTCCTCCAATAATGATTACGATTAAAGCAATGATTTTCGCAGCCGTGAAAAAAACTAGAGTTCGTGCAGCTAACTGGACATCATAACAGTTGATTGCAGAAACCATCACTGAAGATAAAGGGACAGGGGTTAATACTTAAAATAACTAAAAAAAAGAATGGGTTAGTAAGAGACACAAAATGCATGCAAATATAATTTAAAGTTGATCATGCGAAGGATCAGTTTACATTATGAACTGGCACTGAACTTCGACACAATTTTACAAAAAATTATTTTAGGATCAGAGGTATCGCAACAAACACATCTTTGTGAATAGTAAATCAATATTCAACAATATCTTACATTATAATTAGGTTTTATCATAATTTTACTCAGTCAGGTATCAATAATATTCTATTAATTAACAGATTTATTTTTGCAAACAGGCAAAGAGTCGATCCCAAAAGATAACATATATCCTTGAAGTAAAAATCTTAAAGATAATATTGTCTATTCTTGTGAGCTAAATTACATTTTACAGATTGTTTACTTAAATGTAAAATGTAGCACCTTAAGTTATTCTCTTACGTGAAATAAGAACTTACAAAGGAGAAGGAATTTTAATTGGCAAAATCGGGGGAAAAGCCTAATGTTAAATCAACTACTCATATTCAAATTTTACTCGAATCTCAGGTGGACAACTTGTGACAGTTAACCTGCCAAACATGGTGAGCCAATTGACAGGCAACAAGACTTAGTAAATTTCTGCCCTAAACAATTTAATGATTCACTCTTGCTCTCTACTTCATTGTATAGCCTCTGTCAAGCCAGAGAGAGTTGCTAAACCTCTAAATAAGCAAAATAGCTCTCAATACATTCTATATGCCCTATAAATAAGCAGTGGTTTTGGGAATATCATTAACAGAAACATGCAATCATGCAATTGTGATTATCAGCATGCTGTTTCCCAAGAATGATATATATGAGTGGTTTGAGGTCAATGCTTTTGAATCATTTAAATTTGAGATAACAATTTGGAGGCGCTACGTGGATGACACTATTGTGGCCTTATGTGACTCGTTAGTTGAAGAATTTACGGAACACATCAACAGCATTCATCCTGCCATCAAATTTACCCGTGAGGAGGAGATTGATGGCAATATAGCAATGCTGGACGCCAAGATCAGGAGAAATACAACAGGACAATTGACCTTTTCTGTGTACAGAAAAGCCACTCACACCGACCAATACTTGCAATTCGATAGCAATCAGCCTCTTCAACACAAATTGGGAGTGATCAGAACTTTACACCATAGATGCAATACCATCTGCTCTACAGAGGAAGCTAAGCTTGAAGAATTAGAACATCTGAAAAGAGTCTTGAGTATCTCCGGATACACCCAGTCCGCTTGGGCCACAGCTACTAAGAAGAGTGCTAAGAAAACCCCAGACAGAGCAAATACAGATTCCAACAAGCCCAAAGGGAGCATCACCCTTCCATATGCAGGACACATAACGGAAGCCATCGCTCGACTAATAAGAAAAGCAGGAATTATAGTACATCTAAGACCTTACAACACCCTGAGAAGCAGACTTGTGCACCCCAAGGATAAAGTACCAAAAGAAGAGAAGGCTGGTGTAGTTTATTACATCAAGTGCGGAGACTGTGATGCTAGTTACGTGGGTGAAACAGAGAGGAGACTCAAGAAACGTATCACTGAACATCAGAGAAGCTCCTCCCCAGTGGGACTTCACTGTGAGGAACGAAAACACTCCTTCTCGGAAGACAATGTGTCAGTTCTGCACCAAGAGAACAATTGGTTCCGGAGGGGAGTAGCCGAGGCCATTCACATCGCCCAGGAGGAACCCCATCTAAACCGGGACCGGGGGAGACACACCCTCCCGGTGATCTACCGGGAGATATTAGAGTCACGTGACATTACGTCATCGTCGTCACGTGACCCAGAAACACCAACTTCAAATCATTAAGAACTGAGGAAGGGGTCTGGATGGACCCTGAAAGCTCTTCAGCTAAAAATCATGTTGTGAGTATCCGTCTAAAAAGTCTACGATAAATATACTTGGTTAGGAGAAATACAAGGTCAGTCATGCAACACACACTGAAATAAATAGTTGGAGATAGCATAGAAAAAATAATGAAAAAATAATTGAAAACAGATCAGACAAGGACTAAAGTAACTGATTAAACTTGAAAGGAAAAAATGTTCCTCATTTTGGAATGATAAAGCATTTTTTCTTTGATTTGTATCAAGACATTGTCATGAAAATGATAATGCCACGATAACCTCTTTTCATCACAACACTGAGAAATCATACTTCAGACTTGAATAAATATAGACATTGGCCCTAGCCACACAACACAAGACAAAAAAAAGTTCAAGCCTGAATATCAACAGGCTTGTGTAACTTTTGACTAAAAAATTGGATAAAACCTCTCCAATAGTAATCTCTAGTCCCATGTCAATGACCTTAGGTGGTCATGTATTGATATAAGTCATTGAGAGAAGTACGAAAGCTCCCATGTGAGCGATAAATTAAACTTTATGTCGGGAATATTACATTCAATGAATTTCCTATGGGCAGGATCTAACCCAAAACATACTTCTTCACAAAAATATAATACATGACAATGTCATTGAATATCAAGCATATAGCAACCATCCAAAACTTAATCTTAAGACAGAGAAATTATGTTAAAAAAAGAGAAACAAAGACAAAAACAGTTTTTCTACAAAAATAAAACGATTAGGTCATTAGTAACTTCTGGCCTACGACTGAAAGTGATTAGTTATAACGGTAGAAGAAATAAACTTCAAAGCACCTTGGCCTAGCTTGACGAAGCCTCCAATTATTATAATAATAAGCGCCAGCAGTTTTGCACATGTGAAGACCATCTGGACCCAGGTCGCAAGACGGACACTGAAGCAGTTTATCAACATGAGAACCACTGAAACAAGAAAATAGATAAAATTAATTTAGGGGAAAATCGGACAAAGATACATTCAATATCAAAGTACATCTAGAGACCAATCACTCAGATATATCGCAGATCAAAGCAATCTGGCTGTAACATTTCATATTGATAACAAAAAGTGTATGTATGGAAATATCAGTGCATGTATGGCATTGTATGCGCTCAGAAACTGTTCTGCTTTGAATTTAATGTTGTACTTATGTCATTACACTCTAAAAACAGATCCACGAACAGACAACCAATCTTGCATTGGTTAAGAGGAGATTAACACAACAACCAAGATAATGGTTAAGAAATAAGAATAAGAAGTAATCAATTAAATTATTATTATTTGGTTGTCAGAATCAATATATTCTTGGATGGTTAAATGATCACCACTTGCATTTGTCAGTCACACATCAACCAACTGTATCGTTACCAATCTTTTCTTAGAGCCAGTTATGAAGAATTAAAAACACTTGTGCTACAGTTTATCTACTTCACCAAATCTCTGGTTATTTTATATTCATACATGTGTGACATTAAAATAAATCAAAAGAATCACTGTAAATAACAGTGCAAAATGTAACATTTATTATTGATTCATTCAGACTGTTCTGAAAGTGACATGGCATGAGATATTGACATGTGGCCACTGGTCATGTGAAGAAACTGTAACGTTGCAATCGATATACATTTTATATCAGGGGCGGACTGGCCTATGCGGCAAAGTGGCAGCTGCCGCGGCGTGCCGATCCACTCGGGGGGGAGGGCATCCAAGGAGCCCAAAAAGTATAATTTTCAAGAGTACAGCAAAATTTTGCTATCATGTTTCTGATTATGTGTTGCATCCTCACTTACTGAAAAGGACATCACCCTCATGTCTGGGCTCCCACCATCATTTTAACATTGTAATTTGCTTTTCTATTTTAAAATATCGCAGACAGTAAGGACGTAGGGGCCCATTGACTTATTTTGCAACGGGGCCCGAAATGCCGCCAGTCCGCCCCTGTTTTATATTCATGTGACTCCTCAGTCTTGAGTTATTAGTTACGAGATAAACCGGCCGAAGAAGTACCAAGTAACACTCATCACAACAGATAAGTGTCATGATAGTGTCATGATAGTGCCATGATAGATATAGGAGTGTCAAATAAATAATTAAAACCTCTTCAATCGTAGGATAAAAGAAACTGAATTACTCATGAGGATTGATATCACTATTCAAGAATCAACAGATCAATTAATACTTTTCATATGAATGTAATGAAATTCAGTACAATTTGTTCCAGCAATGTCCTAGTAACGGGACTACGCATTAAAAAACTGAGGTGTATGGTGTTTTTTCTGTAAAACTTGGAAGAATTGCATGCCACTGTTAATATCTTTTTATACATAGTGTATGAATCTATCTTTTAGAACGATGGTGGTGAACGGACAATTTTTTCTACTATTCTCCAGAAGATGGTTGAACGCTCCAGACAAGCGAAAAGTAAGATCTTTGTGTGTGGAATACTCTATAACTAATATTCTCCAGAAGGTTCTAATCATGGATCTGGAGATTGGAAATCTACACTCACAAATCTATCTTTTGTTTTTATTTTTTTCCAAGAATGCAAGAATGAAAAACTCGGAATAACAAGTATCACATTTTAAACTGGCAGACGCAACAGAGTGGACAGTATTAGACATCAGTAAAAATCAATATGTTTTAAAATAGGTAAAGCGTTCAGATGAATAATTATGGATAGCAGATAATAATCTTACTTACAAATACACAAAGCTGAAAGACACCTCCTTGCAGATAATGTCGTATAGCAGTCAGGGTTGATGGGCTCGAGGCAATAAGTTGAGAATGCAAGTACGATGATGGCTACGGAAGCTGGCTTGA
Source organism: Platynereis dumerilii (assembly GCA_026936325.1). Lineage (NCBI taxonomy): Eukaryota > Metazoa > Annelida > Polychaeta > Phyllodocida > Nereididae > Platynereis > Platynereis dumerilii. Next base: position 81,734,785 of record JAPTHN010000003.1, read on the forward strand.
GCAATGTACAATAAATCCATGAGAACAAGAAAGCAGGGAGAGCTCCGAGCCTTCCCATTGGGCCGAATGCTTTCAACAAGTATGAATGTTCTGCTCCCGACCGCTGTATCAATGTTCCCAGTTCAGCATACGATATCGCTCCTGTTTGAAATTATAAACTAATATCATGTAATAAAAGAGCAAAAAATTCAACCAAACATATTAAAGTCTGCCTTCCTTCTCCTTTCAGCAAGGTTCTGAAATTGAAAGACATTCATTAGAGAAAGGGGCTACTCTTGAGTAGCACAAACAGTGGAATAGCCTGGGGTAGTTGATTGTGTGGTTGTAAGACCATCAAACACCCCGCAATGCTCAAAAGAAGAATTAGGATCTTGAACTAAAAAATTCTTGCCTGTCCCGAATTGTTGTTTTTTTTGTTAAGGGCATTTTTGTCATAAACTAGCTGATTTGATAGAAAGATCTTGCATCTCCAGAGAACATCCATTGGGGAAAAAACCCTGACTAAAATACACTGAGGTCTTTATTTGTTAACACTGGACAAATAAAATTATAATTAATTTGGATTTGTTTTCCTTGGAGCTATAACAAAAGAGAGTCCTACAGAAATAATTTAAAAAAAGGAGACATTAAATGTAGCGAGAAAGATTCCCAAAAAGCCATTAATCAGACCACAGAAGTGAATTGGCCTTATCTTTAGGTGATTATACAAGATTTTGAAGTACCCATAAACCACTGTGACAAAAGCAGTCTCGTAACATGTAACGTAAGTCTATACTAGGGCAATGAGGGCATGCTATCAATATTCAATATTATAGTTCAACAAGATGCTTTAAAATTCCACCTCGTAAAAATCTACTTTATGTGTTGCTACTAAGTGTGTAACCATCAGCATTACAGCATGATCGGTCATAAGAGGAAGACATTGCAAAAATAATACAGCAAGACTATTGCTATATAATATTATCGTGACATTTACGTCATGTCACAGCTAGTGATAGCATTCACACAGTTCAACGAGTCAGGGCCATATATCTAAGAACCATAAAGATTTGTTTACAAGATGAAACAGGAGCATGTACATATGAATAACCTCTAGTATAAGACCCTGTCTAAAGCCAGTCAAAGCGAAAAAAGGCGGTGAAGAAAAGTTTAAACCCACTGAGTATGATGAGTTTATCCTGATTGAACATAGTCTGCTGTACAAGCAGGCGAGCAAGCGAGGCAGCAGACTGACAAAAATTCAAGTCGAATTGGCATCCAGGGCAGAAAAACAGCTGCCTTTCAGGTCCGCACTGTTGCCTGTCAGGTCCGCCCTCAGCAGAACTCTGGAGAGCGAAAAAGTTAAGAACTCAGCAGAACTGAGCTGGGCTGCTTCAAAAATGCATGTGTGCGCGGACCTGACAGGCAGCACCATCAGTGAAATGTCGTAGCCTGCTAGTTTTTGCTCGCAACTGAAGCAGGCGACTATAGCCTAGAGTTTATCACAAAAGCAGGAGGATTTTTATGAAACTGAATGAGTGTTGCTGTACGCAAATTGACTTCTGGACCCAAAGTGGACTCATACTAACAATAAGCTTCACAATATCACCATTACTTTACATTCTTTAGGCCTTTAAATAAAGTGCTCCTTTACAGACTTGCGCATAATGAAAATTGCTGAACAGTTTCTTACAACTTAGCAATAGACAACATATATATTATGCAGTCATAGTACAGCTATCACAAGCTTATAATCCTTAATAGACCTTAAAGTTATGTGAGGCTAGTATGTCACATTACTTGACAGCAATAACTGCATATATATACATTAAAATAATCCAAATCTAACTTACATTACTAGCTTAAAGCTCTTTATATACCCTAACAGTCATATTCTTAGACCTACAGACTCACACATGATGAAAATGGCCGTGAGTTTCAACAAAACAGGCTGAGGTATTCCGCAATCGTCATCATAAATGGGATTGACGATATATTCAGCACAAGTCAAGCAGATGATAGACACAGAAGATGTCTTCAGTATCAGGATGGAAGACCAAGAAAACAGAAATCCTAACTGAGGTCCGAGGGCCTTCATAATGTAAGGGTATTCACCCCCAGATTTCGGGATGAGTGTGCCAAGTTCAGCAAGAGCCAGTGCTCCTACAATTTGATAAAAAGGTATATTAATTCAGTCTGTTTGACATAGTTAGATAAAAAACAACTAGAAAGTAGACACAGAAGAAGTAGCATTGAATTATCAGCCAAAGCCAGACTTGCATACAAAATATCTTCTACCAAAAAAATATGATATTATATATATAATATATAAGAGTGCTACATAATGTTAAAAATTAACTCCTTTTATTTTCAAGAAATAGCACCTTAGAATCAATATAAAAGTATAAAATTATGTCTCACTATTCAAGTAATTTTGTACTTCAGCATGATAATATAATACTATGACAAGATCTATCCTATAACATTAATTTTATATAATCCAACTTGTCAAGTGTTTGAAAAAAAAATCTAAAAAAGACACAGTAGATCCACTAGATATAAAAAATATCTAATTATCACATTTTATCTATAGTCTATAGATATCATATTTTAAGTTATTCACAACTGCTTACCTAGAGCAGACACGATACCACAGACGGACCAGATGATCAAACTTAGACCAACTGACCCTGACCCCTCGGTGACTCCTTTCGGAGAAATGAAAATGCCAGATCCTGTAAAGAATAAGAAATTATTGTGAGATTTTTGGTTAATTTAATTATCAATTTTTGGTTAATGTAATTATCAGTGACGAGATCGTACAGTATTCATATCTTTTTTAATAAATCTAATGACAATATTGCGATCGAAACATAAAATTGTCAATACGTCTGGTAAGTGGGTCAGTGAGATGAGCGAGGCTAATTTCATATTCCCTGTTTTATGCCACAGATTAAGCAACTGACCAATCACTGACCCGACAGAATTTATTACACGATCTTAAGAGTGAAAAATTCTCAATGAGAATGTTAAACTTCTTGTTCTGGGCTTCTGGCCACCCAGTGGTCAGCGGATCTGGCAAGAACAATCGCTTGTTGAAAATAGGGTAGTTGCGGGACAGTTGCCTTGTGTTGGTTACCCCACACAGCACCCAGCAATTGGGCCCACATGTCTGATACTACGAGGTTAAATCTTTAGTGGATCAGAAAATACTTGTGACATTATATTAAAGTCATAAAATTTTTAGATTATTTACTTTTATAGGTAAAGTCACCTTAGCATACTTTTCTCGCCAAACATGCATCATTTCAAGAAGTCATATACATGCACAGAAAAAACAACTCAAGTGCATAGCAAGAAAAATGTTTGTGTACACATACATATACATGGTATCAAAAGCTATAAAACTCTCAAGGCTACTTCTCTAGATAACCTTCATGCCAAATTAAAAGGTCATAAATCTGTTTCAGACATATCTATGGCATCTGATAAATCCGAAATTCTTGTGACTTAATGTAGATTTTTTCTTCTTGTGATGATGATTTGGGACAATATGCAAGGGAAATAATGTCTGAGTGACACATCGTAATGTCGCACAGCATAATATTTTTGTAAGTTCCTGATGGATTTTAAAATTTCTCTTAATAGAATGATTGGTACCTTTTACAATATAGAAATCTCATTCAAAAATTAAAGATTTACTTGATTTTTTTTACTGTAATACTTCATCTCTATCTGTACTGTGCTTCAAATGCAGACTTCACATATTACAAGTGGAATAAATTTGGTCAAGAGTGTGAGTGTTGACAACACAAACACTTCATGAACTTAATAAAGTCCTAATGGGAATTCCTAAATCTAACCCGAGTAACCTCTGAATTAGCTGCAAATAGTTTTACTTGAGTATGACCTAGTTTCATCACAATCTCAAAGTTACCAGACATAATAATGATAACCAATGAAATTTACTAATTTAATTTAAATACCAATCATGGTTCCGACAATGATAGAAGTCCCTGAGACCAATCCGACCTGCTTCTTCAGCCCAACCCCTTCAGGAGATCCGGCCAAAGGAGCATCAGTTGCGGCCGAATCACGACTTCCGATACTCCGGTGTGATAATCCGGAGTTAAGACTGCCTGTGCTGCCTCTGTTTCTGCTATCATTGCCTTCTGAAATACAAAAAATATAAGATTAAGATGTGGGAGCCAATAATTTTTGTGTATACAGTGTACATGTATAATTCTATATGAGTGTATGCATGTACGCTATGCATGTATATCTATCCCCGGGGGGGGGGGGTACTCACTCTATAAGGGTGTATATAGAGGCGCCGCTGGATGGTAATGGTTTTTTGGCCTTCTTGGATTAAAATGGTTTTGGTTTTTTGACAATTCTGATTAATTTGGTTCTGGTTTTCGCAACCCCAACATGTTTGGTACCGTTAGAATCGGCTTTAAAAGAGGATTAAAAACCATGAAGATTAAATTGGTTTGCAAACAATTTTAGAGAAGAATTAAAATGGTTTGTGGTTTTGGCGCAGTTTCCGGATTAAAATGGTTCTGGTTTTCAAAATTGCCGTGGCGCATCCGTATGCAAAAGTCCGCGAAGTACCCCCCCGGGTATCTATCACATTGCCTAGGGAAGTCGTAAGCTTCGTAAACTGGAGATGGGGGCAAAAATTACAAGTGTTCATTACATTTTTTTTTCAAAATATCTGGTATAATCAACAGATAAAATTGCAAATCAACCATAAATGAATTACAAGTTGGCAACCTAGTGTAAATTACATACATCTCTTTGTTCACCAAAACATAATTTACATTGAGGGTTCGACAACATATTTCTCTCATCTACCAAAAAAAAAGATGTATGCTTGTTGCAGGGCATGCAGGGACTACATTCAGGGGCGGACTGGCGGCATTTCGGGCCCGTGGCAAAATAAGTCAATGGGGCCCTATATCTCTGCTGTCGGCGCTATTTCCAATTAAAAAAGAAAAATTCTACAGGTCTAATTTGGCAAATTGTTAATATTTGGTTGTGGGCCTCCATATGAGAGGAGACTGTCCTTTTCAGTTTGTGTATTTTCGACACATAATCATGAACTTGACAGCAAAATTTTGCTCCTTTCTTAAATTTTTTATTTTTTTAACATCTTGTGGGCCCCCCTGAGTGGATGGGCCCGTGGCAGTTGCCACTTTGCCACATAGGCCAGTCCGCCCCTGCCTACATTGTACTTTATAATGAATTTAATATGGAGGTTTCATTAAAATCTATAACAATAAAAAGAACGCATGTGCTCCTCCTGCAAAATGTCAATGTAAAACACTGCAACAATTTAAAGCTATTTGATGAGTGTATTTCTAAATGCAACATTTTCCCTGCAACGGGCAATGCGCCATACTGCAGATTGAAGCAGACAGAAAGAGTCTGCCCATTGGGTTGTGGTTATTTATAGGGATGAATTCATGTTGGAAGGTATAATTTCATGCAGAAGGAAGGGAGTTGCATATCACCTATGAGGAGGGTGTTGGCTATTGGAAATTAAGTATAATATTTTCATCAACTACATTTCAATATTCTATACCTGGCTACCCACATCAGTTTGCCTATTCAAGTTAGTGAGAACTGCACTCATTTGCACAAATTATTGAAATGGCATAAATATTCCTTACCATACGTGAACAAAATTTATCAGCTTAATTTGTAAAAAAAAAAAAAAAATCAACACAGCTTGGATTGCATTGTGACTGTAACTGGCAAAATAACTGAGAACTACAATCATTATCTTTAACTACAATTCTTATATTCTTAAAACTACAAGTTATTTTTCATTTATAACAAGCAAGGAAGATTCAATTTTAATTTTTTAATAAAAGCAAAAACCTACTTAAACCTCCATTACTGAATTGAGGATCTCCCTTCTCATTGCTGTGATAATCGTACTCCATTTTGAAATATTCCTTGGCAACTGAACTCTAAAATCTATTCCAACGGAACTGTTTGACAAAGAAACAGACCCATGTAATTCTAAGCGTTGAAAAAATGTTAATGCAATAAATTCCTCTGTCATCTTATATAGGGAGGTGGGGCACACTGAACAATAAATATCCAATTCTTGAGATAAGGATGAGCTCCCAGAATAATACAGTTCTACCTATATTAGATAAAAATGAAATAAGAAAATTTCGGTAAAAATAAATGAATATAACTAATCATAGAATTTTGAAAGTGATTACATGTTATCATTATAAACACCAAAAAAAAGTCTATCATGGGGATGGCTTATACATGTCATTGAAAAAAATTGTGTATATATATATTTCTATTTTGATTTGTTGAAGAAATGAAATAGTTGTGACCCTTAAGATGAGGTTCAACTGTAGCATCTGTCCGATGATGCAAGACTTGCCTTGAGTTTCCAAAATATTTTTATCTCGACATGCCCTGTGGTGTATGTACAATGTATATATCAAGTAATGATCACATGAACATTTTATCCGATTGATTTTCAATTTCTTGCCATTCTTTATATAATTTTCAAGCATCACAAAGAGTAGGGTATCTACATGTAATTAGAACATAGTCAATGGTTATTTTTTCAAGTGTAACTGCCACAATAAAATATACATTATGATGATTCAGAGAGGAGCTATAGCCACTATAACGCTAATAATATCTTATCGATTACCAATTTAATTTCTTGTATCATTTCCAAGTGTTACAAAGAGTAAGTAATTAAGTAAACAAACGTGCAACCAAAAAAATAATCTATGAAGAGCTCTGGTAGTGGTAATGCATATCATGATCACCGATCATGCATGATTGTCCTCAATATTGTTTCTATTTCCGGCATAATTTTCAACCGATTCATTTAAAATGGCATGAAACCTGAATCAAGAAATTCCGGTGAAAATCACTCGCCCTCCGATAAAGTCTGCTTGTACTTTCTTATGGACCTTCTTCTCAAAACATTTTTTTTATTAAGTTACTGCAAGAGAATTGAGCTTACTTTCACCCACTCAAGCCCTTCACTTTAAGAAATAAAGCTCACACAAAAATTGTGATTGGTTTTGGACAGTGGCGTAACTAGGGGGTCATGAATGGGGGGGCACCTGGGGGGGCACGCGATTCTCTGGGGGGGCACCAATAATACTAATCGTATATTTTAGCCAAGGTTGAAAAGTTCATATGGGGGGGCACCTGGGGGGCCACAGGTCCAATATGGGGGGGCACATGCCCCCCCATAGGGACGCCACTGGTTTTGGAGCTTGTCATCCATATCTTTCCGTTTAGGGTTTGTGAGAATACTGAGCATGCAGTGATTCTTACGAATGCTGCAGATTTTTGGGAAAACCAATCTTCAATGCCAAAAAAGCATTTGGTATTTAAAAAAATTTGTCCAAATTTTACAGTGTTTTTGGATGAGACCAACAACAACAGTTTCGGAGCATTTTTTTCAGACCTCCCAACCTCAGGAACGTCGGTTCCAGGGTTCAGCATTCTTCTTAAAGGGTTTTCATGAAAACATCGGGGTCGTAATAAACAAAATTTCTGTATTGAGAAAAACGCAATTATAGCCAAAACTTCCAGTTGAACAGTTTACAATGCACTTCCTATAGTTTTTAAATTCAAGGCTAAATTACGAAATCTGATCAAAAACAGTAGTTGAGCAGTGAGCATCCTCCTCGAGCTTTATTCTGGGCAGTTTTGACCGCGTTTAGGCCGAAAAAGGGGGGGAAACCCCATTTTTTGAGTGTTGGTTGAGAGGTCTGATTTTTCGAGTCTTGGATTTGGACCGGTGAGGGCACAGTTCCAAGGCAGTCTGATCTCATTTAGATATATGAATATTTTTAGTTGGCAGAGTGACACACATTTTTTCTCAAGTTAAAAATTAACTTACAAAGAAAAAGAAATAATAATCCTCCTAAACAACAAAGATTCATGCTTTTTAAGATAAAACAATCAGCCACCAAGCATATTTTCTGTAACTTAAATCCTTTGTCAAACCATGCACTTTTTCATGTGGCAATCATGCTTAATCATGACATTTAATACTTTCGTAGACATTTTTCAGGACATTGAGATCAGTGGCGTTCCTAATGGGGGGCATGGGGGGCACAGGCCCCCCCATATTGGACCTGTGCCCCCCCCCAGGTGCCCCCAATTCTCTGTGTCGGTGTCAATCTGGCAAGTTATATATAATCTAATTTATTTCACTTTTGATATTAGTGTTCAATGTTCAGTGTGAACATAATGCAGATTGCAGAGGTGATGTCACTTATTGAAACACTGACATCACTATTGGCTCTCCCAATGTGCGCATGTGAGGTCATAGTTTCAGTGTTGATTCCAACTGACAAAAACAAAATTCGGCTTACTGCATGTATACATGTTTGTGCGAATAACAACATATTACAGCGAAACACTTTGATATAGAATTAGAGTGGACGGTGGCACTGTGAAAATGGCACTTCATGTGTCATCATGCTGGTGATTTGTCATGATCAATCCCAATACTTTCAACGTTAATTTGATTGAAGGAGACTTATCCCACTTGTTTGTGATAGCCAAATGAAAGGATTATGCATCTGATTTTCACTCTAAAATTTGTCATGAGAAGTCAAATGGCTTTCTCTTGATCATGACTAATCAAACAGCCTCTATGTTTCCGGTGTTGAAAGTAGAGAAGATGACACTTCATCGGCTATCATGAGTCACAAAGTGCCATTTTCACAGTGCCACAGTCCACTATAATTCTATATCAAAGTGTTTCACTGTAAACTGCATTTTCAAGTGTATGGCTATTTATTCAGTTGGAGCAGGCGAAATTGCTGTGGAAGACGGTCTAGCTTGAGGAGCAGTGCATTCCGTGACATATAGACCAACAAGCTCTTCGTGATTTTAGGCCTAATATGGGTAAATTAATGTACAAAATGCACTAATTGCATTGTATAGAGAAATTTAAAAAAATTTAAAAACATTAGACAGAAAAGTCAGTGTCGACCAACAATCTGGCAGTTTACCTGCACATGGGTTTACTGTGATCTTATCAAGGTAGCACATGAAATGAAAATAACATGGCACACTTATACCAAAAGTGTAAAATCATCTTCGGATATACATCTATCACACACAGGCTCAGCAATTTGGGTGTTTTGGAATGGACTGTGAAATATATCTTATCGCGCATTGAACTGTCATAATTTCGCAATACGTTGATATTTCAATCACGCCAACTTTGACATAAGTCGCATGAAGTGCACAAAGAAGACAACCATCAGCTAGAGGGGAGGCAGTCTTGAAATATTTAATTTATAGACGGGACAGAGCGACCGGCTCACCGAGCGGAGCAAGGTGTCCACGGTCCAGACGGTTCAATCAAAAGAATTGTTCTGAAGAAAAAAAATGTTCAAACAAAAAAATTTTCCCCCAAAAATAAAAGTTCTAAAAAAAAAAATTGTTACAAAGAAAAAAAAAATGTCTGAAAAAAAAAAATCTTCCAAAAAAGAAAATGTTTGCAAAAAAAATCGTCACTCTTCATGCTTTGGCATTTACATATTATGACTATCTTAACACCATATAATTTTCCCATCCGATCGATCAATAAGTTGTAAGAAGTAGTACACACATATTGAACGATGATGAAATCGTCTATGATTTTTCATGCTTTGATTCTTATCAGGAGTAACCCATACTTTAAAAGCATTTTATAGTGTCATGACCACCATGACCATACTATCTTATCAATAAGACTAAGTCCATGATTTATCTATGTAGTTCCTGAGAGGCCTCTTGTGTCTCAGTGGCCAGCATGTCATGGACATTTCAACTTTAGGCCAATTAATGTCATTCAAGTGAAATAACCGAGATACAACATTCAAATCTATCATACAATACATATCCATATAATCGTTTCGGCACTTGCGGGTCCGTGTGGACGTCGTTTCAGCATCGCGGGCCCGCGTTGCTCCATATTTTCTTCAAAATGCTATTTCCACCTCAGTGGCCAAAGGGAGGGCCCGCCCCCGCCCTCCCGCCCCCCCCCTAGGCAACCCTGTATCCGCCACTGAATGGCAGTGGCATTTCTCAATGAATTGCCTCAATTTTGACACCAGATCCTTAGCTGAGAGCATCAATCAAATTCAGTTCAATATTTTGTCAGAGCAGCAAGTCTAAATTGGAAGTTGCTATGTCATGCAATTTTATTTGTACAGTTTCTACAAAATTATTAAGTATCATCAATATCAACCGTATATTTCATGTGCAATGAATAATGTCAAAAGGGATGCAATTTCTTGTGTTAAACGGGTGTATCTTTGAACCATGGGTTGAATTTCATGCAGGGCCTATATCTTTGTAATATCACCTATAACCAGCTTACCTCTGACTGCCTGGGCAACTGATGAAAATTAAAACCAAAAAAAAAGAACCAAAAAAAGTAAGCAAAAAGAAAAAGAAAACAAGCAAAAGAAATAAACTAACAAATACAACAAATTAAGTTCATATTTTCGATTCTTTACATATTAACAAAAAATAGGCAAAATTCTACATCTACCACAAAAATATATACAACTCAACAAAAAATAATTGAGAAATGAAAGCAAGCAAAATATTTGTTCACTGAAACAATGAGCATGAAGACACTAACTAAGCTGATGCCAAAGAACCACTTTCTTCAAAATCATCATTCATCAATTACTATTATATTGAACTACATTCCTCATTTCTGAGGGATAAAGCATTAATTTTTTTAAATCAACAATGAAATACAAACCTGGATCGTAAACATAGTTGCTCTGTCTCCCCTTCTGTATTGCTTTGTTGGCCATCTTAGTCCTTTACAATTTTCTAATCTTGTAATTTTCTGCTCAGTTCACTGTCGTCAGCTTCATCTTTCCTGCAAAAAGAGTGATAAAATCATCCCTTTGTGTATTCAGTAATCTACAATAAAGAGTTATAAAACCCATCATGGTCCACACCCCCTTCCAAAACCTGAGGATGCACCTGGCCAGAGCAACCACGAAATGAATCATATGTATTCTGTGAAATACTTGTTCACAGCCAGTACAGGTTTTACAGTGCACTCAGTTTACAGTTTGCACAGATAGCTGATGCATGTAAATGCAACAAAATAGAATAGATTTTCGTGATTTTTGAGCATCCATGTCAAGTTTATGAATATTTTATGAAATTTAACTGATGTTTATGAACATTTATGAAAGTTAACTGATGTTGAGTAGAATGCATGGTTTGGGGTGATCTATTTGGAACTGATGCTTATTTTATGGCTGGATCACTGCTATATGCCCCCCCCCAGATGGGCCTACTTATCTTAACATGAATTCAATTGTTTTTATAGTTTACAATAGTCTTAAATTGAAGTTCAACGATTCACATTAATATTAACATCAATTTAATAATATTGCTATAAAATTCAATAAATTAGATACTTATTAACCACGAAATAACTTTTTTCTTTTTTTTATCGAACTAAAAATGAGATTCCATAGAAAGTCTGACAGGAACAGCTCATAATTTTTTTGAATGGGTGAGCAGAAATGGCCATAAAGCAGATGTGTACCTATGATTTGAAATAATATTGTTTAATGAGCTATATTAAATGCTTTTTTTCACTGCAGAGACTCATAATATATATGTTATATGTACTGCGGTGCATAGGCGTACTGCTTGGGGGTGGGCAGTCGCTCCCCAAAAGTTTGAGAAACAGTGAGATTCGGACAAAGAGTTAAAAAATAAAAAAAATTCTGGCAAATGATTAAGTAAATACTATTGAAAATTAATGATTTCCAGGCAATTTCATTTGAAATGGTACTAAATTTTAATCTTTAAATTCGGGGCAAATGTTGCTCGCGGCGACTCCCCCCCCCCCCAAAATGTGCGCGCCCAGTACGCCTATGCTGTGGTGCATCAGTGCCCCCCTCTAACATTTCTGGGATTCACTCTTTGGTAATTTGGGTGGAGGACATTGGGGTGTAACTACCAATACAATACATTTAAAATCTAATCTATGTCTTCTGCTGCTATTTCACAATTCAGACCATTTCGATTTGGCACTGACCCACCATATTGTCACAATGAACTCAAGTTACACAACGTAATGAACTGACAAAATTTTGTCACAAATCTTGTCACCAGAAACCAAAGGCTACAGTGTCCAGCGGCAGATCCAGGGGAAGGACATTTTTTGGCATGGCATAACAGCCGGAGGGGGGGGGCTGGGGGTGCTGCAGCCCCCCCCCCAAAAAAAAGATATTTTGGAAGATTAATATTTTAGGGAGCTTAAGGAAGAAAAGTCAACAATTTTCATTTTCTGGGGGCATATTGGGCAATATTTTTTGGGCAGCCCCAAAAATGTATTGACCTAACCATGCCTTTCTTTTTTGGCATTTGCAGTCCTGCTTCATTGCATAATTTCCTCAAAATGCCACTGTTCATCTCAGTGGTCTGGGGGGGGGGGCGATAGTTCGGGATGGGGGACCCATCTGCTATTGGATAGAGCATATTTTTAATGAATACTCATTTCACATTACAAAAAAGGTCACTTTTAATTCACAGCGCAAATTGTACATTCCAGAGGAGTGATAATTATTTTAAAATCACTGTCAATATGGATTTTATCGTGCAAAATCACATATTGACATAATGTCCTGATTGGTTCAGATCAGTGCATCAGCAGGTTAAACACAGCTGTTGCACAAGGTGAACTTTGATGTTAAGCCCCTTTCCCACTGAACACATATAGCCACGTTTCATTGCATAATGATAAAAATTCCAAAATGTGTTCAAACGCACAAGGGTACACGTTTCTTATTAGCCAGGATAACCATGTTAATTGATGTAATGCATAGCAGTTGCAGAAGAATGCATAGCTCTGCATTGGCTTGGCATAGGCCTGCAACAACTCTGCAACTGAACTGCATACCCATACATATTGGTACATATGACTGCATTTATCATCAAAAATTCTAGAAATTAGCACTGAAACTCCAGTTTACTTGCATATCAATGCATATTGACACCTATTGATACATAAGCATCACGTTTCTTTGCATAATGTTGCAATGCAACTGCGTTTCTTGGCATAGGCCTGCAAATTGGCTTGCATAGCTCTGCATATAAGAACAAAACGCAGTCCTACTGCGTTCAAATTAAACATGTTTAATTTTTCTAGCCTCACTGCATCGTTGTACACGTTTGCATGCCCTTGCTTGCGTACCCTTGCATACCTTTGCCTAGCCTTGCATATCATTGCATAACCTATTGCGGATCCACTGCGTTGTGCAGCTGCGTATACAAACGCAGGTAAACGTGTCCAGTGGGAAAGGGGCTTTAGGACTGGGTCCTGAAAGTTCTCAGCCCTCACCCAGTCACCCTCCACTGCAGCTTATCACTGCGGATGGTACAATGTTGAGGATCTAAAATGAAACCTTCTATTCAGCATTGTAGGGAACTGAGGGAACACAGAAAAGTGTGCCAATGACATTAAATGGTTACAAAATGGTTAAAATAGACTCCTTTGGCTCTGATCCATTCCAAATGGAATGAAATATAAACAAATCAAAGTCAATACGGTATCTTGAACCCATAACTATCTCTGCGTAACATTCACAACTTTAGGTGGACAAACTGCAGTTGCATGTAGGCCTAATCTTAGGTATACCATGTAGTGCCTTCTTGATATAAATTTGCTACACAAGTATTATCAAGACCAATGGGACAGAGTTCATTCAATTTACGTCACAGATTGACTGTGATTGAAGTTTTTGTTTAAGGTGTATTCACTTTGTCTTTAACCTCAGTTTAGGCTGAAATATGACAGACACATGCCAAGATAAAAAGTGTTATCGATACTATCTATAATATTTACCTTTTGTGTGTTATCTTGAGCATAAATAATCTATGATCCAAGTTATCTTCACATTTTATCAGTTGATAACTCCTTCAACTCTTCATATGTTGTTGTGACCCAGTTGTGGTCGACCAATACACAAGTCTATTTTCAGCCTTAGGGGAATTCCAGGTATACCAACACACCTGTAACGTTTCAAAGAAATTCCACCAGGTGTAAAACTAACCAGGCCAGGTAAGGTGGTAGTGGCGACACCTATGTCTATAAATAACAGGACATTAAAGAACTTTCAATGTCTTCTGCAATTCTGCACTGAATCATTTTGGATCTTATAAATTTATAAGGCATAGGACCTACATCTTTTTGTGTGTGGCTGCAGCAGACAGTGCTACTTTTAAGCCAGTGGAGGGGGGTGGGCAGAGAGATGAAGGCAATTGTGGCCGAGGCCCGCAGGGCCGAAGGCCAATAGGCGGGGGGTCTGGGGGCCGCTTTAGGCCCCCAGAAGCCAACGGTTTTTACATTGCCGGAAATGAATTCTGAGCAATTATGGAGGATGTTTCCCTTCATAGAAACCATACATGAAGAGCCCAAAAATTTTGTATTTTATGATAAAACCTCACTCTGAATTTCAATTTGATGAAAATCGCATGCTCAGTAGACAACATTTTTGAAAGTAGGCTAGTGCTGCATGAAAATGCTGAGTCAATTTCTTTAATGATACAGAACTAAACCAGTATTGTCCTTTGTAGAAGAAATTTAAATAGTATCTATCATAAGCAATATACCATGTACACATGTATATTAGGGTGGCCCAAAAAACAAAATTTTTGATTTTCTATTCGCACACCCCCTCATTTTAGGAGAAATTGTGAAAAAAGCACCCTGTAAAAATTTCAAGAAAATCGGTTAAGTCTTAGTGGTCTCTCAAGGCCCCACCATTCTTAGGAAAAAGGAAAATTTCAACCATTTTCGCCAATACGCGGTTCCTCCTAACTTAGTCAATTTGTATAGTACTGCATTTTTAATGCCATGGTTGGATAGGGCTCAAAAAGAGCTTCAATTTGCATACCAACATTATTGGTCTAAGATAATATCTCAACTCCCATGGTCTCTTCAGTTTACACTTTACGTGAATAAAATTGTTGCTGAATGACCGATCCTGATAAAAGCCAGGCTTTTACTTTTTTTCGCTGTAAATTGCTGTGATTCTTATTTTCCCAGTTCCAGAATGACCAAATATTTTGAAAAAAAAGATTTTTGAACATAGGAATGCCCGGTTTATGAGTGATGAAATTTTATGTTGAAGTTTGTCGCAAACTCATAAAATAGCAGAGGGGAATTGTAGTATTTCAAATTCATATCTTCATCCAAATTTATTACAGGGCACCATGATGGTTACCACTTGAAAGACAATATTCTTATGTTTCACATGATATAAATTATGCTGTCCTATATTTAACTCTTATGAAGTTAAACTATGAAATGCAACAGCCCCTCTCTGATGTTTTCAGCACTTTTGACAAAATCTAACATTAAAACTTTACAGCTCATAAAGCGGGTTTCTCCACGGTAAAAAAAAAGGTTTTGGGTCATCCTGCCTTTTGGAGAATAAGAAAATGTTAATTGACAGTGAAATTTAATGGAAATCTTTTCTTGAACAGTTTTAGTCATTCAGTAAACACTTTCGCACATTAGCACTGTCAGCTGAAGAGTCCATGGGAGTCAAGATATCATCCTAGACCATTAATGTTGGTATGCAAATTGAAGCTAATTTTGATACCTTTCCAACCATGGCAATTAGAATGTTGTTCATTAAAAATTCACAAAGTTGTGGCTAACCGCGTATTGGCGAAAATGGTTGAAATGTTTCTTTTTCATGAGAATTGAGGGGCCTTGAGAGACCACTTAGACTTGACTGATTTTCATGAAATTTTAACAAGGTGCTTATTTCACCATTTCTCCTAAAATGAGGGGGTGTGCGATGTGAATTTCAGAAAAAAAAATTTTCCTGTACATTTTTAGGCCACCCTAATGTATATCAGTAGGGGGAACCGGGGCACATTGGGACAAGGGGCACTATGGGTCGGTGGGGTTTTCTTGATTCCTGGCAAGGTAAAATATGATATGATTGTGCCATCATATCTTGTAATTACACATCCTGATGTTTCTATCGTTTTGATGACAAATTACAGCCACATGCAGAAGTATGGCAAGGAAAAGTTTGTTTTCCTACTACTAAAGTAAACATGGACGGGTTCAATTCAAACCATTCTGTGGACAAACCATGAACAAAAAGGCTTTCTCAGTGCTTGTATCAATTTGATATATGATCAAGGCTCCGATGTCCAGGTATGGCCGTTACGTCATGGGAAAATATAAATAAATGCATTTCCCTGGAAATATGTTGCTCTATGCTCTTATCTTTTTTTACATATGAAATACATGCCTTTATGGGAGATAACTGCAAGGCAATAACTGCTCTTGTTAATTAATGTTTTGACAGGGCACTTGCAAAAGTGGTAAAAAGTTGGACATTTTTGTGGTGTCCATCTGGTGAGACAAAAATGATTTTACTATATATTAGACATTAGTAACTGAATTTCAATCATTTCGACTACAATTTGAAGGCATTTAACAGAAGTTTGTGTCAAATTTTTAAGAAGTTATAATTTGACCAAATTTGGTAAGATATAGGCCTATTTTCAGTGAGTACCATGATGTAACATTTGGTGTCCATCTTGTTACATCCATGACATGGCTCCTGACAGCTAAACTTAACCAAGCTAGTTCATTTTCTTTCTGTCAATGTTGAGTTGATCTATAATGGCTATGGAAAATGGCTAAATATATTACAAGAGCCCCTATGGCACCACAGCATACTTAATCAAACATCATTCTGTCAGATGGTGTCCAAATGTTACGTCCCTAATCTCCCTCCTGTTTTGTTATTGGCCAAAGGATATTCTATTTTTAGACATTTCATGACATCTCCACATTCTTATGCATAATTTCTGACACCAAAACAGGTGCCATCATCACTTGAATTAGCATAAGAGGGGGATCCTGGTGTGCCATAGTGAGGCTGGTCTTCGTTACATCCGCGATCAGCTGTGACATGCTGACAGAAAGTTGATAATATTGAATTAACAGTAGCAGAGATGTTGTTGAAACCATTTGTAGCAGACTCACAACTAATTTTGCAAAGGGTTTGGCCACATTTCTTTAATGCATACCATTCCTAGAAAGTGAAAATCCAGACCAAAGTCAGCTCCACTCTGTAACCAACGCTGTCCATGTTACATCCAAGTCATACACTCTTAATATTTTAGTACAGATGTTAGCCACTTGCACCTAAGACAGTCATCTTGACAAAATCAGTAATCTGGATCATTTAAGACATTTGAATGCTTAAAAATCCTGCAACTGGAACTCTTTTTGTCAGTTTGTTTTGAAAATACAACTGGATGTAACAGAGACACCAAATTCAACTTCATCTTATCGTGCGTCCATGTTACGTCATGATAAAAAGCTATAAAAGCAGGTTTAATTCTTTTAGTTTCTCAGAATGGAAGGTTATACATACTTGGATTTCAATAACTAGCCACAAGTTATACCAAGATGGTTCACAATATTCATTTAACATTATAAGTAAGTGTAAAAAGCCAAATCTTGGCAATGACGTAACACGGACAGCATGTGAGGTGTCATAAGTTTCATCATGGGCATAAATCAAATCAAAATTCCCCTACAATAGAGTAAAATGTGGCTTGTTCTATTATTTTACTTCATTTTCACAGTCCAGCATTCATGAATTCATGTTAAATACTTTTTGTGCGAGACAATCACAAGATATCTTATTAATTCCGAGGACATAACTTTTACAAGACTGGGATGTAACTGAGACACCAATTTGAAATCCAGATTACTTTTGGTCAAACTGTTTATTTTGAGTGCATCATTTGTACCTGGCAGGTAAAATAAGGATACACAGGATAGGAAATTTAATTTCAATTGCATTTTTATTGGAAGAAATCCACAAAGCAATCCATGAACGTCAAGTCAAACTCCACTTCTCTTGTATCTACATAAACTATCGTCTGTGGGGGGCTAAACACTTGAAATATCAATTTCTCTACAGAAATAGATGTCTAATATCATTGGACTGCACGGCAGGAATGCAGCCTTTAATGGATGTTTGATAAATTTTCATTTACTGTCACAGAAAAGCAAAAAGTGCGCTAATTTTTGCAAATCATAAAATAATTAAAATTAGCCCTGTGTTTCAGCAGTAATTTCTTCCAGTAAAAATTAATGAAAATGCAAGAAAATGAAATTTTGAGGCATAGATAATAGTCTCACAGATCATTGGCGGTAATTTATACAAAATGCATGAAATATATTATTGCCAGGTGAGAAATTGTATCACCTGTGGAACATTGGTGTCCAATGTTACATCATAAATTTTTTGTTTCGTGAATATTCAGTTCAAAATCCTTCACAGCAATGCAATACTGGCGTCAATTTTTGCTTTGGTTAAAGTAATTTATAAAAAGTAAACATTTTGTTATCCTCTGTCAGGTTCTAACCTCTATAACATGATTGTAAACTTTAAAATGGTGTCCTGTTACGTCATGGAATATTATTACCATTTTATTCCTCAAAATTCACTGGGTTTCACAAGAGATTGAAAGTCATTGTTTATTTTTGAAGGATAATTACATTTGTACTTTAATGAGGTAAACAGATGCTATTTGCTGTCTGATTTTTCACAATTTCAGTGTGCTGTCCATGTTATGTCCACAAATTTTTGAAAATAAAAAAATTAAATATCTCCCAAGATAATAAAGCAATTATCTTGCAATATTACGTATAAATGGCAGATGGTACTGTCTACCACCACTTATGATTTCAATGACATTGAAGGTAGTTTAAAAGCCGGATACCAAACTCTCCATGACGTAACGGCCATACCTGGACATCGGAGCCTTGATCATAACGTAACGAACAGTTATGAATTGTTATTGTGATAAACACACTCCCTGGTGCCTGAGAAATTAGCATTTTGGTGCAAAAGTCATATGGGGCTCATTGGGACAGTGAATTCGGGGCACATTGGGACGCCTTATTATGGCAGAATTTAAGTGTCAAAGTCAACTGAATGACCTGAGACAGCACACAACAGGTATTCAGGCCCCAGTGAATAGAGGAATGCTCTGTGAACAAATTTATCGCAAAGCACTTTGTGTTACTGACATAGATGTCCGCACCCAGGACAGCTTATGTTAAATGTTCAAAACAGTTTAAAGTTATTAACTATTGGCACTACAAGGTGTTAATGCACTGCATATTGTCTTACGCACTACTTATATATATATCCATTGCATATGGAGTGTTAAAATGATTTTTTTATTGATGTCCCAATGTGCCCTGGCTGATGTCCCAAAGTGCCTCGCTGGGGCATATTTGGACAGCCATTTTTACGACTCACATTTTGCATTTAAGCTCAATAGTATTGGTGATATTCATGCAAACTTCTGAGTTCTTCGGTGCTTTCAGCATTGAGCAAAATTAGTAGACGTTAAAAGCATCCCAAAGTGCCCCGGTTCCCCTAGTTCATTTCTACAGATATCAGACAGTTTGTGTAATGTTAAAAGCCCAAATATATAGCCACTCCGAGCTAATTATAATTTTGAAAACAAGGGGTTCAAGGACATGCCAGTAACAATAAGCAAATATGATACAAGTAACAAAAGTAACAGCAATACAAAGAACACTAATAAAGATGACAAATATCATATTGGCACTTTGGAGATTAGAGAGTTCAGGGTTTCCAGCATCCTGTGAAATCAGTACAGTAAATTCTTATTTTGGAAAGTAAGAATTGACGAGGAAAATGCATCAAATTTCGCTTTGACATGTGATGTCAGAAAACAAATAAAAGTCTGTGTTACTTTAAACTTTCAGCTAAGTACCTGATGTTCATGAACTTGAAAATCTTTCAGGCAGCTTTATATTATTTCTTGGAAGTTTATCAGTAGGTGAGTTACAATTACTATATATGGCCTCAGCCTTTTTGCCAACATATTGATGGCTGATTGCCTACAATCAGGAGCTAGGTACATGTAACTACTAAAAAGCACACTGTTCTAAGTTAGGAAACATTTTTGTGAAAAGGCCTTTATTTGAATTTGGTTAAGTCTGGTGCGCACATTCTCCTTTGCTTAGAAGTGAGAAATTCTGCCACAGCAGGTCAAGGATCATAATGTGACGTGCCTGCTCCATTTAAGGCAATCAACAGTCTATCATTAGTCGACTGTGTTGCCATGGACATTCTTTGGTAAATTTTAATGATGTTGTAGTGGGAATTACAGCGCTACACATTCATGAGGAACAGCTGCTATAAGTGCTATTACTATAGTCTATAGACTGACAATGAAAGATGGCTGAGGCAAATCATTCTTGCTAACATAGGCTGTAATAAGCCTGAACACACTGAAGCTCCTTTGAAGGACACCATTTTCATCCATATAGTGATAAAAAATCCAGAAACTTAAATCAAGTTTAACAAACTATCAGAAAAGGTTATGATTTTTCAACACCAGCTGGGAAAACTAGGTGGGCATTTTAGAGAATTTTCAATTTCTTGAGTGGGCAGCCTTCAGAGGCGGGTGGGCATCTGCCCACCTAGTTATTAGTTAAAAGTTGCCCTGGCAGCAGAGCGACCTGAGAAATTAAAGACTAGGAGTTTTGTTAAGATAAATAGCAAATTTCTTGTCAGTTTTGTGAAATAAATAGGCTTAGATTCTTTTTGGGCAGTCTTGAAATAGGCCTTAATTGCATAGGCCTTAATTGCATAGGCCTTAATTGCATGACATTTAGACGTGTATCTGCAAAGCATAACCAATGCATTTGGGTCGGTTATATAATGTGTGATCAATGACAAGTCTGGAAGGATGCATTGACCAAAATTCATTCTGATCTTAATTTTTGTTGAACAATAGGACTATGATTCCGTGATTTTCGGTTGTCTGACCTGACTTTTTCTAAAATTGCACAAAACTGACAAAAAGTTATCTTATATTTCCCCTTTAAAAAACAACAACAAAAAACAAGAAAATTACCAAATGTTTCCTGATTTTCCCAAGAATTCTCCTGAACATTTTAAAACAACAAGCTTATCTCTAAAATCAGATTTTCTCCACAATGCTTCTTGTGGGCTTTTAGAAAATTGGAAAAAAATTCTCAAAGGTTTTCATTTACCATATTATCATATTTATATTTGAATGAACCTTTTATTGCACACGATTTTGCAACAGGGCGTGTTTCAGCATTCACGGGCCTGCGTCGCAGCGTATTTTCTTCAAAGTACTATTATTAATCTCAGTGGTCTAGGGGGGGCCCGGGCCCCCTAGGCCACCCCCCCCCCCCCCCCCCCCCCTGCATCCGCCACTGCCTTCTGTCGGTCCACCATCCTTGTGTACAAGATAACTCCGTTTTTATTGATCCCAGGATCACCAAATTAACAGGAATTGTCAATCACAGGAACACCTTGATGGAGTTCTGACTCGACTTATAATTTATTTCTGTGAACTTGCCAGGTTGGTGGCTATATCTGTGAAAATCTTGCATGTGTACATGATAACTTGATTCGTGTTCATCCTAGGATCACCGAACTAAGAGGGATTGGGTATGGGTGTGACGCCTTAAAGCAGTTTTAACATGAGTGACCTTGACCGATTTGTGTGACTTTAATTGGTAGCTATATTTGCGAAAAGCTTGTGTAGAGTAGCGCGGAGCATGCAGCCCCCCTTAACTTCGAGGTGCGATTTGACCTACTTTTTGGGGTCGATTATTTAAATGCTTATGTTGTCAGGAAGGGATCACTTCACTCTACTTATAACTAGTGAAACAAATGTCTACCAATTTTAATAAAGGAGTTACGGCCCTTTTTGTAAAAAATATAAAATGGCCTTCTTACCCCACCCATCGGGCAAGAAGCCCCCCTATTATAATCCTATGGCAATTTTATTTGCGAGTGCATTCAGCTTGAAAGTTATTTCTTGGGGTTCTTCGATCATTTTTAAGGCATTCTATTCACTTTTTCTGATTTTCAGAATTTTTCTGTTCATACATTCATTTTTAAATATTTTTTGCCGTTTTAATTTCGGCCAAATTTTTTTTCGATTTCAATTAGCTATTCTATCAAGATTTAAGGTGGCTCGATACTCATGAACTTTCCAAGATAGGATTTTTTAAAAATAGTTTAGAATGGTCCAAAATATAGTTTATAGCAAGGATATGTAAAAAAAGGGGGTCGCAACCAGCCTTTTTTTCAAAATATTTGAGGTTATGTACAAGAAAGTCATTTCACGCAAACCTGAAAAACTCAATTTTTTTCTTAACTTTTTTACTGTGAACTTTACCCTGTCATTCAGTGGTCATGCATCCCATATTATTCAATGAAGAATGAAATTAAAGAAGACACTTCAATGGAAAAGCTGACTACAATTTTAAAGAAATATATTTAGTTTAA
Organism: Platynereis dumerilii; assembly: GCA_026936325.1. Classification (NCBI taxonomy): domain Eukaryota; kingdom Metazoa; phylum Annelida; class Polychaeta; order Phyllodocida; family Nereididae; genus Platynereis; species Platynereis dumerilii. The sequence continues at coordinate 81,757,170 of JAPTHN010000003.1, forward strand.
AGGGCTTTCCAAGGGGCTCGGAATCAAAATATTGATTTTGACAATTTTAACTTTTTTTATAAACCATGGCGCTAAAAAAAATTGGCTAGATAGGATTTCTCATTTCTTTGTCATTTATTTCCAAATATTGTGAGGAACAATAAAATGCATAAGAGAAGGTTTCCTACCGCGATGGATTTTGATATAAAAATGTATTTATATATCAAAGTCACTTTTGAGAAATTAGACCTGCTTGCCGAAAATTGCCTGTAAAAATTTTCTATTCTAAGTATAAAGCTGAAACTCCGGCTGTAGGTAGTCCTCTTCATATAGCGCATCTAATGCTGTAAACGAGAAGTCTCTAACCCAAATAGAAGTGGCGCAAATTGCAAACGAAGCGGCCGACGCATGAAATTCTCAGAATTAAAAAAAGATCTTGAAGCAGTGTCAGCACAGTGGTGACGTTACGACGGATAGGGCCTGCCTGGCTGCGCGGAAATGTGTGCAGGTGACGTAATTTCGTGGGTAGCGAGCCACCTTAAGGTAAAGTACACATTATGAAATGGTTCCTGAAGCAGCTTCGAGGCCTCAGTGAAGGGGGGCGTCATGCCCCATACCATGAGGGGCCTCTCGCCCCAAACTCACATATTTTAATTTGACCTCTATATTGCCATCTTTATCAGTTGGTATGGATTAGATGGACTACTACCAGGGATCACTGCGGGAGACATCCCAACACTTGTCGTCATGAAACACCCACTCAAGAAATACCAGAGGCATAACGGATAAGATCCAAAACTTCCTTTAATATACATTTATCAACAGTTACATAATTACCAATGCAATGAACAGTAGATCAACCAATTTCCTTGAATGTTCAATACAATTACCACAGTTTAACGAATACCTTAACAATTCGGATAGTTTATAGAAAGACACCTTCTCGATCAACCATGACCAATAGATTCCATAAGGGAAACTGTAATCATACTTCTTACAACGATACCCCTTACCTGACGTTCGTCCTTCCGTCAGGGAGAGAGAGACCCACGTGCCACCGTGGCAGAGGCGTGCTCCCTTCTGCTTGGGCAACCAAGCTTACCCCCTGGGATTAACATCAGGCTGCCCTGCGACTGCGCAAAGGCACCAGGGTAACCGTTGCTATGGAAACCATGGGGATGAGTTTACCCCTTAGCTGTTATTCTAAACTTCTTTATAGCGAGGCAGCGCCGAGCTCGGTCGCCTACGGCGACCGAGCTTTGGTGGCTTTGCCGAGCCTTGATGGTCACGTGGCCATTTCTCAAAAGGGACTTGATCAAAAAAATATGTACATCTGCGCAACCGCACTAGCGTTGACTAGCGTCGCGTCATTTGAATCCTACGATAGTCTCGGTGGGGGGTGACCACGGTTGACAATCTCGAAACAAAATCCTTTTATTATGTAAAGCTAAAGGCTAACTGACCATGATTAACAGCAATCTCGGTTTAGTGAAATTGCGCCCTAATCTAAAAACAAGCTGCCGAAAATGCGGGCGTCTGTATTTGGCGGAACGGAACGGAATCTGTAAAATGCGGAATCTGTAAAATGCGGAACGGAATCTGTAAAATGCGGAACGGAATCTGTAAAATGCGGAATCGACGGAATGGAATCTGTAAAATGCGGAATCGACGGAATGGAATCTGTAAAATGCGGAATCTGTCTATTTACCTAATTTGAGCTACCTTACCCTGGAGCCTAGGCTCTTTTATTAGCATTGGATTGCAAGGTGTCAACTTCAAAGCCTTAATTGCTCTTTATAGGTCACTATTTGTATCAATAGGGCTGGGCCACTGTTGATTAATATTAGCAGTTGCTTTAAGGACTGTCTATTCATCCTAACTTCAATTGTCAATATTTTCTAAATAATTTTGCTATTAATCCTGTAAAAAGGGAGAGTTATCAACATGCCAATGCCATGGATGGCACTTCACCACAGAATTTCCTTTATTACACGTACTTGGAATATTACAGATGATTCACCAGATAGATACTTAGATTTCTCATAAGTATCTGACATTTTAAATGCAATCCAGCTATGTACTTTTCACCTTTGTGCGACTGTTTGTTGTTGAGCTATTAACCATTTGCCAAATATCTTGAAATATAGTTATTACAGAGCAAATTCAGATTAATTATTTCCTAAAATGGCACCGACCAACTAATGCTCTCAATGTTATCCATCTAATGAAAGCAAATGAGTGACCATGCAGGACAGGTCTTGTTATTTTCCTTTTTTATTTGTGGGTAATCCATTGCATATATTGTAAGTGCTTTTATCTAATAAAACTAATTTCAGTTTTATATATGTCTCAGTGATTTTCGCTCTTCAGAATATCCCTCACTTGAAGTAACTCCTAGGTCATCAGGACTCACGAGTTTTATGGATATGGGTAAAATAGCAGATTAATTATGTTACCAATGTAATACACATTGTAGCTTACATTGGAGTACCTGTGCTTACTCTCCTAGTGGGTAATACCTCGATGGCATTATGCTGAATCTCGTTAATCAAATGCAGACCTATGCTTATCACAAGTAGACACAAGACTGAGTATTTTAAAGAATATCAATATCACTGATTGGTATTTTACAGTTGACGAATGACAGGGTCATATGCTCATATCCACATACCTGCCATATATTATTCTATATGACCTACAAACAGTTTATGAGGTCATATCCTATACTTGCAATGCTATCAAGAAAAGTCATTTGAGGTGTCACATCATTCATCAATGAGGTCACAAGCTACCCAATGACAAATTGATAGTTTATTTCAATGTGTTTGATAGGGCCTGTTGAGAGGACATTGATGTCCACCAACAGCTGAATGCAGGTACTCGTTCATTTTATAGATAGGCCTCTTGTTTACAAAATAATTTCATTGCATTGATCATATTAGGTGTCATTTCATAATTTCATAGTAGGCTTATTACAGCAATGAACTTTTGACGGCCATGGTGTAATTACACAAATTTGAAGTTGAAGCCACTAATTGATGTCTTAACTTGAAAGTTTAAGTCCAAGCCGTATTTTTTTAGTCAGTTGACTTAGTGTTCAGCTTAGTTTTGGTCAAGCAAATTTAATTTCCAAATCCACCTTGCTTACAGCACTGGAATCACGAAGGCTGTTTGTCAGTCATTGTGATGCAAGGCCATGTGATATGTCATGACTTTTAATGGAGTTCTGATTGCTTTCTATTGATGTTGATTGCTTTACTCATATTGAAGACAAAAATTGGCCAATACAGTCAAAAAGCCGTGGTTGGCTTTAATTGTTAATGTCGGGAATTTAAATAACTTTCTTGAAAGAGTAACTTTGCAGTTATTATTTAATTTGACAACTATTTGCTTGATAGGACTCTATGCTCCCAATTTGAGATAAAGGAGTTCAATTGTAGGAGTTCAGTATAGCTGGATTATCTAAATTTTTGTTTTTGTTTGCTGTTGGGACCTTTTTAAAGTTGAATAAGAACCTTTTAGGGCTCCTTATCTATACCAGCTTATAGAACCCTTAAAGGTTCCATATAAAACCGTTCAAAATATGTTAAGAGTGTATAACAAACCAACAGAAAGATAAATTGAGTTGGCCAAAATCATTGCATACGTTTTGTACAGCAGTACAGACCTATGTTACATAAACTGAATTACTAGAATGAGAATCTGATATAAAACAACCCATGTTAAAACAATGTAAGTTCTACAAAGAACTGATTTATAAGAAATTCTTCAAAGCAATCCCCAATTTAACTTAATTGTACTTCAAGAATGTTCATCAAACTGACACTTCAACCAGATTATTATATCCTGACACTTCAATACCAATTAGACAAGAATGCTTGTACATTGCACTTCAATACCAATTGATACAGATAGGCCTAATTGGTACCTAATTCCGTGTTTTACAGTTCCGCGGAATACAGTTCCGCATTTTACAGTTCCGTTTTTTACAGTTCCGCACTTTACAATTCCGCATTTTACAGTTCCGTGGAATACAGATATTCCATTCCGTCAATTCCGTTCCGTTCCGTTAAATACAGACGCCCCGAAAATGCTGGGTTGCCAAGGGGACGACGTCAACTCTTCCCCACACCTTGACAGCTTGACATGCTTGATCCAGGGAGGTATAGCAGATGGAGATCGCGCTTACACTGATTTCTCTAAAGGTGCGCCACTAGTCCTGTTATTTTGGTGCGCCACCATGTGGTGGCGATAGGAAATGACATTGTCAACAAGAGGAGTGGACCGTCCGTAAACTATTCAACTGCCACCTGGAGCTTGCTAGCATTTCATTGGATGTTTACAAACACCTACTCAAGGTCTACAAACATCATGTTTCCCAGCTATAAGCTGGAGGAAGCCACGGACTTCACGTCTGCGTTTTCGGCCCTTGTCGAAATTGAGAAAACATGCCAGAACTTAAAAACCAAACCGGTGGGCAAAGAGCAAATGTTCCTGTTATCGCCCACGGACGCCGCGTCTGTCCAAACGCTCGACAGCATAGTCGAAACGGGGCTGTTGGGGACCAAGAAGGTCAAACTACTGAGATTAGAGCCTCAACAGAAATTCATAGCTGTGGTCAGCCGGGTACCGAAACATGTCACTCCGGAAGATCTTGTGACCCTACATCCACAGATGATTATGAAGGCGGAACGCCTCATGACCTACGATCACGTAGCCAAAATTCCGGTCCCAACAGCCAGTGTGAAGATCTGGGGCAATGGGTCCATGCCACAAATTCTTCACCTAGGATCCCTGGGCCCTCGACCAGTCAGGATTTTCATCCCAGACCCAACCAGATGCTACCGTTGTCAGAAGTACGGCCACAGGGCATCGGGATGCACCCGCCCGTACCGCTGCTCCTTCTGCGGCCAGAATCACCAAACCAAAGAATGCATGGAAAAGAGGGATCAGGCACAAGAAATAACCCTATGCTGCCCCAACTGCGGGGGAAAACACAGTGCAGCATCCCTCGCCTGCTCTGTCCGCAAGGAACAAGCCAGGAAGACAGCAGAACGTTTCCAGGTCCGGGCACCGCCCAAGGAACAGCCCCCACCCCCCTCAGTACAAGACACCCTAGCCTTCCCAAGTCTTCCATCCTCAACAGCTCCGATCCAGACTCCACTGACTCACCAACCGGCTCCTACTGCCCCGTTCGCCACACCAGAAATACTCAATCAGATCATCTCTCTATTCATCCAGCTCATTACCCCACTCATCCCGAAGGCCCAACAACCCCAGCTGACGCTCGTATCCGAACGAATCAAAACTCTCACCCAAAACCTCCAAGCCACTCTAGCCACACCTCAGAGTTACTCAGACACCATCCGGTTCAACCGCGGAAAAAGACACGCCACAGACAACCCTCAACTGCCCTCCAAGAAACTTCCAACTCAGGACATCTCGACCCTCCCGGTGGACGACCCCCGACAGATCTCAGACAAGCTTCACACTCAGGACATCTCATCTCAACCGTCCAAGACTCTCGCCAACCCGGATACCTCATCTCACCGCCACCCACCTCAGCCTCCGACTATGATCTAGTCGCCCATCATGGAACTCCACATCCGTCCGACAACGACACCCAACCTGCCAACAACAACAACATACCGTCCAGCCCACCTTCACTTGCTGATACCATAAACCGACTCCATCAACATCTCCACACCCCCGTCCCTTCCTCTGCCGTCCAAAATTCCCTCACTATCCTACAGTGGAACGTCCAGGGAATGAAGTCCCCCCAGAAAAAGGCTTATGTTATCGCTGCCATCAAGAACTTTGATCCTGATATTGCCCTCCTACAAGAAACTAACCTCCAAGAAACTGACTATCTCACAATACCCGGTTATCATCTCTACCGTAAACCGGGAGCCAGATCAATACTCACTGCGGTTAGAAGGTCCATACCTTCTAGCAAACCCCCTGCAGTTTTTTCTGCAGGTCTTGATATTGAACTTTTGGTTGTTGATATTCTCCGACAAGACGGTCCGCTTAGGATATTTAACGTCTACAGAAACTGTGCAAATCATCGCCATGCCACCCTAGACCCAGCGTCCCTATTCGATGCTGCTATCCAGGTCCCTTCCTTTATAGGAGGCGACTTCAACGCGCACCATCCTCTGTGGGGTACTCTCCCTGAACATCCCATCTGTCCTACTGGCAGGGCCATAGCAGCAGCACTGGAAGACCGTCAAGTCACCCTCCTGAACACGGGAGAATCAACACACATTGATGGCGGCCGTCTTGACCTGTCCTTCGCATCTCCCCATATAGCCCCACTCACGACCTGGCAGGTCCTTGACGCCGTCACATCTGATCATTATGGTATCAGTATCACCATCAACTCATCATCACACTCAGCCCCCCCGGTTACTCCTGGTCGAAACTACAAAAAAGCTGACTGGTCTCTCTACGCCTCAATCATCGAAAAATCACTCATCAACTATTCTCCTCCAATTGACCTCGATGACCACAATCATGACATTACCAACATTCTGAATGCTGCTGCCGACGATGCAATCCCAAAGCACCGGCCCAGGATACCGCGGAAGGATGCCTGGTACTTCACACCTGAAGTTCGTGCTGCCAGGCATCACGTCAACCAACTCACGAAGCACCTAAAGAGACACCCTTCCCAGGAGAATAAGTATCAACTCCGTGAAGCTGTCCAACATGCAAAAGAGGTTGCGGCCCAGGCTCGAACTGATAAGTGGATGACTTGGTGCTCCCAATTGAATGAGCACACAACAATATCCAGTATGTGGAAACAGCTGAAAATCGCAGCAGGTGGTTCACCTCGTAACCCCCTCCATCCTAATCCCCTCGACCAAGCGACACACTTGAACACAAACTTTACAGACAGGGCCAAAACCACCAACCTACCGGTCCTAGCTGTCAACGCCCTCAACCTCCTCCACCGCAACAGGCTGTCACTCATCCAAGAAGCAACTGACCAGAAAGACCCAGAAACTGATGAACTTTTTCTTCCATATGAATTACACCGTGCTCTTCGTCCAACTAACACTGCTCCTGGCAGCGATGGCATCACCCATGCCATGCTGAAGCACTCGGGCCCATCGGGTGAATCGGCTGTCCTGGATCTCATAAACCACAGCTACATCAAAGAATCCCTCCCATCCTCTTGGAAAGAGGCAGACACTGTGCCGGTACCAAAGCCAAAACAAGACAATGCCTACAGACCAATCTCACTCACGTCATGCCTTTCCAAGTTGGCTGAACGTATGGTCCTCCAAAGACTACAGTGGAAGATTGGCCCACTCCACCAGCACATCTATGGGTTCACTCAGAGTGCCAGCACTGCACACGCAATCGCCACACTCCTTCATATCATTTCATCTCAGCCCCGCCATCCTGCCTACATTGCCTTCATTGACCTTGAGAAAGCCTTTGAGCTAGCTAATCCCACTATCGTGGCCTACCTCCTTGCTGCAAAAGGAATATCTGGGAAGCTACTCGCATGGACGTCCAACTTCCTTACAGGCCGCAGCATGCGTGTGAAGTTCCAGGGTGCCTTGTCATCATACTTGCCATTAGAAAACGGGACTCCCCAGGGCTCTGTGCTAAGCCCTTACTTATTCAATGTCCTCATGGATGGTGTACTTGCTACTGATCTTCCTGATGGAGTTCATCTACTCAGCTACGCTGATGACCTAGCTGTCGCTGCAACTGGCCCCGATGCCCTCAGAAATATTCAGATAGCCCTCAACAACATCTCACACAGAATCAACAATTTAGGCCTCAAAATATCAATCGAAAAGACCAAAGCCATGGCCATCTTTGCTCCAGACCCTCCCCACAATCTTCACCTCAATGGCACAGCTCTCCAGTGGACCCAATCCTACCCTTACCTGGGCATCACAATAGACAAACATCTCTCATTTGCTGATCATGTGACTCTCATTCACAACAGAATCATCAAACGCATCAACTTCATGAAGTCCCTCTCAGCTCCCCAACATGGAGCGAATTCTGCCGTCCTGAGCCTTTTCTACACTGCCTCCGTCCGATCGATTATTGACTATGCTGCCCCAGCCCTCATCCTTGCAAAGACAGCCCTGGTTGACAAACTGAACAAACTCCAAAACACCGCCATGCGAGTCATCCTTGGTGCACCGAAATGGACGAACATCTGCACACTTCAAGAAGAGACCAATTTGATCCCCATAGGTCTCCGTCTCAGCTACATCGGTACAGCATTTATCATTTCCACACTCACTGCGCCCCACCCATTCCTCATCCAAGAGCATCTCAGGCCACAAGACCTTCACCCCGCCCTGCCAACTACCTCCTGGATCAAACACGCAGCAGTACTCAGACATCATCACATTCCAGCTCAACACCTCATAGAACAACCACGACGCTCCAACAACCCTCCCTGGTCTCAGACCCCTGCAGAGTTCCACATCACTCTCCCGGAAGGCGGAAAACACTCAGCCAATCCTCACCTCCTCAGAACTCTAGCCCTGGAGCGCATTGCTCACTTGAACATTGGAAAGGACGCCACCATCTACACGGATGGATCTGTCACTCACAACCCTCGGAGAGCGGGTGCTGGGGTTGTGATCCGTGCCCAACGTTACGCCCAGGACATCTCCATTCGTGTCTCTGACTGTGCTTCTACTATGCAAACAGAACTACTTGCCATTAGTGCTGCTGTAACAACTGCTGCCCTCAACCACTTCCAGCATGTTATCATCCATACAGACTCTCTCTCAGCCCTCCAATCACTCCAGATCCACAATCCCACTGAGAACTCCGAAATCCTCTCAGTCATCCGAGACCAAATCAATGTTATCTGTTATCAAGGAGGAACGGTTGCCTTCCACTGGCTACCAAGTCATGTCGGCATCCCTCTCAATGAACGAGCTGACGCACTTGCCCTCTCTGCAACAAGCAAGAACCACATTGATGTGAATGTCAAGATCCCTAAAACCCAGCTAAAACGCCAGGCTGCCGCAGCTATGAGAACCAGATGGACACACTGTATCACTCGACAGTTACACCTGTCTCGCTCCATTCAGTGGAGACGTGCTGTCACTCTTGACCGCCCACTCCGATCCCCCCGCATCCCCCGACGAGCGGAGGTGGCCGTCCTCAGACTCAGGCTTGGTTATCGCTGTTCCTGGGAAATTGCTCACAGGAACCAGAAGGAATGCTCACACTGCCAAACTCACACAGACGAACCCCTCATCCATTACATACTTCATTGTCCCATCACCAGCCAATTTTTTGGCCCCAGGATCCCGCCAGAAACTCCAAATCAAGAAGCACTAGCAGCAACCCGGATCAATTCTGCCCTACAGAACTTGCCTGCTCTCGCCACTCATCTCGTTCGCCATCCCCCACCCCGCTAACTCCGATGTCGCATCACAAACTCGATACAGACGCCGAAACGCTTCCTCCTGCTTATGTGCAAATATTAACTTTTCTGTGTGCTTATGACATTGTGATCATATCATTCATACTGGAACATATTCCTGTTAAAATATTGACTTTATTGACTACAATTAAATGTCACTGGTTCCTAACCCAGAACATTGAATACAGTGTCACAAAATCTGACATTTGAATCTCTCACTTACAGACCACACATCCAGACCGGACGAAATACATAACACCCAAGGGCCAGTCATCGACAGTGGCCCCTCCCTCCCTCTTCGGAGCCCAGGGAAAACCAAACAACAACAACAACAAGAGGAGTGATGGATCTCAGGCAGAATCGTTTTTGGATCCACAAAACTTGAAGCTACGTGTTAAACAAGTGAGTATTTCACAGTAGTTGAATTAGTAACTTACTGTTGATGAGTTTAGGCCTGTGTAGCTTGTTGATAAGCAAGGAGTAGGTCATTGTTGGCAATGAGCTGGCCCAGCTGGGAAACTTTTGACAGATTGCCTTGAACCCTTTTTTTGCCAGACAGCAAGACACATCCAGTGTCATGCACTGGTGTCAGAGTCAAATAAATTTTGAAAAAAGTATCCCATCCACTAACACACTTAATCACTACATGATAATTGATTTTAATTACCGGCCATGCTATGCATAGGCCGGTTATGCAGTGATATCCATCTCCTGGTCCAACCAGACCATTCCAAGGGCAAGGGTTTATTTTAGATGTATTTCTCAGTTATAACATCGTAGATTGTCCAATTGTGTCTTTTTTTTAGTTACATGCTATATTATTAGATTTATACTAATCCCTTCCAAAATCCCAGGCTGATTTTGCGCCACCATTTCGTCTTTTTGTGTATTGGGGCTGTCACTGCACTGTTATCTGTATTTGAGATGTCACAGTACAGGGTGTTGATATATTTTATTGTATTTGCTCCATTCAATTATAATTGCTTTTCAATGCTGAATTGCTCTTCACCAAGTGCAATTCACTTTTACACATCCCCATAGGCGTACGGGACACGTGTTTCGCGGGGGGGGGGGGGGGCTGTCGCTATTTTTGCCCTGAAATTTTAACATGGCACGGATGTGACCAGGGCAGTGGATCTGCCCTGATTGGTCAGGATTTGCCCTGATTTATGCCATTTGCCCTGATGCCAGGGGGGGGGGCTGCAGCCCCCCTGACCCCCTGCGAAATACGCCTATGCACATCCCTATCATCTGTCAGCTTGTACCCAACATTTTCAATCAGCTTCATACTTATTTAATTCCAATTTAAACTCCATGCATAAAGTTATAGTATTATTTGGAAACATAAAAGTATTGACATATCTTACAAAATAAACATCATTTCAAGAAAAAACTAGACTATGCGTAGAATATTAAAACAATTTTGTACCTGAAATTGGAGGCAAAATGAAAAGAAACGGTTTTTATGAGCAAGTCATTTCTGGTATTAATTGAAAATACACCCACGTCCACCAGGTAAAGGAAAAATAAAAATAAATTAAATTAATTTTTATTTTTCACATCCACCATACATATCGATTCCACTGATAAGGCATGTGCATCATGGCCGGTGCTGTGCTCTATGAGTGCTTGTTGATTTAGCACTTTTCCAAGTAAGATTAATCTCTACTCGTTTCAGCCCTAATGTGAATTACAGATCTTATCATGTATTGTTAGTTATCATTGAGGCTACTTAAGAAACATGCTTCGTTTAAAAAATTTTCCTTTTTTGTCTATTTCAGCTGTGTTCAAGGATTCACTGAGATGACCGACGTCAATTCGTCGAAACTACAGAGTGCCTCCTTCCTCCTTATGTTTACAGCAAGATTACAACCAACGAAACGAGTGTCTTGCATTACATGAAGACTCAGCAATAACCACCGACCTCCTCTCCATAGCAAACATTTTTGTAATATCACTGGCAGCCTCATGAGTGAAAATATTTGTTTGAGTGATTCAGAGGACCAAGTTCAACAGATCGTTCGTTCTAAAGTCAGTTTCCCTTGCTGACGTCGCCAAGACACTACAAACCATCAATCTCAAGAAGGCGTACAGTTCAACCAGTTCATCCCTGTTTAACAAAATTAACAAAACAAACGTTTTGCTAGCAACCTGAACACTTTATAAACTAATTCTAGGCTGGTATTTTATCGCTTTTCTCATGGTATACATCAGAAAACAATAAATTATTTGGGTATTTATTTTGACAAATTTATCTTATTTTATGGCAATGTTAAAAAGTTATTCGTGAAAGATACACTAATGCACCTGAGTAATATTCTCGACTATAATGCCAACTATTTTTTCCAGTTATGAAAATTTGCAAACATCTTTCCTGCAACACCCACAAGTAGGGATGGGACGATAATGGTTTTTGATATCACGATATCTTGTGAGGCCGATATATCGCGGGTGTCGTAGAATCCATAAATGAGATGAAAAAAGCAAGAAATCCGCCCGTAAATGCCAGACAAGAGCGATGCAAATTCAGTATTTTGCGGTTTTGAAGAAAAAAGACACAATATATCACGATATATCACAATATTGTTGATATCGCGATATCTATAGCCATGACATCAAGATATTTAGTGTTAGAAGATATCGCGATACCGCGATATATCGTTTATTGTCCCAACCCTACCCACAAGTACTTAGCTGACCTTGGTGTTTGTAATTACAGTCACAGAAATTGAAGTGATATTTTCCATATTCCTCTCTCCCCAACATGTCCTCACAGGTGTAATGCTAGTGTTAAATAAAAAGCCGCTATAAGTGCAAATTAATTTTGACTACTGCCCTTTTAAAAATGTGTTTTTATGTTTCAAGAATGATCTCTCTTAAAATCTGTAAACTTCAAACCAGGGCTTTATGACATGACACTTTGTGCTATACAAACCAATTGTCAAACAAGTTTAAGTGATTTTAAAAAATTTAATAAAAAATTGGGTTCCAACTAAGCATGGTTTTATGTAAACGGTTTTTAAAAAGATTGTGAATTTCTAACTGCCTTGATTTTATTGTCCTGGTATATCATGTATACTTTTACCTATATTTTTAGATTGGTTACTCTTAAATAACAAATTGTTATTGATATCTTTTTCTGGATTATCCTGGATCCACTTACAAATCAATATTTTTTGCAGTGTAAATTGTATCATTCAGTTTCATAGTTTAAAACATTAACATATTTTAAGATCAGATTGCTGGAGAAAATCAATGTGATTGCGAGATAGAAAGTTTGAATATTTTTTCTGTCATTGTGCGTAGACGTCGACTTGAATAACATTGAATGACTGTGAATTTCTGTATTTAGAGCAATGGAAATTGTAAATTTTGGAAGCTTATATTTTCTCTTTTTATAGGTATTAACTGATTAACAGAAAATTTGTATTAAATAAATGATTTCCTTTTCAAGGTTATTATGCCTAGTTTGTCTTGACTGTTCGTAATTGTCATTTTGCCATGACAGGCGCACATAAAGTATCTCCATCGCAACAATGTATTTCCTATCGCTTTAATATTTAAAAGCTATCCAAAGTGAGGTTGATCAATGATCATGCAAGTCTCTTGGTGAAGACATCATGAAGCAGACGAGGCCTTGCCAGCCAGGGGTGAAATCTCTCCGGTGACAATGCAAGGGGCCAGGTGTCCCTTGTGAGAGGCAGAGCTTTTGAGTCTGGAGTCAGGAGCCGGAGGTTTTCGGGTCGAGTCTGAGTCGGGAGTTGAACTTTGATTTTCAGGTGGAGTCGGAAATTGAAATAGTGACTCCTCACTCTTAATAAAATTTACAAAAACACGGTCACAAAAATGTGAAATGGATCCCAAATTTTACACAAAAAACTTTGTAGAAATACTTTTAATTCCCCTGTTAACCATGTAATATTTGTGTGCAATAATGCCGATAAGCAGCGTGGGGAGTCCGAGTCATAATTCTGGAGACCCAAGGAGTTGGGAGTCTTTTTTCAGAAAAGCAAAGGAGTCGGGAGTTGTTCACTTTCTGCCCGACTTCAAAGCCCTGGTGAGAAGCAAGAGGGGGGTATCCCTTGAGGAGCTTCATATACATGTATCATGTTGTCGGAGAGAACTGCACGAGGAATATTGACAAATCATTATCCACTGCCCTATATTTACGGCAAATCAGATATCCATGAGGTTGACACCATAAGATATGATGCTATGGCGATCAGGCCAGATAGCAGGAGAGGAGTGAAATGACATGGGCCATAGGCCTAACCTCTTCTCCTCTCAAAATCCAGTATTCCATCAAACTCAGCTTGACGGTTGTAAAATCAGTATATACAATATCTAATAGCAGTGTACCATAAGAGTGACTTTTATCATAGGACAAAACTTGATATAGCCATACATTTTACAGCCAATCAATTGGTTATGTGGAAAGATAGACTATTTCTCTATGAAACACTGTGATTTATGATGGTTGATGAAGTGTCATGGTCAACTTTTAGCAAGAGGCCGTTTGATTAGGTATGATAAACATAATGAAATTTTCATGACAGATTTTAGTGTAAGAATCAGATTTACAATCCTTCGGTTTGTCAGAAATCAGGGCTTCGGAGTGGGAGTCTGGATTTCAGGAGCAATTGAAGTCAAGATCAAGTTGGTGAATCGGTTTGCAGGCGGAGTCCGAGTGGAAAATGAAACTTGCAACTCCTGACTCCACAAAATAATTTAAATAAAATTTTGACAAAAACATATTAAGAACAAGATGAACTGTATTAACATTTTAAGAAGCAAGTAAGCTACACATTGTTCCCGAAAAATCATTAGTATGATGAGTCACAAAGTGTAATTTTCATAGTGCGAAAGTCTACTTTTTCCACATAACAATTGACTGACTGTAAAGTTATCCTCATCAGGCTCAATAACACAACTTTGATGAGCTTTTTAAAATAACCTTTAATTTCAATCAATTCATTATCTTAAACTCAATACAGCGTAAAACTTTAATCACAAGTCAGTGCAGTACAGGTTGAGGGACTAACAAGAGAAAATCCAGGGTGTTCATGACGTTCATCGATAATTAATATTACATCTGTATATAAATATAAGGTAATGAATTCGGAAACAGTTCTGCAGTTCTGTGTCCATTGACACCGGAGAAGTTCCTCTGACCAGCTCAACCAGCCCCATTTATTTGGTATTCAAACATATTGTGATCGAATAATACAAAATGAATTCAATTGCCATGTTGTGGCAATCCTAATTGTCATATCAGTGTGTGTTAGACACTACTGTTTTGTCTAGCTCTCAATACCCAGATGTGAGCTCCTGTCGTGGGAGATTCCATAACTCATTACATGGGATGAATGTCAGAAGCCAGGCTGTTATGATTCATTTGAGAAACCTGGAAGTAAAAGACATAAATAAATTTAAACCTATGCATTGAATACTTGCTGTGTGTCATTCAATAAATAATTTTTAATCCATAACTTATGAATAAAATCATTCCTTCGCTTAAAGAGTCAATAATAACGATATACTTAATTTTTAAGTCTGCTGTGTACAATTTCATTTGGCCAGCTCAGTTGGAGCTATTGATGCCAAGAAAATTGTCAGCAATGACTTGAGAAAAATTACAGCAAATACACAATAAAATAAGGCCTATGCCAGTGATCATTACCTTGCAAAATATATATTCTTCTCAATCTTCAGCGGCTATTTTGTGTCCTCCTTGAGAATGGGAACGACTCAATCAGGCATTTCGATCATCCCTCATACGTCAAGGTTCATGACCTGTGTTAAAACAAAAAGAGGCTTTAATTTTAATGTACATGAACTGCAATTTTCAAAGGAAGGACGTCACATTGTAGAATTGTAGTATAAATAGAAAGAGGTCCATTAGACTCTAGCAATTTTAAATATGATCAGCGCCACTTAACAGAACTTCAAAATTAATCTTTAGTGAAAATATAACATTCCATTAGAGTCTAGACCATTTTCAATAGTGCATAACTGGTCTGATGCAATATAATTGCATGAATGGTGACTTTGGCCTAAAACAATTGACATGTGACTAAACTGAATTGAGATACTTTGCATTTTTCAAAGGTTAACATATTAAAGAGCAAATGATAAAAATTTCGGGTATGCTCAATTAATTTTTCTATAGTCAGAAAATCTATATCTATTGGGTCGATTGTTCTGAGAAAGTAAAAATTAAATTTGTGTGGCCTTATGGCAAAAAAGTGCCTAAAATTAGTTTTCAGCTGCTACATTGGACTGACGCCGGGCCGGCGCCGGACCGCCAAGGCACGCTGACAGGGCAAGAGGCATTCTGAAGAAGGGAGGTGTGCAACTATATCAATTAAGAAATGGAAATGACAAAACTAAATCTTGATTCAATCAATGAATCAAATAAAATACTTCATCTCCTTTATTATGACTATATGAATATCACAAATTAAATATTTCTGAATAATATCTAGGCCTATATTGTTTATTTAACATTTTTATCACATCACTAACCACCAAGTTTGACAAAGAGGTGCAGCTGCTTTCTTCATTAATTTTGGGAGCAAGGATTCTTGGAAAAATTCCCTTGAAATTGAGATATTCATAAAAATGCAGACACAGCTGGAATTAGGCCTACTCCAATATTTCAACACAATATTATATGTGTATGACTGAGATGAATTAAATCATTATACTATGCAGCATTTGCATTGCAATAGGCCTACCTTTCATATAATGTAAAGTGAGATTGTGGCCAAAGGTGAGAAGTGCAATCAAGAATTTGTACCCTCACTCTGTCATCTCATTCTGAATTACACAGCAAGTATCAACTCAATTGCATTCATAAACACTGCAACACAATATTATTAAATCTGAATGATGTGAACAGTCAACACAATGCTGCTCTGCAATGCTGTCACATGCATGATTCATTGCAGGCCTAACAGATTCGGCGCTGATGTTACTGGTGTTTATGTCATGAGATAAGTTGCACAGTTAGCACTGTACTGTAAATGAAGCAACAAATAAGTTCTCTAACACTCAAACTTACCTTGGAAAGTCATAACCAGCCACTGCCCAGCTTATATCCACGTGAAACAATCACAAATATGTGCTCTGACATGCCCCAGCTGCATTGCCCATGTTGACAACATCGCTTCCTATCACCACCACTGGGGGCGCATGGAAATGTAGTGCATCAGGCTGCGCAGTGGCCTGCGCAGTGTGGAGCGCGATATCCAAGGGCTACAAATCTATGCTTGATCCACGTGGCGTGACGTGGTGGCTGGGAGGGTTTCCAGTGAACCCGCCCTGGGGCTACTCGCCCCGCGATCACATATATGTTTTGGTCTGTACATGAAAATGAGCAAGACATTTCTCAGAGAAAGATAAGTAAACTTACCCGACGTTTCACCGTCCCCCCTTCCGTGTGCAGCAGAGCAATCAGGGAATACAAATTCTCATTCCCACTGTTTGACTGCAAAAAGAAAAAATATTTATATGGGTGAAGTCATTTTAAACGAGGCCAGCCAGGATTTTGACCTTTAACAGGACATAAAAAATGTTTGGCTAGTAATAAGTTCTTTAAAATTCCCTGAGATGTAGAAAACAATTTTGTCTTCATAATAAATCCACTTTTACGTGAAATTATGGCTTCATCATTGAGACCAGTGACCGAAAACTCTCAAAATGGTCCATTTTTGGGGATGTCAAACGTCACATTTTCAAACGGTGTTACTTTGACGGCTGATGGTTAGCAACTGAAGTAAGTTATGCTCAGTTTTTTTAATTTTAATGGCTACCTATATACCTGAACTTAAGTTTTTAATTCCATTTGGTATATGAAATGTTCTGGGAATATTTCTCGGGCCACTGAAACCTCGCGTCACGTACATCATAAATGTCAAACATGGTCAATCCAGAAAAAACGTTTTCTAAAAATGGGTTTTTTTCCTATTTAAGTGCCGTTTGGTTGATTTATTTTCCATTGAATCAAGACAGTCTATGATAAATAATCAAATACCAGTCAGCTTTGGAAGGAATATCCAGCTATAGTCAAATGGTTGCCGTCCAAACATGACACCTGCTGTCACTGAAAAAATTCTCACCTACAGGACGGCCAAATTTCAAACCAAAAATTTTTACACACCCAGTAATATTTTTATGGGTTTGTACGCTGCCAAAATAAGTATTCCACAAGATATATCTAAAAAGTTTAAAAGGATATCCTACAGAGCAGCAAAAGCTGTGATATGGAGGATGCAAATTTTGAATGTCAATAATTCTGGGATTCTCACCTACAGGACAGATATGATGTAACGTCACTGATAGAGGTGTTCTAATGTGTAGAGAAACATCACATCAATCAAAATTGTTCATTTTGCAGTGAATAATAAGTTTTGTTTCTGAAATTGGCCTTGCATGAAGATACAGGAATGTCACACAACAAAATGTTTCATTTGTCAAAAAGTATCAAATTGGTACATCATAATGGACAGTACATCATTATTGACCAAGAAGTAATTATTGGTCAATTATGATGTACAGATGAATTTTCATGCTTTTTGATATGAAAACATTACCAAAATAGAGAAAAGTTGTGTTAATTAAATTCCAAGACTTTTGTAGTCCTTGTCATGAGATTTCGCACATGCATTTCATTCTTATCTGACAATAACATAAGATTCTTTGATGTACATCACATTTGACACTTGTATGTCAAATGTGATGTACAGCATACATCTTAGATATATGACAGTAATCTCAACATTAAATTAAGAATTATCATGTATTTTGGCTAGCTTCCTTTACTAATGCAGTTTATCTCAACAATACATTGTGTTTGATTTCGTTCAGCCAAGATTAATAGGCGTACATCATAATTGACGCTTCATTTAAAATTCTTCTGATTATTTGTATTTTTACTGTTGTCATGAATGAGGATTTTAACAAATCTAATTTGCCTTACTTGTTCTTTTATATATTTTATGGAATTTCAGAGAATTTAAGTTCTAGCTTGAGTCGGCTATTCATAATGTGTGTTTGGTGCATCTGTGTAGCTTCTGGCAACTTATTTTCCGGCTTCTTGGTGAAATTTCTCTTTTGTGTTATATTAGGGGGAATTAACATTTGAGCCTTGTTTGTTTTAATTGAAATGTTTATAATTGCATTTACTGCTAAGGTTTATTTATACACAATTTGACATAATTTTTGAAACTTGGTCAATTATGATGTACGTGTGACAGAATTCTCACCTACAGGACTATGTCAAATATGATGTAACGCTAAAAATATCCCTATATCTTTTACACAACAGGTTAGATGGCTTGGATTTTACCATTCTCTCATACATTCTGTGTGTTTTTACATTTTAATCCAAAAATTTACTGAGTATACCTATGTGCTTTATTTTGACAGAACATCGAAGAAGCAAAATTGACGAACATATATTTTTGTTCCGTCAATGTGTGTATTTCAAAGCAAAATGGTACTTTGTCTGCTGAAATTGTTTTAAATGATCATCCATACCTGGAACAATGATTATATGATCAATGTTTGCTATTATCAACAATAGGGATTAAATAAAGTGGAGTCAACCAAAATTTCTCACCTACGTGACGACATAGACTCTCCTCAGCACAATTCTATGTGGGGCAGTGTCTGTGTAACTTAAGGACATAAAAAGTATATTTCATAAAAATTAAGACTATGGAGCACAGGCTGGACGAGGAATACATCCTAAAACATGAATTAAAAAATTTACCCTTATGTGACACTTTTGGCCTCATTTAAAATGACTTCACCCATATAAATTCCAGTAAGCTGATGTAAACTAAAGTAAAAAGTAATGGAAAAATATATCACTTATAAAATTATATTACATATAAAATAGTATGTTGGCCTACCTTTCTGTTGAACCTGTGGTGCCAACCCTCGACATCGTTGTTGGTGCGCACTGGTTGACCATAGACCGACCAGTTCGAGGGTTGCCATTGGCGACTGTCTATCCAGGTGGCTTGGACGTAGTCCATCAGCTCTGCCATGCGGTCCCCACGACTACTCTGACGCACTGCCGCAAAGAGATCGGGGATCTCTTGGGCAGGTGTCAAGGGTAGCGCGAGGAGCCTGGAGATAATCTTCCGGTGGTGTTCGTCACAGTCATACGCTCGAGCCAGTCCCACATTGCCAACCTGAAAAGAGAACAAACAATTCTCAAAATTTTGTTCTTATTGTAATCTCTCTTGTAATCTGAAATCAATTTCAATATCAGAAACAGATGTATTGTAGATCCATAAAATTGAAAGAGGTCACTCACCTTTCGCCAGATGGCCTGGCTGAAGTGGAAGGCACAACCAGAGAGCTGCACATCTGGGAAGACTTTTCTGGTTGCCTTCCACGCCGCTGCTTCGAAGTCAGTGACGACTCTCTGGACTCTCATCCGGTCTGCACCCAGGAGTTCCTTGACCTGAAAAGACACATCAATAAATACCTCAATATTTGTGTTAAAAGCTAAAAAATGCATGTAAGAAACTCAATTTGTATGTTAATATACATTTTAAGCTCTACCAGGGCCCTTACCTTCTTGAAAACCTTCTCGTAGTCCTTGGAGCGCTTGCCACTCATAACAACGAAGACAAGAGGTTCCTGCTTGGCGTTGTCGTTCGGTCCCTTGAGGAAGGCGTGAAAAGTATAGAGTTGTTTGAACGGCTCGCGCACCACAAAGAATGTGCCATCAAGGTACCTGAAAATATAATGATCAATATATATATATAACATAAGACATGGTATATACCATCCATGTATAATTTTTTGAAATGGTACATTTATGTAAGAAATACCTGATAATACAATTATGAACTTACCAAGTCTTGGCATTTCGCAGATGTTTCAGCATGTCATTGGTGGCGAAAATCAAATGACGTCTGCCGTCTTCCTGGATGTCTGCTTGCAGAAAACCTTCTGGTACACCAGCAGCATTCAGCTGAAAAGACACAAATTATATTCCTTATAAAAATGTCATTAAAAGTTGTTTGCCTTTGATTTGATTAGTTAAGAAGTAAAATCAGAGTTAATTTACTATGCTTACATCAAAGTCAAGAGTCTGAGGGTGGTTGGGCCTTCCTTTCTCCCTGGCTCTGTTGGCTCTGCGCTCCAGCAAGGCTTGATCTGGCAGGTCCATGGCATCGTCATAAAGGTCCAGGACTTGCTCTGCGATGGTCTGACCTGACACGAACAACTGAAAGTACACAAAAACAAAATTTTTAAAATGTACAACAAAGTATGGGTTTAAACTGGTTTGCTGATAATGAAAAATCTATGAAATATGTAAATAATATGATGAAACTAAACAATTTGGCCTAAGATACCTGTTCTTGTGCTCTGTCTCTAACTGTTACAACAGCCTTGGTCAGTACAACCTGTCCAAGTTTGCCCGGATGAATGTGATTCTGCGTTCTTGTGAAGACACCATCTACTTCTTCCACTGCACCCCCGCACTGCAATGAAGTCGACCTCACACTGCACCTCCACTTCCTTTTCCCATTCTTTAGAGGAGCACGAATGACATAAGAAAACCTGAAATGACCAAAATAAAAGATTCCCCTTGACATACACCACAGATGCAAGCATATATAATAGACAAAATAAGTATTAAGCTTGGGTCTATTCATCACAATGTCTTTCATTACAGTTTCATAGAATAATTTACTATTATAGTTATTAAATAATTCATAACAGTGTAAAGTTTTATTCATTTCAGTTTTCACTAAATTAGGACTTATAATCCGGACTTACCTGTCACTTTCAATAAGTTTTGGTTTCCCCCGCTGTGTACCTTTCTCAACCATGATCCATTTCTCTGGCAGATTGTCTAGGTATCCCCAGTCAGGACTAGTTCCATTCAAAGACACAGTGGACTCATCTACCTGGAAATACATTAAAAAACAGTGATGTTAATGTAACAGCTTAAGTGTAAGGGGATCATACAATGTGTTGGATATCATAACATCTTGTTATAGATCTGCTCAGAATTGTAACATCAATTCAGGGTATAAAATAAGCGTGCAACGATCCCAAAATGTGCAGTGATCAATCTGAAATGTGCAGTGATCAATCTGAATTTGTGCAGTGATCAATTTCACTCTTTAATGCTAAATCATGGTGAACTGCATGATGCTCACAATGTATGTTCAACAAATGTAATACTTTTGCCCGCATGTTGATAATTTTGGCAATTCGTACTGCTTGATAACTCAAAGATAGTCCTGAGTCACTGGTTTGTTGTTCATTAAATTTTCCAGATACGATGTCATGATGTAAGAAGAATATATTCTTGCACATGGATAGCTAAATATATAAATCTTGAAACACTGCCTCAGAGCACAGGCATTAGAATTATTCCCAACACTTCTGCATTAGGATCCAGCCATTGGTGCCATAGGCGTACGGGACGCGCGATTTTTGGGGGGGGCGAGCGACATTTGCCCGAATTTCGAGATCTAAATTTAGTACCATTTCAAATGAAATAGCCTGGAAATCACTAATTTAAAATAGTTTTTACCTAATCATCTGCCCAAATTTTTTAACCTTTTTGCCCGAATCTTACTGTTTCCCAAACTTTTGGGGGGGGCGACCGCCCCCCCTGCTCCACCCTCCCATACGCCTATGATTGGTGCTCATCAAAGGTTGGTAAATCCCCTGAATCGATCACCCTGCTGTAATGTTGTACTTATCGGGTACAGCCATGCAGGGTTGTTGATTGCCCTGACTTACCTACCTTCCTTTCATTGTTTAAGGTGGTAAGCATCATGCAGGCCATAGAGCGGGAGGTCTGGCTAATGATCCAAATGCCTGTGCCTGAGAGGTGGCAGGAAATTTTCCCCAGATAATTTTATCTGATTCTGGTTCAGTAGGTGCAACTGCTTTGAAATACTCCTAATATCTATGCGTTTGAGAGTAAAACCATCCAGTTTATGAATTTTAAAATAGTCATTAGCCAACTGCGTTATTGTTTCTTATTGATCAGCTGAAGGGAAACATATCAAAGGGTTCAGCATAATATCCAAAATTAAGACCCCTCAACACAACTTCATGAGACACAAAATTGTGATTTCTCTGCATTTGTTGAAAATTTGTACTGACAGCAGATTTTAGTCTCACAAACCAAAGCCAGTTGCCTAGATGGCCACTTCATTCCAAATCAATTTAAATTGTGACAAAATTTGGCCATGTTGAGACAGACCTCTTATTGCCCCTAAAAGTGTTTGATCACTTAACATGTTAATTGCAATTTTAAATTGTTACCACACATGAAATTTTACTGAAACATTTGGTAGGCATTAAAAATTAATTTCCTGATTCAGAAAGCCTTGAATATTTACCAGAATCAAGGTTTCTCACCAGGCAGCACAAATCCCAAATAATACAATCTCAGAAAATTCAGGACAAAATTGTGAATAAACTGAAATATTCAGATTTTTCGACAACCTGTGGAATGGACGCAAATGCAATGAGGTGGCTGAAAGACTGCTTTATAACACTTGAGCTACATGAAAACTTGTTTTACCTAATCTCAAGTCTCTAGGTTTTTACACTGATTGAGTTACATGCCTTCAAATATCTGGACTTATAAAATATTCACAAACATCTGAATTTTTTTAAGAGAAACTGTCCAAGATATCATTTTATAACTTGAGATTATGCTTTCTGCAGAGAAAACTTGGTTCTGGTAAATTTTCAAGGCATTCTGAATCAGTCAAGTGGGAAAATTTTCTGAAATTTTCTGAAATGACATAGAATTACCAATACTCTTTCAATGGCTCCAGTAACATATTTTGTTATTCTTCTGAGCTTCCAAACAGTTTCATAAATAAATTTGTCTCCTCAATTTTTGATGGGACGAAGGTTGATCAATAGACTTCGTTTCAAATTATTCAACTAAAGTCCTGTCATGTTCAATTTTGGACTGGCATTTGGTTAACTACAGAAGAAAGACAGATTTTTTTTGTTTAGGCCTACTTTAGAAGTATATAGATGTAAGCAGCAGAGCTCAATCGGACACAATAAAAAAATAAGATATACAAAAGCCCATGAACAAGCTGTTTAGACACATGTGCTGATACTTCATTCCACAATTTTAGTTGACAATATTTCATTTTTCTATTGTGCGATGCTTTAACGCTGGCACTTGAGAACGCCGATTGGTCACCCTAAGTTCGCACGAGACAATATGTGCAGTGATCAAATTTTCTTATTTTATACCCTGCATCAATTAAATGTACATATGTACACATGTTGTGTCAAATAAAGTTATTAATATTCATATCTTATTATTATTATATATATTGTTATTTCACTTACTACTTGAGGCAGAGGTACATTGCCCTGAATGACCTGGTGGTCGTCTGAGGTGTTCTGAATGGCCTGGTGGTCGTCTGAGGTGTCCTGAATGGCCTGGTGGTCATCTGAGGTGTCCTGGTCGATGTCAACCTGTTAAATGAGAAAAGGGAACTTTAGTTTTTGATACACTAAATAAAACAAGATTTGTTTTGTGTATGCTACTAATCAAAGAATTAAAAACAATTAAGATGAACGTCTACCTGGGTGTTGGCATCCTCAACTGTAGTTACTGTGGAAGTTACAGACTGGACCTGGTTCGTGCTTAGTAAATCTGTGATATATTTTTACAGTGTAGCAAGTGAATTATTTCTTTTACATACATGAGTAATGCACATTCATACAAATGGAAAATTTGACAATTGTAAAACAGTAATTTAAATTATATACCTGGGTGTTGTCATCAGTAGCAACTGTGGAAGTAAGGCCAGATCTCATGTCACTGCTGAAGCCCAAGTGGAAGGTTGGTACTGTTGCATCTGGTTGATCCACGTCTGAACGCTGAAAAAAAAAGTATAGGCTTAGTTACATTGATCAATGGTGTCATTGGTACTCCTGCCACAAAGCATCCAAATGTACTGTTTGGCAATATAACAAAATTTATTCCCAATAGATTTTTAACAAATGAAATAAATTCATAAAAACTAAAACAAGATAAAAAAACAATGATAAACATACATTCAGGCTAAATGAACTACTGATATACATTTTATAAGACTTTGAATGAGATTCTTACCATAGTTGCATTCTCCTCCTCCAGTGCACTGCTGGAATTCAGGCTGAAGTCGAGGTCGAAGCGACGTCCTCCAGTGAATGATGGAATCATCGTTGACTGCAGTCTGTCGTAGAGTGCAGTACCTGGGGTGAGAGGTGAAGAGGGTCCAGGCAAAGGTGAAGCGACAGGAGAGGGGGCAGGGGAAGCAACAGGGGAAGCGACAGGGGAGGGGGCAGGGGAAGCAGCAGGGGGGGGCAGCGGCGGGTTCGTCTTGTGAAGCGGCGCATCTCTTACAATTCCTACAGAGAAACTGGAAATCGTCCTTCCAGGCCATGCTGGCATACATCTTCTTGGAGACACCTGTAAATAAAAAAATAAATAAGTTTAACTGAAAAATGTCAAAATATTTATAGGTCTGAGTTGCATTATTTGGCGTTCTCATAACTTTGCAATAATAAATGTTTTGCTCTTACATACAGAACAGGGTAAATCATATATGAAAAACAAAACCTGCTTCCTATGATATTATATTAATAACAATAGCCTACACACATATGGTAAAATTATGTAGAAAGTGAACAGTCAATTATCATTGCAACACATTGTTGTTAAGCTATTTTAATTGATTTGTAATAAACTAATAAATATATTAGATAAATGCAATGAAAAAAAATACAAACATCCGTTACTCTTTGTAAAATCGGAGAATTGTGTGAATTTAGATTATATTTCAATGAATGACAATAAATTTACTATTATATACAGGTATATAACTTTATATACAGGTATATAACTGGAATAATTGAAAGACCTAAAGTCACACAAGAAAAGACCTATGTATGTATTTTACCATATAAATGAGGTAATAAAAAGACAACTTAAGATTAACTAACCTGATCTACAGCTTCTGTGTTGCCAGCGATTACACAGATCACAGGCAAGGGCTTCATCTTCATCCAGGACTCCGACACTGCAGGCCACACAAGGGTGCAACTGACTAGCAGCTTTCCTTTTTTTTTTTTTTTTTTTTTTTTCTATTTACTTTAACTCAGAGTTAAGGTTCCAACTTCTTTAGGTTTTGGCGCTGTGAGATTGATCCGACTCTTTAGTCATCATTGATCTCAGGCCTACTCCCGTAATCAAAGCGTACTTCAAAACAAACTCATCATCGTAAGGACCCCGGTACAGTGTAATCTACTTTAAGAATCCCTCTTGAATAGCTAAACCATTTAACGAATAAAACTAATCCTAGTTCTATCTTGTGCCAAGTCATGTTTTGCAAAGACAATATTTTATGCTGTGTTTTCTTATTGTTTCTAGGTATTTCTGCCAGATTGTAACATCCTCGGATTCTAGGTTTTTTGTTCACAGTGGAGCCCGTTTTAGTACGATGTACCCAACTTTTCACTAGATCGTCATCAGATGGGCAGTAATAGTGTGATGTCATGTATATGTATCTACATTAAGGACAAGGACAACAATTTTTGGATCAGCACATGAATAACCTTGTTTCAGTTCGGATAACAATGCAGCCCGTTTTAGTACGATGTACCACATTGTATCTTCTTGATCCAAGGTTACCCGTGGGGATCTTAGAAATATGCATAGTATACAGCTGACTTTAATTTACAGATTCAGTGATAGAATTCTATTTTTTTTTTTTTTAAGCCACCTTCTATAAGAGCTTTTCTTAAAATTTTCATTTTCTTCTTGAGAATTTCCATCTCAGCTGTTATTTGAAAAGCTCTTGTTTGTATGTTAGGATATCGGTCTTATACTTAATTGGCAATTGTTGTTGACCCAGTGGACTAAAAGAATTTCTAGTTTATAGTTGGCTGTTTCTTTGTTATTGTTTTAGATTGTTGTCCAAGTCCATTGTCCTTAAAGGACCTTAAATATTTCACTGGAGTATCAGTATAGAAATAATTCTCTGCCATGGCACATGTATAACTACCTACGTTATGGATTTTACCATACTGTGAAGTAACTGATGACTAGAGGTAAAGTTAGAGAATTTTATTTGAAGCAAAATGATAGGCCTACACTCTACTTTATTTGTTGATAACTAAGTGCATATTAAATTATGTACCAGGACCCTTTAACTATTGTATGGCACTCTACTTTGAAGCTCATGTTCAGGTAATACCCCACAAACTCCTCATCGTAAGGACCCCAGTGCAGTGCAGTCTAAAAATGAGTTTTAAAAAATTATACGGCCTATTAGGCATATATATATGGTGCGGTTTCATGTGATGATAAGATAATGAATCAGTGAAAGCAATGAATTCTGTGTAGTCCAGGTATATAAAAATATATGTCCGATATCTAATATGTATCAGGCATATATTACGTGGCATCCACAACATCAGCACCAGTGTGTTTTAGTACAATCTACCAGTTGTATGATGATGTGTTGTCACGTTATCAAAGATATTATCAATGGACTAGGATATAGCGGGGTATGTGGGATCATATTATTATTGTTTTTCTTCTTTCCTATCTATTTGTGATTGTTTTGTATATTGCTTCACTCTGTCCATATGAATAAATATATGTCAGATATCTATATATCAGGCATATATTACGTGGCATCCACAGCCATCAGCACCAGTGTGTTTTAGTACAATCTACCAGTGGTATGATGATGTGTTGTCACGTTATAGGGATATTGTTTCTAGGGGAACAATTCATCAATTATTCTAAAGGGCTTCTAGACTGATGATATAGGTCTGTCTCTTTCATCTCTAGAATATTCCGATAATATTTGTAGAGGTCGTGAGCAGTGATAATGATATACGAGTGCATTCAGTTTTAAAATACAAGTGCAGTTTAAAGTTATGCACTGGGGCCCTAAAGCATCTGATCTAATTCTATTATTATTTTTTTTTTTTTAAACCAGTATATATAGAGTAAAAGGGCATCAGTTCCATAAAAATAAAAACCAGTCAGTGTTGTCACAGACATTTCTTTTAACAGTCATCCTCTACAAAATGTCAGCAAATTTTGGATAGCGTTCTTTCAAATTTGTCCCTCAGCACCTCCTTTGATGGTGTCCCCCATTTGTCTTTCCACACTCTCAACATTTTACATATTGTGTATGTATATGCTGTACAGATTTTGAATTCTTCACCTTCGGCTTTTGCAAAGAATATTTTTTCTTGGGTTATTTCTATTTGCCATTTGAGGCTGATGTAATTTTTCAAACCTAGTATACCTTTGCAGTTCAGAAAATTATGATCTCTGGATTGGACTACATGGTAGTCGCATGTAGGGCAATTTCCTGACTTATTTGTGTATTTTTTGTTATTGAACTTATCTGCTATAATTGTATGTAGATCTATTTTATATTTGTTACTAATATTTTGACTCTCCCAACTTGTCCATATTGATTTCCACTCAATTGACTTTAAAACTGTTTCAATGGGGAAAAAATTGAATTTTCTTTCTACTATCAAATCGTAAATTTCTTTGAATGACACTTCTTCCCATTTAGAGATACTTCTATAGGCAGCCATTTGATCTTTAATGACATTGTGTGTTGTATTTTTAAGGGTATGCAAAATTGGCATGCCTATTTCTTCTATTTTGATATTCTTCAGGGTAGATAGGTTCATTCCTTTGAAAAGGATTTTCCAGGGATGGGAGGGGTCTGATAGTAGGTAGTACTTGAGCCATATTAAATGTTGTGCCATACATTTTGACTCTATGTCAGGGATTAAGAAACCCCCTTTATTTAATGGTCTTATCATCTCACCATGTTTGTAGTTTATCGGCCTTGATTCAAAGATGAAGTTATTCATAGCTTTTTCTAAATCTTTCAGTGTGTTTGATCTGAGTGGATATATTCTATTTACATATAACACTTGTGATATAAGATAGGCATTTAGCATTGTTGCTTTTCCCAGTATTGACATGTGCCTTGTTTTCAATCTGTTCATACTCCCTTTAATTTTAGCTATGACTCTGTCCCAATTTAGTTTGTATCTTGTATTTTGGTTGTGGTGGAATAATATTCCTAGTATTTCAATTGAATCCTGGGAATATATGTTTTTATCCTTTCTCCTTCTTCCAAAATCTAAACTTTTGGTTTTTTCAACATTAATTTTCGCCCCTGATGCCTGACAATATATATCAAGAACTTCATTACATAGCATTTCATCATTTTCATCCCTTAACAGCAAAGTAGTGTCGTCTGCATATGCACAGACTTTAACAGTATTAGTCTTGTTAATACTAATTCCCTTTATGTTCTGATTGTTGTTAATCATTCTGATTAACGGTTCTGCACAAATAACAAATAGAATCATACTTAACGGACACCCTTGCCTTATTGATCTAGTAATTTCAATAGACTCTGACAAGCCAGAAGTTGTTTGAATTTTAGCATATGTTTTATTATACAGTGTTTTTATGAATTTTAAAATGTTATTACCCAGGTCCAATTTTTCCAGAATTTTAAAGAGGTACGAATGTTCAACCCTATCAAAAGCTTTTTCCAGATCAATGGCTGTGATTTTTCCCCCTAAAAAGAGAGGTCCATTCATGTTTTCATTTAAGCAGAGGATATCTTCTATTAGTCTCAGGTTTTCGAAAATAAAGTGATTCTTTACTGCACATCCCTGGGTGGCGCTAATAAAAAAGTTCAAGGTACTTGCAAGTCTTCTCGCTAAAACAGAACTTAGCAGCTTATAGTCACAGTTCAGTAAGCTGATTGGCCTCCAGTTTTTAAGAAGCCTCTTGTCACCTTTTTTATATAATAACTTTATGACTGCCCCTTTCTGAGAGTCTGATAGCTCCCCTCTTAATAGGCAGTTGTTGATCTCTTCTGTAAGATCATCCCCAATAAAATCCCATGTTTTAATATAAAATTCTTTAGGAAGGCCATCACTCCCTGGGCTTTTATTGTTTGCCATGTTGTCAAGTGATTTCTTAAGTTCATTTTTTGATATGTATCTATTAATTGCAGTGAGTTTCTCAGCAGGGATGTCAGGCTTATCTATAGTTGCGGTCATCATATTTACACAAGTTTCATTAGTACCTTCACTTTTATATAGGGTTGCATAAAAATCAAAGAGGTGTTCTTTGATTTTATCCTTATCATACACTTCTTGATTTTTGACTAGAACGCTAGTAATACTTGCGCTTGCTTGCTTTTTTACCTCAACATTGAAAAAGTTCTTTGAACCTTTTTCCTCTTTCGGAAGCAGCAGTTCTCTGCTTCTAACTCTTGCCCCCTCTATTCTATATTCTAGCAATTTGTTCATGTCACCTCTTACTTTATTCATCAGACTAAAATCTTTACTTTTGTTCCCAATCAGTGTTTCTAGTTTATCATTGAGTTCGTTTTCTTTTTCTCTTCTCTTTCTGGCTTCTTCCTTACCTATTTGAATTAGCAATGCTTTTATTTTTCCTTTCCCTTTATCCCACCATTGTGCCTGGTCATCAAAACTCATTTTATATAGTTTCCATGTTTCCCAAAGATTTTTTATCTTATATATTGCGTTTGAATCAAGAAGTGATGTATTTAGTTTCCAGTATGTTTTGGGTGTTTTGGACTTACTTATGTTACTTCTTTCAAAGATTTCAGCTTTTACCATCAAGTGGTCACTAAATGGACATATAATGGTATCATAGCTTGAAAATATCTGCTGATCAGAAGTTATAAACCTGTCTAACAACGCAGAATTTTTTTGTCCTATGTATGTAGGTTTAAAATTATTGAAAGTTTTTGTTAGGTCATAAAGATAGTTTTCACTAATCATATCAAGCAAGGGTTTATCTATTCTAGCATTATCTTTATTTCCTTGTCTCTGACCAATCTCTGTAATACTATTAAAATCTCCTCCTAGAATAATGTCATTTGTGATGGTTTTAATGTATGCATCCAGTTGCTTGAAGTCTTTATATTTTTCCTGCATTTGTGTATGTATATACACATTTATAATGTTAATGTTCTTATTCCTATATTTTATTTCTACATCTAAGAAGCGATTTTTCGGCAAGTATTTTATATGCTTAATGAATTTAGTATGAGTACTTTTGATGAAAGTGGAAATTCCTTGCCCAGTCTTGCTTTCGGTTTGTGGGCATTGGAATATTTCACATTCCAGATTATCCTGCAGGTATTCCCATGTTTTCTTACCAATTTTTGATGTTTCCTGAAATAGTGCTATATCCCATTTGTTATGTTTGAGGAAATATGCTAGTTTTTCTCTCTTATGTTTAGCATTAATACCCCCTCTGCAGTTTAAGCTAATAATGGATAGGCCACTTTCCATTAGAGGGGCTAAAAATGTCTTCTTTTTTTTAAAGCAGAGTTTATCATCGGCGAAAGCTTCTGTGCTATAAAATAGTTACTTGTTTGTAGCTTATCTGCAAACATGGATTGTACATAAAGTAAAATGAATCAATCAAATACAAGATGTTTTTAAGAATTTTTTTTTTGTGTGTCACAAACAAAAAAACTTATTCTTTCTATATTTTTGTTGATTCACTATTGCTCCCAGTCCTCTTTTCAGTGTTTTCATTTATATTTGTATTGTTGTCTCTGTCTTTTATTCCAATATCCAAGTCCATACTTGTTTTGAATATTGGATCGGTTCTTTTAAAGCTTGTCATTTTGACAACTTTCTTAGTAGGGGGGCTCACCTGCTTTTGTAGCAGCTTTCCTCTTAGGCATTGTGGTATTCCAAGTAGAAAATTCAGAGGCAATATGATAATGGCTGCTGTGAGCCATGTTATATACTGTTGAATTTCTTAAAATTGCCATTAGACTTTCAGCCATTAGCCAATCCAATGCATTTTCCATTTTCCCTGGACCAATCATTTTAAAATCCATTGAATTGCACTTATGTATGTTCACATGGGAGTGACAGTTAAAATGAATTGCCATTGATGTGTCACCATTCATTTCATTCAAAACTTCAATAAATCTCAATTACTGAATATGTGAAAGAAGAAAACCTAAGTGCAATTATGACTTCTTCTGAAGTAAAAGACTGTTGAAGTCGATTGCCATCAACATGTCACCTCTGGATTGAAAGCTTTGTATTAAGAACTTCAAATAAATCTCAATTACAGATCCATGGTCAATGATTCTTGCTTGATTAATATGATTAATATCTAACGGCCGACTGAACACCCGACGGCCGCCCCGGGGGCAGAGAGAGAAGGGCATTCCAGCAGCAATTAGACGGGGGGCACGGCTGGCAGTTTGCCGGACGGGCGGCCTTGGGGCGGGCTGGGGCTAGGGCGAGTTCTGCCGAGGCGGGAGATAGCGAGGCGGCTAGTCCTAGGGCGGATTGACCGGGTACCGCTGGGGTTGATCAGTGCGTAAAAAAGAAAGCCGCCCGTAAATGTTACTAATGTAGGCCTAAGCTCAGCTCAAGATAGGACACGTTGGAATACAAGAGCACGGCTATACAAATTACATGGAAATTATTAGTAACGCCTATAAATCAATAATGAGCTACAATGCTAATTTAAACCATGCAATCTGGCACTAGCAGACCAGACAGGCCTTGCACTAAAAAAAAAACTCACATCCCCGTGCAAACTGAGACAAATAAACACAATTTGTTTCAGGTGCAAATGCACTGCAGAAAAATAAAAATTCCACAACAAATCGGAAATGGCAAAACTTGTCACTTCAAATTATCGTACAGAACAATATTCTGAACGAAATGAGTCCAAATGACACCACAATATACAATGGCACACGAACGTTCCCCAGTGGCCTAATCGTTAGAGCAGTTGATTTTGAATCGAATGGCCTGAGAGGACGTGGGTTCGACTCCCGCTCCTGGAACTTCACTCAGTAAAACCAGATACACCAGCACTATAATGAAGCCTAAATGATGGGACACCAGCACCAGATGGAAGCCTGCACCATTACCAAGAAAGAAACTTCAAGAAACATGAAAACCAGCAAAGGACCATGCACTTCCAAAAATAGAAACATGCACACCAGCGACACCACACGAAATTGACTGAACTACACAAAGAACAAGGCAAGTGGTCCGAGCCCATGGGACCTTACCAAAAATGGAGGTGGGTTGTATCCAACGTTCTATGTTGGGGCAACTGAAAGACCCTGGACATCCCTGAATTAATAGGAGCATGTGCCAGACTCCCAGCCTTGTCATTATCATCATCATACAGCGGTCATCACAAGACAATAGATACAAGTAAACGCCCGATACTTTCATGTGCTGCTCCCTGGAAACAGGTAGAGCTAACCCGGCGACCCGGGACGTTGCACGCCTTAAGAAGAAGAAGAAGAAGAAGAAGGCAAGATCATATAAAAGTGCCGTGAAAACACTGACCAAATCAGGAAAGCCCAGCCGCATGCGGTCATGAAATACAACAGCTCTAGAGAAATGTTGCCTGCTCACTCACGACAATCTTTGACTCACGAGTCACGCTTGCAACTTTTATAAGCAGGCTGCTGACTAGCCTGTAGCCTACACATGTAGGCAAGACGAGTTACAATCAAATAAAAAGACGTGACCAACCTGTTACAACAATGCCAAACGTAAAACCCATGGTATATCCAGTACGTGAATGTAAAAGCAAAAAAAAAGCACCTTTCAAGTCTGACAAAAAATATCGCACTGACAAGCATTCCTTTTCCTGACGTCACAAATTGATTGCCCAATTGTTACATTTGTCCAGGCACCAATCAACAAAACCCAGACGTTTTTACTTACATCATAACTATTTTGCACCTGATCAACAAAATGAGAATGAAATGTAACGAAATGTAACACTTTTCAATAGAGTAAATGAGTGCACAATTATATAGGTCAATATAGGTCAAAGCTAAACATTTTTTTATGAAAAAAATTCAGCACATGAAAATAAAAGTTTGTTTCCAACTTTGATGTTGACATTGCATTCCCATAGGAACAAAAAAAGTTCATTAATTAAACAAAAAAAGTGCTGTCCAGGCCTAGGGTAAAACTGTCCAGGCCCAGGGTATAACTGCCAATAATTATCAGACTGGATGTTGAATCTCTTAGGCCTAAGTGTAGACCTATTATTTTAAAAATAAATTAAAGATTCAATCAACAAAAATTTATCTTGCAATCAATACTTGACACACATTAGGCCAACACCAGCATGATACCCGTTAAATGTGGGTGGGGGGTTCAAAATACGAAATATAAATCTTGAACATAAAACCCAGCCTAAAACCTTCTAGTCGACACAAAAGGTTGCATGTAGGTTTTTGTGGGTGGGCTCCTTATACTTTAACAAGGAAAGACGGAGGGGTCCATAAATTAATAGTAGGATTAAACAGTAGGATTGCATTTTGTGGCAGTCAGCTGCATTGAATTCTACAGGAGGAGTTATTGTTTCTGTGTGAAGAGTTATGTATTCTGTGTGAAGAGTCATTGTTTCTGCGTGAAGCCATGCATGCACTATACGCTATATTATTAAATCAGTTAACTCATTTCCCTGATCCCAGTGATCTGATCCATCAACAAACACAACATCCTTGGCTTTGCTTCACTGCCCCTCCTCCTTCAAGGAATCCCCCTCAGTGGCCCTCACTGTCCCTGAGGACACAAGCCAATCAAAACAGAGAACTGCTGTGGCCTGCTTTTTGACTCCTCCCACCAACACAGCTCACAGCATAGCCACGTGGGGGGCCCTGCTTCACAGGTGACTGACCTCTGTAAACACTGTTTGCCTTTTGTTGCTCCAAATAAGCACACATGGCTTGTTGTAGCAGCAGACTGGGATTGTTACCTGACTTTCTTAAACTTGTTGACCTCTTGATTAAAGAAAATACCTGTACACATCTGAGCTCACTGCAAAATACAGAATTGGTGGATCTCAGCAACCAGATGTGCTAGAATGATGCGGTTTTCTGCTAACCAAATCTCTTTTTTAAATTAATAAACATAATGAGCTACATTGCATAATCAGGCAGTGCTACTATGCTGCCCCTTATCAGAGCAATGTGAATATTCCTAGTAAAAGGGTATTTTACTGTTAATTCTGCATTTATTTTGTTTCTGATGGACCAAACAACAAATTTTCCTCTTCTTTCCTTTACCTTTTGCCTTCAGCACATGGGTGGAAGCAGTGGCATAACTGGGGGTTCTCGAGTGGGGGGGGGCACCTGGGGGGGGGGAAGCGATTCT
This sequence comes from Platynereis dumerilii, assembly GCA_026936325.1. Classification (NCBI taxonomy): domain Eukaryota; kingdom Metazoa; phylum Annelida; class Polychaeta; order Phyllodocida; family Nereididae; genus Platynereis; species Platynereis dumerilii. The sequence goes on from JAPTHN010000003.1 coordinate 81,791,839, forward strand.
CTGGGGGGGCACCCACTATACTGATTGTATATTTTTGCCAGAGTTGGAAAGTTCATATGGGGGGGCACCTGGGGGGCACAGGTCCAAAATGGGGGGGCCTGTGCCCCCCGTGCCCCCCCATAGGGACGCCACTGGTCTGGAAGTAATACAAATTTTATAACCAATAGACACAATTTTTGAAAATTAAATTAATTTAAATCAAACCACGGACACACTCTCATGTGATATCTTTTATTTTCCTTTTTTTCTTTTTTATGGCCTGCATTTTTAAGTATATGGTCCGTAGGGGGGAAGGGTTCACTATTGAATAAGGCCTGGGCCACAAACATTCAACAACCTATTCAATTACACAAACAATCCGAGTAACTATAAATAATTTGCTTTGCCACTTCATTTGACTTTGGCGTGTCCTGAGTATTGATACGAAACGTATCGATATGTATCGTGAAAGGTTCTTTACGATACACATTATATTGCGATAGAGATTTATTGGGAATTAAGCTTTTTTTTACGAATTTCGGGGCAACATCCAGAATTTTATGGCGTAAGCTAGGGGCCCACCAGATGATCTTTGGAAGGGGGAGGGGGGGCAGTGGCGTATTTAGGGGGGGGGGGATTTGGGCCATGGCCTCCCCCCCCCGGCCCAAAATTAATGTGGTAGAGATAGGAAAAGCCACAAATCGCCCCGCATTCCCCCCCTCCATTTCTAGATACAGCGAATAAAAAAGTTCATCTCGCGGTGTAAAATCCATAACCCCTATCGTCTGGTCGGCCCCTAAAATTATTTTAAGATGTTCAGTTCAATCCCACAGGCTTGAGCTCACCAGGATGAGGCTCTAAGGGGCAGCCATTTAATGATCAGCCCTTGTGGACAATTTCCTTTGAGGAACGTTGGTCTAAGGAAGCATTAAACCTCCCATTCACATCGGACCCAACGTTGTAAAACTACGTATTTTGTCGACAAATGGTTACGAGATTATTACGTACGTATATATCGTAAATATTGCGTATTTCTCCAACTTCTGATGTTAACGTACCCCCCACGTTGGAGGAATGGTCGTTATACGCCTCTGGGGCGTCCGGCGTAGCAGGCCAGCCCAGCGCGCTGTGTCTTGCGCATGCGCAAGAATCGGAGAAGAAGGCGGTTGATGGCTGCCCGATCGTGTACATTTCATTTATATCGGTCTAGAACACAATTTATACTACCGTAACACGGGAATTATCTATGGAATATCGATTACAGGATGTGTATTGATTAAATTAAACCTTCGGATGGACTGTGGAGGTTGTGATCGCTTCAGAATCAGCCGGTCTAGTCGGCGATGCGAAGCATGTGGATTTCTTGACAGCGCTTGTATTTCGCATTTCAACAGACAATATCTAGTGAAATATGGTCTGAAATCACTTGTTTGAGGTTGGATGTCATGTATGATATCGAGGAAAGACTGATATTCAAGTGTTACGGTGGATTATTCGTGTTCTGGACTGATTGCTTCATGTGAACTATGTACATGAATTCGCCATGTCAACCGGGCGCCGGCCAGGGGCGGAGCGCTCGGATGGGCCGGGGGACTGCCGCATTGCTTCAGGTGGACCCAGCCACCCGGCCTGCCCTGCCCCCTCAGAAAAAATAAATTTAATTTAATTAAATAAAGCCCTGAATATTGTCCCTCGTTATGGATGAATAAAGAATGTTCTCATTTTATTGCAGGATTTTTTTTAGGGGGGGGGAGGCAGATTTCAAGAATTTTTTTTTTTTTAGGTCTTTAGGGGATGAATGGTTGGTTGGAGATCTGCAAAGAGAAAACATAAATTAAAGCAGTGAAGAGAAGAGAAAAACAGAGAGAGATAGAGAGAGCAGAGCCAAGCAGCTCCAAAATTAGCAGACTTTTCTTCCTTGTTTTACCAAGCAGTCTGCAGTCCATTTAAGGACTATAATAAATAAGAATATTCACTTACCTTGTAAGGGATTAATGCTGCAACTCTGAAGAGTTGGAAAAATCCCAATCCAAATTGGCCTGCTGGACAGGTGGCAATCTGTTGCAAGTAGGCTCAGTTCAACTCCGGTCTCAACTGATTCTCTCTTGCTCGTTTTTGGTTGAGCAGTACTTGGGAAATTTTTTTTTACCTATCTAATCTTTCACAAGTTAACAAATATATATATTGAAAATTTTTTTACTGGTGGATCTACTATCTCTTCATGGCTTCATTCAACCATCACCAGCAAGCATCCTGTTGGAGTTTTTATATTCTCCAAGTTACCAGATAGATTGGAATAGGTATGGAATAGATGGCGCTACAAGGCTCTCGAGAATCAGGATCCTAGGTTCTGCAACTTTGTGCAAACCTTCAACAAACCTTTGGCAGACACGTATGATCAGACGTTTGTCCTGAACATTACTTTCAAACGTTGTCCATACATATCAAAAACACGTTGGAGTAACTTTGGAACTTACGTATTGCCAAATGTGTGACCATACCTTTGATAAACCTATGAATCAAAGGTATGGTCATACGCAGTAGTCTAAGGTTGTAAAAACCTCTGAAATGAATGTTCAACAAACCTATGAATCAAAGGTATGGTCATACGTAATAGTCAAACGTTCTTCAAACCTCTTTACCAAAGGTATGACTTACGTAATAGTCTAAGGTTTTAAAAACCTCTCAAATGAATGTTCAACAAACCTATGAATCAAAGGTATGGTCATACGTAATAGTCAAACATTCTTCAAACCTCTCAACCAAAGGTAGACTTACGTATGACTGACACGTTTAGCCAAACTTTACAACCAAACTGTCTTCCAACCTCTCAACCAAAGGTATGACTTACGTGTGACTTGAACGTTAGGCCAAACTATAAAACAAACTATCTGCCAACCTCTTACTAAGGTTGCGACCTACGTATGGTTTTCCATCTGAGTGCAACGTTTGGAAATTACCTTTGCCCTACCTTTGTCATACGTCGTTTGGCCAAACGTTTGATTCTAACCAAAATAATTACGTAGTGAAAGGTTTGATTTACGTTGCTGCTCGGGAGGGAGGGGGGCTTGCAGTTTTCCCAGGCGGAAAATTATTAATTTCACGGTGACGGCCGGAGTAATTATTTAGGCCTATTTCAAGTCCGTGAATATTCATTCCTAAATCAAGCAACACATTGTTAAGAAATGCCCCCACCAAAAATTATTTATTTCAAGACTGCCCCAAAAGAATTTATTTATTTCACCAGAACAGAACAAGAAATTTATTTGTTTACCCCGAATGATAGGCCATGTTTTAAAAAGCAACTTGGCCATACTGGCCAGTGTGCAAAATTCAATGCTTTTGGTTTTTTTTTTCTTGCTGAAATTACCATCATATATATGTCCTAAATGACCCCTAGATTTTTTTTTTTTCGGTTATGCACAGAAAAAATCATCAAACCTCAGTGCTTTTACCTTTGTGACATCATCACCATTGTTAGAATTTGTTAACTTATAGCTATGTAGTTATAAAAATGGGTATTGTGACCACAGGAGATTCTGAACCAAGTTTATGCACATGTATACATTATAGAATACAATTATAATAAGTTAGCGTCATGTACAATGGTTTAGGAGCCCCTGTGATTGTGACGTCACTGAATAAAAAAAGAAAAAAATTTTGCTAAGGCCATGACAGAAAAAGTTTGTTTCCCCCTGAAGCCATGGTACCGTAATTAAAATTTGCAAAAAAAAAAAATTTGTTGGACATGTTGTCATAAATTAGTCCCCCCCCCCCCTTGGAACACGTGTGAAAAGTTAGTACCCCTTCGGGCAAAACTCTTTTGATCCCTTGTGTCACAAGTTTCATTATATTATTTTTTCATGTGAAAGACGCTCTACGTCTCTGGTAATATTATATTTCTGGGTGTATGTTTGTTGAGTTTTTAATCGGCTCCTTTCAGTTCAACAATGCGTAGGAGATGAAACAAATTACTTTTGCGCCTCGCTCTTATGCTGTGGCATTTACATATTAATTTACACAATAATATAACTCGTTATAATACTTTACACAATAATAACCTTGTAATGTCATTTGTCTTTACATCACTACATTCAAATAATTATGGATAAGATTTAAGGTGCATGGTGATTTCGGAGCCAGAAGGAGATATCCTCTAATGGATCATTTCCAAAGAATGAAGACACCTCTGAAGCGAAAAGCTCAGCGGTGACAATATTTTGAGCTAAAATGCAAAAAATATGATCCAAATAATATTTATGTAATGGTCATAAAGTGAAGCAATGCAGATATCCTTTATACTTTTAAATATTTCCAAAGTTATTTATGACAAGTACTTTCAAAGAATTAATCAAAGTTACAAAAACCATGCACCTTTTTTTGTTTCCTTAATTACTTCTATGGTTTGGCGCTGTTTGCCTTGAAAATTTGTGACGTCACGTAAAAAGCCTCTAGCTTCAATCCTATCAATAAGAAAAAGCACCAAAAATGTAAGTTTAGATATATATTAGGAGCCTCTCACCTAACCCGGGCTTCTTGCCCCGACCCGCTCTATGTGATAACCGCATTTGTATTTATACTTGAATAACCAAACCAATAAAGATTGTGTATCTCAGTAAGACCTTGAATGAGTTCCGACAGGAACGACCTTGAATAATTTCTGTGACCTTGGTAGGCTTTTATCCAAAGTTTTTAAATGTAAATAACTATTAATTTCCCTTCTCATCATTACATCTGCCCACCGGGCACCTAATACAAACAATAGGGCCTTAGATGATAGGGTATTCATTTCTGAAGGACTCTGCACATGGCATTTCGACATGTTTGTGTTTTAAAAGTCTATGTGTTACCACTAATACACCTGGACCTTGTAATTTAACCAAAAAAAGAGGACAAGCCATCCATTACCTTTGACTTGTGCTAAATAGCACACAGCAATGTTGGCATGTTCTAATTCTTCCCAACCTCTCCTAATATTTTCCAGTGCGATTCAATTAAATTATTTTGAAATTCTAGTACATATTCTTTGTCAGTTCCTTCCTATAAGGCTTTTCGACTTGGAGACCATCGGACCGACCTCGAGCCATTATGCGTGGTGCCAATATGCCACATCGATGCTCAATATTTAGAGATCAGCTAAAGATCCATAAGAGAAATTATTGTAGCTGCTGATATTCTTGCAAACAAGAAGCTGAACTTTTGAGGTGACTGCTAACTTAGGAGTCGATTTCCACCAAAAATGAGTTCTAAATTTACCAATTCTTCATTTTGATCTCCCAGCCAGTTACAACATTAATTTTACACTCTTAACAAAAAGAATCTATATGGAACCTTAAAAGCGTTCTGTAAGCTTGTTTAAATAAAGAACCCTAAAAGGTTCATTATCTAACTTCAGAAAAGGATCCAACGGCAAAAAAAAAACCTTAGATAATCCAGCTGCACTGAACTCCCACAGTGGAAATCTTTTCTCTCAAGTTGGCAGCATAGTGTTCCGTCATAGGGCCTTCTCAACAGTATTGAACCTTTTCAATTCAGTGGAACCCTTTACAATTTTTGGTGTCTTCTTTATAAATATAAACCATCAAGAACCTTTTACGTTTAGAGTGTAGGGGGAACGGGGGCACATTGGGACGCAGGCACTGTGGGACTGTGGGGTTTTCTTGGATCCTGGCAAGGTATAGGATATGGTAGTGCCATCATATCTTGTAATTTCACATCCTGAAGTTTCGATGGTTTTAAAGACAAATTACAGCCTCATGCAGAAGTATGGCGAGCAAAAGTTTGTTTTCCTACCACTAAAGTAAATATGGAAGGGTTCAATTCGAACCATTCTGTGGACAAACCATGAACAATGAGGCTTTCTCAGTGCTTGTATGAATTTTATATATCGTAACGAACAGTTATGTATTGCTATCGTGATAAACACACTCACTGGTGTCCAAGAAATTAGCATTTTGGTGTAAAAGTCATATCGGAGCTCATTGGGACAGTGAATTTGGGGCACATTGGGACGCCCTTAATATGGCAGAATTTAAGTGTCCAAGGCAACTGAATAACCTGGGACAGCACTCAACAGGTATTCAGGCCACAGGGAACAAGGGCATAGTGGATTACCATGCTCTGTGAACAAATTTGTCGCAAACACTGTGTGTTACTTACATAGATGTCTGCACCCAGGACAGTTTATTTTAAATGATTAAAACTGTTTAAAGTTATGAACTATTGGCACTACAAAGTGTTAATGCACTGTATATTATCTTACGCACTACTTATATGTGATATCTATTGCACTTGGAGTGTTAAAATGATTTTTTAATTGATGTCCCTATGTTCCCCTGCTGTTTTAGCCGGGGCACATTGGGACAGTCATTTTTACGACTCTCTGGCTGCAAAAGGGTAGGTGCAGTCTAGTTTATTATGCCTTGCATTTAAGCTCAATAGTATTGGTGATATTCATGCAAACTTCTGAGTTCTTCAGTGCTTTCAGCATTGAGCAAAATTAGTAGACGTTAAAAGCGTCCCAATGTGCCCCCGTTCCCCCTACACACGTAGATTTCAGGAGGTCAGCCAGTCTCTTCTAATATGTATATATAAATGGCACAGCCATGAAATTCGCGCAGCTCTTAAAAAGTTTTTTAGGACCTATGGTTTTACCATAACTTTCATTAAATTCATTTCATATTCAATGTATGAAAGGCAGTTATGTTACTGTTTCAAAGAAATTGAAAGACGGATATATAGAAAAGTAGATTGAAATTTAGACTAGAAACTATTAGAAAGATAAAATAGATAAAAAAGAGAATAGATAGATAGATAGATAGATAGATAGATAGATAGATAGATAGATAGATAGATAGATAGATAGATAGATAGATAGGATAGGAAATAAATAGGATTATGAATAAATAGAATTGATGGATAATCAGCTAAATCGTAAAAAGGAAGACAACACTGAAAGCTGCCAAATTTAAGTCTATGCTAGATTTTTGATATTACATAACAGTGATAACAAAAACAATAACATGATCTGCATGTAGATTAATTCCTCACTGTTACATAATCATCATAATCATCTAACCTTAATTTTGTTATGTTTTCTTGTTGTCTGCTTTGAAATGAAATGAATCACATGATAATAATTAAATTTAGCTTGACAAGGCTTATAATTAACTATTCCATAAAGATAATAGATAGAGGGATTATTAATGGAGAAAATCAAATTTTTAAGACACTATTGAATATGAATATGTCATGTTTTGTTAAATTCAAAACTAAATCATTGATAAGAAGCTGGTCCCACTTGCCCTAATTTCCTGCTGTCGACCATTGATGTTGAGACCATCACTGCACAGATTTTTGAAACCTTTCTTGTGCTAAATTCGCTTCGCGAAACGTTCTTTGGCGAATATTAATAGTCATTACCATAACAAGTTACTTCCTGCATCCAGTGAGAAGGGCAGAGAGCATAGGGGAAAGACAGCCAGTTTACAACAAGATCATAAGTAGGGATGCACGGATATCCGGCAAGGTATCCGGTATCTGGCCGGATATTGGAATTTGCAGGATATCTGGTATCCGGCAGAATCTGGGTGTCAGAACCGGATATCTGGGATGCTAGAAAAATGTTGATAATAATTTAATAAATGAAAGAAGGTTACAAGAAGAGAGTCAAAAACATGAAGTAACCATCGTCAAATATAAATTCAGTTGCTGGAAATGATTATCTCTTGGCTCTCAGAAAAAAAAAATTTATCATCAAATTCGGAAGGTGAGAAATGTCCTTCTTCGCACGTTTACTAGTCGGTTCCAACTATCCGGTTAATATCTGGTATCCTGCAGTTGGTGTTGCCGGATTATCCGGTATCCGGCTATTTTCACTATCCGTGCGTCACTAATCATAAGGTTGATCATAATTGAGAAACAAGACAAACCAGGAATGTTTTCATGCAGTTTGGTTCCTATTATCTCCAACTACTATAAATGCAACACGGCAGCCAAAATGGAAGATGCATGCTGCAGAAAAAGAAGTCATGTTATGTTTTAAGGCAGTCCCGCATGAGGACAGTCCGGATGATGATAACACTCTGGTGGGAGAACTAGTTGATAACCTGCTTCAATTGGAAGGCAGAATACTTGTAATTTTCCCATTGGCTTTCATCCAGCCTTGGTGATAGTCAGTAGTCAGCAGAACAGACATCAGCAGATCTGGCTTTTCCAAACCATTGCATTTTTGTGGCTTATGGAAATGCGGCAGAAGTCTTGGTCCTTATGTATGTATAAATGTTCAGGCCAGTTTTCCAATAAAGATGGTAACTGTTTGAGGTTCTGACATCCACGTTTGACAAGACCACAAGCGATTGAAAATATAGGCCTATTAAATTGTGTTGCTAACACGGCTGATGAATTAAAAACTAAATGACAAAGAATTAGAACAGGCCATGTTTGCTGGGCAACGTAAAAAAAAAGAATCTAGGACTGTCATTTTTGCCTTATCTCCATATGATTACCACTTGGCTGATAAAATACAATGTAAACCTCAACTTGATTTCGAAAACCATCATTTCAAGACTAGCCGTGCCAAGATACTAAGGTAGATAAATTTGTTGCATTACTATATATATGAGAAAAACAATTGTTGAATCGTTGATGTATATTGTACAGCATAGCTTTTGATCAATGCAAATAAATAAGAAGTATGTAATATATGTTTGTATTTTTTATTGCATAACAGGTCAAAATAACTGAAAACAATCCCAAACGGCACACAACATAAACACAATGTAGCCAATTGGTGGAGCCCTCTTATCACTGCGTACCGTTTGCTCTATGCGAAGCGACCTAGTTAATCACAAAATCTTAAATTTGAGACAAGAAACCAATTCAATTATAACGTAACATAGCCAGCATGCTGTATTTATGTATTAGACATCTTGATGTGAAATTACAGGCCTTAAATATTCAACAATCAAAAGATTTGGGGATTCTAGTAAAAAATGCACTATAATTTACTAAAACTGCCTAATCTCCCAGAAAACTTAACTGATTGATTCCAATTTTTTTACATGTATTACTTGTACTATGAGACAGCATACTGGCTATAATGCAATGTTTGTTGTTTTCTCTATATATGAGAACTAGCAAAATGTAAACGAAAATATCCTTAATTAGGTCACTTGGTTAGTACACAGGGTTATATGACACAGAAATATATGGTATGAATTATGTTGCTGCAACATGAACACAACATTGGGATTTGTTTACCACATTGTGACAATGTTGTCGCAACATTGCTTGCCGTAACATTAGGAAGATGATGGCATAGGCTACATTTTTGAATAAGTAGGTCCAGGGGCACAATTTGCCCTGGTAGTGGAGTAAATTGTGCTACAGGTACTTACAGGTACTTACAGGTCCTCTTCTGACTATATTAGGCCTGTTCGGCCTCTGGTGTCAGCTCTTCGGTATACTGTGTACGGCGGCTACTTGGACGGATAATTATTTCTGCGTCTATGTCGTACTTCCATTCCACATTTTTTCCCCATTTGTCCAGTCTTCCTTCAAACGATTTGACTGTTTTCGCACAGACCACTGATTCTGGTAAACTATTCCACATGTTTACCAATCGGAAGGTGAATGAGAATTTCCTGGTATTTAAATGGCAGTGCTGCATACATGTGTAATTTATATTTTTGTCCGCTAGCATCTCCCTGTTTTGTCTTCATGAAATCAGTTGTAACCTCTTCATCATGCTTCCCAGTCAAGATCTATTATATCACCCCTTACTCTCCGATATTTTATTGTTGGCAAATTCAATTTCCTTAGTCTATCTTGATAAGTTGCATTCTTGAGTCCTGGAATCGGTGTCATTGCCCTCTGCAGCATATTTACTATTGCAGTTTAATATGTCCTTTTGAAGGTGTGATGCTGTTTTCATCCAGGTGTATGTATGTTCGCCGTATCACTCCCATCACTGAATTGGCCTTCTTGATTTTCGCTGCCATGTGCTTGCTGAAACTTAGATTGTCGTCCATAATTTCACCAATGTCCCTTTCTTCTGCTATCGCCTTGATGTTGTGCTTATCTGAGCCCATGGTGTAAGTTCTGGTATTTCCTGCTGTTCCTATCCTCGTGGCGCCGCATTTATCCGGGTGGAATTTCAGTAAGGAGTTCTCAGTCCACTTGTACATCTTGTCTATATCTTCCTGAAGCTCATCGCAGTCATTTTCCTGGGTTATGACCCTTGAAGATTTTGGTGCCAAAATTTTGTACCAGTATCTACTACCATATGCTCTGTGAAACGCGCAAAAAAATGGTGCTTCTTAGAGCCCCTTTAATCCACCAATATTTCTCTTTATGATTTTTTATCCCTCATGAATGTCATTCATCACTCAAGTGTTAAATGTAACTTTGGCTGTATTCTTTTCAAGATGCCATCTTCATCAGATTTGTTGAACTACTTGCCGGCTGAATTGACAAATCTGAAGATGCCAGAGATGAGGCTCTCTACTGTGGCAACAACGGCTGCAGTTGGTGGGGTCTTACTTGGAACGTCATATCTGGTCAAAAACTCTATGCGCTATTCTGGCGCTCCACCTGGGCCAGCCAGAGTTCCTTTTGTGGGAAATATGGAACTAGCTCCAAAAGATGCAAGTGCTTTTAACGAAGCGCTTCAAGAACTGTATAAGAAGTACGGACCAATCTTCTGCATGTATGTTGGAACTAGGTAAGGTGGTTTTTCTTGGTCTTCCAAGTGTTACACTGTTTACAATGAATATTGCAAGCAACTTCTGCAAGGCTCGACCAGTGTTGAAAAAGTGACTGTCTAAAGCAAGGAATAAAATTCCAATCTCCTTAAGACCTTCCTCAAGTTCGAATCTAGCTCTTGCCGGGTTACCATAGGATGGCTGTTACAATCATCCTTCACCTAATAACTGCGTCCTCCTCCTGTCCTATTTATGCCCTATACCAAGTGCATAAATGATATTATAGCATTAGCATTATTACACAACTGTTTTCGTTTCAGCCCAATTGTGGTGATCAGCGACTACACTTTGCTGAGAGAAGCATTTGTTACCAAAGGAATTGAAACTGCTGGAAGAAATGACCGAGAAATTACTGGAGCTTATAATCCTCACTACCCAGACATCAAAAGTAAGATTTTCATTTTTCAAATACTATTCAACCCAAAATAACGTAAGAACATTTTCTTTCAGAAGTCCTCGGTTTACCAATATTGCCCTCCTTTCTCCTCTCCATCCCAAATTTCCTTACAACTACCTTTGAGTCCTTACAACACCCTTAACCCATATTAAGTACTCTATTATGACAGCTACCAATATAATTGCAATTAGGGGCCGACCAGATGATAGTTGGGGGGGGCTATGGACTTTACCCCCGGGACGAACTTTTTTTTTCGTTCGTGACGCGTCGACGAACAATTTTTTTCGCATGGGCACTTGCGACAAACTTTTTATCGGAATTTTAACATTACGGTACCCTAGCTACAGGTGGAAACTAACTTTTTTTTTCATTTCCATGTGCTTAACAAACTTTTTTTTTCAGTGTCAAGTGGGAAACAATCTTTTTTATTTACCAAATATCCATAGCCCCCCCCCAAAGATCATCTGGTCGGCCCCTGAGAAAAGGGGCACAATATCAAAGGAATCAAACATGGTGATGCAGTTTGGATTGGTGTTTTTTTAAAGAAGGTAAAGGTAGGAAGTGATTTGGCGGGAGCCCAAAGGTGCGAAATGGTAAAGTAGTGGCTGGTTCTTCCTTCCTGCTTGGGTAATCACAGGCTACAGCAGCCTGATTTAGTTGCAAGCGTTAGCGAGCAGGTTGAAACATTTCACTGGAGGTGCTGCCATGCAATCAGGTCCTCGCTCACATGCATTTCTGAGCATTTCTAGCTCAGTTAGGACTGCTGAGTTCTGCTGAGCGCGGACCTTATAGGCAGCTGCTCTAGTGCCCTAGATTTCAATTCGATACCCGATTCGATGTGAATTTCGTCAGTCTGCAGCCTCGCTCGTTCGCCTGCTTGTATTTCAGACTTTTCTCAGTCAGGGGTAATCATATTTTGGGTCATACCAAAGGCAGATTACCAAAGCAGCAGAACTGGCCATGCTTTTCCCCCAAACGTTTTCCATTGAAGGGTATTTTTAGAAAGACCATACATGTATGTAACCATTTTGTGGTTAGAAAAGTCTCCTTGTTGATAGTTCATGCAAATTTCTTTTAAATGCACAACTGCATCTGCTAATCTGTAAATCTGTAGTGTGGAGAACAGACCTTGAATGTAATTCTAAAGGTGCCAGTGACAAACCGTGTGTGTTCTACAGGGGTGAAATGCTGGTTAAAATATCCTTCATTGGAATATGCTGGGGATGTGGGGTAAAGGGAAAGTTGTACACCTTTGGTAATCTTCCTTTGATTGTACTGCAAGAATATCAAGCAGCATGAGACCTTTATGCATGTGTAAAATCTAAATTGTGAAATTTGGCAAATGTATGTCGACCTCCCCCAAAAAAAGATACAGTACAAATTTCTGAAAATGTTCAGCCAGAGACAGACTTAGCCCGAAAATGCTAACCCTAGCTTAACAGAGACAAAACCATCCAGCCAGAACCGAAGTGAGCCTTGGCAAGCCAAAAGTGAGACATAGTGAGCCATAAATACCACACCAGCGTATATTCCCCCTATTAACAATGCAAAGAACTAAGCAACTGGCATCACTTGCACTTTGTGTAGAATAGCATTATGATATTGTTGGTTGCACTGTTTTCTCAGAAATAAAAGGCAATGAATATCAAAATGATGGCTAACTCAGGGAACACACTTTCAACACCTGGCAAAATAGTAATAAATCACAAGATAAATGTTCATATTTGAGTTGAAAAAAAAAGTTACATTTTTTATGTGATTATGAAAAAAGTGTTTTCATAATTGTTAATAATATTGTGACAAACATTGCATTTAATATGCCAATTAATAGATAAATTGCATAAAATTCCAATAATTGCAATTGGCTAAAAGGTATGGAGTCCTAGCTAGTGCTATATCAGTCCAAACGTAATTGTACAGTGTTTCATTTTGAAAGTTGATGCGACAGTCGTGTGCTTATCGATTGTTTCCTCTTCTTCAAAATCATAAAATTGGAACACCACAAAGTTTGTTCTTTCAACTTCTAATAAATGTTCATTTTACTTTTTAGGTATTCTGGATGGCAGTTATTCTGATGAATGGAAGAGACAGCGGCACACCGCCATCACTATTTTGAGGTCTCTGGGTTGGGGGAAGAGCAGCCTGGAGAACAAAATAATCGCAGAGAGTGAAGCAGTGCTGGAAGAACTGAGTAAGAAGAATGGAAAGGCTTTCAGTCCTGCAACCATGATAGGAACAAGTGTTTCCAACATCATCTGCTCCTTGCTCTTCGGAAATAGGTTTGAATATGGGAGCAGCGAGTTTGCGGTAAATACTATTTTTAGATCACTTTTAGTGGGGTGGGGGGGGGGGGCAGGTTGGATTTTTTTATATATAAGCAATTTCTTGCTTAGTTTTGTTAGAATAAAATAATTCTTTCTGGGCAGTCTCGAAATATTTTTTTTCTGGTTTGGGTATTTCTTAACTGGGTAGTGGGTAATGTTGATTTATTTATTTAGAAGCGAATAGTCGCGGACATTTCAAACCACAAATCCCCCCCCCTCTGAAAATCGGTTGGTTGTCCCCTTAATAGATGTAAAATTCAGTGAACAAAAAGAGTTCACATTTGGTGAAAAGTGATTTAATAAGTGGGCTCCTCCTTGAGTTTATCTTCTGACATGTCAATTAATAAGTATGCTCTTCTGAAGTTCTTTTGGTCTGAACTTGCTTGGGAGAATTTTGACCAAATCTGATGAAATTCAAGCTATTCAACAAGTTTGATATGGGCCTACATTTTGTTGTCTTGTGCTTCAATTACCTATCTCGCATCAGGGCGCTATATGATGTTAAATGTTTGACTTTATAATATGTAACAGGAACTCCTTGATGCGCTGACAACTCTTTTTGAAGCGACTGCTGAGGACCCTGGCGGCAATTATATACCACTGTTGAAATTGACACCATCCTACAGGCAAACTCAAAAAGCTATTCACAGAGCTGGAGGCAGATTAGTTGCCTTTTTCAACAAGAAAATTGAAGAAGCAAAAGAAAGGATAGCATCCGGAGAAGAACCGGCTGACTTCGTGACCTGCTACTTGAAGGAAGTTGAATCGATTAAAGAAGTGGATTCCAAAATCAAGCAGGACTGGACAATACAGGTAAAAATGATAAAAAATCTGCAAAATGTACAATATATCTTCAAGTAAGGACCAATGTTTTATTCAGTATTCTCAAGGAAAATTAGCATTGATATAATATAGAGCTCTGTGCAGAATCTTGACACATTGTTTTAACTTGTCAACTTCCTAATTAGCTTCGCCACACCAGCTAGTCTTCTTGTCAAGTATATACAAACCTTACAAAAGTGTATAGTGTAATGTATTGAGCCAAAAAAAGACAGAGGTCCAGACTTCACAACGAATCCATCTTAATTAGAATTGCCCATTCGTGTGTGACGCTATCCAAAGTACATCCTATAGTTATCAATAAAACAACGCCCCTGGTGGTATAATATGCTACACTTGCCCTTTGTGTTTTATGTAAAAGCTGCAACGTTGTTTGCATATAAACCTATATTTATATCCCTGCCTTAGGAGAGAATCACATAATGAAATGTGCCTCACTGACAAATCACCGTAATGATCCAAAGCCCTGGCAAAATTGATGACGCGAGAAACATAGACAGTAAGACAATATCAGCTGGCTTTTCTGGAATATTAGATGCAACAGGATATAGATAGTTGACAATCTTAAAGTTGAAGTCATCCCTTTTGTCATATAATTTAATGTGGAATTGGTTATCCTGGACTGTAATGAGAAGGTCCAAATAAGAAGCTTCCTGATAAGATTGTGTTTCCTTGGTTATTGAAAGCTTTTTGTGAAGGTATTTCTCAAAATCTGTATTGTTTAGACTGATAAGGTCATCTATATAGTGGTAGGTGAAATTGAATAGCTTTGCATTGGATTTGTTTTCCTTTTCGAATGACTGTTACTGCCATGCAGGCAGGAGAGCAAGTCTGTGAGATAAAAACAAACAATTCATTATTTCAGCTTATCACCGACTTCTTCTCAGCAGGGTCTGAAACAACTGCCACGACATTACAATGGGCCATGTTACACATAGCAAACAATCAAGATGTCCAAGAAATAGTCTTTAAGGAGCTTGATTCAAAGACCAAAAAGGGCCAAATAGTTTGTTTACAGGTAGGCAAACACACAATTCCCTTGCTATTTTTATCAATTTAAATTTTGAGATAGAAAATATTTTTGAATTTTATTTTTTGAGAATTTAGCATTTGAATTTGACGATATGTCAGACTTAGTATGATTTCTTTTTATTCATTGAATCTTTTGAATGAAATAAACACATTCTCACTTCTAGGATCGTGAGAATGTTCCCTACACCGAAGCCACCATCATGGAAATCCAGAGAATTGCTGCATTGGCCCCGATTGGTGTACCCCACACCGCTCTCGCAGACACGACCATTGGGGGTTATCGCATTCCTAAGGGCACTGAGGTTTGTAGATGGAAAGAAAGGCTTCTGGAAGTATTTCTCAGATGAAACTATATCTTATATTGATTGTCTGTCATCTCGATAACCATCAAATGTGTATTGCGTAAACAACATACCTAAGGGCAGTTTATGACAACATCTCTGGCTGGTTAATTTCATGACGACTGTAATTTATAATGTTTTACCTTGCAGGTTTGGTCAAATTTGTATGGGGTTTTGCGAGATCCAAAACACTTCCCAGATCCAGCAAAATTGAAGCCTGAGAGGTTTTTGAATGAGACACTTGACTCTACAAAAAAACCTGAGCAATGGATCCCTTTCTCATTAGGTGAGGTGAACTGCAATTTCCATGCTGAACTTAAGATTTACATGTATTATAATAAGTTGAAGCCCTAAGATTTATTATAGTACAAGTATTGTGACTGAGTACGAGGGCAGTAGTAAACTAATTCCATCGAGGATGTCCATAAGTAAAAACTATTTCATGAGTGAATGCCAAGGAAATAGTTTTACTTTCACAAAAGAGGGAAAAAGGTTTGACTACTGAATGCCCAAGATAGTCAGTCTCTATTTCTATTAGGTCTCGGCTATTTATAGCCAAAGGGCTTTTACATTGGGCCGTGATAGTGGAACTCTCCTTTTTCCAGCTCTCCTGTGTTGATGAGCAGAATAAAACTGTTTCCGGGAACAAGCTGCCATTTTGTACCATTGCTGAGTCAGTGAAGCTGGCATTCCAGGCCCCAGGGCACTTTTAATCCATTGAAAACATTACGGATTTGCATTGCCGAGTCTTAAATGGAATGATTAGCATGGATTGCCACCATATTCCAGTACTGTCAGGCTGATTAGACTTTGTTACGGACCTTAGAAACCACGGCTCCATTGTAAATTCCTAGGCTGATGTTTCCGGAAATAGTTTTATTCTGCTCGTCAACACAGGGGAGCTGGAAAAAGGAGAGTTCCACTAACGCCCGCTATGCAGTCACTTTTGAATCCTGATCCTTTCATCAACAATTTCTCTTTCAATCTGCCAATCATACCTGTAAAATTTGTCACACCCTTTTATTTTCTACTGACAGGAAGGAGTCAGCATCACAGGGATGTTGCTTTGTTACTAAAATACATCTCAGACTCAATTTGCTAGATAATTTATTGGCATCAATCAAACAAAAAGTCTGAGGATAAAACCGTTACACCCTGTTTGTGTTTGAAGGGTATGGGAATACACACCACTCTGGCTCCATGGTGTAGGCCTATGTATTGTTCTGCCACAGACCAGTCCTGTTTACAATTAAAATTACACCTGAATTTGGTCTACATTTTTCTACAGTAAATATTTTGAAATTAATGTGATGCGTCAATTCGGGAGCTTAGATCCTTGGGGGATGAGGAGGATGCATCCCCCCCAGGATGAACCCGGGGGGGATGATCATATGATTATCCCCCCCTAGAATTTCAAATTATTACTACTTTGTGTTGACAATTGTCTGTTACATTTAGAAATTTGTTTCATGATACCAGTGGCATGTTATGTGAAAAATACAATTCTCAGAACTAACCTTCAATAATCTAAAATATATTGGCTTTTAGGCGCTAGAGTGGCCCCCGAAATCTACCGCCACGCGACTTTCGATCCGTTTGGCTTTGTGCGAAGTTTGCGTTTGCGATCGCCGAAATCATCCCCCCTACAAAAATGAAAAATCTGTGCCCCTGTGCGTCATGTAAAGCAGAGGACAGACATTTGGCTGGATGGCTCAGCCTATAGGCCTCGCACAGGCAAAATTCAAACACTCACCTCAATTATACCAGTTTTGGAATAATCGTGGAATATTTCCAGATTGATTTGACTAGGTTTTTTTACTCCCATTGTAAAAACATGGCTGCCTGTTTGTTTATGTCTGCAATGAATTCTTGACGCCACAATATAACAAAATTGTGTGAGGGTATGACATCACCAAAGATGATGTCAGGACTGACTGCAGCAATGTCCCTAATGTCAAAAAAGTGTTAATGTTACAAACTGTAATCTTACCATACGAGGGGTTTTCCATAAGTTCTGTCCAACTTGCCATAACTTTTGCAATATTTAATACGGGAACATGATATTTGGATAAAATAATATTGAAGTAATTTGCAAATGATCCTGAAAAAATCAGATCATAGAAACAAAAATAAATGGTTAATTTGTTGCCGTGGAAACCAAAAGTCATGAAATGCGGCCCTTGGCACTTTTAGAGACAAAAGATTCATTATATCTTGTCAAATATTCATTTTTTACCTGGGATACAGGACAAGAAATGTATTAAAAATAATCCCTAACATTTCACAAATTCTTGAAATTATGAAGTTGACACTGAGTACATTTCCTCTAACTTTATATATCCCTTAAAAAGTCAATTCCTCATATTGAGATCAATGTTGGTGTTTCGCTGACTTTTTGTGCTTTACGGTGGCTTTTCCATAAGTTCTGTCCAACCTGTCATAACTTTTGCTAGATTAACTGCAGAAAGATGATATTAGGGTCAGTTGATATTGAGGTAATTTGCAACTGATTCCCAAAATATCAGATCATAGAAGTAAAAATAAATTGTTTATTTGTTGCTATGGAAACCATAAGTCATGAAATGCGACTGTGATCTTGTTATTACAGATCTCATATAGGTGTGCCATGTTCTTTTCAACTGCCACAGTGCTCTTGTGATGTCAGTATCAGCATAATGATTTCACAGTTGGTATATTTGCAGTTTCAGGTATGTCACTTGGAACCCATACTGATCACACCATTACAAATCCACAGTAAACTGTCAGATTGTTGCTCAACACTGATTATTCAGTTTGATGTTTTGAATAAATCCAAAAGTTACAATATCCAGCTATATATATAATGCATGGATTTTGTGTATAACTGCCCTCAGTTTTAGCACTTTTAAAGCAAAACAAATTCATTCACTCTCACATTCATTTGCTGGTCTTGAGAGGTTATCATGTGCTGCTTTGTCTTTGCAAAAATAATATAACTACTTGTATAGTATCTCGAAATCATTATTTGTCCTTGGATGACCCCTGATTTGGAAATCCACCCTATGCACTCCTGTGCGAGCAAAATAATTAGGGGATTAAAAATTTAATCCTCTTAGTAAGGTTCAGCAGCTCTCAATGGAAAAGGGTGACATCAGCATCAGAATAAAAGATATTGTAAGGGTAAGGAATGTGTCTTTACAAATCAAAGTCTAAATAAGGAAGGGGTATGTAGTATAAATACTGTAATGATATTTTATGAATTCATTCTGAAGGGAAGGAGACACCTGATAACACTACACAGAAGTATCCCTTGGCTTTGCAACATACTGGAAGAAAAAATGGCATCTGCTCAACTTAAGATTATTGATCTGAAAACTGGAGCTGTGGCTGGAGATCTTGGTAAATCAACTTCTGTACTCAAGTCATCTGTAACGTATGACCTCAGTGAAAAGACGAAGGTTACTGCACACCCTGGTGACAAATGGAAGGCAGGCTACATGACATTTGCTCGAATGTCACAGGTGAAGAGTGGATGGCGTAACGTACATCTTTCAAAGACATCCTTTGAAAAGCTTGGGAAGGAACTGACTGCATTTCAAGATACGCTGAAGTCCAAAGGAGAACACAAGGTCATGTTGACAAAGAAGCAGCATGTTATCACAACTCGCTTTACCAGGGAAGGAAAGGACACTCTCTATTATGTCAGCATAATGCACCCCACTCAAGAGAAAGAAGACCTTACTCCTAAGGATGCTGTCAACCATGCCAAGACTATTAATCTCAGTTCTGATGAGTTTGACATGTTCGTTTCTGTGTATGAGAAGCTTGCAGAAGTTGTGAAGAGCAGAGCATCTACTGGAGAAAATGATGAGGCAGCCATGATTGATGGGTTTCGCTGGATATGCAAGCACACAGGAACACGCTCTACAAAGATCTTCCTCTCTTTGCAAGACTGTACTGCGGATGCTTACAGTCACCACTTCAATGCCAACAAGGAAGTGTTGCAGGCTCAACCCATGGAGAGTGATGACCTCGAAGCCAACTTTGACTTCTTCACCATGACTGTCGATAGACCAAGCAAGTTGGAAGTTATAGAGCACCTCGCATATGCCACAGTGTTGAGAAATATCATGGACATGAATGTTGAAACAGATAGTGCACCACCCTCCGAGGAGACAGTTAACGATGTTTTGGAGAGGTTCGATAGGGCTGCATTTGCTGCTCTAGTCAAGAAAGTGTTGATGAAACTTGTGTACAAGAATCTCTATCTGACAGGTGAACTTATCAGTATATTCATGTATTTTGAAGGTATGGAAAAGGTCAAGACAAATCTTGTAAAACACACTGCATCCTGTTCAGGAAAACTATTTACTCGTCTTGTAGACAGCTGTTTTGATATTGTGTATGATGAAATGAATAACAAAGACTGAATGTTATACATCTGCTTTGATAAGCTGTATAGTTAATGAATATTATATATTAGTTGTTGTACATGTATGACTAGCGGAATAAAAAGAATTATGAAATTCATATATACTGTGTTTGTAATGCTGGCTAATGACAACAAACAATCGTTTATAGTTAGTAAAATGCAAAAGTGAAGTTTATTCAGATACACCTTATATATATAGGCACATATATATAACAAAGAGGTAATAAAAAATATAAAATGACACAAAACTAACAGTAAGAGGACATATGTATAATTATTATATATATATACAGTAACATTGGTAAAAATATTGCAGATGATAAGTAAGAAAAAAAAAAAAAAAAGAGTGCAGGACATCAGGGAGAGGTGAAAAAATGTTCAACATCATTGCTTCTTCTTGGATACCTTCTTCCAGATACTCTGAAGTGTTAGAAAGAAACATGTCAGTGACTGAGCAATTTGTGGCAAGCTAGTGGATAGAGAGATAGAGATAGAGAGAATACTGTTGAGGAGTACTTAATAGCCATAAGGGAGGGTGTCAAAAGTGCCCTTTTGTATGACCCTTTTATTATATGTGACCCTATAACGTTTCAACTCTTCAGTGCTAAACAACACAAAGCGTCTCTTGCACCGCCGTATTTTGTCATACCTGGCTGTGATGTACTCAGGCACACCATCTGGTAGAGGATGATTGTCAGGATCTCCGACATACAACACAAGAGTTTTAATTGCATCAAAGGTCAGGTATTGCAATGTCTCATGGTTCAAGGTCATGCCTTTCAACTTGACTACCTGTACACCCTTCTTTGTCAAGTATCCATATGACTTGGGTCCACTGCTGACAAATGTAGTTATGTAGTCATCATCATCAAGTTCATTTGTCCATTGACCAAGATGGGAACCAAGACACGGTCTGTACTGATTAGGGTTACTGTCATCATATTCGTACATGACACTGTCTGTGTCAAAATACAACACCCTTTCACCAAGCCCCCTCAGTGTTTCGTACAGTCGACGTCTACCGTTGGAAGTTGTGAATGCTGCAACAAACACATTCACATGCGGCATTTCAGGTAGAAATCCTGCGGTACGACTGTACTCTAAGAAACACTTGTCACTTGTGAAAACGTGTGCATCCTTCAGTGTAATAGTCGGGTCAGACATCACTCTCAGCAGCCCTGGTAGGGTGGATACCAGTTTGTGTATTCTATGGTTATTATTCTCCCCAAACTTTCCCCAGAAACTGTTGAGCAACAATTTGTTTGTTGCCCTCTTCCCTGAATTGAATTCTATATTCTCTGGATCAAGACTAACCCCTTCCACACGTCTATAGTCCTCAATATAGGCAGCCTTCTCCTCCTCTGTCATGTTAGCCCTTGGCCACCCCGATGCCTCCTGTTTCCCCTTCAGGAATGTGTTTACATACTCTGTGAAAAGCCCAGAGCCTTCCACAGCTGAGTCAAACTGAACCCTCTTTGTGAAATGGTAGACCTCATACACCTTCACTATTTGATACCCCACAGACAGGGCATCCTCCAGGTCTATGGTGGTGTAGGTACCATAGATGTCCCTCTCATCGTCAGTGCAGACACAAGGATCCTTGCTTAGAGCATGCGCACACTTTGTGCAGAGAGGAAACATGAGCTTGCCATTACTACGAAGGGGCAGAGAAGGGTGGTAGAGTCCACGGGGGGGTCTTATCCTACATTGCACAATACCAAAGTATTGTGAAATGTCGGTTGTGGCAGGTCCAACAATGACCTCGGGTACACCACAGGGGAAGACATCACTCTTTAGAACACTGGGGTAGAGGGAAGTGATGTCTATGTAGCCAATCTTCATTCCCTCCTTGACCTCCCTGTAGAGCTTGACAGCATTTGTCCTGCCACCATAGAATGCATCACGAGGGTCAAGTCTAGGCTTTAAGTCAAGTTCGTCAGCCAGTTCCTGCAGATCACCATCATTCTCCAGCATTACACGAAACTCACATTCCCACATCACATACACCTCCATGCCAAGGTCCCTCCTGAGGTAGTCTAGACGACTCATCGTACGTGTGTACAGCACCTCAAGGAGTTCCCCTGTGTGTGGGTGGGTTACTCGGGTACTCTGACCTGATTGCAAGTAGCACTTTTTGCAACCATGGAACACACACCCCATGAATTCCCAGGCTGACTCACGTCCTGTCACAGGGTCCCTGTGGTAACCATCTAGTTTCAGCATACCACCTGATGGTCTATTGTTCACGACGCTGTGCTCTCCACCATTACGGGCATGCTGTATGGTTATGTTGAGCCGGCGAGCCTCATGTTCAAGCCACAGAATGGAGGATCGGCTGTGATTGTCACGACCACCAAAACCCGTTGCAGGCATGTGAGCAAACGCAGTAGACCTGAACTTGCTCTCCTTCACCTCAACCGATGCAACATCTACCGCACTGCCATCCGAGTCGCATAGCTTACGGGTGTTTCCCGTGCGGTACTCAGTCAATGTCCGTCCATCCTCTACATGAACTTCAAACTCCTCTGTGAGGAATAGGTATCGATACACTGCCATGCAGACCCCTGCCAGAGTGTTGTATTGGAAGGGGTCAACACCAATGAGCTTTGTCATCCTTTCCCCACCCTCACCAACATCTATCACCTCCTCTGTCCCCGTTAACCCTATCATCCACCTACGGAAGGCGTTGCAACTCTCCTCGAGGATGGCAACGTCATCCTCACAGTATTTATAGAGCTCCTTCCGGAAATCAAAGACCTTGCCCCTCTGTGTTCTGTACCACTCAAGGAAGTCCCGACGTGCCTTAGGCTTCATTGAATTCACCCTATAGCAGTACTGGTGTGGCATTGGTCCGACATAGTCCCAATTGACCTTCTGGTTAAAGAAGACAGGGAATGTGCCTTTTCTAATATCAGTCAAGCCAAACACCTCGGGCATTTGGGCAAGTGGCATGGGGAGAAAGTTTAGCGAGTCGATTAGCCGGAACTTGCCTGTATCCACACTCATCACCTTGCTGCCTCTGCAGATGATTTTGGGTTCGGTGGTCACATTACAGAGGATGTACTTCATGAGGAAGTAGGCATCATACGCCTGGCCATTATGGAATAGCAAGGTGAATCCCTCGAAGGGCCTGTCGAAGAAGAACCGACAAAACTCATTGGCAACATCATCACCAAAGAAGTCTACCCCCCGCCTCCCACAATTCTCCATTGCAAGGCACGTATGTCGGAGGTCATCACCCCGTCTATGTCTCCCTAGGACATGACGACACTGGTCACATGGTGTACCACAATGCGCGCATCGTGGGTTCTCTCTGTAAGAAGTACCCTCACAGTGTGCACATTGCCAATGTGCCACAACCAAATTGGGTTCGTGTATGTCACCGGTGGGGTCGGTTTCAAAGTCGGCAAACATATACTTCGGGGAAATTGGTTTAGGGTTCTTCTGACGGATATAGCAGTAGTGCACACCTGTCACATATTGCTCACAGATTTTACACAACCTATAACCGCAGCGATGGACTGCTCCACGCTTGTATATGTAGCCACACTCCAGACACCGCTTTGATGAGGTGCATACACCATTGTCCAGGTGTGAAGCAAAGCAAGCATGTGAATTTAAGTACCTGTTGCATTCATCACACATCTTTACTTCACCTGAAATTTTAACACATGTGTCAGAATGACAAGACCTGCATGTATTCGCACAGTTGTGCTTGTCCTTTTTGTGGTAGCATTCATTGCACTTCTCACAAAACTTTGCATTGAGGAACATGACTGACAGATTCACAATAGCATGGAAGTGTCCTGCCTCCCTTGTCTGACCCTCAGGGCATGCGTAGAAGAGGTGTATTCGTCTCTGCCTCTCAGGGCTACCCACATAGACAGGTGTCACATCTGTTCCCGAGTGGAACACAACAATTTGTGCATTTGCTGCCCGTTCAAATGCCGCAATATCGGTGAATGCGGGTGCGTAATTCAGGGGAAAGCCTGCCAATGTCTGTAGTGCTCGTGCATCCCGTGTGAGGACATTCCGGTTGCTGTTGTAGAGCTGGGTGAGGCGATTCTTTGCAAGACGTGCCAAGTCCGTGTCACCTGCGACCTCACACTCTGTGAGCTTCACCTTAGCCAGAGCAACAACAATTGACCTTGCAAGACACAGGTTGTCCTGTATGTGTGTCTTTGAAATGGCCCTGCTGAAACCTAGTGAATCCCCCTCCCCAAAGATATATTGGAGCTTGGTCCTAAGTGTACGACCTGCCCCACGCGGGTTCCGTACCACCGCCACCTGTACCTCCAAAGGTTCATCAAGCACCAAGTCATCCTCCGACTGGAGTACAGCCTCCAGATGATCGGCAATCTCCGCAACCGTGAGGTCGCGGAGGGGCATCAGACCAATGGAGCGAGGGCTGTGGAAGGACCTGCTAGACATGTATATCCTAACAAGATCATGCGGCCCATAGCATTCATTGAGCCTATCAAGTATACTCTGCATCAGCTCTAGTATCTCCCCCATTACCTCTGCCAATTTAAAAGGACCATTCCGCCATGTCTGGTCAAACACCACCCTGTAAACAAGCTCCCTAACAGCACCATTGATAAACTGATTGTCCCTAACATTAACATCAATGTGCCGGTGAAAGTCTAGTTTGTAGTTAGGTCCCTGAAAAAGCATGGGGTCATCAAAGTCTGCCTCATCATCATTTGGTGAAGGGGGAGCTTCAAAGAATAAACTATCATTGTCATCAGACCCTTGCAGCCCTGCCTCAGCATCGTCCTCCTCCTCCTCCTCCTCGGAGTGTAACTCATCCTCCT
This sequence comes from Platynereis dumerilii, assembly GCA_026936325.1. Taxonomy (NCBI): domain Eukaryota; kingdom Metazoa; phylum Annelida; class Polychaeta; order Phyllodocida; family Nereididae; genus Platynereis; species Platynereis dumerilii. The sequence continues at coordinate 81,816,740 of JAPTHN010000003.1, forward strand.
CCTCCTCCTCCTCCTCCTCCTCCTCCTCTGGCACTAACCCCCTGACTCCCTCCCCTTCGCAATTGTCGCAATTGTACAGAATGTCAAAGAGCTTCTTCAAATCTCCATCAAGCACTATGTCAGAGTTGCTTAGGGCTCTCACCTTGCCATCCTCAATAGCGTCCACTATTGCATTACTCTCCCTGCAATGAAAGAAAGAACAAAACTGAATGTACATCAAACTCTCTCTCTCTCTCTCTCTCTCTCTCTCTCTCACATACATGACATCACAACAACCAAAACAATGCAATCATAATTCAAAACTATGCCTGGTGATGGACTACTTACGCAGGGGTGAGACGCTCCGTGGCAACATTTGCATTTGCCCCTTCAAAATGCAGACGCCGCCTAGTCACTGCCTGTTCAGGTGTCTCTCCTTGTTGACCATGAAGCAGCCGCCACCTGGCCAACGCACTGGATCTTTCTGTTGAACTAGTAGTAGCCACAGGTGGCCTATAAGTAAGGGAATAATAATAGTAAAAATCATGTCGAACTCCGTATCAAATTACAAAAGAAAAAGACAAAACAAACATACTTTCGTTTTTTGTACTCACCCTTCTGCTGCATTTCCCGTCCTCTCTACACTCTTACTCTTGCTGACACTGGCAGCACAGGGGGGCACCTTCACACCGGCATGACTGGTACTGGGTGTGGCCATGTCAATCCTTATTGTGAGAAAAAATAAAAATAAAGAGAAATGTTGTTTTGTTGTGGTTCGGAACTGTCAGGTGTATATATATATATATATATATGGTTATTCAAAAATACAATTCAACTCACACATCAACACCAGACACACCAGACACACCAGACAGATCAGCCGCAGTGAATGAGTCTGCCATGGCAAAGAATTCACTCATGGGGCTTTTCATAGGCGGTGTCAGCGGCTGTGTGTCATACAACCGGATGGGGGCCAAAGCCCCTCCCGAGCATGACGGCACAGCCGAGTTGTCAGCAGCAGTGTCAACAGGCGCAGCCGTCGCCATCTGTGGATGATGTGTTGCCACCTGCTGTGGCTGTAGCTGCTGTTGCTGCTGCTGCTGTTGTTGTCGATGCGTGCCAGTCATTGCCCACTCCCTCTGCTCAGCCAGAGCTGCGGCAAGCTCTGTCATGGCATGGCGCTCCTCTGCCCGTCTCCTGGACTCTCCAGTAGGTCCTGCCTTGGGGCTTGAATGTGCAAGAGGCTGTGGAGGATCCCAGGGTGAGGACGGCGGTGGGAAGGAGCCCTGAGTACTGCAACAAGAAAAATTGTACTCCATGTCATATGCTGTTGTTGGGGAGGGGAAGGAGTTTATGTTGGGAAAAAAAAAAAAGATGGAGAGATATTAAGAAACAAAACGAATATTACTACTACCCACCCTAAGAACCGTTTTGCCGCCACCTCCAGACGGTCACAATCGTCGTACCCCTGTTCCAGCCTCCTCTTCCTGTTGATGGCTCGGTACACATCCACCATTTCCAGGATTTTGTTGCAGCAGGTTTTCATCTGCTTTACCACATTCTGTTGTGAAGAGAAAGTACACCATCATCATCATCTTATGCACAGTGCATGCAATACCTAAGTTACAACAATAGCAGTTATAGAGTGTGAGACATACAATAATGGCTTACCCTGCTGAACGATGTTTTGCACTCCATCCACCCGTCCCCTTCCTCCATTGTCGCCATCTCTGGAGCGGGTGTAGATGTCACCCCGCGTGAAGAATTCTCCTCCTCCTGTCCTACGACAGACATAGCCGATCGCGTTGGGGATGGTGGTGGTGGTGGTGGAAGTTGTGGTTGTGGTGGTGGTGGTGGTGGTGGTGCCATGGATGACCGGTACAAAGACGCACCCTGACCGCTGACAGGCCGACCCTCTCTAGAAGTGTCTGTTTGTACCCAGTCCATTTGTCCTGTAGGTGGGTTAGCGTACAATTGTTGCTGCTGCTGTGTCATGCTGCCAACTGTAGTTTGGGGAGTACCCCTGCCCTCCACTGACATCACTGGAGACAGGTCCAGTGCAGATAGGGCTGCTGAGGGGGACGGGGCTCGAGCCAGTACACCACCAGTTGCCGTCTGCTGAGGGTTGTACGCGTCATACAATGTCCTCAGCCCGCTCATGCCGTATTGTGCACTGAAAGTGGAAGAACAAAAAAAAAAAAAATTGTAAATCAAAAGCAGTTTGGTACAGAACATCTCAGTGCTCACACTAGCTACAATGACATCGCCTGCAACGGGTGAGGCACGGGGTGGCAATGTGTTCTACTTTGAGTGTCCAGCAGCAACCACAATTGTTGGCCCTTCTATGTCAGGCAAGACCGTACTGGCGATGAGGATACTGCAAAATGCCAAACACATCTACAGGATTCCACCAAAAAGAATTGTTTACGCATATGGCGTTTATCAAAAGGTGTTCAGTCAGCTGGAGGCAGATGTTGATAATCTTAGTCTGCATGACGGACTACCTGGGAGAGAGCTTATAGAAAGCTTGGGGTCGGAGGACAGTGAGCATCACGCCCTCCTTGTTCTGGATGATCTAATGGACGAGATTACAAAGTCAGCTGAGATGTGCGCATTGTTTACTAGAGAGGTACACCACAGAAGAATATCTGTCATAATGTTATCACAGAACATATTTCACCAATCCAGATATTCACGCACTATAACACTTAACACTAGCTACCTCATATTGATGAAGACATGCCGTGACCTACAGCAGATACATTGCCTCTCCAGACAAATGTTCCCCGACACACCCAAACGACTGGTGGAAGCCTATGACGATGCAACGCGACAGCCACGAGGCTACCTAGTTGTCAACAACCTGACGAGCTCGGGTGATGATGATATAAGACTGAGCACTGGCATACTCCCAACAGATGATCTTGTGCTGTACACACGGAAGTGATTGCTCGCTCGCAATACCCTCACTCATCCCCACCACCCCTCACCTCACTCTCTCTCTCTCTCTCCGGTTGCATTGGCTGTCTAACTATCACCATGTCCGCACGTGTGAGGAAATGTCTGCCATTCATCAAACTCGTGGTTAACACAAGCAAGGTCTCTACCACTCTCACACGACGTCTATTGGCCGATGCGAGCGGTGAGCAGGCACTGGCTGTAATAGAATTGATTGTGAATGTTTTGGGAGGCGGCCTGAAGGTATCGTCTGACACAAGGCTTAAGCTGTCAAAGAGCAAAGGTATCCTACGGAAGTTGGCAGGTGTACGCAGACCTTCACTGGCGCCCGATGCACTCTGCAGACACAGCAAGACCGTTATTACCTTCCTACGGCTATGTTATCCCTACATAAGGAGAGTGGTGGGGAAAGCACTGTCAGTCAGTGACAACAGTAGTGACAGCAGCAGCAGCAGTGACAACGACAGTGACAGCAGTAGTGACAACAGCAGTGGCACTAGCAGCAGCAGCAGTGGTAGTGCTACTACTAATACTGTTACCTCCACTGACAATAGTAGTAGTAGCAGTAGTGGAGGGAGTGACACCGACGACACCCGCGGATATCAGAGTAGTGGCAGTAGTAGTGGCATTGACAGTGACAGTGAGAGCAGTGTGGAGATAGAGGAGGAGGAGGAGGGGGAGGAGGAAGAGCTGTGCAGTAACACTAAAGAGCACACCAATAACAAAGTGGGTACAGTTGATAAAGACGCAGAAGAATACATAATAGAAGTGCCAGGAAGAGGAGTCCAACAACAGTCAGCACCTCAACCACAACAACAACAACAACAACAACATCCGGCATCCTCGTCATCCTCAGCTGTGGCAGCGGTTGTGGCAGGTGACACCGGTGTTGTTGAGGACCGAGCTGCTATTGCAAACGACATTGTGTAAACCCCCCTCACCACCTCTTCGAATACCCCTTAACCCCCCCCTGTGTGACAACGATGGCGGTCGTCATGAAGTTCAACAGGAAGGTCTACGTCATACCGGAAGAGAAATATCTAAGCATGACTAGAGCCGTGAAGTTACGGTTGGACTCTGGAGGGGAGCGCGAGAGCGCTCCCCTCCATAGTAAAACCGCACAGCCCTCTGACGCGGAGAGTGCGAAGGCTTCGACTCAACGCGAAGGCGTGCATGGGGTTTCGGGGGCCCCGGAGACCCATTCTCATGAAGGCGACGCCGTGGACAACTCGGAGACGTCAGAGAGCCGGGGAGATGGCGGATCCGGCGGTTCGAGGACTGCCGAGAAGGAGAAGAAGAAGAATAAAAAGAAGAAGGATGTTGGTGTTCCCACCGCCGTCGGTAGTGCAAAGGAGACCAAGTCGAGCATCCTTGCCAGGGCAGCCGCACGCATGGGGGGTGATGCGGATGACATGACAAAGAAACATCTGGCAGAGATACACGGGTTATTGTCGCCATTTCGCGGGGGGAAGGGTGGCCCCGCCAACTACGTGTCTGCTCTCGTGCACACTCAGCTGTTGAGCACGCCTTTACCGAAATACTACAAGTCCTTTTACTCACTCCTCCTGGATAAAAGGGTACCCCTGCGGTTGATAGGTAACAAGGGGCTCAGGAGAGTGCTGCACTACATGAGGAACAAGCGTCGACATGCCGACCACCGCGACGACGGCAGTGTCACGGATGCCGATGGCAAAGGTGCTCTTGCCCCCCGTGTGAGAAAGACAATGAAAGAAGGTGTTGGTGCTTCCTCTCAGTCGCGGAAGCATCGACGCCATAGTAGTAGTAGTAGTAGTAGCTCGTCCCAGCCCACGCGACATGTGAAGATACCATGGGAGAAAGTGTAGTCCCCCCGTGTCACGTGGGATAAGGGTGGAGAGAGGACTCAGTAAGGGGGACGGTTAATGATGTGTGCATGTGCATGTGTGTATTAGTATAGAGTTGTGTGCACGCTGCTGCTGTCTAATGCAAGGATGGTGACCCCCAGAAATATTGATGCCTATCTGAAGAGACGGTTTTATGACCCGAGACAAGCGGGTAGCTTTACCAGTGCCTCCAAACTGTACAAGGCCATTCGGAGGGAAGGGAAATATGACATTTCTCTGAAACGCATACGCGAGTGGGCGGAAGGACAGGACATCTTGACTCTGCACAAATCTGTGAGACAAAGGCAGCCCGCCTACCGTCGCATCATCTCACCCGGTCTGAACCACATGTGGGATGCTGACCTTCTGGAGTTGTCGGGTAGACGTTTCAAACAGAGTAATGCCGGACATGCCTACATCCTTGTAACAGTGGATGTCTTCTCTAGGTTCTGTAGAGCCGAGGCAGTGAAAAACAAGGGGGCTTCGGAAATGGCAAGAGCATTCTCGACCATCTTTAGACGGTCGGCGGGGGCTAAGCCACGGTTCCTACGTAGCGACAGAGGGGCGGAATTCTCCAATGCAAAGGTGCAAGAGGTGTTGCGTGAGCAGGGTGTAAAACACTATTATTCCAACACTGAAACGAAAGCCAATTTTGTTGAGATATTAATTAAGACCCTCAAGAAGAGACTCTTCCAATACTTCCAGTGGACTAATTCCTATGCATACGTGAATGAGCTGCAGGCAATAGTGTCGTCCTACAACAAGACAATACACAGCAGCATAGGGCTGCCGCCGGCTAAGGTGACTGCAGACAATGAACTCAAAGTGTGGGACTACCAGTATGTAAGCAACTCCAGAGCATACAAGGACTCTCTGAAACGTGCGCTGAAGAGGAGCAAGGCAGGCGCCGCAGCCGTGAGGAGACGGCGTTTCAAGTTTGCCGTGGGGCAGACAGTGCGGGTTGCTCACTACAGACAGAAGCCCTGGCATCGTGCGTATGACGAGCAATTCACTGGGGAGGTATTCACCGTCAGAAGTAGACGTGAGCACGAAGGCATAGACGTGTACTACCTGACAGACTTTGGGGGTGACGAGGTCAAGGGTCAGTTTTACCGGAACGAACTGACCGCCGTCAGATACGACCCAAATGCACTATTCAAGATAGAGAAGGTGTTGAAGAGTAGAGTCAGGAATGGAGTGAAAGAGCAGCTAGTGAAATATCAATCTTGGCCCGCACGTTACAACGAATGGATAGCTGCAGATGCGATTGTAGCACTGCGCAGAGGCAATAGAAAGGCTAAGAGGAGGAGGAGGAGGAGGCATGACTAGGAGGGGTTGATGAGTGTGTGTGTGTGTGTGTGTGTGTGTGTGTGGAGAGAGAAGGAGAGAGAGAAGGAGAGAGAGAGAGAGAGACAGAGAGCTATACCTAGCCATGCTGATCAATCTTGTCAGCACATGTGAACCATCTGCCCACCCCACAAATACACCAGCACTCTTCACCTGCAACTTGCCAGAGCACTACAGAGTAGAGGGGGGTACAGGAAGACATGGTGGTTGGCACATTGGACTACTGGACATTTCCCTACCCCCCATAAAGACAGAAGAAAAGTGGGTAGGACTGTATGTGTGTTGCTCGGTCTGTGCACCATCCTGTCTTGGCAGCACATACAAACCGGTTGTGGCATCGTTCAGTGTTGGAGAGGTCAAAAGGAATAACTACATGCGCTTCTCATCAGTGCAGTATGTGCCACTCAGAGCATGCGGACTGAGCGAAATCACAATAGAGATCTGTGACAAAGACGGGAAGCCCTTTGACGAGCTCCACTCGAACACAAACCCAAAGCACTTCACTAGGTGCTCACTGTCCCTAACATGGATTCGGAATACAAGTCCATGGCGGCCGTAAACCCTGAGGCCTGGGTGGACCACTTTAAACAGACTGTGGGGAAGCCATACATGTGGGGTGCTGACCCTGCATTGGTGACATTGAAAAACAAATCGGGCACCCCTCACACTACCACACAGAAGGAAGTCCCACTCACTGTAGTCTCCCCAGTTGAACAGTATGATGAAATGGCCAAGGCTGTGATAGATAAAGGCACACCAAAGTACCAGGCACCATCAGTTGCACACAAGGCATCGAAGGGCAAGGGTAGAAGCAAACGCAAGAGGACAGGGAATCATAGTACCGCCTCCTCCTCCTCCACCGCTAAAAAAGCTCGACACTCTACCACCACCTCCTCCTCCTCCACTAACAGGAACCCTCACAAGAAGGCACGGCGGAAGAGGGGCAAAAGGAAGCAAGGTCGCAGGAAGGGTGGGAAACACAGCCCATCTGGAGGAGGTGATATTTTTGACTAGCCACTTGTATTCTTTTATGAGGAGTTGTGGGAGGAGAGAGAGAGAGAGAGGGGATCATCATCACCATGGCCAGTGGAGAGAAGATCCTGAAATCAGCCGATCTGGCTTATGAGACAGGCCTTGACCTGTTTCAGATCCCTGTGAGCAATCTGGGGGTCAGTGATGTGAAATATATTGTTTACAAGCCAACAAACATGTTTTCTACTGAAGGCAATGTTAAATTCAGAGTGCCAGGGGCCGGTTCAGCTTACATAGACATGCAGGACATTGTGGTACGGACTCTTGTTCGCATTACCCGTGCTGACGGTTCCCTCATACCCGCTAGACCATCCGGCACACCATCACAACCTAAAGCACCTGCGGGGCCCCAGTCGGGGGCCTCCTCCACTAGCATGGATGAAGGCGAATGGAGTATATCACCGGTAAATAACCTGGCGGACTCCCTATGGCATCAAATCGAGGTCCGCATGAACGACTCGGTCGTCCTAGGGGGCATGACCGGCTACTGTTATGCATCCATGTTGAACATACTGCTGGATGAAAAACAGGTGTCTGATGAAGAGTTGCAGTGTGCCATGTTCTATAAAGACACTGGGGGTTATGTATCAAGCCTGTCAATAGCCACTGGGGGTAATGAGGGGCACAAGAAGCGATACGAGCTCATGAAGGAGAGCCGGTCAGTGGAGGTGCAGGCGAAGCTTGATGCAGATGTCTTCAAGACTACTAACTATTTAATCAATGGTGTGACCCTTGACATAACCCTATTCCCAACAAGTTCCGACTTCAGACTACTTACGGGTAACAACAAGATGAAAGACTATGTTCTGGAAATACAAGACATTTCACTGATAGTTAAACAGATAGTACCGGCTGCCCAAGTTCTTGTGGCACACCAGCAGATCCTCCGGAGTGACCTCTCTAGAGCAAAATACTTCTACCTGAAGGAGGACATCAGGAAATTCACTTTGGCACGCGGAATTGGAACGTTTTTTGTGGAGGATGGATATAATGGGAAAATACCCAGCACACTGGCAATTGCCTTTGTGGCAGGTGACGCACTCACGGGTCGGATAGATGCCAACCCCTACAACTTTTCCACATATGACCTGACCTCCATAAATGTGAGTCTGTCGGGTTGCCCAACACCAAGGGGACCGCTTACATTTGACTTTGGGAGCGGCAAATACCTTCAGAGCTATGCTGACCTTTATGCCGACAAGAGCAAGCGTCCAACGCATAGTCAGAGAATAACGCTGGAGGAGTTCCCCAACGGCTACTCTCTGTTTGTGGTCCATCTGAACCCCCAGAACCGTGACACCTACTATCCTACATCACGTGATGGTTCAGTTCGGATCGAGCTCAGATTCGGCACGCAATTGCCACATTCTGTTGTCATGATCACCAGGGTCAAATATCCATGTCATTATGAGCTGGACTATCAACGAAACGTGTTTCTATCATGAAGGTCTCTGACATATATGAAATATTGTGGCATGACGGGGCAACATGTAATTTTGTCATGGCAATAGCACCCGATACAGTGCTACGCTACATACAGAGTGACTCTAGGAAGAGCTGCTACATTATCAATGTACAGCTAAAGCATATTAATGGTGACTCACCCTTTGTCATCGGCGTTGGTGATGGTGGTGGTGGTGGTGGTGGAGGCGGCAGTGGACATGGCAGTGGCATACCCGGGCACAGTAGTGGTGATGCCGGTGGATGTTGTCATAGTAGGAGTGCTCTGCTCCCTCCAAAGCATGGGATAGGCAGGGGCAGCAGACGTCGCATGTGCGGGGGTAGGCTGCGGTGCCCACACAGGATCGGACATCATAGACCCTACGGAAGCCTGCATCGGGTGAGCATCGCTAAGACGGCGGTCCATCATCATCATGTTGGTGTCTGCAGGAAAGCCAGGAGGCGGTGTACGAACCCCAAAGAAAATCTGTCCGGTACTTCGACATGTGGCCCAGTGCATACCGGAGACGCCAGCGGGATGATATGTGAACCCGGGTCTGGCTCCGGGAACTCTTTGCAGGACAGCCGTCTGTCTGCTTCGCAGCAGGGCACCACCACCACCACCAGCACTGGCCCTGAGCAGTCCAGTGCTCACGGAGCCGGGGTTGGTGTTGGTGTTGGTGGCAGTGGTGGTGGTGGTGGTGGTAGCCATTCCAGTGGCCATTGGTTGTTGTTGGTTGTAAGCCATGGTTGCGTAGAGGTGTTTGATACCCTTGGTTTGGTGTCAGTGGAGACCTACGGAGAAGAAATGGTAAACTTTACAAAGCGGTACAAGTGCACACTGGTTAATACAGAACTATTGGATACTATGCATTGTGGGTACTATTGTTTGCTCTATGCCTATCATAGAAGCAGGGGCTACAGTGCTACAGAAGTAATGACTATTATCAAGGACTCCAGACACTCTGTTAAATCTGAATGCCTCAAGACATTTTCAATGTTACCCCACTGACAATGTTTGTGCTGTACTATTCTCTGTTTATTGTACATGGGAGGGAAGACTGGCCAATGCTATCCCTCTGCTCTCTCATGTTATGTTGTCACTTCATATTTAGTAGTGATGGTGTAGTCTAGTGCCAAAAAAAATATATATATCATTATCAACGATGCTGATATGTGACATACGTAGTGATAAACAAAAATATTATTTTTTGTAATATTATGATGGTGTGGAATGTACTCTGTAGTGACATTGCTTTTATAGCATACATCTATATATATCTATATATATATCTATACATATATTACCAAGCATTGCTGTGATCTCTGTATACATATATACATATAATATTAAATATATTATTTGACAAAACATGTGTGTTGCACCTCCATATGGCTGATGTATCTGCATATACTATGTTGTCTTATATTTGTGTAATGGTAATGGGTTTGTTTTTAATTCAATAATAAACATATTCTAAATGGCATATTGAGCTCTTGTTGTTGTTTTGTTCTATACATATATATATATATATATATGGTTAGGAATGCAGTAAACACCCATGACATGTGAACAGATACAAGTCACAATGAAATGTGTACAATATAGATTACTGTTAAGATTACTCGAAATAGCTATTCATCATTATTGTTGTCACTATGCACATTATTCAAAATTGAACAATAAACCAATTATTGTCATTGACAAGCACTTTGCCTGACAAAACCGTCCACAACATGGAAGATGTCTGTAGTTTCAGACTGACAAATGTGGGTTTTTAGAAATAATAGCTTTTGTTGCCGAGTGAATATGAAGGGGACATGAGAAGATACCATGGATGCGTATAATTATACATTACTGAGGACATTTTATTCTCAGAGTTACAAGACATCTGATTTCTTCCCTTTTCTCTTGTATTTGACAAAAATATTGAACAGTGTATTTACCTGTCCTTTTGCTCATGCAGTGATTTAGTATTGACTGTTAAATGCAACTTCAAACAAACAACATTAGAATTTTCATTGTGGAGGGGACACCATGTTTTAATCTGCTGCTTGCACATATAAGGAAGTCCTACATCATGATGTTCTGTGAACATTGGTAATCTAATATTTGGCATTGGTAACTTTACCTCCCCATACAGTAATCAAATGAACAACAGTGCTGATGTAGAAACAAAAACAACTCCATGTCCCTCCCCACTCCACCCATTGTTGGTAAAATATTTCCCACAATATCCATTCCAATCATAAGAACTTACATAGTTTTGGTTAAACATGAACTCCAAGCCCCCCCTTTTTTGTTTCTGTTTTTCTGTTAGATTGTCTGTAAAATGTTTCCCCAATATCCATTCCAATCAGTTAAACTAGTACTCTACTGTGGTAAGCTAGAGGTGAGCACATACAGCTCTTTAAGAATTCTTAAATTTTCTTTCCCTCTGAAATAGTGATGCAGGCCAGACCGCCTTCCACCGGTCCGGTTTGTGATCCACCCCCTGGACAGGCCAAAAAAAAAAATACCAGACCACATGCAAAAGACCGGTTCCAGTGTTGGACAGTACTTTGTCAAGTACAGGTCTGGACTGGTCCAGTGATTTTTTCATGTCATGAAGAGTGTCGCATGAATTTTGTCATATAGAGATAAATGGAATTTAGATCATATAGCTTGTTTTTTTATAGCTTGTTTTCACCCTCATGTTATCATAATTTTTGAAATGTCCCAATGGACCACTTCTGGACCGCCCCAGTAACACAATCGGACCACCTCAGCCTGGACTAGACCAGGACTGGACCACTTCTGGAAATACCGGACCATCTCTCTAAAAGGTGGCCCCCGGTCTGCATCACTACTCAGAAATTCTGTAATAATCAGTATTATTTTACAATCCTACAGGATCGCCTTCTTAAGATCTGTGTGAAAAAACCATGCAGAAATTATTTATTTCACCAAAACTGAGATTATTTATTTAACATAAAACAAACTCCAAGACTGTCAAGCCACAACAACAAACTCCTCTCCTCCTGATATTAAATGGGTACCCCCTCCCCTCCTCTTCCCTAGAATTAATTATTTTATTCAACTGCTAAAGATTGCAGATTTTTCAACATTAAAGCATAAATTTAAGTCATGTTGTGTTACTTGACACACAACAGCTAGCTTAAACATGAAGATGTCCCTCCCCTCCCCAGGCTCCCCTCCAACATGCATTATGTCTTCCATGCATCATTGATAATCAATCCCCAATGTCAAACAATTAATTCCCAATAATATATGTGTCATATCAGTGCGGGGATTCCCTAATTCATGCTTAAAATCGGCAACAGACATTTACATTACTATATAATCGAATTGTGAATAGATTAACATCATTAGCGTCACTGAATGCTCCCTCCGTCATGATACCGGTGACCATTCACCCAGCGGGGTTCATGTGGAGCCCACCCAGCGGGTGGGTCAAGCATACACTGTATGGCCATATAGCACTGTTTTGGCACCTGAGTAGCGGTCATACAGAATACTGGGAATACTGTTTGGTCATACTGAGCAAATGTGGAGTTCCATTCCACACGTGCTAACGCTCTACAACAGCGCTTGGACAGCGACGTCGTGCTAGTCTGATAGCGCCGCAGTGGGATATTAGGGCTTTAACATTGTCAGGCGTTGCAACGCCTTGCAGTGTTTATATGCGTCGCCGTCTTGCCTGCTTCCTGTAGTATTACCGAGGGAGGGCGCTGCGGTACAAGACGCTAGACTAGGGCGCAGTCTGACGGATTGCGCGGGAATCATCATTGGAGTGCGCAGTTTGCAAGCTTTCATGCAAAAAAAAAGGGAAAAAGTCAAATGATCGACTTTTTAGCTGTCAGCCCCAAAAGTGTAGAATTAAGCTTGAATTTCGTTAGAACAGATACAGTGTGACTGCATGACATCCACCATGTGTAATATTAAAGGCTTGGTGTGTGTTATTTTAGCATATATATATATAGCAGCATGCTCTTACAGCTCATTTCTATTGGCTGTCTTTTTAGATAAATGTAATTTCCCTATTTTTACAATCATCCCTATAGCTAATTACAGTCCACCACTCCTGTCCATACCTACCAACATTGTTATGTGCTAATGATAATTAGACAGAAATTAGAAAATTCCCTTGGTGGAGTTATCAGACAGAGCAAAAAAAAGTCAGTTACTCACCTTGACAAAGGCAGCTTATTTTCTCACTTTTGATAGCTGGTGCTGGAAGATGGCTGTATCTGGATAGCCAGCTGATGTTCCTATGTTGCTGTCAGTTGTGTAGGGATGACAAGATCAAAGTGTGATGAATCTCTGTGATGCTTTGAAGTCCTGAGGGTTTTAGCAAGACAGTGCCAGAGAGATCTGAGAGGTCTCCTGCCTTATATATTAGCAATGCGGAAGGCAGTTATTCAGGTTTCCCACAAGTTTTAATAATTAATTCCTCACTCAACACAATTTTGTAAGTTCAGTTTTATTTTTGGTGGCATGGTCTTTTGTTGGGAGAGGATTAGGGATTACAGTAAGGAAGTCGAATATGATTTGCTTTCTTAAATTCTCTGACCCCACATACATGTGGTGGGCTGTACATATAACCCTATTTGCCCCCCATTGCAATGTCACCAAAATAATCCCCATATGCTTATATCACTCTCCAGTTGAAGGTCACAATGCACCAACCTTGAACTTAATTTAATACCTAATACTGTTAATCTGTATTGCTCTACTCCACAACCCTCCATCAACACTCTTGTGGTGTTCTGAAAAAATAATGTTATTATTTTTTTATTTTGCAAGACCTTCACAGTCAATTCTGGACAAGCATGGTCTGTCCTGGGAATACATCCTGTTTGAACACATGATTAAAGTTCTTGACTGTATTTTTTTCTTGCTATTGAATATATTGCTAATTTATTCTTTTTTTTTAGCATACTACTGTAACAGAGCAGGGATGTAGGTTACTCCAACCTACTGCTTCTCCCCACCCTTGGGGGGCAGGGGGGCAGGGGGGCAGGGGGCAATTGTTATTTTATTATCCAGTGCTGCCATACATTATTGCATTCTCATCCAATAAGTGGAGATTATCTGTCTTGGTGACAAACTCAGCCAAAGAGTCCAATTGCATCCCTGGGGGGCATCGACATTTTCTGTGGGGTAATATTTCGTGTGACACACCCTAGATTAGGTCAGTGTGACATTTTCATTGAGGTCAAGAGAGAGGGCACGTGTTTGTTATTGAGGACTTTGGAATCGCTTCAAGATGCAGTTAGCAACTAGTTTGCTGCCTCTTCTACTTTTAGTAGGATTAGGCAAGGTATCTAGTTTTCGTTGTGGCGAAAAAAATCAGTGCCAGTGTTCGTACCAACTGGTTTTCTGCGACCGAGCCAAGGCAATGCCGAGATTCCCGCCAAAAGTAAGGGTTGGGAAAGACGTGAAACTGATAGTGGATGCCGAACATGGATTTGACCTGAAGAGCCTGGACGAAAGTTATGGGTTCGAAAACGTGATTGTTCACACTAACGTCGAAGGAATGTGCGAAACAGTGAAACGGCACTACTGGTGGGTACACTGTTTGATGGATGCAGTTCCGACAACGCAAAAGGCAAAAATGGCGGGAAACGGACCCACGCTCTCCGATCACGTGATACCTGTCGAGGGTAGGACGACTGCCTTTGACAGCAATGACAGCTACATGTATGAGGATGAATATGCGTTTGACAGCGTTGATGATGACTTGACAGTTCATGACGGAGTTCACACACCCACTGACAGTAGCAGGACACAAGGCCACAGGACCACCGGTGCAGGGCAGAGGGAGAATGCAGAGCCAGGGGCGGAACCAGCAACAGGATTCGACTGGAGGGACAAGGACTTCATTTATGGATCTGTAGCTGCCGTCCTGGGATTGCTGGTGATAATGGTACTTTTCAGTTTTGTGATTGTGGCTCGGAAGGATTCTGGAAAGCAGGATCCAGCCTGTATTGTTTGTGCTGCTGAAGCATGTTGTTGCATAACTCTTATCCCTTGCAGAATTGTCAAACTAATTGGTGGATTGTTCAGCAAATGTTGCTGTTGTAGTAAGAAAGCCAAAGCCAGCGATATTCAGATGCAGGCTTTTGACAACCCCCTTGCAAATAATGATGACAATTCATGTGAAGTGAATGTTGAGTATGAAAGGGCTTACTATAAACGAAAGTAAAATGGTGACAATAAACTAACACTTTCCACCCAACTTTTCAGATGAGACATTATTCACCCCTGTTGATGGATTTGACCCGGAATATGACTTTGGAATTGTCTATACCTTTGCAGTTACCCACAGCTGTCATGGGTTTGATTCTGGTACTGAGACTTCAGGCAGCAGGTCATGAGATTGCTCCAGCTGAAATTGCCATGGCACAGGACGCCCCCCCTGTTGCCCCCGGACGTGATGGCAACCCCGATCCCCCCATTGACCATGGACAAGGTCATGGTGCTCGTATCCAGGCCCGGGTTGACCCCGCAAACATCTTGCCCAATGGACGACTGAGAAACAGACGACAATGATTTATTTGACATTTTTTTGTATTTTCTAGTCTACTGCGTTATTATGTAATCAGGGATAATTGTCAAGTGACATTACATTAAACACAGACTTTGCATTTGTTTTGTGATATGTCTTGCAGCATTCCAGTCTGGTCAGGTGGGGGGGAGGGAGGGGGGGTATATCATGTATTCCTTATTGTCACTTTTGTATGATATATAATATACTCATGTGTATTGCGATTGTTCTGGATTTATATAAAAGAGGAAGGTTTTACATTTTGTCAGGCCTGATAGTACATATTTTATGCTGGATTCATATTATGTGGTATTTGATGTTACTACAAAATATTATTATAATATTTTCTTGCAAAAAACTGTTTGCATACACTTTGTTGTACATATGTTCTTATCTTCCATGCTTGTGGATTATTGTCTAGTTGTATTGTGGAATATGTCAGGTACATGTCACTTAGGACTTGTTGTTTTATGATAGTATGTGTTTATTGTTAATGGTCATTGATTGGCTGTGTTTCTGAGCTGGTTCACCACCTTTGTGTATGTGTATGTCAGATGATAAGCATATTGTAGCTTTACTGTACTTTCTTCTTGATGTTGACAGATGGTTTGAAGATATTTTGTTATGGTGATTTACAAGGATTTTTACTGACTGAATGCATGTTGACACACAGTTGCTGGACCAGCCTGTAAATGGACTTTAATGTGGTGTTTATCTTACATCTTTTGTGTAGTGTGTGTACTGTTACACCATGTAGATGATATGTTGCTATGTTATAGAACTCTTATTATGAGTAGGTTATTGTATGGTGGTTTTTTATGACTACTTTTGTAGCTATAGTTTTGTTGACTTTGTCCTTTATCAGATGCTAACTGCTTCCCTATATATGATCAGTTACTTACAGTGGTTGTGCCTATATTGCTTGATAACCATTTTTGCATGGATTTTATTATTTATCACTATTTTCACAGACTCAGCCTGTCAGTCAGACAAGGATCATGTGCTGGCATGGGGTTTTATGATTCCAAATAGCAGTCAGACAAACTTATATTATAAATTTTTTAATATATATATTCACATAGCCTGTCACAGTGCCTTTAATGATGTATTTTGAAAAACACAAACTGAACTCTGACCAAGATGTAACTTATTTCTTATCATATATTCAATACCAAAATGTTATACCTCAATCAGCTTGCTATATTTTCTCATGAGCTATGTAACTGTTTTTTCTGGACACCCTAATGGGGTATTTTATTAAAGTTGATTTTCTTAAAACACTGTATTTGTCTCCTTAACATCTGATTACATGTGATACTTTGGTTATCAGCAACATCATGACATTTGGTCAATTGATAAGATAAGTGTTGCATTATACTGTTGTTTTGGAGCAACATATGTGCTTAAAAATGCTTTTCTTTCAATGTTTCTTCAGCAGTTCATTGTGATCTTGCAAAAATGAACATGCTTATTGCTGCAAGTGTGTTCTTTCTTGGTTATAGGTTACAAGCAGGTATTTCTCATGTGGTTTGGTTGTCCCGGTGATTACAGTTGGTTGTAATATGAATGTTTTGTTACTTTTATGGCTATGATTGGGAAAAAAATTGTTGAACAAAGACAATTGTGAATTTCATTTTCTTTTTTATTAACAAATCCAGACCACTTTTCTTTTGTGTGGTTATGGGAACATGTGGTAATTTTGAAATATCACTCTAAAAGTATAGTGGAGCAAATCTCTCATATATACAGTCCAGCATGGCCACTTTCAGGGACTGTGCTTCATCGAGACATCCTCGATAGTTCAGACTGTTCATAGCCCTATGGTAAGGGCTTGTTGGTCGAACATCTCTCAGCAAGTCCCTGATGTAATTTTCGGTTGGGGAAAAGTTGCAGTAACGCAGGTTCTGCAGGATGGCAGTGCAGCAATTCTGCACCGTTGGCCATCTCTCGTTTATGAACTCCTGGGATCGGATTCCATCGTCGACAGAGTACACCATGCAGTCAGGCGGCCCAGATTCCATGATTTTCTTTTGGAAAAGCCTGAATGCGATGTACTCTGCCACTTCTCTTGGTTGAGGTCTGTTTATGATGATTTCGTACACGACATGTGTGGGGGCCAGTCCTTGGAGGTCATAATTGTCAGGGAGATGGTCATCTCCAATCACGATCGCTTCGTCGGCCGATGCCCCCCATGTCGGTTGCTGTTGCCCCCGCCGTCTGATGGCGTTTCTCTCCAGCTCAAGCAAGGCATGATACATAGTACCTGTGATGATTTTGCCACCATTATCATCAGGCATTGCATCTGCCTGGCACAAAAAGAGCTGGGGTCTTGTTGACGGGTCTCTGAGGTCCACCAGTTCGTACATTTGGATGGTGGGCTTGTCCTCCTCATATTCTATCAGCTGTTTGTTCAACTGAACACACTGATGGAGGATGTCCACGATGGCATCGAACTGGAGCAGAGACAGAGGTATGCTCTCCCGAATCTGGACATTGGAGGCACACTCGGGGTACAGCCAGTCCTGCAGTTCAGTGATGGTGGTCTCCCACCTCCCTTGAAAGTCGCAGGACCTAAAATAATAATAATAATAAAGTACTTTATTATTCATGCATGAAACTTGCCTTGTACAATCCACAATACACAAACAGGCACACAGATAAATCCACCAAAAAAAAAAAAAAAATTAACCACACTTGAACATACCTGACCATCAACAGCCTGTCACTGATGACGAAGTGCTTCTGTTGTCCGGCAAAGAGGTCCTGTCTGTTCAATATCATGGTCCTCTGTACAGGTGTAAGGTCCTTCCCCAGGATGGTGATCTTACTCTGCAGCTGGCCCCTTGTGTAGGTGAGGGTGAGGTGATGATTGCGTCTGTGTGCCCCCAAGTAGAAATTGCACATAATCGAAGAATCACCATCATCCAGCAGAGTGCTCAAGGTGTTCTCAACTCTTGTGTTGTAAAAAGCCATTTTTCAAGGAATAAAGTAGTAGTAGAAGTTTCTCTCAGGTTGACGTGTAAAGACGACTGTTGTAACAGAGACTGTTGATGTTCCAAGACTGCAGTCTGTCTTATAAAGCATGTTCAGATGCACTCAATTCAAAAGACACATACTCAATTCAATAGACACATTCCTATTTTGGTTCAAATGAAAATCACCTCTACTAAGGTCAGTTCATGTTCATTATTTTCCTTATCCCTATTTTCCTCATCAGGTATTTTCCACTTGACTACAGTCACCTTTGCTTTGGGGTAACATTTTCAGCAATTTCTCCTCCTCCATGTTTCTCCTCCTCCTCTTCCTCCTCCTCCTCCTCCTCCTTTTCTTCCTCTCCCTCTTGTTCTTCATCTTCCTTCTCATTTTTTGTATTCTTCCCTAATTGGTGTGGTGTTGGAACGAGTACCCCAATGGCATTACTGAGGAAGATCAGCCAGATCTCTGATTGCCCTGTTCTTAATGAGAGATTCAAAAGCGATATGATGATGATGATGTAATATATTCCTGCTGTTGCTATTGGCATGCCTGTACCCAGTGCATTCCTCAACCTGTTGATGGGTGTTTGTTCTGTAGTGGGCATATTGTCATTGATGTCAAATGAAATGCCCATGTCAACACTGTCACATTCTGACATTTCTATGTTGCAGGCACCTGCTTGATTTTCGTCATTGTGCTGACCAGTAACCAAGTCATCCTGTATTATGTCAATATACACACTCTCTCCTCTAGTCGTCATTGTGATAGACTGATCTGCACTGCTCAGCGGTTGTCTGTAGAATGGGGAATTTGCAATTTGCCTACTGTTAATATAACTTTTATTAGGCTAAGTTTTAGGAGCTTCGTTTAGCATTAGTATTTGTTTTCCTGACCGTATAACGTTCAGTACTATGTGGACAGGATGAGCGGGAGTTGCACCATTCGTCCACTAGGGGTGTTGAATACCGTCCGACCTGTTCCGAGGTCAGCCGAGGGTACCCGGGTGACGCTCCGAACGCACACGAAGTGACGCGGAGATTGCCGAGGTCGCTTGGAATGTCAAGGCCGACGCAATGATGTTGTGTTTTTTATGTGGATGCTTCTAATTTCGGCTGTACAAGATGTATTTATCAACCTCCTTATACACAACTAAGATGTCAACACTACGAGGACGATGTTTTGACTACAGCACTGCGACGAGTGAATGCTACATCATGTTCATCTGTTGCAAAGTGATAAAAGACTTTTTGTGGATTGCAAACATCAAAAACTGTCACCATCAAGAATCATCATGTCTACGAGAAGCTACGGTAGGTATAGGGAATGGCTTGGGATAATTCAATGTTATTATTGTGTAGTAATGTCTTTTTTGTCTTTAGTTCTGTTTACCACAGAACTTCAAGTACTGTCATACTTCAGCCTTACCCCCATAACCACTTTAGCTAGAGACAGACATTCTTTTAGTTCATTCTTACAAAAGACTGAACTGCATTGTGACAAATTTAGGTGGTTACTGTCATTTGTTCTATGTATTTTCGTCCTGTATACTTGTTGGTTGTGTCTGTCACACAGACAAAACTTCTTGAATGTTATTTTTGGTTCAGTCATTTTTACAGTGACAGAACTTGTAAGATATTATTGTTATTATTATTTTTCTACTTTCTTGTGTGTTTTCTTTTAAGATGACCTTGTATGTGATGCATTGACAAATATTAAACATTAATGAATATTAGGGGATTCAGTGTTATATAAAGTTAACTTTATATAATATTGTTTTACTTTTTACACAGAGATAGAATTCTAGTTATTGTTATTGCTGACAAATAATATAAATATATATATAGGTATGTGACTTGTCCTTAACAAAGACATTGCATTTTAACAAGGACATGACATTTTAACATAGCAGTGTCATTGTGTTGTCTAATTCCTTAACCAGAGAATGTCTTTTATTCTTTGGCTGATGTCATCCTTCCTTTCCATTTAGATCTGATGAACCGTACTGATAGGATTAAATTTTTAATCCCCTAATTATTTTGCTCGCACAGGAGTGCATAGGGTGGATTTCCAAATCAGGGGTCATCCAAGGACAAATAATGATTTCGAGATACTATACAAGTAGTAATATACTCAGGAACCATTCAGAATTTAAGACCTAAGGGGGGGGGGGAAGTTTTGCTTGGGGGCATCCTTATCACTGATTTCCAATAATGTTTATTTGATGATCGAATTCTTAGCCTACTTGTTTGGGGAGCAACTACCCCCCCCCCATCTCTCATCCTCTGGTATGCCCATGCAACACCGCCACATTCACTTCCAAAAAATCTCCCTATCATCAGGGCTGTTAACAAGTACTTGAGTACTTAAGTACTTCTGTACTTAATTACAATTTCTTGAGTACTTGGAATGTACTGGGTACTGGAAGTACTGAACCCAAAAGTACTGTACTGGTACCATAGAAATACATAGAACGGACATGAGGCTGTATGAAGCCACCTCAAGATGAGGTCACCAAATCCGCCATATTGGAACTGCCCTGAGACATGACGTCACAATAGACTAATTATGACGTGACGTCATGGCATTGTTATAAGTGACATCACAGTTATTGGTGACGTCATGGTCTATTGTGCCAGTATTCAGGGCAGTTCCAAGATGGTGGATTTGGTTGCTTCATCCGCCAGAGCCTCATGTCCCTTCTATGTATTTCTATGACTGGTACCCAGTACTTTGCAAAGAGTACTTGAAATTTTAAGTACTTTTTAAGTACATTTAAGTACTTTCAGAAAAAAAAAAGCCAACATGACAGCTTACAAGCCATGTTGAGTGAAGTGCCAATATTTTCCAAGACAATTTGTGAATAAATGACACTTCATAAAATCATAAATTTCATGTAGTCTGTAATAAATGTTACTTTATAAAAATAATACTTTTCAATAATTCAATTTATATAGTAAATAATTAAAGAATAATTATTTATTTTGACTCTTAGAAGAGATATATATGGAATACATTTTCATCGGTTAATGCAGAAATATAGCAATTGGATAGTGCAGAACTATAGCACTTAATCAATTTCAATTTATGCTATTGAAGAACTCATACTTAAACCTGTCAAAGCAAATTAGAAATGTGATTGCAATTAGACAGGACATGACAGAGTCACTATCTCAGTAGTCACACTATGCTGTTGAACTAGCATCTCAGTTTTGCAGTAAATATATGAACAACATTTATTTAATTTTCATTTTAATACAGGTAAGGTTACTTTGGTTATCAAAAAATAATTTATCCATAATATATTTAAAATTCTGTTTCTCCCAATGAATTTGTTCAGTTAACCTTTCAAGAATGAAATTGGTTGTGGTAATTATTTGAGAAATATCTTTTTTTTCATGATGCATAATTTTGAAAGTATGCTGTATTCATGCATAAATTCAGTAATTATTCAATCAATTTCAATGCCATCTTTTGGAGGGGTTTTCCATGTTCATTTAGGCATGTATGTGTGAATGCATTGGCCTATTGTCTTTAGCAAAGAAATTGGGTCACTGCATGTACCTGACATTGTACACAGGTGTGAGAATTACCCTCTTTACAATTGGCCAGAGAACTTTCACAATAGAATGTCAATTCTCATCCATTGCTTGCTTAAACATAGGCCTAATCTGCATCAATTAAATATCAATTTTTCAAAACTAATTTGATCAATAATAATAAATATTTTATTCATTAATACCCAATAACCTCATTACTTTTTTGGGTGTCTAATAAAACATTCAAAATGTCACAGTTACAATATTATTCCTACTTCCAATCTATCTATCTATCTATCTGTCTATCCAATGGAACTGTATTCCATGTTCAAGTTCAAGTCTTTATTAATACCATTAGGGTACATGGGCCTGAAACCATTCGGCGTATTTGGCCAAAAATTTCATCAAAAATTTGTGACTGACATGAATATCCCCATTTGCTTGAAAAAGAAACTCTAAGTTTTCGTCAGTTTATTTAATCTATAATCTATCTCGCAAGATTTTTTATACAGAATGAGTACAATTACTGGTACACAAAATTGATAAAGTGTATGATCAGATGATGGTGTTATTTTTAAACTATATTTTGAAAAAGATTGCATTTTTGTTTTCGGCAATTGTGATTCAATGTGTGAGACATCAAAAAGTACTGGGTACTGGACTTAAGTACTTTCAAAAGTACTGGGTACTGGAATTAAGTACAGTGATTAAAAAAGTACTGGGTACTGTACTGGGTACTGGGAACATTTGAAAAGTACTGTACTGGACTTAAGTACTTCGAAAAGTACTGATTAACAGCCCTGCCTATCATCCCCATTCCAGTCATCAATTCTGAACAGTTTCTTTGGCGCAGATTTCACTTAAAAGGCTGAAAAGCCACAAGGTGCTGCCCTCAAGAAGAAATTTCACAACAGGACACCATGAATGTCCATGATGGATCAAGCAAGTGGCTCAAACATATCAGTTTCACCTGCTCCAACTGAATCAAGCAACCATACCAATGAATGCAGATTAATCAATTGTTATTCACACTTAGACAGCCCATAAGCCTGACTTGTTGGTAGCAGTTGGAATCAAAACTCAAGCTGGAGTACCAATAGTGATGTCAGTATTGCAATACTGACATCATCTGTGCATATATTCACATGGAACATGGCACACTTATGCGAGATCTGTAATAACAGACACATGCTTGATATATCTTGTCAAAATGTGTGATTATTGCAAGAGATATAGAACAGAATATATTCAAAATATACATAGCCATTTCACAACTTCCTAAACTGAAGACTGCGACTCTGTAAATACTTTTTCTCATACTTTCTAACCATATCTAAATAAGATACCTCAGTCCTCATGTTAAGGTTTGTTTCGGCATTGTCCAGTCTTCTTTTCTTAGGTCATCCAACGTGTGTTTTCTTCATTCAAAAAAAGGTTTTTCAATCTCTACTTGGTTCTGTCACTCATACTGTCTTCCTTGTATGTATGATAGAAGGTTCTTACTCTCTTTAGTAGTTTTTATCCAATTAAATTGAAGAAATATTACAGGTATATAAATAGTGTCATGCAAATCCAAAAATTGCTCATCTCGTAAAAAAATTAGAAACTGCACAGGTGACGGTAAAGTAACTGAGATGTGACGAAGATAACAGTTTCCATTGTTATTAATGATTTAAGAAATAACTGATTGGATTTCATGAAAGAAATTATGAATACACTTTAATTAAACAGGTCAAAACAGAGATAATGTAAGCAGTGTTTAATTCTTTTTCTGTGAGCACTACAAAATCTGGGCCGCATTTCATGACTTCTGGTTTCCATGGCAACAGATTAAGCATTTATTTTTATGTACATGATCTGATCTTTTGAGTGCTATTTGAGAATTACGTCAGTATTATCTCACCCAAAAATCATGCTCCTATATCAAATCTAGCAAAAGTTATGACTAGTTGGACAGAACTTATGGAAAACCCCTCGTATATAAAGGCGCTATTCTAGATGCTTCGGTCCCTCTTACGAGGTGTCAGGATGACCCACGACCGCCAAATTCACACAGTGTACTTATGTTGCAGTCCTGCAAAAACAAGGAAACTTTTTTTTTTCATTTCAAAAATTTTATTTCCCGAAAAAAAATTGTTTTCAAGATTTGAAAAAATAAATAAAAATTTTATTTCTCAACTTTTTTTTTTTCAAGATTTGAAAAAAAAAAATTTTCGAAAATTTTTCCAATTCCACTGGTTTTTTTTTAAAGAGGAAATCGGGCAGCTTGTGTTTTCCAAATTTTCATATTTAAAAAATAATAATAATAGATTTTTTTTACCAAAATATTTTCAATTTCGCCAATTTCTTTTTTTTAAGAGGAAATTAGGAAACTTTTTTTTTTTTCCAAGATTTAAAAAAATTCTTACACATTTTTTCCCCCAAATTACTTTTTTTTTTCAACATTTGATTCAAAGTTTTTTTCCCAGCATTTTTCCAAAATTCTTACTACATAAAGGCAGCTTTCTGGATGCTTCAGTCGCTGCTATGAAGTGTCTGTTTGAACCACGACCACCAAACTTGCACAGGGTCATCATTGTTTACTTGAAGGGACTGGGCTATCTTTTTTCCCCACAGCGCACTTGCATTTTTGTCCTGAGGGGACTGGGCTACTGCTTTTTCCAATTTCCAAAATTATTTTTTCCCAACATTTTTTTTTGCATTGTTCTTTTTTCCAAAAAATTTCCTCGAAATTTCTTACCACACCAGGTGACCTGCATTGCTTTACCATGGCAATCACACTGCCTCACTTAACTACACACAGTGTAATTACATCTCATAAATCAGACAAACTTTGGAACCTGAGCCTTCTCAAGAGTGGGCCCAAACCTCTATGAGTGTCGAATCTTTTGAAAAAAATGTTTATTTAATAATAGGCCCAATTAACTATCAACTGACAATCTGCATTACAATTATGTAACAATGTTGTTACATTCGAGTTAAAAATCTTTGTAGGTCTGTTACTTCCCCAGCCGAGAGTTCACATGCTTTGCATGGTATTTTTTTGTTATACCATATAGATAAGCAGACCCAAGTGTTGTGCTATTATCAAGCTTGATGATTTTTTTTTTGTTTCATCGTCCCTAAAGTTTGTTATAATTATTGGAAGCCCAAAAACATGTTTAATTGATAATCTTTTTGTTGCATTGCAGGTCGACGTACTTGCCTGGGCGAGCAACTGGCCCGTCAAGAACTTTTCCTCTTCTTCTCGAATATCTTGAAATCCTACCAAGTTTTGCCACCAGAGGGCGTTCAGAAAATAGAATACAGAGAACTTTTCAAATTTGTGATGAAACCATCTGATTATGAAGTTCGGTTTGTCAAGCGTTGACTTTGTCTCCAGGAAGAATTTTCACTATCAATATTTATGGCATCAGCAGCGCTACCTAACAACCAGTTTCCAATAAACTGGGACTCTAATTTGCTGCTGTACTGCTATTTTGCTCAGTATTTTAATCAGGGAAAATAATTTTTGTGAAAACTCATATTTTCCTCTAATTTTTTTTTTCGCCCCGACGATTTTCTGAATTTTCTCCCCTAATTTTTTTGCACATCTTTTTTTAATTGGCTCTAAAATTTATCTTTCGGGACCAAGTTGTGCCATGTTCAGGCTTTGGCATTTACAAATTGTTATTATCATATGACTTATCAACATTTCTTTGACATGACTGTCAGAGAACGGAGACATTGATACAAGATTAGAACCATTTGTCCGAAAGTTGCAAGATAAGAATGTCTCATAACAACAAGGGATTTTGCATTTGTTTGTTATATGAGTAGCATTTCTGTGATATTTTGTATTATTTACACAAATGATATACATGTTATTAATGAAGTTCTTAATTTTTTTGATTTATGTTGTGTAAATTAGTTTCCATTGAGTCCCATGTGAACATATGGGCCATTCTCAAATTTCGGGACAAAATGCCCTGGAAAATGTGGTAACGGAGGGGACTTTTGATGCAAAAAACCTGCATTTTGAGCAATTTAAAAATAGAAAAAAAATAAAAAAAATATGTAAGTCTTATTTTCAGAAGTCCTTTATCTCAGATCAATCGTATTTTTAATTAAATATTGATTTTTTGTGGTAACGGAGTGGACAGGAATGGTAACGGAGGGGACAGGAACGGTTTGATTTTCTCTTAATAGTGGTTTCTATTTGGGAGATAAAGAGTTTTGATTGCATTCTATTGAATCCTGTCACCCTCAGCAACATATACATAAAATTTCTTTGAAAAACTATCACTGGTAAGCTCGGAATTGGAGGTAACGGAGGGGACATTTCAGTGGGACCAAAAAATGTTCCAATGAAAATTATGCCTTAACTTGTTGAATACCTGTTTAATGAAAATCTGCAAAGCTGTGGTAGTTTGGCGCATGTGCATCTTACGACATTGAGTGGAAATTGCTCATTAAAAACAATAGCGAGCCGAGCTATGCCTGGTAACGGAGGGGACAAAAAAATTATCATAAACTAGTGACACGTCTTTTACATCAATTACTTCAATGAAATGAAACAAGAAAAAAGTTAAATATGATGTATATATTAATTCAAGTCTATATTCTCATGAATCGTGCATAGAAACTTCGGAAATGATGGTACTTTAGGAGGAAAATTAACACTTGATTTTGTCATGTCAGGTCCAGTGACAGGGAAAAACCACTGATTTGGCACGGATTACTGGACACAATGCCCCAAAAAAAGGTCTAATAAATGACTTTTTGTTCCAAATGCAGTGGTTCTAAATAGAAATATGAATAACAGATGTGCAGTGACGCTTCAGATATCAATTGCATTCAAATTAATGTCAGGGAACTGGAGTGACGCAAATTGTCCCGAAATTTGAGAATGACCCATATATAATTTGTGTCCTTTATACTGAACTGAAATAAAGTATCCTTACATTTACATAGGTTGTTCAAAGTTGTGTTATTGATTTAAGCATTTAAAAAACATGATGGGAATAATTTTAATGGAGAAAATTATTAAGCAATTACATATAAGCAGAGCGAATGTTAGTTTATGTTACGAAAAATGCCTTATGATGTACTCATTTTAAGTTTTGATTAGATTATGATAATCATTATTTCGACTGGAGATTTGCGGTTAATGAGTGCTTGTAGGCACCTTAACCAGGTTTCAATGGGGTTGGGGTATCACCAGGGCTGTATTAACCGTAGGGCAAACGGGGCATTTGCCCCGGGCCCATGACCTCAGGGGGGCCCATTATGAAGCTGAAAAGAGTTGCGACCGTAAAGGAAGTTCATCCAATAACTGACGCGAGAACATGTTTTCAGAATTTAGAGAGCTTTTGAGATGCAAGGGAGGACCAGGTGTGGACTAGCCCTATGGACAAAAGGCCAATGCCTTCGGGCCCACCGACTGAGGGGGCACACCAGCAACCTTAAAAAACAAAAAAAATATTATGAAAAAAATATGTAAAAGACTAAGAAGGTAAAATTGAATTTCAAACCTTATAAAAAAATATCATCACTTGTGGGCCCTCTTCAAAACTTATACTACTTTTATATTTTGCTTCAAAATGTCACTTTTCGTTTTGTGGACCTAAAAGAGCACTACACTCTTCCTGAATCCAAGCCCCCCCCCCCCCCGATTTTCAGGCAGACATTTTGTCTAATTTTATATTTTACTATTCATGATTTCATATAATATCATGCAGATATAAAGAATTCTGCAAATAATGTTGTTTTTGATGCAGGTATATCAAGGTGCAAACTAATTCAGAATGCTACTTTGATACGACACTATTGTGATAACACGGGCCCACCGACGATTTTGCTCAGGGGCCCCCTGTGTGGCTAGTCCGCCGCTGGGAGCCCAATAGAAACAGTTTGCCCCGGGCCCAAAAATGTGCTGATACGGCCCTGGGTATCACCTGGACTATTGCCTAGGCAGGGCCGTATCAGCACATTTTTGGGCCCGGGGCAAACTGTTTCTATTGGGCTCCCAGCGGCGGACTAGCCACACAGGGGGCCCCTGAGCAAAATCGTCGGTGGGCCCGTGTTATCACAATGGTATCGTATCAAAGTAGCATTCTGAATTAGTTTGCACCGTTTGCCCTATGGTTAATACAGCCCTGTGCCTAGGGACTTGCGCATGTATTCAATGATAACAACTCTGATAAGTTACTGTGGGGCTTAAGGAATTCAGCAACAGAGAAATCCATAACATAATTTCGTATCTATCAAACTTTGTTGTTAATGGTTTCACTTGACCATTTCTTTCTCAATCACCACCAAACTTTGCACATCCATTGTCAATGACATTTTCCCTTGAAATAAGCTCTGTTATCCTTAAAAACGCTCTAACTCCTTTGCAATCTGCTTCATTTGACACCTTATTCCCGGAAAAACCACCTTCAAAATCATAGGGCTCTTCTTCTTCTTCTTGGAGGTTCCTCCTCTTCCTTTCTGGAGCACCCTTGCATGTCAAGGTTTCTTTAGTACATAATAACATCATCAGTGCTCCTCATACTCCCCCTGCAAGAACAGCCTGCAAGGTTCATAATTATATGCATATAACTAAAGGGGATCAAAGCTCAAGAATTTGCACACAGTTTCATGTATTAAACTCACGGCAGCCAAACTGCAACATACCTTTTTGATGCTCTGTCTATTTGCCAGTCTTACCCCCAATTAATACCATTTCTTTTGTTCTACGATTTTAGCCTGTATACATTCACTGAATGCCACTGAATATGTCACTGTGCCAAGTGCAATTTATCTTCACACCTATAATTTGTCTGTCGTTGTATTCTAAATTGTGTCATGTACATAGTGTACTGTCTCCTTTAATCATAATTACCTTTGGGCCTATAAATCTGGATTGACAGCCCATAAATATGTGTTTTCGACATATAAACCCACGACATCATACAGGGCCGTATTAGCGCATTTCTGGGCCCGGGGAAACTGTTTCTAATGGGCCCCCCTTGCGCCCCAAAAACGCTCTAAATTCTGAAAAGTACATTCTCGCGCCAGTTAACCGACGCACTTTCTTTAATGTCGCAACTAATTTCAGCTCTATCATGGGCCCCCCTGGGGTCATGGGCCCGGGGCAAGTGCCCCGTTTGCCCATAGGTTAATATGGCCCTGACATCATAGCACTACCCTGTCAGCGTGCTTCGGCGGTCTTGCGTCGGCCCGGCGTCGTTCCGATGTCAGCAGCATCGGACCGGCTTTGGGCCGACGTTGGGCCGCCGAGGCACGCTGATAGGGTATTTCTATTCAGTAGGTTAGCCGATTCTGACTCTTGACTTAATTACATAACTTTTTGGCCTATAGGCCTATAGGCTTCAATTTGTATCCAATTATCCACTTCGTCTGACACATGTCACGGCCGGATCCACACCACAAAATGTTGGTGGGGGGGGGAGTTTAAATGCTGCTGGGTATGTACCTATTACTGATGTGATACCTATCCTATACTTTTTCCCTCTATTCCATTTGATTCCTTCCTATTTCACCCCTCCAGTCTACGGGTACTTTACTAGTAGAATAGAATATTAGCACGTTCCTCTGTTACAAATCCACTTTACATTTCTATATAAAAGATAGGACCTGTGCAGGGCAGAGAATTTCTTAAGGTTTTTCAATTGGGAGAACGAAGGACCAACCACGAACCATAATGCGTAGTGTCATGATGCTGATTCGATGCGCAATATTTATAGATCAGCTGAAGATCCATAAGATAAAGGATTGTAGCTCCTAATGGTATGAATTTATTCATATTTCTAACTCCGATACTTTTTATGCACACGAAGAAAATCTCAGGATGATTCCTAAAATTGACTAATTTCAGGTGCAAAAATGGTTTCTATCACCTGTCCCACATGGCCACTTTTGCACTTGAAATTAGTCAATTTAGAGGAATCGTCCTGAGATTTTCTTCATATGCATAAAAAGTATGGAGTCAGAAATATGAATAAATTCGTACCATTAGCTCTCAATACTGCCTCAATTCATGCAAAGTGTCAGGTTTATTGAAAGCTTCGTTTCCGAGTGAAAAAATTCCAAAAAAAACACAATTTACCCAAATTTCGCAAAAATGAACCAAATTTAACAGGGTGGTGCGAACGGATGGAAAGCATCATCTGTATTAGCTTCGGCCAGCAGCATTTTATATATCTGAGCTTGATCTGTGTACAATTTTATTACAATATCTTGAAAAACGTAGCTTCAGCAGCTTTTTGAAATGACTTGACAAGCGGAAAGTAGAAATTTTAGTTTGAAGACCTTAATTTTGAAAATGCTGTCAAATTCAAAATACTTGGTATACAGGGAAAATATTTTGCATGGCTTCATTAAACATGTATATGTAGCTTGTGTAATAATATCATTAAAATCTGAAGCCATGATGTGGGAGACATTGGTCCATTTGGCATGGAATGGCCCTGGTGGGAAACACATTTTGATTATAATATATAAATAATATAGCAGAGCGATTAAAAACAACCAATATAAATTCCATTTACAGCACAAGTACTCAGTCTGGTGAAAATGCGAACTGCATGCTGCTGCCACCTGGCACAAAAGTTGATTTTCTATGCTACAGCATAGCTGTCCCAAGAAATAGTTCCAATTTCATTGCACATTCACAAAATTTCTATTCAACATTGATGTATACCAGAGTCAGACTCGGCAATCACATTCTTTAAGGAAGTAGACAAGGCCATCAGCACACTCAGAAACAGCCCCAGTGTCTTCCAGACAAAATTGTGTATGTTCCTCTGGTTGGAAGTATGTGGACGTTCGCAGGAGCTCGCGGAATAGCACGCTAGTCACTAGGTGGCAACACAAGACAGCATATGTTCTGATCTGTGGCAATGCAAGAGCAGTTGTTACTATGTGCCCAATAGGCCTATTGGGCATGGATATTAGGTCTGTGGGAAAAATATAGGGTATTTTTGCAAATTATAGAGTATTTTGGCAAACTATAGGGCCTTTGGGCATTACGACTCCTTTTGGCATGACTATCCCAAAGTCATCGCATCCTTCAAAATATCCGCGAGGCCTTTTGGGAAAATATAGGTTCTTTGGGAGCATTCCCAAATCACTCATTATCGCTCACTCCTGACTATATACATTGGATACATGCCCAAGTCACTCGCAATAACTCTTTTATACTATTGTGGATTTTGACAAATATCAAACTGTGGAGAGTAGTGAACTGACCAATGAGAATATGCACTAATATTTTGACCAATGAGAATCTACCCTAATATCCACAGTAGGGGCACTGTTAGTTAATAGATTGTCCAATGAGAATGCCACCTAATATCCTGTCCAATGAGAATCCGGCCAAATATCCTAGCCAATGACAGTCAAGCCTAGTATCCACAGAGCCATGATTGGCCAGTGAATATTAAGCTGCATTCTCATTGGACACCCTGAGAACTCAATGAGATTCCAATCTAATATCCAACAGCCAATGAAAATTGAGCCTAATATCAAATAGGCTAATAGCCAAATAGGCTCTTTGGTCAAAGTCAAAAGACTAAGCCAAAATCCATGACAATCTTTTATGGATATTTGTGGATATATATGCTTTGGGCATACACAGCAGTCCACTTGTAGACAGACAAGTACTAATCGCAGTCAGTGGCAGCTTGAAAGCTTTGACATCACATAATTAGTTTGACTAGAAAAAAGCAATATCTAACTATAGCTTTCTTTCTGTCTGCAAGTTGACCGCTATTTACTGCCACCTAGGGTGCAAAATTCGCGAGCTCCTGTGAGCGGTCAACCGAATTTCAATCAGTGGAAGAAACCAACACAGTGTGGAAGAAACCAGGACAGTTCCATCATTTAGTGATGGTCTAGTTTATTTCCAAAAACTCTGCAAGTGTCTAATCTGACTTTGGTTGGCTTCAATTTTAAGCAGACAGCTTGTAAATACCAAAATAAGTTGGAACTATTTTTTATCATGGAGGATGTATACATTGCAGCTCACATATAATGCCAGTATAGAGGGGGCCACTTGTGGCATGGACAAGACATTTTGTTGAGTGTTACACAGCTTTTATGAAATTGTAAATTATATTGTTGTCCTAGTTAATAAATCTCCATAAAGTAACAGAATAGATACAAATGAGCATTTTTGATATCACAAAGCAAAGACATTGGCTTTGTATGGACACGTGAATAAGTTAGAGTGCATTCTTTTTGGACACTTTTCTGACCACAATTTAACATGCACTAAATGGCATAAGTAGATTGAAAACCATCAAACTTCTGATGAGTAAAATCATCCCTTTCACAGGCAAAGTTTATGCTAAAGTTTCAAAACTTTGCTTTTGTCTCATGATTTCCAAACATTTTCATTCAAAGCAGTGGACTGGATCTTTGCCAGCAATCATGCTTTGTGAAAGTAGTTTGGCGTAGTAATATGGACAGCTGTTGTGCGACCTGATCTTGTGATCTGTCCAAAACAGATCAAATTATTGTTGACCCAATTCGATTTTCCAGGGACTGTCAGCATTCTGCTGTCACTTGACAGTCCCGAACAGAGACAGGCTTTCTTTCTATCTACTTACATACATGTATACTTAATTTCATGTCTATTTGTTTTTATACATACTTTTAAATTATTCTTTCATAACACTCAAAGCCATTGAAAGCCAGCAGTCTGAATTGATTTGCTTGTGCAATTTAACTTCACACTACTATCAAAGTCTGTCAGCACTTGAGCTAATTCAGAATGACTTTCTGAAGTGTAATGTCGATTGACATCTTTGTGTCACTATATCATTACTGTAACAAGTTATTTCCTGCATCCCACCAGAAGGGCAGAGAGCATAGGGGAAAAGACAGCCAGTTTATAACAAAATCATAATGTTTTCCTATTATCTCCAACCATAAACAATGATATATGCAACATGGAAACCAAAATTCAAGGTGCTGCAGAAAAAAATGCCCTGTTTTGTTTTAAGGCAGTCCTTCATGAGGACAGTCTGGATGATACCAACACTCTGGTGGGTGAATTCGTAGATAACCTGCTTCAATTAGAAGGCAGAATACACGTAATTTTCTCATTTGCTTTCATCCAGCCTTGGTGAGAGTCAGAAGTCTGCAGATCAAACATCAACAGAGCTGGCTTTTCCAACCTATTTCATTTTCTTGGCTTCTGGAAGCGCAGCAAACTCTTGATCCTCATATATATATATGTATAGCAGTTCGTGTCACTGGATAGAACTTTTCTGATAAAGTTGGCAAATGCTGCAGATTTGACATCCGTGTTTGACAAGACCACGAGGACCTAAACCCATAGGCCTTATAGATTGTTCCTCTTATATTTATGTAAATATTTAAAATATATAATAATAACATCACAGTATGAACAAATCCGGTTCCTGTTCAATTAAGTTTGGTGCAAATTTTTCAGTCTCACTCTTTGTTGTATATACTTCTAATTCATCATCAATATTTCAGGGACTTATTCATGTCCTTGCATTTAAGCCTTATGCATTGGTGCATTTTTTTAGGACGGTCAACATAATAGAACACTGTTGACAATTTTTGAAAACTGACTGATAAAAAAATTAGAACAGACCATGTTTACAAGGCGACATAAATAAAATGAATCCAGAACAGTGAATTTTCTTCACCTCATATATATATGCCACTAGGCTGATAACGTGCCATGTAAACGTCAACTTGTTTCTGAAAACTATCAGTACAAGACTAGCTGTTCCGAGATAAGGTTGGTTAATCTACTGCATTATATGAGAAAACAATTGTTGAATCTTTTATGTCTATTATATCTATTGATCAATGCAAATAGATAAGAAATGCATGTTTGTGTTTTTTGTTGGTGCATGGTATAATTATATATTATTACATGGATTGTTTTGTATTGACCAGAGTATTCTCCAGTACTAAACAATTCTGAAGTTTTCAAATATTTTAACAGCTTTTTTCCGGCGAAATTTTAATAATTGTTTGTGGTTTTCTACAACGAAACTCATTGAAACGACAAACAGGCATCAATGAAATAGTCAAGGATTAATTCAAGTCCCTTGAGAGATCTCAAACTGTTAATTTTGTCTGTCACACCGGAGGAGAGTTAATCTTTTTGCCAGGAACCAAGAAAACCCCACTGTCCCATAGTGCCCCGCGTCCCAATATGCCCTGGTTCCCCTACTTTTAAGCTTAAGGTGAGAACTTGTCAATATTTTAGACAATGTTGTTCTATGGAATGTTGAGGTGAACACTGAAGCTAGCATTTGCCAAAATTTTGTACCAGTATCTACTACCATATGCTCAGGGGGACGCACTAAAAAATGTGTGCTTCAAATAGCTCCTCTTATTCATCAGTATTTCTCTTTATAATTTTTTATCCCTCATGAATGTAATTCATAACTCAATTGTTTAAACTTTGGCTCTGTTCTTTTCAAGATGCCGTCTTCATCAGATTTGTTGAACTACTTGCCTGCTGAATTGGCAAATCTGAAGTTGTCAGAGATGAGTCTCTCTACGGTGGCAACAACGGCTGCAGTTGGTGGAGTCTTACTTGGGACGTCATATCTGGTCAAAAACTCTATACGCTACTCTGGCGCTCCACCTGGACCAACCAGAATTCCTTTTGTGGGAAATATCGAACTAGCTCCGAAAGATCAAACTGCCTTTAACGAAGCGCTTCAAGAACTGTGCAAGAAGTACGGACCAATCTTCTGCATGTATGTCGGAACTAGGTAAGGTGGTTTTCATCTCCATGGTGTACTGGGCTAACCTATCTCTGGGTCCCAAGTTCGAATCACGCTCTTGCTGGATCACCTATAGGTCACCTGGGCCTATGTTGGAAAGCTGTTTCTATCATTCTTTGTCTCACTGTTGTCAATGTTGTGTCCTCCTCCTGTCCTAATTAGCCTACCAAGTACAATACAGAACGTAAAGCCACAATCATCCATCCATCCATCATTAGTATTGATAGGCAACTGTTTTCCTTTCAGCCCAATTGTGGTGATCAGCGACTACACTTTACTGAGAGAAGCATTTGTCACGAAAGGGATTGAAGTTGCCGGAAGAACTGACAGAGATTACACTCTTGCTTATAATCCTCACTACCCAGAAATCAAAAGTAAGATTTAGGCATTTTTGGGGAAATAAACCAGAATTTTGTGGATTGAAAGAGTTGTATTTGTTGAAATAGACCTTCTGAAATAGTCAACACCTTGTTAAAATCTCAGAAAATTATCAAAGACTTTAACCCATACCTAACTCTGACTGCAGCAAAGAACATTGGCTGCCATTGTTGTCCTACATGCCCACATACGTATTTGCCTTTATGACCAAATATGTCTTCCAGTCATCGGATAAGAATTCATGCTTCCACAGGCAGTTTGGTTGAGGATGTTTAGCATTGATGCAATGGCACAATATCATGTCCTAATTAGCCTACCAAGTGCATGAATACAGGATGAAAGCCCCAATCATCCATCCATCATTCCTTAGTCATGTGCTTATTGGTTGTTTGCTTATTTCTGAAAATTCTAAACTTGTGACACTCTGACGTTTGTTCTTTCAACTTCTGATAAATATTCATTTTACTTTGAAGGTATTCTGGATGGCAATTATTCTGACGAATGGAAGAGACAGAGGCACACCGCCATCACTATTTTGAGGTCCCTGGGATGGGGGAAAAGCAGCGTGGAGAACAAGATAATTGCAGAGAGTGAAGTAGTGCTGGAAGAACTGAGCAAGAAGAATGGAAAGGCTTTCAATCCTGCAACCATGATAGGGACGAGTGTTTCCAACATCATCTGCTCCTTGCTCTTCGGAAATAGGTTTGAATATGGGAGCAGCGAGTTTGCGGTAAATAATATTTTTTGGATCACTTTTATTTGGGTAGGGGGGAGAGGATTCGAGCTTTTTTCTTTAATAAATATTTTCTGGCCTAGTTTTGTGAAATGCATAAATTCTTTCTGGGCAGTCTCGATCAAAATAACTTCTTTCTGGTGGGGGTATTTCTTAACTGGGTAATGTTGAATTAGAAGCGAATAGTTGCAGACATTTCACAATTAAAAACTCCAACCCCCCCTCCTGAAAATCAAAATAGTCCTCATTTGACCAAAAAGAAAATTTAAGAAGTAGGCTCCCCGAGGGGGTCTGTCTATTGACTTGTCAATTAATAAGTGTGCTCTTCTTAGGTTCTTCTGGTCTGTATTACAACTTGGTAGCGATAATTTTTTGCCAAATCAGATAAAGTTCAAGTCTGTTGAACAAATTGGACTTCAAAATGGCCCACATGCAGGCCTATGCAAAAAAAGTGATATGGGCCTACATCTTCGGTTATTTTCAAGTAACATGGCAAGAAAGAAAAGAGGATTTTCCCAAGTATATGCAGTTGGATGGAAAGCATTAGCAAGCAAATGGAAGTTCCCTTCAAAAGCACAGTACACAACTGAGGCCAATTTGATTTTTAAAAAATGTTTAACTTTGTTATGCATAATAGGAACTCATTGATGCGCTGACAATTCTCATGGAAGCAAGTGCTGATGACCCTGGCGGCAACTATATACCACTGTTGAAATTGACACCATCCTACAGGCAAACTCAAAAAGCCATTTACAGAGCTGGCGGCAGATTAGTTGCCTTCTTCAACAAGAAAATTGAAGAAGCAAAAGAAAGGATAGCTTCCGGAGAAGAACCGGCTGACTTTGTGACCTGCTACTTGAAAGAAGTTGAATCGATTAAAGAAGTGGATTCCAAAATCAAGCAGGATTGGACAATACAGGTAGGATGACATACAGTCAACAGACTCAACGCACAAATTATTTGCACACTTTGATTTTTCGTCATATTTCACAAAAAAATGCCAATATGATCAAAAAACTCTCCTATCTTTCAGAGTAGTGTTAGTAGGTTAGGATCACATGCATTTCATTTTTTATTGAAATGTTGTTTTTTTTCCTGGAATACTTGAAAAAGTGAATCCCGATGACAAAAAGTTATTTGCACGCTTGAGGCAACTATACCAGAAACTTTATTTCAAAGATGATATTCCAATTTTTTTTCCCAAGAAACAATGTCGTTCTTGGTATCTTTAAGATGTTTTAAAAACATCAATCTGACATAATTATGTACAGATAGTTGAGGCTAGATTTTAAATCACAAGCTACTTATAGAAATTTGTACTGTATGCATGCAAGGGACCAGTTTTAGGGAGCATTATCTATGTTACCATACAGGCAAGAGAGCAAGTCTGACAAATAGAAACAAACGATTCATTTTTTCAGCATATGATGGACTTCTTCTCAGCAGGGTCTGAAACAACTGCCACAACATTACAATGGGCCATGTTACACATAGCAAACAATCAAGATGTCCAAGAAAAAGTCTTTGAGGACCTTGATTCAAAGACCAAAAAGGACCAAATAGTTTGTTTACAGGTAGGCAAACACACAATTCACTAACTATTTTTATCAATTTAAATTTTGAGATAAAAAATATTTTTTGAACGTCATTTTTTTAGAATTCATCATTTGGATTTGAAGCTTTGTTAAGACTGTGTATTATTTCTTTTCACAAATTTTATTGAATCTTTCGAATGAAATAAACACATTCTCACTTCCAGGATCGTGAGAATCTTCCGTACATTGAAGCCACCATCATGGAAATCCAGAGAATTGCTGCATTGGCTCCAATCGGTGTACCCCACATGGCTCTCAGGGACACGACCATTGGGGGATATCGCATTCCTAAGGACACTGAGGTTTGTGGATGGAAAGAAAGGCTTCTAGAAGTATTTCTTAGATGAAATTATATCTCATATTGATTAAAATGAACCCTTACAATGGCCTGGTTGGGCCAGGAGGCTTCTGAATCACATTGTTTCGAGATCATTGCATTACCATCCTATGCATTAGGGTGGGCTGAAAATAACTTTTTTGGAAATTCAATATGCCAGTGGTATAGAAAGTTGTTTAAATTTTTTCGGGTAATTTTTAGCAAAAAAAGACAAATTCTGATTCCCAACATTTACCCAGAAATGTCTATATCTTAAATATCAGCCACCTGTTTATGGTGTTTCTTATCCAAAATGGCCTTCAAAGAAGCCATCAAGCCTTCAGAAGCTAAGGAAGCTGACTCAGGCAAAAAAATGGTTTAAAAAACCACGCGAAATGGCTTAAATATGAATTTTCATAAAAGCCAGAGTGGCCCGGCACAAGCTGCATGCCACAACTTTTTTTTTTACCAATTTTCATTTTTTGGCCATAACCAACTTTCTATACCACTGGCATATTTAAATTCCAAAAAAAGTTTTTTTCAGCCCACCCTACTATGCATAACATGCCCAGTAATTAGCCAGCCATTAACATAAATATAGGAAATAAATCCCCAATCATCCACCCATCCAACCAAGCTGGACAAAAACTGCCACTCAGGTGAGGACAGGTTTGTGAGTCCAACAGGATTTACTGTTTTTATGTTGAAATATATGGTTGCTGGACATCGCAAAATCTGTGAGAGATTATGCGCCTTGTAGTGACTTATTCAATTGACATGATAAAAGGACATTAATTTCAAATTCATGATGACTGTAATTGATTATGTTTTACCTTGCAGGTTTGGTCAAATTTATATGGGGTTTTGCGAGATCCAAAATACTTCCCAGATCCAGAAAAGTTTAAGCCTGAGAGGTTTTTGAATGAGACACTGGACTCTACAAAAAAACCTGAGCAATGGATCCCTTTTTCATTAGGTGAGGTGAAATACAATATCCATGCTGCACTTAAGATTTACTATAATAATTTGAAGCCCCAAGATTTATTGCATTATAGAACAAATATTTACTGATTACAATGAGAGTAGTCAAATTAATTCTCTCAAGGATGTCGATAAGTAAAACCTATTTCACGAGTGAATGCCAAGGGAAATGGTTTTACTTTCACACACAAGAGAGAATAATATTTGACCACTGAATGCCCAAGATAGTCAGTCTCTCTCTGATTTATCATACCATAGAGATAAGCAAACACAAGCGTTTTGCCATTATCAAGTTTGATGATTTTTTTTTCATTTCATCGCCCTAAGGCTTGTTATAATTATCGGAAACACAAAAACATCTTTAATTGGAAATCCTTCTGTTGCTTTGCAGGTCGACGTACTTGCCTCGGGGAGCAATTGGCACGTCAAGAACTTTTCCTCTTCTTCTCGAATATCTTGAAATCCTACCAAGTTTTGCCAAAAGAGGGCATTGACAAAATAGAATACAGAGAAGTTTTCAAATTTGTACTGAAACCTTCTGATTATGAAGTTCGGTTTGTCAAGCGTTGAATTTGTCTCCAGGAAGAATTTTCATTATCAATAATGGCATCAACAGTGATGTCTGAAGATCAGTTTCCAATAAACTGGGACTCTCATTTGCTGCTGTACTGCTATTTTGCTCAGTATTTGAATCAGGGAGAACAATGAAAAATATTTGTGTGAAGTTGTGAACTAATATATTCACTTTCAATTTTATCCCCCCTGAAAATTGCCTTAATTTTTCTCCCTAATTTTTTTGTCTGAAATTTTGAGTTTGCACATATTTTTTTCTGATTATCTTTTGGGACCAGGTTGTGCCATGGTCATGAACAGAGACAATGTGAGATTAGCTCCACTCATCCAAAAGCGGATAGGTAAGAATGTTATTTAACAACAAGGGATTTTTCAATTCCACTGCATTTGTTTGTTATATGAGTAGTATTTCTATGATATTTTGTTAAACTTACAAATGTTATACGTTTTATTAATGCAGTTATTTTGTGTAGATTAGGTTCCATTGAGTCCTATGTACATACGTAGTAATTATTATACATCCATTTTGACTTAATTACTGATAAAGCCTGTGACAATGGCTTATACATTACACATATTTATTGTATAAATACTGAACTGAAATAAAGTATCCTTACTTGTCCGTGCAAACTTGTGTTATGATCAGAAATATTTGAAAAACAAAATGTGTATAGGCATAGATAAGTAGAGCCAAACTGCATCAAATAAATTTTATTGTTTCTCAGCCCTGTTAATATGAATTTCTTGTAAATTGCGCTACTCTTCCCTTTCATCTAAATTTTAAATTTGTCCAACACTCTAAAAAATTTCAGACAAAATTGGTTTTTTAGATTCAAAATGGTTTTTTAAAAAACCAAATTTCAATGCAAAAAACCAACATGGATTTTTTTAAAAATCCATGTTGGTTTTGCATTGAAATTTGGTTTTTCAAAAAACCATTTTGAATCTAAAAAACCAATTTTGTCCTGGCCTTTTTTAGAGTGAATGGTGCAAGTTTCGCTTGCCCACCTGTAAATAAGGTTTACTTCACTGTGCTTTTTTTCACACACTCTAGGTACTTTAATCAATAACAGGACAACCAGATAATCTATGGGGGGGGGGGCTGAGGATTTTTGGTGGAAAAAAAAAGTTTGTTTTCCACTTGACACTGAAAAAAAATTATCAGGACATGAAAACAGAACAAAAAGTTTGTTTCATATTGTATCTAGGGTACCATCTAGAAATGGGTACTTCTCATCTCGAAGGATACTTCATTGCTGCACATGATATTTCGACATGCTTGTGTTAAGTCTATGTGTTACTACTAATATACCTGGACCTTGTCATTTAACCCTAAAAAAAGAGGACAAACCATCCATTAACATGCAATGACCTTGCGCTAAATAGCGCACAGCAATGTTGTCATGTTCTAATTTTTCCCAGCCTCTCTATATATTTCCCAGATCGATATTAAGTTCAATTGTTCTGAAATTCTAGGACAGTACACATTCTTTGCCAGTTCCATTGAGTAATAAACACATTTTCCATGAGTGATGTCTGAATGGCCTTATATACGGGTCAAAATTTGGTAAGTCTGAAACTCTTGTCTCCGGCGTTTAACAATAATTCATGAGGGCAGGGAGGCACATAGTGGATCTCCTGTTGTCATTTGTCATAGACAAGGATATTAGCAAAAATTTTAACACAAAAAATATGTGGCAGAATATTATTATCCCGTCCAAAAATAGCATTGAAGTGGCCAACCCCCCTGAAAATGGCCTGTCTCCACCAACATTTTCTTTGAAAGATCGCATCACAAAAACTAGTACAGAATCCTGATTCAATTAAACTCTTCCATACATGGAAACTTGACTGCCAGTCTTCTAAATTCTTGTTACCAATAGCTGAAATAATATTCTGTATAAGAGCAGGAGGCTGTTATATCAGTGTCTCCAATATTGGGTCATTAGCATCACTCCGGATTTGTTTCTTAATAAAAATTAAAGGGACACACATACTGTGAGAAAACCTTATGTCTGACATTGTCTAGGAACCCAAGAAAATAACTGAACTCTCTGTAGCTCTGTATCATTTATGTACACCAAAATATTAGAGTGTTTCTGTTGGAATGTCAGTTGTCCTATCTCAATTTGTCATTAGCAAACGCCTTGCTACTCTATTTTGACAGCATATTTCTGTACCAAAATCACTGTGAACATGTTTCTGGTGTTCATAAGGTCATTGCATGCACACATTGCCAGACTGCCAGTTTTGCACTGGTCTCTGCAAAGATTTTTACATTAATTATCACTAGCATCACGCTGTCAT
Source organism: Platynereis dumerilii (assembly GCA_026936325.1). Classification (NCBI taxonomy): domain Eukaryota; kingdom Metazoa; phylum Annelida; class Polychaeta; order Phyllodocida; family Nereididae; genus Platynereis; species Platynereis dumerilii. The sequence continues at coordinate 81,858,068 of JAPTHN010000003.1, forward strand.
TAGCATCATGTCAAAAATGGCTCATCACCTTAATGTCACTAAAATTTTATTGCAGGTGACTGGAGTTGAAATCAGTTGAACATATAATATCAATAAATGTTTCAACAGAATATGACATAACATTTTTGCATTTTCCTTGCATCTGACATGCTAAGTATGAAGTTTGATGCTTCTCTGAAACTACTAATCAATTAAGGGGTGCCAGTAACATTTCATCATTGCCTAGTGTCTGAAATATGGTTTAGCAAAGACATTGGGCACTGGAGGGAGTAGTGGAGATCATTTTTATTATTCAGAATCCAAACTATTGATGAAAAGAGTACTTTTGTTTGTGTTTGTAAATTTCTGGTTCAAGGATATGTTCTATCTCCATAACTATTGGTCACAGAGACCTGAAATATAGCTCAATGTGTGCAGAATAGCCACTTTCCTATACGTTGGTAATACAGTCTTCGGCTCTAAGTGGTACGGATTTCAAGTTATAGGCATGATGCTAATGACACACATATTTGGTATTTTAATTGATCAAAATGCAGTTTCTCAAAAATAATTGGCCTAGAGACCTGGAACTTGGCCCAAAATGTGCAAGCAACTTGCCTAATCATAGGCAATAGATTTTTTAGCCCAAAGAGGTCAGGATGTTTTAGTTATAAGTGTGATTTTAATGACAGTCAAAAAGCATCACCGCTGTAAATATCACCTCATTACAGATCAGCAGAGCATTTGGGACCCTTGGACATGACAGTGCAGTGATAGCTGATTGTTTGACCTACCCAATGCCAACTTAAAAAGGCATTTCTGGACTAAACAAATTTTCAAATTTTTTTCAGCTGAAATTTCAAGGTTTTCAAATTTTGACCCATACACGCATGTACTGGAAAATAGCAGTGTTTTTAGAAAGTTCGGTGCAGGAAATGCCTTTTCAGTACAATTATAAAAGAGCACTGATAACCTATATGTCCCTCTCTCACAAATCCACTTAACATTTCTATACAAAAGATAGGACCTGTACAGACTAGAGCAACTTCAACCTAATATTTCACATGTACCTCTGTTACAAATCCACTTTACATTTAAAAAAAGTTTGGTTCCTTTTATCTCTAGCAATAAACAATGATAAATGCAAAATGGCCACCAGAATTGAAGGTGCTGCAGAAAAAAAGTCCTGTTATGTTTTAAGGCAGTCCTGCATGATTACTATATTGTCCGATGATGCCAACACTCTGCTGGGCGAATTCGTGGATAACCTGCTTAAATTAGAAGGCAAAATACATGTAATTTTCTCATTGGCTTTCATCCAGCCTTGGGGAGAGTCAGAAGTCTGCAGATCAAACATCAATGGATCTGGCTTCTCCAACCTATTCCTTTTGTATAACTGTCCAGGTCAATATGCAGAACCTTTCTGATACTGCTGGTAAATGCTTCAGATTTGACCTCCGTGTTTGACAAGACCACAAGCACCTGAACCTATAGTATAGGCCTTATAGATTGTGCTGCTAATATTTTTAACAAGATATCATTATAACATCAAAATCTAATAATCCAAGTTTCCATTCAAGTTTGGTACAAATTTTGCAGTCCCACTCTGTGCTCTACTTGTAATTCATCCTCAACATTTCAGGGACATATTCATGCACTGGCATCTAAGCTTTATGCGTCTATGCTTTCTAGGACAGTCAACATATAGAACACTGCTGATGATTTAAAAACTGACCGATAAAAGAAAATAGAACAGGCCACATTTACAGGTCAACATAAATAAAGTGAATCCAGTAGGCCTACAGTCAATTTGTCTTCTCTATATAAAATTATATATATAATCACCACTTCCAGTGTTCAAAATAATGGGGGGGGGGGTCAAGGAGGTTTTGACCCCTAAATGTTCTTATGACCCCCTCAAATGAACTTTTCAGAAGGAGCTAGAGGGGCTACTGAAAACCCTCACCGGTGTCAGATGTATTAAAAATTTATTTTCTGCATTTTTTAGGCTTGTTTTATCTGAGAATTAATTTTGAAAGCCCAATTGAAACTAGGTGAAAAAAAAAATAGAAAAAATCAGAAGCGATTGTTGTTTGCTGATTATAGGCTTTAGTTGTTGCTTCATGTCTAATCGTGAATACGCATTGTGTATTAGGGCTTTTGGATTGATAGCGCCTCCGATACATCCCCAGACCCCCCCCCCCGCAAAGGTCTTCTACCCTTCGGGCCTCACAACTATAGAGACCCTCCCAAATGACATGGCCTATTTCGACCACTGACCACTTCGCTGATAATGTGCCATGTAAACCTCAACTTGTTTCTTAAACTATCAGTGCAAGACTAGCTGTGCCAAGATAAGGTAGGTAAATCTACTGCATCATATGAGAAAATAATTGTTGAATCTTTTATGGATATTATATATATCGATCAATGCAGATAGATAAGAAACACATGTTTGTGTTTTTGTTGGTGCATGTCATAATTATATATATATTATTACATGGATTGTTTTGTAATGACCAGAGTATTCTCCAGTACAATAAAAAAAAAGGTTTTCAAGTCTTTTAACAGCCCTTTTCCGGCGTAATTCTAATAATTGTGGTTTTCTATAAAGAAACTCATTGAAACGACAAACAGGCAAATTCAAGTCCCTTGAGAGATCCCAAACTGTTAATTACGTCTGTCACACCCACCGGGTGCTACATCACAATGTTGTACGGGTCCATGGTTATAGAACCCGGTCATGTTTATGTAAACACATTGTGCAGCAGAACTTGACACAGTTAGGTGGTTGATTCAAGAGTGAAGGTCAGTTTTCATATTTTTTACCTTTGGCCTCTAATTTAAGACATTGTCCTACTTGGCTAATGTCTAGTAATATAGCCTACCTATACAAAGAAGGCCTACCTGCAATGTGTTTTATCATGCAAAATGTCTGTGTTGAGAGAAGATAGCATTATAAGTGGTGACCTCATTGTAGGCTGACATCTGTGTATGGTTATCATGCGTGTAAATGTAGGGGAAAGTTGCTACAGAAACTACTGTAGGCTACTCTTGTAAAACCAGCTGGCTTGGTAATTTTTAGGTCCTTTTTTTGAGCATGTTTTGAAACTTCATCGTACAGGACACATGCACGACTTATTTAACCTGCCGCACCTGTTACATACTAATCAGAATTCTTCCTGATGCTTCCCTTTGGATATGACTCATACAGTAGAAAGAATGACAAGACAATCTAACACACTTAGCATAAATAGAGTAAATACAGAGCAAGCCAAGAAAATGACCCAGTATGCAGGTGCAACATTATGGAGTCAAGATCTTTCAAAACTTTCTGTTTCTATATTTAAAAGAACAATAAAAACTTACTACATCTGCAAATATTAACTGATACATCAAAAATATTGCTGTCGGACAATGGTTGTAATCTCAAATTTTAAATTTGCCAAATTCCAATTAATTATAATACTACCATATTAATATTTCTACATACCTCTGTACAGGGCTCCAGCCCGATAAGCAAAATGCTTCTCTGGAGCCCTTAAGCAATATGCTTAAATAAACATACATAACATAACATAACATAAAATCATTGGTTTATAGCACACATCTTGTTTTTAATAGTGAATTGTGAGCAATGCATTACATTCAGGTCGTTTCGAGCGTATTTTGTGATTTCTCACTGTACCCCATCTCAAACCGTCTCGCTGTGCCCCTAGGGTGTCCCATTTTTCGAAAATGTTTTCGGATCAAGCTCTTTTTGGGCTCAGTTGTGCTCCCATGTGTAAAAAGCTCACACACAAAATTTCAGCAAAATCCATTGAGGGTTAGACCCCCCCCCTACCACCATCTTTGGAGGGCCACTCAAGGGACCCGAAAATGACTATTTCCAAGCACAAAAAGTGTCTATTTTCCTGTCTGAACCATCCCAGTGCCACTGAAATTGTTCATATATGGGTTTTTGAGAGTGCTTAGTCCATCTATGATGATAATAAATTACCCAGAGGTCCATATGATTTAATAACAAGCTATAATTGGTCATTTTACCCCTCAGTTTACCCGAAAACGACTATTTTCGGCATAAAAAGTGGCTATTTTCCTGCCTGAAATAAGTTAATGCAACTGAAACTGGTCAAGTGGGGGTTTTTGAGGGTACTGAAGTCACCAAGATGATACTGAATCATGAAGAGGCTATATTTACTTCATAACAAGCAATATTTGATCAATTCAGCCCTCGGATTAACCAAAATTTGCTGTTTTCTGTTGACAGGATTTCCTGCAGTATCAAAATTATTCCATAGCACCAATACCTGTGTTTAGGGATTGCAGGACATGGGCATTTCATTATCCATTAATTTTGTATCAATTGGAAGTGGAAGGCAGAGAGTTCAACAATTGCAGTGGGTCAGCTTTTCTTTAACATTATCATACAGATATGCAAATGCACGTAATAACTTATAGGTGGTATAATCTTTGCAATATGAGCAAAATATTTTATTTGGTAATTTGATAACATGGCCTTTTTTGCAAAACCTTTGGAAGTAATACTGATGATGGATTGGGCTTTATGTTCTGTTTTTATGCATTTGGTTGCTAGTTAGGACGGGATGCAGTTAAGCAAAGGATTGTAGAGGCTGCACCCCAACATTAGTCCAGGAGACCCTGCAAGTACCCCCAGTGATTGGCATTCCCTTCTTCAGCAAATTACTTAGAACAACTAAAAACCAAAACTTGTACAACTCAAATGTTAATTGACATATCCTCAATACCAAAGGGTCTTTAGTAGGTGCAAATTTTGTCCTGGTTTACAAATATTTTGTCTTCATTCTGTGCGAGCAGGACACCAAGACAGTGCAATCACGATTGCCAGATTTCAAAGTTCTAAATGCTCCTCCTGACTGAAGCCTTACACCAGCAACGTGTTTGATGATGTTGAACATGGCTGCATATTCTGTTTCTGTTTCCCACATTGCTATGGCAAGGCCAGCCAATTTTGTGTTATATTGAGATGCTCAAATAGTAGCCCTACCGAAGCTCTAATGTAAGATTCAAGTCAAATGTCACCAGGAGCCTAGAAAATTCATTATTCTATTCTATATAGTATGATGGAACTTCTGGTTGTGCTCAGCTTTGTTGACACTGCACAGGAGCTGGATGTTACAAGTTCTTACTCAATAACTGAATGCCTCTCAACCTGATGTCATAGGCCCAAGTGATTATGTGAAGAGGGGAATCACCGACATCAAGTATTACTGACTGAAACCAGTCTGCTGCAGGCAGACGAATGCAGTGAGGTAGCATACTGATGAAATCCAAGTAAAATTTGCTGTGGGCATGGCTTCTAATGTGCCAAAATAGTTAGCTCTCAGGTCTGCATCCAGCAGAACCCTGCAGAACAGTTACTGTGCTAGAGTTTCTCAGTAATACACCTATGCACAGATTTGAAGTACAACACTTCCTGTGAAATGTTGTATTCTGTGGCTCAGGATGGCACTCTTCTGGAATGCCTTGTGTTGATGTCCCATTAGCACAAAATAAAGATGCAGCAGTTCAAGAAGACACTGAAGATACCTTTGTAAAGATCTTTTCTACCATATGAATCCTGATTTTGCATGTGTCAAAACGGATCCTACAATGACAGTTTGTAAAATGTGGTTTTTTTTTATGGATTGAGAAATTCTTAGAGCTTAATCCAGTCACCATGATTTTATATGGGCTGTATAGATGTGTTCAATTCATTGCCTATGGATTTGTAAAAAAAAGTAAGCAAAGTTATATTAGTAAATTGCTGAGGTATAATATAATCATGTATCTTACGGAAGTATATTTTCACTTAGTATGTGCATTTGCATATCTGTACTGCATTAATAATTAAAAGTGACCCATTGCAAATATTAAATTTCATGGTTACCATCTCTAGTGATGCAGGTTAATGTATAAATTTTCATTTCTAACAATCCCTAAAACAGTTATCGGTGCTTTGCAATAATTTTGAAACTGCAAGAAATCCTATCAAAACAGCCGATTGTAGGTAATCCGAAGGCTGAATTTACCAAATATTGCTTGTTGTGACGTAAGCAAAACCTCTTCATGATTCAGTATCATCATGGGTGACTTCAGAACCCTCAAAATCTCCCACTTGACCAGTTTCAGTTGCATTAACTTATTTCAGGCAGGAAAATAGCCAATTTTTATGCCGAAAATAGTCGATTTCAGGTAAACCGAGGGCTAAAATGACCATTTATAGCTTGTTATGAAATCATATGAACCTCTGGGTAATTTATTACCATCATAGATGGACTCAGCACTCTCAAAATCCCATATATGAACAATTTTAGTGGCACTGGGATGGTTTCAGACAGGAAAATAGCCACTTTTTGTGCTCGGAAATAGTCATTTTCGGGTCCCTTGAGGGGCCCTCCAAAGATGGTGGAATCTCAATCTTGACATCAGGGCATGCAGCACCTACAAACACCAGGGAGCGGAACAAGCTTCTCACCTGGACTACTTCTTTGTGGACAAATCTGCCCCATGGCAATTATGTAACATCATCAAGAAAGACTCCGAAAGAGGCCAACTTAACAGCTCAACGCATTGTCCCATTCTCTGCAAGTTGAGCATAACACCGGTCAACTACAAACCACCTACCGTCACGTCTCAGAATATGAGCAAAGTCAACTGGCAAGAGATAGACCTAGATGAGTATCAAGAATTTATGGATCAGGAGCTTGCCAAGATTAACTACAAATTACTGTCAGCTGGAAACCTAGTCCCAGTACTAACTAAGATAGCAAATACTGCAGCGAAGATAGCCACCCGTAAGAAGAAATCAAAGGCAAAGCCAAAGAAAAAAGGAAGAGAATGGAACCCCAGAATAAGAGAAGCAATGAAGAAGGCCAAGAAAGCATTTTGGACGTGGAAAGAACTGGGTAGGCCTCAGCAACACCATAGCAGAATTGAGATGATCAGGGCAAAGAAAAACCTCAGGGCGCTACAAAGACAAGAGACGGCAGCCAGCAAGGTCAAGCTCATCGATGACATCATGAGAGCGTCTGAAAGGGATCAGAAAACTTTTCACCGCCTAATCAAGATCAACAGAGGACACTCTAACGCACAACCAGTATTATTGTCTGAAGAAGAAGAACTGGTCTTTGATCCAGCCTTACAGAGAGACCTTTGGGCAGAACATTTTGAACGGTTGTCGAAGCCTGCAACGCCAGAATCACAAGAGAAACCTCTATCAACAGACCTACTTAGATATCACCATGCTGACATACAACCGCTAAGATCCACTGAGATAACAAGCTTCGAGGTAAGGACTGCAGTTAATAAATTGAATAAGAAGAAAGCAGCCGATACTGACAACATCATGGCGGAACACCTAATCCTTGCCTCGCCCGACTACATTGATTCCCTAACTCATGCTATCAAAGACGCCCTCAAGACCGGCAAGTGTCCAGAAACCTGTAAATCGGGATATAAAATCCCGATCCCAAAGAAGGGGAAGGACGAAAAACTGAGGAACAACTACAGGGGGATAACAATAACTGCAATTATAGGAAAAGTACTGGAACACCTATTACAAGACACCCAGAAAGAAATACTCAGAATGGATGACAGCGAGCTGCAATTCGGCTTCACCCAAGGCCTTTCACCCAGTATGGCGACGCTATGCCTCACTGAAGCGTTGGCATCAGCAAAATGTAACAAACTACCTCTGTATGCAGTCGCACTAGATGCGCAAAAGGCGTTTGACGTGGTAGACCATCAGATGCTGAAGGAAAAGTTACATCATGCGGGTGTTAAAGGTGCCTCATGGCTCCTATTTGATGATTTATACACAAATGTTACAGAAAAGGTGAAATGGCAGGGCAGCTTCAGCAGGGAGCTTAATGCACTCCAAGGCGTCCGCCAAGGTGCTGTCACCTCAACAGGACTCTATAAGCTATACATAAACCAGCTTCTGAGACAACTCCAGAATGCAAACCTGGGAATGAGTATAGGAAACATCTACATCGGAGCACCAACTTGTGCTGATGACCAGCTTCTATTGTCAACGTCAGAGACGGACCTTCAAGCCATGATTACAGCCTGTCATGCATACTCCAAGCAGCACGGATACAACCTACACCCAGAAAAAAGTACTGCTACTAGGATGATTAGCTTAAACCCTGCAACACTGGATTGGAAACTCGGTAGCGAAAAAATGCAGGAGGTATCATCATTCACCCATCTGGGACTTACATGGACGGCAGGGAAATTATCTCCAAACGTCGCAGAAAGAGTCCAAGTTGCAAGGAGGACAAGCTATGCCCTTATGGGAGCAGGGCTGCATGGTAAAAATGGGCTTAGTCCTTCTGTCTCAGCAAAAATCATCAACACGTATGTGGTTCCAAGACTGCTATATGGCCTAGAGGCAACTGTTCCCAGCAAAGCGCAGATAGAGGAAATCAGCCGATACCACAAGATGTTGCTGAGACAGATACAGGGACTACCTAACTCCGCCTCTGCAGTTGGCATTTACACCCTAATAGGGTGCCTCCCTCTGGAAGCACAATTAGACACCAAAACCCTGTCGCTCTTTGGTGCTGTGACCAGAGCTGCACAAAACAACAAAATTTTATACTCTCTGGCCTCCAGACAACTTTCAATGGACAATAAATATAGCTGGTTTCAACGTATCATCACACTTTGCCAGAAGTATAACATTGACATCACTGGGGTCATGAACTCACCTTGGAAGAAAGAAGCATGGAAAGAGCATGTCAAGACAAGGGTGGAACTACACTGGACATCGCAACTCATAACATCTGCGGACAAGTCATCTCTACGCCTCCTTGACCTAAGCATGTCATCCCCCAACAGACCCCACCCGGTTTGGGACTCCTGTACGACCAATGCAAGAGCAGTCCCGGCAGCAATGGCCAGAGCACAAATGCTCACCGGTACTTACCTGACCGAAAGGAGGAAGCATAAGATTGGGTTGACAAAAGATGCAACGTGCCGGCTCTGCCTAGAAGAAGAGGAGGACATTGAACACATGCTCCTGAGATGCACCAGAACAAAGTACCTAAGAGGAAACAAGCTACAAGAAATCACAGGCCATTGTGAGGCGTCAGAAGACAGCAAATTCCGGACTCTAGGTGCACTTCTAAATGGTCCAAGTAAAGTCCACCCAAATTATATGCAGATCCAAAAGGCCATAAATGAATATTGTGGTGCTATTCATGCTTATAGATCTAAATATATTGGGGCAGGGGGCGGTAGTGGTGTATCTGGCAGTAGAAAAATTGGTAGCGGTGATAGTGGTGTTAGAATTGACGGATGTGGCTAAGGGCCGCGATACCTACATGGTAGGGTTCTCCTGCAGAGGGGGAACGTACTAAAAGAAGAAGAAGAAGAAGAAGGTAGGGGGGGTCTAACCCTCAATGGATTTGGCTGAAATTTGGTGTGTGGACTTTTTACACATGGGAGCACAACTGAGCCCAAAAAGAGCTTGATCCGAAAACATTTTCGAAAAATGGGACACCCTATGTGCCCCACGCAGCTCTCTTTATAAAATTATTGAATCCTGCGGACTGGATGCCTGTACTGTGGTTCCTCATCTGAATAAACTGAGAAAAATAATCAAGGTTTGAATCCCTGGCAATTGATTTGCATTACGACATTTTTCTTGGGAATTATAACAAAAAGTTGTTTAGCAAAATTATTTACTTTTACTGGCTAAAAACCAAAATATTGAAATTCCACTCTCGATATGCTGTGTAGGCATTCAGGATATAGGACAGTCTCTCACTTACTTACATTTTGTACTATACAAAAAAGGGTTGATCTGTAAACAGTACCAGCTAGACCCTACTGGCTTTGTCTCACTGTGCCTGCCATCTCACTGTGCCCCGCTCTCCCCTACTATACAGTCTCCATAAAATATCAACAGTCACTTGGATGCCATCTAATAGGGGTGCTCCTAAGATTTTACTTGCAGAAATACAGAATTACTTTGTCCAAAGTCCAAAACATTATCTGTAGTAACATTGTGAGAACTGTGGCAACATTGTGTCATTGAGTTACAATAGATAAGATCTCCCAACTGAAGCATAACAAGCACTCTTAGATCACAGCACCGGCCATGCTGCACATGCTTTATCAGTGGAATCGATATTGGTAGATGAGAAAAATAAAAATATATTTAATTTATTTGTATTTTTCGATGACCTGGTGGACGTTGGTGTATTTTCCCAATAATAATATAACGGAGTATAATTGGAATTAAATAAGTATGCTGATTGAAAATATTGGGTAGGAGTACAATTAAGCTGACAGATGAGACAGATGAGAGGGAGGTGTGAAAATGAATTGCACTTTAGGCCTAAATGGTGAAGTCTTGAAGAGCAATTCAGCATTGAACAGCAATTATTGATTGGAAAGGAGCAAATACAATGAAAGATAAGAAGACCCTGTTAAGTTCTGTGACATACAGCACATAGTGCAGTGACAGCCCCATGCAATACACAAGAACATGGCGGCGCAAATCAGTCTGATGTTCCCAGCGCTAGCCAGTAGAGAGGATGTTTATAACTCTAATATTATTGCATTTAACTAAAAAAAGACACAATTGACAGAATCTACGATGTTATAACTGATAAATGCATACAAAATAAACCTTTAGAACTGCCTGGTTAGGCCTGGAGGCTCGTGACTCACATCGGCGGGATATCACTGCATAACCGGCCTATGCATAGGATGCATGGCCGGTAATTATGACGGTAATGCAGTGATATCCAATCGATGTGAGTCACGACCCTCCTGGCCTAACCAGACCATTCCAAGGGTTTATTTTATATGTATTTGTCAGATATAACATCGTAGATTGTGCCAATTGCGTCTTTTTTTAGTTAAATGCAATAATACTGGAGTAATAAACATCCCCTCTAATGGTGAGCGCTGGGCAGCTCAGACTGATTTTGCGCCGCCATTTTCTTGTGTCGGCCTGTTCTGTATTCACGTTGTCACTGCACTAAGCTTAGGGCCTATTTCACACTCATAATTACAGGGTGTTGATATCTTTCATTGCATTTTCTTCATTCCAATCAATCTTGTTAATTGCTGTTGAATGGACCCCTTCAATTTTACTGAATTGTACTGCACCATTAAAGTGCAATTGACTTTCACACCTCCTTGTAATCTTCCAGCGCACTCCATGCATAAAATAATATCATATATATATGGGAACATAAGTATTTAGCCTACTCTAGGCCAAAGTATTGACATGTGAAAAAGCATGTGCAGCATGGCCGGTGCTTTACAGTAAGAGTGCTTGTTTGTCAATATTAAAAGGATAGAAACATCAGCATGTGAAATTACAAGATATGATGGTACTACCATAGTGCCCCCATGTCCCAATGTCCACCGGTTCCCCCTTCTTTCAAGCTCACGGTGTGAACTTGTCAATATTTTAGACAATGTTGTTCCATGGAATGTTGGGGTGAATACTGTAGCTAGCATTTGCCAAAATTTTATAGGTACCTTTATCAACTACCATAACCTCAGTTGAACTCACCAAAAAATTGTAAGTAGTACGGTAGTAGTATTTGTAATAGTAGTTGTTGTAGTAGTAGTAGTAGTACATTTATTTCTTTTTGTATACAAGATAAAAATTTACAACAATATTTCTCTTTGTCTTTCGTTATCCCTCATGAATGTAATTCATAACTCAATTGTTAAATATAACTTTGGCTGTATTATTTTCAAGATGCCATCTTCAGCAGATTTGATGAACTACTTGCCGGCTGAATTGGCAAATCTGAAGTTGTCAGACATGAGTTTCTCTACTGTGGCAACGACGGCTGCAATCGGCGGCGTTTTACTGGGGACATCATATCTGGTCAAAAACTCAATGCGCTACTCTGGCGCTCCACCTGGGCCAACCAGAATTCCTTTTGTGGGAAATGTGGAACTAGCTCCAAAAGATGCAACTGCCTTAAATGAATCACTTCAAGAACTATGCAAGAAGTACGGACCAATCTTCTGTATGTATATCGGAACTAGGTAAGCTGGTTTTTCTTGTTTATCTTAGTAATACACTTTTTCAGAATGAAATGGTAACTTCTGATTTATAAACTCGATCCGTGTTTGAAATTTTCAATAAATTCTTGACTTTAGGCATCTTCAACACATATCGACTATGTTTTAGGCAAAGCTGCATGTATTCTGTAATGTTGTCCTAATGTTCATGACTGTTGGGGAGGGAGAAAACAATTTTACTTTTTGTTAACATTTTGCCTTGTTTTGGGAGGGAACTTCTATTACTCAGACTCTCTCACCAAGTACCACAGTGACTGTTCTCACCCCTTGACAGTATAGAAATAATCCAAATAAACCCTGGCAAAAGGTCGCAATGGTGATGCGCTGCATGGGCTAACCAATTGCTGGGTCCCAAGTTCGAATGAAGCTCTTGCTGGGTCACCTAGGTCACCTAGGCCTATGTTGGACAGCTGTTTCAATCATCCTTTACCTCATTGTTGTGTCATCCTCCTGTCCTAATTAGCCTATCAAGCGCAATACAGGATGTAAAGCCACAATCATCCATCCATCCATCATTAGTATTGATAGGTAACTGTTTTCCTTTCAGCCCAATCGTGGTGATCAGTGATTACTCTTTACTGAGAGAAGCGTTTGTCACCAAAGGGATTGAAACTGCTGGAAGAACTGACAGAGAAATTATTGGAGCTTATAATCCTCACTACCCAGAAATCAAAAGTAAGATTTGCATAATTATTTCAAATATGAATGTCAAGCACCATGAGACACTTTTATGCATGTACAAAATCTGAATTATGAAATTCGTGCAAATGTCGCCTACAGGTCCTCCCCAAAAATCTGCAAATGGTCTGATTTCATTTATGTCATTGGAAGGTTAACTCATGACTCAGGGTCAAATTAAACAAAAAAAAGCATGGCACATCCCAAAAGTGAGATGTTTAACAAGCTCAGCCTATATAGGCCTATACTTCAAATACTAAAAAAGTCTACATGTGACCATAAAAAAGTTCAATAGGATTGTTTTAAACTTGCATTTTATTTGGGTCATTAGCTGTCCAAAGTTGAAGAAAATAAGTAGGTCACCATGCAAATTTTACCACAGCCCTGGGAGGTAGTGATGAGTTCACAATAGAATGATAAGAAAATACTTAGAATGGCCCATCTACTTTCCAAAAAACACACTGCACAGCACACAATTATGTTTGGACATACAGTCTAGCTTGGTAAATTTATGAAATGAAAAAGTGAGGTCACTGCACAAACTTTTGCACTAGAAGGCTATATTGCATGAAACATAGGCATGGGGAGGGTTGGTCTAGTGGTGGCGTGCTATGCTGCCAATCGGTGGGTCCAGAGTTCAAATCCAGCATTCATTCGCCCCATTGCTGTGTACTTCTCCTGTCCTAATTAGCCTACCAATTGTATAAATACAGGATAATAGCCCCATTCATCCATCAATCATGCCACAGTCATGTGCTTATTGGTTGTTTGCTTCTCTCTGAAAATTATAAACTTGGAACAATCTGATGTTTGTTCTTTCAACTTCTAATAAATATTCATTGTACTTTTTAGGTATTCTGGATGGTAATTATTCTGACGAATGGAAGAGACAGCGGCACACCGCCATCACAATTTTGAGGTCTCTGGGTTGGGGGAAAAGCAGCGTGGAGAACAAGATAATTGCAGAGAGTGAAGCAGTGCTGGAAGAACTAAGCAAGAAGAATGGAAAGGCTTTCAATCCTGCAACCATGATAGGGACAAGTGTTTCCAACATCATCTGCTCCTTGCTCTTCGGAAATAGGTTTGAATATGGGAGCAGCGAGTTTGCGGTAAATACTATTTTTTAGATCACTTTTAGTGGGGTAGGGGGGAGAGGGCAGTCTCGATCGAAATAAATTCTTTACGAGGGGGTATGTCTCAACTGGGTAACGCTTCAATTAGAAGCAAATAGTAGCAGACATCGCACAATCAAAAACTCCAACCCCCCCCCTCCTGAAAATCAAAAAAGTCCTCATTTGACCAAAAAGAAAATTCAATAAGTAGGCTCGTCCAGGCATTCTGTCTACAGACTTGCCAAATAGTGTGCTCTTCTTAGGTTCTTCTGGTCTGTATTCCAACTAGTTAAGGAGCATTTTGGCCAAATCAGATAAAGTTAAGTCTGTTGAACAAATTGGACCTTAAAATGGCCCACATGCAAGCCTACACCGATGGAAAAACAAGCTGCTATGGGCCTCCATCTTCGGATTTTTTCAAGGGATATGCCAAGAAAAAAAAGAAGATTTTGATGCAATGCATTTGCGAGCAAATGGAAATGTCCCTTGAAAAGCACAGTACACAACTGAGCACAATTTGAATTTTCTAAAATGTTTAATTTTATTATGCATAATAGGAACTCCTTGATGCAGTGCAAACTATTATGGAAGCAAGTGCTGATGACCCTGGCGCCCATTATATACCACTGTTGAAATTGACACCATCCTACAGGCAATCTCAAAAAGCTATTCACGGAGCTGGCGGTAGATTAGTTGCGTTTTTCAACAAGAAAATCGAAGAAGCAAAAGAAAGGATAGCTTCCGGAGAAGAACCAGCTGACTTTGTGACCTGCTACTTGAAAGAAGTTGAATCGATTAAAGAAGTGGATTCCAAAATCAAGCAGGATTGGACAATACAGGTAGAATAACATAAACCACAGGCCGATGCCTGATTAGATAGTCTAGTCTCACCAGCCATTAAGATATTCACATGTTGCCATGCTCTTACTGGGCCTGCAAACTTCATCTGGACAGAAAATAGGTCACTTTTGAACTCGACCAATAAGAGAAGTTCTTACAAATTTAAACTTAGTGCCAACTTTTCTGATTGGCTGATTCCACGAGTGACCTCTTTTCCGTCCAGATGAAGTTAGCAGGCCAAGAGCATGGCACCTTTGAATAACTAATATCAGATAAAGAATGGATCATTGTTAGGCTTTGGCCTGGGCATAAACTCTAAATATTTAAATGATATCTTTCAGAAAGGACTAAGTTTCGGATTCAGAAATCCCAAGGAAAATTTGTATTGATACAACTTAGAGGTCTTTGCAGATTTATGGCCCACTGTTTTTACTTTTTTATTCCAAATTGGCTTTGCCAGGTCATTGACAGTTACCTGTTAGTATTCTGATCCTCTTATAAATCAAGTATCAGGGGTGCCAAAATGGGAGGGGGCAGGGGGGCAATTGCCCCTCATGGCCTTGTCCAAGGGGAGCAGCAAGGGGCAAGCTGTGCCCTTTGGATCTTATAGAAAATACATTATTAGGCCTTATTTTACTAATTTCAAACAAAATTACTATTGACTCTCTATTTGAATTTTATCATTTTTATCATGCGAAATTGGCGTGAACATGATTTGCCCTTTTTCGTCTGATCGCCCTGCCTCCCGTGTTTCCTTCTGGCACCCCTGCCAATATACACAAACGTTGCAAAAGTGTATATAGTTTGTTTATTGACACCAATGCTGATAGCTATAGACACATGCTGACTATGTAATAAACAGTACTAAATCCTCATTCAGTGACATCATAAAGCCAAGTTGAACATTCATTTAGGAGCTGTTATTGGTGTTAATCTGCAAAGAGCTATAATATCCAGTATTTAAATGTGTCTTGATTGATCTGCTACTTTTATTAACAATGCATTTGCAACCATTGCAAACTAGATGCTGAATTTGTGAATGCAGGCAAGAGAGCAAGTCTGAGAGATAAAAACAAATTATTCATTATTTCAGCATATCACTGATTTCTTCGCGGCAGGGTCTGAAACAACTGCCACGACATTACAATGGGCCATGTTACACATAGCAAACAATCAAGATGTCCAAGAAAAAGTCTTTAAGGAGCTTGATTCAAAGACCAAAAAGGGCCAAATAGTTTGTTTACAGGTAGGCATCCACACAATTTACTTGCTATCAATTTAAATTTTGAGATAAAGATTATTTTAATTTGATTTGTCGAGAATTTTTAATTTGAATTTGAAGCTATGTTCAGACTGTGTATGATTTCTTTCAATGAATTTCATTGAATCTTTAGAATGAAATAGACTAATTCTCCCTTTCAGGATCGTGAGAATGTTCCCTACACCGAAGCCACCATCATGGAAATCCAGAGAATTGCTGCACTGGCTCCAATCGGTGTACCCCACACCGCTCTCGTAGACACGACCATTGGGGGATATCACATTCCTAAGGGCGCTGAGGTTTGTAGATGAAAATAATTTTATTTGCAAAGGAATTTTATTATAAGAAGGAATTTATCTTACAATCAATATCATTGACTGTCTGTCATCTCCATCACAATCAAATGTAGTCATAAAAACAAAATGCATTTGTGTTAAAACAAATGACTAAAGGACAGTTTATGAGAACATCTCTGGCTGGTTAATGGCACATGAGAGCAGCTGTTCTTGTTTTCACAACTTGCCAATGACTCATACAGAATAACATGGCAGGGATAGGGATGTTCCACGACATCGTCATTCGCATCAGACGTAAATTGGAGGCGCCGTGGGCCCAACTGGAAACAAGTCACTGACTTAGCTTGGCTACCCACGTTAAATAAAAGTCCCTTTACCTTTATCTTTACCTCACAAGAAACATTACAGAGCTTTTCTGTAAGCACTCGTTTTCGTCTACCATAATAGGATAATGTTGATGCATACAGTAAGGGTGGCACCTTTCTGGGTGGTCCAGCTTTTAGAATACCGTTCTTTCTGGAAAGTGCATGCAAACTGCTATTCATGTGGTTCAGGTCCAACAGGTTTTGCTTATTTTATGTTGCAATACATTACAGCCAAACACTTTTATATAGAATTAGAGTGGACTGTGGCAGTGTGAAAATGGCACTTCGTGACTAATGATAGCCGATGAAGTGTCATCTTCTCTACTTTCAACATGGGAAACATAGAGGCTGTTTGATTAGTCATGATCAAGAGAAAGCCATTTGACTTCTCATAACGGATTTTAGAGTGAAAATCAGATGCTTAATCCTTTCGTTTGACTGTCACCAACAAGTGGGATAAGTCTCCTTCAATCAAATTAACATTGGAAGTATTGGGTTTGATCTGTCTACAAGTTGACCGCTATTTGCTGCCATCTAGGGTACAAAATTCGCGAGCTCCAGTGAGCGGTCAACAGAATTTCGATCTCTGGAAGAAACCAGGACAGTGTGGAAGAAACCAGGACAGTTCCATCATTTAGTGATGGTCTAGTTTATTTCCAAAAACTCTGCAACTGTCTTATCTGACTTTGGTTGGCTTCAATTTTAAGCAGACAGCTTGTAAATACCAAAATAAGTTGGAGCTATTTTTTATCATGGAGGATGTATGCATTGTAGCTCACATATATTGCCAGTATAGAGGGGGCCACTTGTGGCATGGACAAGACATTTTGCTGAGTTTAACACAGCTTTTATGAAATTGTGAATTATATTGTTGTCCTAGTTAATAAATCTCCATAAAGTAACAGAATCGATACAAATGAGCATTTTTGATATCACAAAGCAAAAACATTGGCTTTGTATGGACTCTTGAATAAGTGAGAATGCATTCTTTTTGGACCCTTTTCTGACCACAATTTAACATGCACTAGGTGGCATAAGTAGATTGAATCTTCTTCTTCTTCTTAGATGAGTTCCCACCTCTCTCTCAGGTGAACCTCCAGTAGCCTGGAGTCATAATTGTTAATGACATAAGTAAATAAAAGTTCATTAAAAGTCTTGGTGAGTTAAAAGAGATTGTAACTTAATAGCCCAGTTACATCTACTAAAAACAACTACCATCAAGCTTCTGATGAGTAAAATCATCCCTTTCACAGGCAAAGTGTATGCTAAAGTTTCAAAACTTTCTTTTTGTCTCATGATTTCCAAACATTTTCATTCAAAGCAGTGGACTGGATATTTACCAGCAACCATGCTTTGTGAAAGTAGTTTGGCGTAGTAATATGGACAGCTGTTGTGTGACCTGATCTGGTGATCTGCCAAAACAGATCAGATTATTGTTGATCCAATTCGATTTTCCAGGGACTGTCAGCATTCTGCTGCCACTTGACAGTCCCGAACAGAGACAGGGGTTTGATCATGACAAATCATCAGCATGATATCACACAAAGTGCCATTTTCACAGTGCCACAGTCCACTCTAATTCTATATCAAAGTGTTTGGCTGTAATTGACATCGATAAAATTTGTGAAAGACTATGCTTTGTGTTGCCTTATTCAAATTACAAGATATAAGTTCATCATAACCATGATTTTTTATGTTCTACCTTCTAGGTATGGTCAAATTTATATGGGATTCTAAAAGATCCTAAAAACTTCCCAAACCCAGAAAAGTTTAAGCCAGAGAGGTTTTTGAATGAAACACTTGACTCCACAAAAAGACCTGAGCAATGGATCCCTTTCTCTTTGGGTGAGTTGAATTGCTGCATTCTCAATCACGTACTTAAAGATGCTTTATAGATAGGTTTTAGACATATCTTACGTAATAATCTGTTTTTCAATTTATACAGTTCAGAATATCAATTTAGCATATTCTGTGAAAGTTTAATTTTATATAGGATCCTTTGATTTCATGGCTTTAAGCTTGGTTATATATATATCCAAACCCCTTGAAAACTTAATCGGCAATCCTTCTGTTGCATTGCAGGTCGACGTACTTGCCTCGGGGAGCAACTGGCCCGTCAAGAACTTTTCCTCTTCTTCTCGAATATCTTGAAATCCTACCAAGTTTTGCCACCAGAGGGCGTTAAGAAAATAGAATACAGAGAACTTTTCAAATTCGTACTGAAACCTTCTGACTATGAAGTGCGGTTTGTCAAGCGTTGAATTTGTCTCCAGGAAGAATGTTCACAATCAATACTAATGGCATCAGCAGCGATGTCTAATGATCCGTTTCCAATAAACTGGGACGCTCATTTGCTGCTTTAATGCTATTTTTCTCAGTATTTGAGTCAGGGAGGGCACTGAAAATATTTTTATGAACTAATATATTCACTTTAAAATTTGTTTCCCCCCAAAAAAATTTCCTTAATTTTCCTCCTAATTTTTTGTCTGCAATTTTGTTTCTGCAAATATTTTTTTGGTTCTGAAATTTGTCTTTTGGGACCAGGTTGTGCCATGGTCTTGCTTTGGCGTTTACATATTGTTAGTATCATATGACTTATTGCTTATCAACATTTCTTTGACTGTTCAAGATTAGATCCACTCATCTGAAAGTGGAAAGATAAGAATGTTTTATAACAACAAGGGATTTTTCAATTCCGCAGCATTTGTTTGTTATACGGGTAATATTTCTGTGATACTTTGTAATATTTACAAATGTTATGCATGTTATTAATGCAGTTCTTAATTTTTTTGCGTTATTTTATGTAAATTAGTTTCCATTGAGTCCCATGTGAACATATAATGTATCCACTTAGCGTTTACAGCCTGTGACTTGTACGTACATGTATTTATTGTCCTTTATACTGAACTGAAATAAAGCATCCTTTTGCATAGGTTGTACAAGGTTGTGTTATAAATAGAAGCATTTAAAAAACATAATGGCAATAATTGCGATGGAGAAAATTATTATATAACTACATATAAGCAAAACAAATGTTATGAAAGATGCCCTATTTATTTAAATAAAAATATATTTACATGCTGAATAAACACAATCTGCACAAATAAAAACAATTTCCCATGTGGTCCAGCCAAAAATAAAGGTATATAATCATAAATAGGTATCATAAAATCAATTAAAACCAATTCTAACATTAATAGCTCATCATATAATAATTTTAAGTTATGATTACATTACGAGGATTATTATTTTAATAAGCGATTTATTGTTAATGAGTGCTGGTAAGAGATGTCGCGAGCTGACGAATCCTACTCGGTAGCTAATTTATACTCCAGCTCAAGCGATTTCCCAAAGATTCTAAAAAAAGTCTGTCCTAACTACACTGCTCACAAAAATTAAAGGAACAGGTCTTTCTAGTAATTTTTTTGGAACTTGGAAAGATGCAAAAGAATTTCAATACAAATTTATCATCTCTATCATTTCGAAGGGTTCATCAAATCACAGATGAACGGATTGAACGAATATTGTAGGTAAAGGGATGCCGAAACTTTGGAGACCCAAAAACTGATGTGAAAACACAATACGACCAAATCCAAAATTTTGTTCGATTGGCTGTCTATTGCAGCCAAATTTTTCTCATATGAGTGTTATCACACTCTTTGAATGGGATTTGCAATGCTTTGGATAAACCCGGGGTGGTCAGTTGGGGGATACCGGGCAACTCTCGAATGTGGTTTTGTTCATGTTCCTGTATGGTCCATGGAGGGTGTGGCTGCCAGGAAAAATGTTGTAAAGAATGTGCTACACATGTTCTATGGAATTGAGGTCTGAAGACCTTTCTGGGTAGTTCATCACATCAATATTTTCCGGTTTAAGATGAACCGTGGTACGTGGTCACACAATCAGGGTGTAGATGTGCTTTTTCATGCATAAGCAGAAAATTCTCTTCAACTGACCCAGCATTTGGCTCGTGAGTGATTTACATCAGAAAGCCGCACTTTCTGCCATTCATTTTTCCTGTACGCACTCTGTACGCTCTGTGTACCCCTGTGTTGACAAGACATTCCTCACCATCATATTTTGCATTTTCCACTTTTCATCTCTTCACAATATAAAGCCAAACATAACAAAATGACTCAATGCCTAAACACCAAGATTTTAGCCATTTATAGTGGCCTTGCAATATAATTATATGCTATAGCAAAATGGATGCCAAGTCTGAACTGCCCTCCGAAAACCCTCCCCATGGTTTTTGAATGGGCTTTTTAACAGTGTTTGTCCAATGGATAGTAAGTTTGAGATTAGACCGAATAGAAACTCCAATGTCATTTATATGATTTACTCTCTCAATTGATTTTCCATTCAACATGTAATCAAAATTGTTTCGACAAATCTGAGCAAGGTCTTTAAAGAAAAATTTTAAAAGGCTGATGTTATTGTCTATATTGTATGTTGATCTTAAGTTTTCTGTTACTAGAAATTTTCAGGAGAACATGATGTTCTGTTTGCACTTGGCCACATTCACCCCAGCGATCTCCTGATGGGGTTCAGTCAGTCATCTTTGTGAAAAATTCACCTTCTCGTTTTGGTTATAAATGTTGTTTGATCTGCTGACAAAAAGCTCAATATAGCTTACAGTTGAGGTCAGATGTATTCATACACTGAAGGGTGATATCTTCATAGTTGTGTGGCACCATCAAATCTGTCAATAAGGATATGAAAACGCTTCAAATTATTTGCTGTGATTGTTTTTCCACTCATGGCATTGAAACAAGCAGAATCAAATATGATTTGTAGTTGTTAAGGGGCTCCAAATTTAAAATGTCCGAAATTTGATGGGTCAAAAGAAATCATACACTTGCATTTTTCTCCAAAATATGGCAAAAGGAGCATTGGTAGGCCAACTAAACAACATAAATTGATGTCAGGAAGTGATCCACCAATACCTGATGATGTTTTGTTAATTTCTGAACAATGAACAATTAACTGACCTAATTTTCCCCAAGGGATGTGACAAGTTAGCACTCAGACATAATATTTCCATTTTTCAAAAAAATATGAAAAGGAGAAAACATGTGGCAAATGCATGAAATGGTGAATAATTGAGTTAAAAGGGTCTGGGAACTTATGTCATGCAGTATCTCAGCAATTTCACATGCCAATGTCTTCACACAGACTACCATCGAGAGCTCCGCAGCCTGATCATCTTCAGAATCATTGCTTGAGTAGGAAATGAATAGGAGCTATCTGCAAAACAAGAAGGCATTTTGGTAAAAAAGGTGGAGCACAACCCAAAATTAACAAAGAAACAGTTCTGTGGAAAATTACAAGCCCAGCAGACATAGCTCTGAGCAAACATCATCAAACTAGCTTTGCACCAACACAGCCGGATGGGTTTCAAATCAATAAAAATGTCAACTAAACAACATAAATTGATGTCAGGAAGTGATCCACCAATACCTGATGATGTTTTGTTAATTTCTGAACAATGAACAATTAACTGACCTAATTTTCCCCAAGGGATGTGACAAGTTAGCACTCAGACATAATATTTCCATTTTTCAAAAAATATGAAAAGGAGAAAACATGTGGCAAATGCATGAAATGGTGAATAATTGAGTTAAAAGGGTCTGGGAACTTATGTCATGCAGTATCTCAGCAAATTCACACACCGAGGTCTGCCACACAGACTACCACGAGGAAGTATGTGGCCTATTGGGCAACAGAATCGTTGCACAAGTAGGATGTAGATGGAGGCTGTCTGCAATACAAGAGTGGATTTTATTCAGAAATGGAAAACAACCCCAAATTAACAATGAAATGTCTCTGTGAAGAATTGTGGACACAGGGGACATAGCTGTCAACAAGTAACAACAAATGAAGATTGCATCAACATGGCCTCTAAGAGGTTTGAATGCAAAGAAGTGCCAATGCACCAAAACAAAACACTCAATTCCACAACTAATAACTTCATGAACAAGGGGAAAGGCTTCAGGAAAAATTATGAATCTCTGCAGTGCTTGAAACCAGATGAAGTGACATTTTTATTGATTTGAAACCCATCCGGCTGTGTTGGTGCAAAGCTAGTTTGATGATGTTTGCTCAGAGCTATGTCTGCTGGGCTTGTAATTTTCCACAGAACTGTTTCTTTGTTAATTTTGGGTTGTGCTCCACCTTTTTTTACCAAAATGCCTTCTTGTTTTGCAGATAGCTCCTATTCATTTCCTACTCAAGCAATGATTCTGAAGATGATCAGGCTGCGGAGCTCTCGATGGTAGTCTGTGTGAAGACATTGGCATGTGAAATTGCTCAGATACTGCATGACATAAGTTCCCAGACCCTTTTAACTCAATTATTCACCATTTCATGCATTTGCTACATGTTTTCTCCTTTTCATATTTTTTGAAAAATGGAAATATTATGTCTGAGTGCTAACTTGTCACATCCCTTGGGAAAAATTAGGTCAGTTAATTGTTCATTGTTCAGAAATTAACAAAACATCATCAGGTATTGGTGGATCACTTCATGACATCAATTTATGTTGTTTAGTTGGCCTACCAATGCTCCTTTTGCCATATTTTGGAGAAAAATGCAAGTGTATGATTTCTTTTGACCCATCAAATTTCGGACATTTTAAATTTGGAGCCCCTTAACAACTAAAAGTCATATTTGATTCTGCTTTTTTCAATGCCATGAGTGGAAAAACAATCACAGCCAATAATCTGAAGCGTTTTCATATCCTTATTGACAGATTTGATGATGCCACACACTTTTTAAGATATCACCCTTCAGTGTATGAATACATCTGACCTCAACTGTATGTATATAACTGCTTTTTGGCACCATTCCAGATAAAATGTAATTTCTTCTTCTTCTTTTTCTTCTTCTTCTTCTTCTTCTCATCTTCTTATATGATTTGGTTTAGCATGCTTAGCAAGTGATCGCGTAGTTTTTGAGATGGCTATTATAAACGAAGAGCCAGGACAACCATACTTATGTGCTTCATCAAACTTTATTCCCGAACATGATAACATTCAACTTCTTGACTGAGAAAATTCAAAGAAACACCTGACTAGCAGTAGGAGCTACAGTGCTGACTGTAAGTAATTAAAATGGGTGATGATTTGCACTTATGTCAATACTAAACGTCCTCAGCCAAACTGTATGTGCATGCATTCGTGGAAGCATGAATTCTCATTTGATGAGATGAAAACATATCTGGTCTTAAAGACAATATTTAATATTTGAAGCATGTGGTATAAAAATGGGTGCCAGTTTTCTTTGTTGCATTCAGAATTAGGTACGGGTCGAAGTCTTTATTTATTACAAGTAAGTGAAAGACAAGGCCAATGTTATTTCAATAGGAATAGGCTTCACTTATTTGCCAAAGATTTTATATTTATGTTGCTGTTTGTAGAGCAAATATAATTTTCAGCCATATGCATACCACATGGAACAAAAATCGTTTGTTATGACCCCATATGTTTTCTTCCTTTCAGACGAGCATCCTTGCTTCCAGAAGCAGTTACATTGAAGATGTCTAGCATTGACCCAATGGCAAAACATCACAAGTTTCACTTACTAGCAGCGCTGCAACAGACCAATTTACCACTGCCTTCTTAACTTGAATAGTAGGTTGAGTGCCATGTCGAACCAGCATCATAGCCTGGGTAGTTATAGGAGTTGTGGTTGTATGAGTGGTATGTGGAACTGGCATCGTAGCTTGGGTAGTTATAAGAGTTGTAGTTGTATGAGTGGTATGTGGAACCGGCATCGTAGCTTGGGTAGTTATAAGAGTTGTGGTTGTATGAGTAGTGTGTGGAACCGGCATCGTAGCTTGGGTAGTTATAAGAGTTGTAGCTGTATGGGTAGTTTGTGGAAACGGCATTGTAGCTTGGGTAATTATAAGAGTTGTAGTTGTATGAGTGGTATGTGGAACCGGCATCGTAGCTTGGGTAGTTATAAGAGTTGTAGCTGTATGAGTGGTATGTGGAACCGGCATCGTAGCTTGGGTAGTTATAAGAGTTGTAGTTGTATGAGTGGTATGTGGAACCAGCATCGTAACTTGGGTAGTTATAAGAGTTGTAGCTGTATGAGTGGTATGTGGAACCGGCATCGTAGCTTGGGTAGTTATAAGAGTTGTAACTGTATATGAGTGGTATGTGGAACCGGCATCGTAGCTTGGGTAGTTATAAGAGTTGTAGTTGTATGAGTGGTATGTGGAACCAGCATTGTAGCTTGGGTAGTTATAAGAGTTGTAGCTGTATGAGTGGTATGTGGAACCGGCATCGTAGCTTGGGTAGTTATATGAGTTGTAGTTGTATGAGTGGTATGTGGAACCAGCATTGTAACTTGGGTAGTTATAAGAGTTGTAGCTGTATGAGTGGTATGTGGAACCGGCATCGTAGCTTGGGTAGTTATAAGAGTTGTAGCTGTATGAGTGGTATGTGGAACCGGCATCGTAGCTTGGGTAGTTATAAGAGTTGTAGTTGTATGAGTGGTATGAGGAACCGGCATCGTAGCTTGGGTAGTTATAAGAGTTGTGGTTGTATGAGTAGTGTGTGGAACCGGCATCGTAGCTTGGGTAGTTATAAGAGTTGTAGTTGTATGAGTGGTATGTGGAACCAGCATTGTAACTTGGGTAGTTATAAGAGTTGTAGCTGTATGAGTGGAATGTGGAACCGGCATCGTAGCTTGGGTAGTTATAAGAGTTGTAGCTGTATGAGTGGTATGTGGAACCGGCATCATAGCTTTGGTAGTCATAAGAGTTGTAGTTGTTTGAGTACTGAGTGGAACCGGCATCGTAGCTTGGGTAGTTATAAGAGTTGTAGTTGTTTGAGTGCCATTTCGAACCGGCATCATAGCTTTGGTAGTCATAAGAGTTGTAGTTGTTTGAGTGCCATGTTGAACCGGCATAGTAGCTTTGGAAGTCATTGAAGTAGTGGTAACTTGAGTATCCTGTAGAAGGGTCGTCATGGCTTGAAGAGTGGTGGCCATGGTGTTTGGCATTTCTCTTTTGGCGTCCATGTCTGAAGGCTGCAGCATCCAGACCACAGGCAAGAGTTGCGAAAAGGACAAAGACTATCCCAAATTGCTTCATCATTTTCAGTAACTTTGCTGGTGACAAGGTAACTGAGACAACAGTAATCAGGGATTACAAGCCTACCTTTATACAGTAACCAATCACGTCTGCTGCCATATAGATGGATTATGATTATTGTAAGCTGGTTATAATTACCTAGAATTAGTGCATAAAACATGGTTTTACCAATTTATTAATTGGGCAAAATTAATCCCGCGTGTGCCCGATAGGCACACTGAACATCAGAGTCACTGCGGGGCTAGGAAAAAAAGAGTCACTTTAATTTAATTAATTAATTATCAATACAAAATGGGCCTTGTATGAACGACATAAGTTGCAGCCCATAGCAAAAATAATAGGTACATGATTTATGGATGTGTTATGATGTGACTTCCTCCTCTGAAAAAGTTGCATATTAATTGTGTGTGAGGAAGTATAGGAAAACTATATCCCTTAGGAATTCTGAATAATATTGCGTAATCTCACTACCTTGCGATTGCATTTTTGCAACACAAACGTCAGCACAGGTTTCTGGTAGCCTTTGTATCCTATTATACAAATGAAGGTTCCTTTTCGTTGTGCTGTTTACATTCCTTAATTCTTCATTACTGCAATTTCAAGAAGTATGAGTTTCTGCAAAATGATGGTGAAACGTAGCAAATGCACTTCTTGTGATTGGTTGAGGCACTGAGTAACGTAGCATAAGACTAATTTGAATATCATAAAAACGTGTATCAATTCAAGTGTATGTGTTTTGTAGTAGTCTTGAGTGTTAGTGTTTACCTGCTAATCTTATCTACAAACCAAAGTGAGCTGCTCACTGAAGCAGAATTACTACGTTTTTCACACCTTCCTACGTTCAACATACAGATTTGGGGAACGTTTTATTACTCATTGACCAATCAGACAACCTGAAATTGCAACGTAGACAGTGAAACAACTGGCCAGAGAAACGCATACTTAGTGAATCTGCAGTAATCACTATGCAGTGGTGTATTTAGGGGGGCATGGCCCAAAATTAACATTTCTAGATACGCCCCTGTTATTCCATCAATATCTCATTTTACAACATTTTGACAGTGCCATACTTTATATCCACATTTGCACAGCTGCTATCATCACAGACCAACACTACTGTATATCAATTATATACTAAAAATGATTTACAAAGGAAAGAAGCAGTTTGGTCCCAGGCTGATATATTAGCATCTTTACTTGTAAAACATATTGTAAAAACAGCAACAGTTTGCCATTTCTTTTATGTCCATTAATATACCATACAATATAGTGGCAGTCACAACTGAGATGTCTATGTTTATTTTTGTACATTTGGCATTCATTATGTAATTACCATATATAAAACATGGAATTTTTTAAGGATAGCAGACACGCAGACGTCTGTATTTTCCTTAATATAGTCAGTTAGTCACTACAGACGTCTGGAAGCCTCATTAATTTCTCTGTACAGACGTCTGCTAAGCTCAGAATTACTGCCCTTACAGACGTCTGCATTTTGTAGGTTTAGCATTACACAGACAGGAGTACTCACAGTTCACCCTATTCGTCTGTTGTTCATTTTACAGATGTCTGCACAGTTAAGATTAAGTGCCCTTACAGACGTCTAGTTCTTACTCTTTTTGGTATTTCACAGAAAACATAGGGTGTTTCACACTCACTCTATTTGTCTGTTAGGCATTTTACAGATGTCTGCATAATTAAGATTTACTGCTGTTACAGACGTCTGGTTACCACTGAATAGATGATGCACAGACATCTGGTTACTGAAAGTAACCAGATATAGAAGTCTGGATAATTTGGAAAAATGAATGCTAGATACAGACGGCAGTGATATTTATGTAAAATGCCATACATCTAGTTTTGTCTGCAAGTTCTGAATTTGTTAGTGATGCAGACTGTCTGGAAGTGGCCTTTATTTTACATTACCAGACGTCTGTTAGCACTCTAAAATCGATCTATTCCAGACGTCTGTAAGTAATTTTACAGACTGTCTGCATTTGCAATCCAGACCGTCTGTTACTGGCTAATTACTGATAGAGCCCCTCTGCTACAGGTAAAAAATGCAAAATACAGACGTCTGCATGTCTGCTAAACCCCTTTTTTTGAGCCGTTTTATAGCTCGTAATTACCCATAATTGAATTCAGTCTAACAGCTTTATTTCCAGTTTGTTTCAGTACTATGCTCATTTTGACATTTTTGTGATATACATGTACAGTTAAATGTTCAAATTAAGTGAAGCCACTAAGTTGATGGTGTTATTGAGCTACAGCAGGTTTTCCTTTGCACCGAAATATTCAAGATATTCTGGAAGCAACTCTTTGAGAAATTCTTCAGTGATTCCCATTTCCTCCAGGTCGTAGTTGTGCTTTCCAAGTTTGTGTTGTTTGTTCTCCTCAAGGTGGCGCTGCATGTTCTCCATCATCTTAGGTGTCACTTCCCAACCAAAGTTGGCGTAGATTTCTTTCACTGCTGCCAAAGGATCTTTCACCATCTCAGAATATGACACTGAATAGAGCGTTCCCTGAAAAAAGAGAGTACTCAAGAGTAAGGATAGACAAACTCCATTTTAAACAAGTGTGTGTATCAAATTTGGTCATATCCTGTTGGTATTCGTCAGGATAATGTCTGTGACGTCACACTGATGTCCGCTGATGTCAAATTGTCTACCCGGTAAAGATTTTGTGGAAGAGCAGTGTTCGAAATGAGGGGGGGGGTCAAGGTGGTTTTGCTATAAGGACCCCCTCAAATGCATTTTTTAGAGGGACCCAGGGGCGGTCCTGAAAAAACCCCCTCAAATACTGAATTTGCATGATTTAATCAAGGAATGGGGGTTTTCAAAAGTCATTTTCTGGGAAAATACATGCTAGAAACACTCAGAATTCATTTCAGAGTACATTACATGTAGTCCTTTCTGAAACCCCTCAGCTTCTGGGGATATCCGGTTGCCCGAATGCCACTGGCCAAAAAAGCTTCGACACTTCAGGCCTAGCCAGTGCAGTGACAGACCCCCCCAAATGACATGGGCTATTTCGACCACTGTGGAAGAGGACTGCTGATAGGTCGTAAAACACAAACACTCTGTTGGGGAAAGGTCACCAATACAGGCATTTCTAATATACCAATATTCTCTCATATGTAGAAACAGTGATTACTGTGAGTAGCCAGTTGTGAATCTAAAATTTCTTTCTGATGTTGGTAAGTGGTCTATCTTTACAGCGAAACACTTTGATATAGAATTAGAGTGGACTGTGGGACTGTGAAAATGGCACTTCGTGTGTCATCATGCTGATGATTTGTCATGATCAAACCAAATACTTTCAATGTTAATTTGATTGAAGGAGACTTATCCCACTTGTCGGTGACAGCTAAACGAAAGGATTATGTATCTGATTTTCACTCTGAAATCAGTTTTGACAAGTCAAATGGCCTTCTATTGATCATGACTAATCAAATAGCCTTTATGTTTCCCATGTTGAAGTACAGAAGATGACACTTCATCTATCATTATTCAAGAAATTCATTTTTCACAGTTAACTGATCCTCATTGTGTCTATATCAAAGCGTTTCGCGGTAATCCATTCTCTGTCTTTGAAGAGTATTGTTTTAATGTTCTGATCCCTTTTGGACACAAAACTTTGGCCCGAGTGAATGATGACTGTTATCCTAACATGTTACTGGTACCACTGCGGCCCTGAATGATACTACATGATAATTATATATATGTTTGGCTGGGTGGATTGCTTGATGCCTTGTTTGTTGCAGGTCATTGCATTTCATAGTCATAGGGGAGAGTGGGGACCGATGGGCCGCTTGACAAATTATTGACCATGGAGGCAAATCTGCTTCAGATAAAGGATTCATACTGTGCACCCTATTAGCTGGTGTAATTCTCTTTAAAATGATATCAGATTCACATAGATCAACCAAGGAAGAAAGATTAGAAAACACATTTTCTGGCAAGAAAGATGGTGGCCCATCGGTCCCCAACCATGGGGACCGATGGGCCATCCCATGGGGTCCGATGGACCATGTTAATAACTTGCCAAAGGTTGGATAAAGAATTCAAAATTTGTTTCAAATATGTTATTGTTGATCCATCTGAGTGTTTAGGACAATAAGAGATCGAAAGAATATAGATATGCCCAGATTTTACACTTTGAAAAAAAAGCTTAATTTTCACAAATTTCATGAGCTACTTTTTTGTGGTTATAGTCAATCTGTTGAGATGATATTTTAGCAGTACATGAACAGATGCATTAAAAACTATATTGGAGAATTCCAAAACGATTGGTTCATTGGTCACTAAGAAACAAAAATTATTTGATATTTGGTCGATAAAAAAGTTTGGCTACCATCGTGATCATCAAAATCTTGTCTAATGCCTCAAATTTGTTGATGCATATTAAAAAATGAGAATATTTTAATTTTTTTTCAATCAATGAATGATTTCTGACAATCATTTAGATTTTAAGGGGAAAAGTAAAATTTTCCAATGATACTGTACTAGTATGCCACCTGCAGGAGAAATCTTGAATCAAAACAATAAAATTCATCAATATCCCTCCATTAGCTCATATTTTGGTGATAATTTAACTTACACTCAATATTGCATCAATGTCTAACGGGGTCCTTATGTTTATTATATCCCAAATACAACTAAGATTGAAATTTGTGATTATGGATATTTTAAATTTCCACCATTTTGTGTTTGAAGTCATTACTAAAGCAAATCTATCACTGTAAATTCGAGGGCATTCATTTAAGTCAAAATTTATCATTTAAAGATGCAAGCTGAAGTTCTATTGTGCTTTTTTCCATGAAAGACTTTAATATCCAGCCCCATGCCAATACGCCACCTACAGAAAATCTCAAGAAATAGTGGCCCATCGGTCCCCATGTTGGGTGGCCCATCGGTCCCCAAAAGCTTTCTAAACAGTTAAACCCCTCTTGTTTGGTGAAATATTGTTCTTGTTCCAAAATTCAATGTGTAAATTGTCACCAATATATAGGACAAATCATCATAGAAAATATATTGGGTCGAGTTCACACACTTTTGAGATATTAAACTTTTTCTGAATCGGAAAAAAAAAATTTAGATGTTGAAAATTTCATTTTGCCTCCTACACGCTTTTGCTATCACTTATTGATCTGTGGTCGATATGGTATTCATAGATGTGTTAAGCAATACTAAAAATGCAAATTAGATGTTATGAAACGTTTTTGTTGTGGAGTTAAGAGGATGGCCCATTGGTCCCCTTGGCCCGTCGGTCCCCATGTTCCCCTATGCCACGGAAATAAAAACTCTTTAACTTGACTTACAAAGAAATATCCCTCTGAGTTCACCGGAGGAACACAGTTAAATTAGTTATAGACGAGCAAGGATGGCCGATTGCAGGTGCAGATGAGGTGGTGTACATGAGGACCAGACTTTTTTGGTGTTTGTGGGGCTGCCTAGTAGCCTGTTCACTTTAAAATCTGTCTACAAGTGGACTGCTCTTGCATTGCAACATATGCTGTCTTGTGTTGCCACCTAGTGATTGGTGCTATTCCGCGAGCTCCTGCGAGCATCCACATCATTTCGATCAGAGGAGCACACACAATTTTGTCTGGAAGAAACCGGGGCTGTTTCTGAGTGTGCTGATGGCTTTGTCTACTTCCTCAGAGAATGTGACTGCCGCATCTGACTCTGTTATACATCAATGTTGAATAGAAATTTTGTGAATGTGAAATGAAATTGGAACTATTTCTTGGGACAGCAATGATGTAGCATACAAAATCAACTTTTGGGCCAGGTGGCAGCAGCATGCAGTTCTCATTTTCACCAGACTGCTTTAAAATGCTAGTGTTAATCTCAGTGTTCTGGGGTCAGGTGAATTTGCCACCGATGACAATATGACAATGCTTATGTTTGCAACTGTATTGCTGTGTTACTCAAATTCTTAATATTTAAAAATGGACTGGATTAAAATGGTGTAAGATGAATAAGCTCAAAAGAATTTTACGATACCTCAGCCCAGACTGTGATGTTTAACTATGTTAGTGATCTTAGCAATGAAACATTTACTCCATTTCTCAAAATTGTAAGTCAGTAGTGATATTTAGATACCAGTTGTACATTTTACCTTTGGCATTGTCTTCATGGCATTTACTACCCTTGAACTTCCCAGTTTGAAGAAATCAAAGCTGTAATCCCTGGCTGCCTTTTCATCAGCTTCTAGCGGCATCATTTTTACAGCCTGAAAAAAGATTTTTATTGTATTTTGTGAGAAACAAGAATATATCTACAACAGAGTAATATGCCACTAAAGACACCCTAACGATAACAGTAACTAGTAACTAGTAATAATTATAATATCATCATCGACGATGAAGTGTATTATGTCATCCATGAATAGGTGTTTAATACCAGGTGGAATTCACCTATAATACAGTGTATTTGAGATCAGCAATAAGGCATTACAATTATGGGGTAAGTTGTGCTTCTTTTTCATCATGCAGGGTGATTAAAAAAATTTATTTTTAAATTGAAAATCATATGTATCAGAATATAATGCCTTGGCCAGAATCGAGCCAAGTTTCAGGGCAACTGTACCATTGGTAAGATAATGGTATGCATTTGAAAAAAGTAGGTCAAGTGGCACAACTGGGCCCGGTGTTGTGGTATGTTGTGTCGCTTGATGGCCTTATGGGCCAAGTTGTTCCACTTCATTTTTTTTTTTAAACCTTGTGTGTCACCTGTTTCTTGAGATAGCTCATGTATCATGTGTTTAGCAGATGGCTGATGAGTTACATGGACTTTACCAAACACTTATGCTGCAGATGTGCAGCAATTTACCCTGTGCTAAGGTGCCATACACTTTTTTAAGTAGTAACAGTATTACCTCAGTTATTGATCACTTTGTTTTGTCCAAAAATCTCATTCAGTATGTTCATTATTATTCAATTATTGACAATCATTTGTTTTCTGACCACTTTCCTTTGTGTATTATCCTAAACATTGATATTTCTCGCAATCGTCACAATAATAGAGTATTCAATAAAAAAGTTTCCTGGAGTAAAGCGAGTGAAAAAGATATTACTAACTACCAAGTTCAAATGGAACAATTGTTATCTAATATTCAGTTTGACAACAATATTTTTACTTGTAAAGACAGATATTGTAAAATCCATAGTAATGCTCTTTGTAAAGTTTATAGTGATATTGTACAGGCTTGTATTAAATCTGCTGAGTTATGTATACCTTATGGTCATGCGTCATGAACTGGTCCATTTTGCGTTACGGGTCTAAAATATCCCATTTTTCAGTTTTGTGATATTTCATCACATAGACATAGCACTATCCAGTGTTGCAAACAGAACTTCATTATCTTGCATAGTCTGCGAGATATGGACATTTATTTATCTCTCATGTCCATTGAAACATGAAGATTTGAGGTTTTTGACACGCATTTTCTCGAAATTGAGACTTTTTATCCAAACACATGTAACTTTCTTATTACTTAACCAATTACCATGAGGTTTGTGGCAAAATGTTCCTGAGTAGTTACTCTAAGCATACATGTCAATACTTAGTACATACATTAAATTTATCAACATAAAATCTACATTGCAAAACTACACTTTTTTCCTTATAAATTTCTTAAATCTAACCTGCTACTTGCATTTCCTAGCAAAAAGACATAAGAAAAGTTGCATTTCCTTTAACCTGGACATGTTCTAGACATGCACTGTCCTTATATGTATTAGCTTGTCATAAATTCAACCAAATGTATTCTATAGGACCGAGCTAGTCAGTGGATCAAAATGGTTATAAATGCATTCATAAGAGGGTTAGCTAGAGAGATTGATGATAGATGTCATACATGCAGCCCTCTAAGGCCTGTTCCAGCCACTCACAAGGCTTGATGGATGATATAGAAGAATGGGTGTGAGTCTGCAATATGTTACACGTTTACCCCATGTGAGGGATCTTTAACTTGCCCGTCAAAGACGCAGATACAAGGGGCCTCGAATTTACATCTCATCTGAATGAAGACAATCCAAGATTTTGCTCCTAACTATGTATTTGAATGTTTAGGTTCATCAAATAGACATATACAACTTTTTGAAAAGTGCTCCTTCTAGATGATCAATACTAAACTTTGAAGTACAATTTGCTCAGTTTTCTATTTGAAGTGCACAAAATGCTCAATAAAAGATATCTGAATGGTGTTCATGAACTAAAATAACTGTCTAGCAAAATAAAACATGATCAGGATGGTGCAGAGGGGTCAATTTCTTCATTTCACAATATCGCCAATCCGACTCCGCCAATCCGACTCCGGCTCCACCCCTGAAACTTCCTGACATGCTTCCACTTTCTACTGAATAACTTTATAATGGATATAGGTGTTTTTGAAACTGACAACAGTTCTGTAAACTAGAGATTATTTGCTTTCCAGGGGTATCAAATATGTTGAAAAAATCTTTTAAGACATAATAGAAAAGTTGTGTTAAACATTTTGTTTTGAAAATTCATGTAACGGCTCCACCCTTTTAGTGGACAAGTTCATGACGCATGACCTTATACTAAACCTCGTAAAAAATGTATCCCTGGATGGTCTCAGTATGCGGAGAGATATAAGCAGGAATCTTTGTACAGACATAGTTTATGGAAACAGGCTGGTTGTCCCAGTACAGGTGAACTGGCTGATAGGAGGAGGGAAGCCAGAGCTACATATCATAAAATTGTCAAGTCACTTAAACGTGACAATGATAAAATCAGAATGGAAAAAATGGGTGAAACGCTTATTAACAATAACCACCGTAATATGTGGAAAGAGGTACGTAAAATCAAAGGGAAAAATAATTATCTTCCGACTTGTATAGATGATTGTATGACAGATGATGGTATCTGTGATTTGTTTGCTTATAAGTATGGTAATATTTATAACAGTGTACCTTATGATGCAGTTGAGATGTCCAATTTAAAGATTGAGATTGATGGATTGGTGAATAATGAGTTGTGCTCAGACTATTTTATCAGCAGTTATGATGTTATCAAAGCAGTGAAAAAGGTCAAATTGGGTAAAAATGATGGAACAGAAGGCTTGTACTCAGATCATATCATTTATGGATGTAAAATGCTGTATTCTCTGTTAAGTCTGGTATTTACATCAATGCTTGTTCATGGAATAGCTCCTAGTTCTATGATGTTAGGTACGATGGTGCCAATACCAAAATGTAAAAGAAAGTCATTAACAGATTCGAATAATTATAGGTCTATAGCACTAAGCAGTATTATTGGTAAAATATTTGATTTGATAATTTTGGAGAAAGAACAAAACAATCTTGTTACTTCTAATTTACAATTCGGTTTCAAGGCTAAGTCCTCCACCACACAATGTACCCATGTTCTTAATGAGACTATAAATTATTACAACTATAAACATACTAATGTATATGTACTTATGCTAGATGCCACAAAAGCCTTTGATCGTGTTCATTACTGTAAACTTTTCAAATTACTGCTTAAACGTAAAATTCACCCTTTGGTTCTTAGATTACTTATAAACATGTATACTAATCAGTGTCTCCAGGTTAGATGGGGTGAAAAAAATATCAAATACTTTCTCCGTAATGAACGGTGTAAAGCAGGGTGGAGTTATGTCTCCCATATTATTTTCAATATATATTGATGATTTGCTGATTGAACTGGAAAAATCTGGTGTTGGTTGTCAAATAGGCAATAGATTTGTTGGCACGATAGCATATGCCGATGACCTTACTCTTGTTTGTCCCACTTTGAATGGTATGAGACGTATGGTCCAAATCTGTGAAAAATATGCTGAAGAGTTTAGTATACTGTCTAATGGAAGTAAAAGTCAGTTAATGCTCTTTAGAGGACGTAATTGTAGAGATTTGAAAGGTAATGTTTATGTAAATGGTTCAGTTCTGCAATATTGTGAAAAAGCATTACATCTAGGTAATTTAGTATCTACAGTAGATAATGTAAGTGGTATAAAACAAGCAATAGGCTGTTTTTGGAAGAATTTCAATTTATTTATGGCTGATTTTGGTCACATGTATTCCTATTTAAAATGTAAACTATTCCGTCAATATTGCTGCTCTTTTTATGGTTCACCGTTATGGGATCTTTATAGTACAGCAGTTGAAGACTTGTGTGTCTCATGGAGAAAAGCTTTAAGAGTACTCTGGAATATCAATTATAGGACTCATTGTAATATTGTAGAGTGGCTTTCAGATTCCTTACCATTGCATACTCAGTTGAAATGTCGTTTTATTAAGTTTATTAAAAATTGTCTGTCTTCAGAGAATATTATTGTTAGAACAGTATCTAGTCAATGTCTAAATAATCCTATGTCAATTGCTGGTTGTAATTACAGAGAAATTATAAGTCAATGTAATGATGCCATGACTGATCTCAGTAGTTTAGTGAGCTTAAATAATATGTCTGACTGTGATAAAGTTAAAATACATAGCTTGAAAAAACTGATCTCAATTAGGGATGGTCATGCCTACTGTGATATCTTAAATAATGATGAGTTGTCCTGTGTAATTGATGATATTTGTATGAATTAGGCCATAACGGCATTTTAAATTTGTTTTTATCTGTTAATGAGACCCTTGTCTCGCCTGTTTTTATTGCCCTTTTTTAATTATAAACAAAAATGCTTGCTGTACAAATTTCGTATTTGTGAATAAAGATCATATATTTAGCACAAAAAATGTAAATTTAGAAAAAAATAGGTAACTTATTGTTTAGGGGATGGTATAACACTTTTATCACTTACTTATGTTATGTCAAAACTTGTTTAGGCTTTGCGTATAATGTAGACCAATATATATGAATATAAAATTTAATCGATCCTATATATATACCGGAGCAATGTCATATTATGAAGTATCAAATGTCAGACCTCGGTAATTCAAGTTTTCATAAACAAAATTGAATTTATGAGAATAGCTTTTCATAGCAATGTACTTGGCAGTTTTTTATGATGCATGATGATGTTGACCAAGTCTGTATGCATGGGTGGCTTCACCTTCTTCACCCAATTTTTCATTTCGCCCCAACAGTATGCACTCTAAAAAATTTCAGACAAAATTGTTTTGTTTTTTTTAATCCACGTTGGTTTTTTGCATTGAAATTTGGTTTTTCAAAAAACCATTTTTAATCTAAAAAACCAATTATGTCCCGACATTTTTTAGAGTGTGCGGCACAACTTAGCCCATGGCACAACCTACCCTGGTCTCCCCTACTCTTCAATGCTAACATTAATTTAGATCATTTTGTGAGCATGCATACACCAATTAATTGCCGTCATAATAGAATCAGGGAAACTTAACTCGATTTGACTTCAGGTCCCTTCATGGCACACTGTTACCTTCCGCTTCTTCTACTTAATATGCAGCTAGGTGGTGCTTTCAAGCTGACATGAATTCGACAAAATACATTAATTGAAACAAGTTACCGCATATAGCCTATTAGCTCCTAATTAAATTCCATAAACAAAGGCATAACAAAAAAAAGAAAAAGAAACACATGCCTTGGTAAACAGTGAGCAACCAGAGCCAACCATCTCCTTGGCGTTTCTGTAGGGAAAGATGAACTTGGCACTCGGAAAGACCTTCGTGTATGTGTCAATGTAAAGTGTATGGGTGGGTGCCTTCAACAAGGGTATTTCCCCAGTTTCCAAACCTGGCAAGTGAAAAGAGTGACAACCGAAATCAAATACTTTTAAAACGTGATAAGAAAGGTAACATATCTTGACTTAATCGCTAAGCGAACTCACCTTTATAGAAAAGGCACTTCAGAGCATTTTTGTAGTACTTGTAAGCTTCTACTGAATATTGCTTGTCCATTAGAACAGACTCTTTCAACTTCTTGAATGCTGGATGAAATGATTGGCCACCATCTATCATGGCCGCTTGTAATATGAATTGACACTCATCAGGCAGGTCCAATTTCATTTCATGCATGTGACTTATTGTAGTAACACCTCCTGAGAACATATGGGCTGTAAAGACAGACACAAAAATAATACAGCTTCTTAAACATGGATTTAACCAAAAATACATAAGGAATGGTAGACGAAACAAGTGGCACAAATGAATAAAAACTGGAGAGGGGGGGGGGGGCAAAATTCAGAGAACACTAAAAATGTGGATTAGGAACTATAAGGAGGCTTTAAAAAATGGGCCAATGATCAAATTAACATTATTCAAAATCAATAGTTCAATATGTATGTTATTTGAAATGTTATAAAATCTGAATTGGAATTTCACAAAAGAGTGGTCCATGCATTTTTATTTCATTTTGCACCATGATGAGAGACCGCACCTCACAGAGACTACTTCACAGTATTACCATAGTTTTTGTATTACATGTAGGTGCAGTGTAATGATGAGATGCATGGCAATTTCTCTAATTTCATGAATTGGCAGAAGCTTGCAGTTTGCAGTCAACAACTACCAGAGGCATTTTGCTATTTTCTTCGACAATTGTTTCACCAGTTAGACTTTTCTAACTGCATAAGCATTCCAAGAACAGACCATAAAAGTGAGTCAAATGGCACCAAAAGTTAAGGGACTTCCAGCTCTATACATACACATGTATTCCTGGGCCTTCCTGTACCTCTCAGTGCCTGTCCAGTTCTCTGGTCTTCCAGGGGGACAGGGCTGGAGGAGTTCAAAAGCCATGGGGGCCACAAATCTTGGATCGCAGGAAAGCAGTCGATGCAACATGGTGGTGCCAGAGCGCGGTAAGCCAATAATTACGACTGGGTCAATTGTCGTCTGTAGAGTACATGACACATACATGATAAAAAGTGTTCATCAAAATGTGCTTGAGTTACACCCCTAAGGCCACACATATTTGATCTTTAGCTTCTCGGATCCTCTCAAGGCATTTTTTCTTGGGTCGGTCGGTAGGACAAAAAAAAAAGGTGAAAAAAACATTTTTTATAATGTAAAAAAAAAATCTTTTTTTTCCGTCGGAAGGAAATCTGTTGTGTCGGCGGGTCCGAGAAGCTAAGAATCAATTATGTGTGGCCTAAGGGGCACACAATGTAAAGACAATGTTGCTAATTTGTGGAAAGGAGAAGTAGATATTATGTCCCCTCAACGTGAACACAACATTGAGATCTTTTCATAATGTTGGGACAAAATTGCCACAATATCTCATGCTAAAATCATCAGTGGCGTATCAAGGATTTTTTCCGGGAGGGGGGGGGCAAACCAGCAAGACATTTCCCCAAAATAGTTATCGCCACCAACAGCTTTTCTTGTGTCGTGCATTTTAACACAATGTTAAAAAATTCTTTCAGAATGTCATTACTGTCGTGGTTTTCCCTAAATTATATATGGTACTTAGTAATATGTTTGAATAACATGGTGAAAATGTCTGGATAATATCGTGAAAATGCTAAAAAAAGTTAGGAAATGTTTAGAAATAGCTAAGGAAATAGTATTCTTGATTGGCAATTCAGAGAAACTTACGGAAGATATAACTGTAAAAATTAAGCATATCTTTGCAAAAAAAAATACATTTTTGAACATTTTTGTGCAATTTTTTCTGGATGTACATCATTCAGGGCCAGTAAAGAGAGTGAAATTGTGAATAAAAAAAGGGAAATCGTGAAGAAAAGATTGGGAAATCGCTTCGTATAAATCCCCTTTCTTCCAATTTATTTTTTAATAATTTCCCTATTATTTTTTACCATTTTACCCTAATTTTTGGTAATTTCTCCATTTTACTTTATCATTTCCCAATTTTTCTTAACATTCTCCATTCTAATTCCTATTTTGGGCAATATATCTGCAAAAATTATCCCAAAATACTTTCGGGGATGGGGCAACTTGCACAGTAGCTGGATACATTACTGAACATCTTATCAAAGTGGCATTGCTTCAATCATTGTGATAACATTATTTATACCAGACAATTCTTCTTAATTATTATAAACATGAAAAAAGCCATATAATCACAACGTTGCTGCGATGTAGACATATCCATTGTGTTGTAACCAATATACGTTTATATTTTGTTGAATTACGGTCATGAGCAATTGATCTGTCAGAAACCTGATTACGCAAAAGTCATATAGTTCCATTTATCAATATTTGTAACAGCCCTGAACAAAACATTTCTAACTGTCTTTAATTTCAAATTTCTTCAGAATGCTCATTACAACAAATGGAGATATGGAACTCACATTTGCAATGTCTGGATTTTCCATTATTGCCTGGTTGACAGACGTCCTTTGTCTCACGTGATCTCTGTAATACGTTGAAAGATATTCATATATTTGAAACAAGTTGAAAATCAGACAGGAGAAAAAGAAACACCCATTGTCATCATTTTCAAAAGATACTGGCTTGCTGAAAAAGACTATTTATCTCGAAAAAAGTTATCAAAAATTAAAACTGTAAGAAAACCGCATGCAAGAAACGGCTGCAAGAAACAACTGCCATTTCATCTTTTAAGATGTTTCTCAACTGTCTCATCCCATGAGAACTGTGTGATTTGTCATTCCAGAATGGAAGAGTGGTACTCACCTTTGTTGCTCGGTCAGACACTGTCTGTGATATTTGCTGAGGTTAGAAACGTTGTTGACTGCCTCAATAAACATGTTCAGCTGACGTATAAAATGAGGGTTGTCCATTTCTTGTCTCTCAGCCGCTGTCAATGGTTCCTTCAATTCCTCCAAAGTCAAAGGTGACATTGCCTTAATATTTTCTTCTGCCATGTTTTGTAAAATAAGTTTGTAATGCACCCCTGTACAAGGTACTGAACTGAGAGCTATCCGTAGAGAAAGAGAGAGTGAGAAGATCATGTAATCTTGCAATGATATATAACCAAGGAGATTATCTGCAATAGTGACTGTACTGTATTTCACAAAATTGGAACAGGCCAAATAGATAGCACATTATTCCTAAGGCATTTAATAGGGATCTTTTTTGTACTTGGTGTCCTATATCTATTCTATGCATATAGTACATTCAATTATGATCCTGCACTTTGATCCTAACCTCCAACAAAAGCACCATCCAAATTGTTTATCCCAACTTGCTATAAATATATATAAGCCTACATCTCATCTTCTCAATATTATACAAATAAATCGGTGTGACCTGAGGCGTCAGAGAAGGTGGCCACAACAAGCCCTGAACTTAGCAGATACATTCTTCTTATTCTTCTGTAAAGCTTGCCAGAATGCTGCCTCAGTGAGACAATGCGTCTTTCACCAATGTGCTGCAGCTACTCCTGTCTTCTGCAATGCTAATTAAATGTTCATTTTCACTTTGTGTCAATTGTGTGTGCATAGGCGTACGGGACGCGCAATTTTTGGGGGGGGCGAGCGACATTTGCCCGAATTTCGAGATCTAAATTTAATGCCATTTCAAATGAAATAGCCTGGAAATCACTAATTTAAAATAGTTTTTACCTAATTATCTGCCCAAATTTTTTAGCCTTTTTGCCCGAATCTTACTGTTTCCCAAACTTTTGGGGGGGGCGACCGCCCCCCCTGCCCCCCCTCCCATATGCCTATGTGTGTGTGCATGCCCAGATCTGTGGTTACAATTGGGGGAGGGTGGTCTAGTGGTAGCGTGCTGGACTGCCAATCGCTGGATACAGGGTTCGAATCCAGCTCTTGCTGGGTCACCTTGGCTTATGTTGGAAGGCTGTTTCAATCATCCTTCACCTCATTTGCTGTGTCCTCCTCCTGTCCTAATTAGAATACCAAGTGCATAAATACAGGACGTAAAGCCCCAATCATCCATCTGTGGTTACAGTTTTCCACCAGGTTGTCTTTGCTCTTCCGGTTATTGGTCAGGGTCCATAGTTCTGTGTTATAGAGAAATACAAGTGTATGGTTGAGACGGACGCTTCTAATTTTGTTTTTTACAGACAACTTGTTCGAAAAAATCACTAGATCGTTTTTAAAGCACTGTATGCTAGACCTTTTCTTCTTCTGATGTGTGTGATTGTGTCTAATGTTGTGCCAAGGTACTTGCATATTCTCCATTCTTCTGATCCATTTTTTCTGATTGAATAAGTTTCCGTTTTTTCTTTGTTCACTTGGAGATTTCTTTCTTTCAATTTTCCTGGAATCGAGTTGATAATTTCCTTTACAACATTTTTGTGCATGGTTGACCATCCAATATTGTCTGCATATTGTTGGTCTTGCAAATATTTATATTTGTTATAAGTAGGGGGAATGGGGGCACATTAGGACACTGTGGGATGGTGGTGTTTTCTTGGATCCTGGCAAGGTATATGATATGGTAGTGCCATCATATCTTGTAATTTCACATCCTGATGTTTCAATGGTTTTATGGACAAATTACAGCCACATGCAGAAGTATGGCGAGCAGAAGTTTGTTTTCCTACTACTAAAGTAAATATGAACGGGTTCAATACGAACCATTCTGTGGACAAACCATGAACAATGAGGCTTTCTCAGTGCTTGTATGAATTTTATATATCGTAACGAACAGTTATGAATTGCTATCGTGATAAACACACGCACTGGTGTCCGAAAATTAGCATTTTGGTGTAAAAGTCATATCGGGCTCATTGGGACAGTGAATTCAGGGCACATTGGGACACACTTAATATGGCAGAATTTAAGTGTCCAAGGCAACTGAATGACCTGGGACAGCACTCAACAGGTATTCAGGCATAGTGGATTACCATGCTCTGTGAACAAATTTGTCGCAAAGCACTGTGTGGTACTTACAAAGATGTCCGCACCCAGGACAGTTTATGTTAAATGTTTAAAACTGTTTAAAGTAATGAACTATTGGCACTGCAAGGTGTTAATGCACTGTATATTGTCTTAAGCACTTGTATGTGATATCTATTGGACATGGAGTGTTAATATTATTTTTTAATTGATGTCCCAATGTGCCCCGGCTGTGCCACATTGGGACAGTCATTTTTACGACTCTCTGGCTGCAAAAGGGTAGGTGCAGTCTAGTTATTATGCCTTACATTTAAGCTCAACAGTATTGGTGATATTCATGCAAAATTCTGAGTTCTTCAGTGCTTTCAGCATTGAGCAAAATTAGTAGACGTTAAAAGCGTCCCAATGTGCCCCAGTTTCCCCTAGAGGGCTTATTGTGACCTCATACATGTCCACAAACAACTAAAAGTAAGTACCCATTCTTTGACTGTCTGTCTAAATTTTGAAATGCAGGTGAATGTCTTTCCCCTCCACCCCCAAAAGTTTACCCATGGTACTGTTTGATTCATTTTAGACAATATTGAGTCATTGGTATGTATAGCATATTTTGATGGACAGTTTTGCATAGTGATTATGTTGCTGATCAGTATCAATGTGCAGCACAAAAAACATTTGTCTTATATTTTGAATGTGCTATATGCATGGAAACCATATCTGGGCCAAGTTTGAAAAAAAAAATCTCTCATAAATACCTGAGGAATAATTTTTATACATTTGGCTTGTTCTAATTTTGTGACATCTAGAACAGTCACTGATATCTCCTTGCTTGGCTGCCTATATTGCAACATTCCATTATCCCCTCACTATATATCT
Source organism: Platynereis dumerilii (assembly GCA_026936325.1). NCBI lineage: Eukaryota > Metazoa > Annelida > Polychaeta > Phyllodocida > Nereididae > Platynereis > Platynereis dumerilii. Next base: position 81,901,348 of record JAPTHN010000003.1, read on the forward strand.
CTCTCTCATTCTCTGCAGACAGCTCTAAACTCAGTACTTTCTATGTAAGCACTATACAAATTGATGCACACACATTGATTGTACATTTTAAAGCAGCATGACGGAAGAAAATAGCAAGGCAATGGCACCTTTGACTTTGGAGGAATTGAAGGAACCATTGACAGCGGCTGAGAGACAAGAAATGGACAATCCTCATTTCATACATCGGCTGAACATGTTCATTGAGGCAGTCAACAACATTCCTAACCTCAGCAAATTTCATAGATATTGTCTGACAGAGCAACAAAGGTGAGTAGGCTACCAAACTATTCTAGAATTATGGGGTGGCAAATCACCCAATTCTCACAGGTCAGGCAATTGGGAAATACAATGTCATGTATCCATAAAGATTAAATTCAATGTGATTCAATTTATTGACCAAAAAAGAATATTATATTATTCATTTTCAAAGAAACATATTCATGTGTATTGTGTAAGCTGTAAGATGTGGGAGGCTGATATCCTATATGTATGTGTCAAAGACAAGATGGATTTGCTTTTTTAGAAGTTTCTTACTGTTTTACAGGTCCATTATCTTTAGTTTAACTTTTTGATGAGAATGGGTCTTTTTTGTCAACTGTCTGTTTTTTGTACCAATGTAGTATACCTTAAAGTAAGTTTGTTTCAAATCAATTTATATCTCTTCAACTAATTCCAGAGACCATGTGAAACAAAGGACATTTGTCAACCAGGCAATAGCGAAAAATCCAGATATTGCAAATGTGAGTTTCCGTACCTGTATCTCTAACATAGTGAGCATGAAACAGAAAATCTGAACTTCAAGGCTGCTAAAAAGTCACACTCAAATTCAGCTATACAGTACAACATAAAATAAAGAAAATTTTCTGTCAGAACTCCTCTGTTTACCTAATTTGCCCTCCTTTCTCCTCTTCAGCCCAAATCTCCTTACAACTACCATTGCCTCCTCACCATAATTTTACCCCATATTAAGAAGTCAATTAAGACAGCAGGAAATGTAATTCAAATTAGCAAAGTAGCAGAATATCAAAGAAGTCAAACACAATGGGGGGGGGGGCCTGATTGAGTTTGAATTGGTATTGACTTAATGTAAATTTAATGCAATTTTACATTTTAAAAGGTATGAAGGGTGCTCGAGTCTTCCGAGCTAAAGTAGGTAAAGGTAAGAAGTGCTAAAGTAGGAAAAGGTAGGAAGTGATTTGGAGGGAGTCAAAATGTGTGAAATGGTAAGTAGTGGCTGATTCTTCCTTCCTTCTGGGGTGGTCGTACTTTATCTTGACTTGTACTGTAGCTCTTTGCAGATTAGCGTTCCATAATAGTTTCGTAATGAACATTCAACTCAGCCTTATGATGCGACTGACAGAGGAAGTTATTATAGCGCTGCCAGGGGGGGGTGCCCCCCTTGGGCAAGCTCTTGGTTTCGTAAGGAAGATTTTTTGCACACACTGAAATGTTCACATTCTAGGCCTAATTTTCTGTAAAAGCTACTGGGCACAAGCCAGCACTTCCAATGTCCTTATTCACATGTATGTTCATTCATGTCATAAAGTCTTTATTTTTGCATTTAGTGTCCTTATTGTGTCATTTATGAACAATTTCTCCTCCACCACTCTGACCAATGTCTTCACACACACTCTCCCAGCCTGGATATGGCTGCAGCTGCATGCTGTTCAAAGTGTCAGCTTTGAGGGGGGCACTCTCTTTCAATTCAGTGAGAAATGTTCTCCAGCCTTTTGGATGGCAATTGTCCACTATTCAGCAGTTCCAAATGTTTTGTCCATTTTAATTCAGTGTATTACCAAAAAGTTAATTATGGCTGCAAGATATCCTGCATACATAACATAAAGTGTCACCTTTGAGGGGGGCACTCTCTTTCAATTCAGTGAGAAATGTTTTCCAGCTTTTTGGTTGGCAATTTTCCACTATTCAGCAGTTCCAAACGATCAAGTTGTGTCCATTTTAATTCAGTGTATTACCAATAAATTAATTTCGCAATGCATATACCCATTTAATTACAATATTAAATGCATACACTGTAGGCCTACGCGACTAGAGGGTTACTCTTGCTAATTTTAGAGAATGAAGTAACAATACAGCTAAGCTGTTTTACCATTGGCCCCAGGAGTATATAAAGGATCTAAATATATTATGGGATCCCAAAAGAAATCAACTAAATGCGCTTTGTGTGTAATATACATTAGGCCTATGGTGCAAATTCAATTTTACAAAGTTTCGACATAAATCTAGGCCAATCTGGATTTTTCTAATAAACAAATTAAAACTTTATTACTCCACATATCCCCCTTTCTACAGTCTTGCTACCGGGGACAAGCTGACTTTGCTGCAGCTCCCAAGACATTGCCAGTTGATGTCGGGGGGGGGGGGGATAATTATGCAGTCTACTGGAGGTGGGGGAGGGGTGCTGACATCCATTCGAGGAAGTGATAGCTTTGAACATTTTAATCCTGAAATTAATCAATATACTAATTAATGAAACAACACGAGTGCATTTGACGTTATACTGCAAAATTTATGTTTCATTTGCTAAGTTAGGGCAGCGCAACAGTCATCGCCTAGCGATTAGTACATGTCTAGTTAAAGATATGCTTTTGTCACTTAACTGTTAATTAGTTTTGTCAGCATGTGCCATACCTTTAAGTGCAAGTTTCAATAAACAAACAATACAAATTATGCACCTTATAGGACGATTAGAACACTCGAGGGCAACATTCAATGACTTTGCTGAGCCAATTTGGACGTGAAAAAGTTAGAACAGAGCTAGAGGGCCGCCAATCCACAAAAAGTTCTAATACTATGATGGTACACTAACTTTCTCATGCATAGATCTGAATGAAATCGTACTCTCTGTGTCAGACTATTTTGCTTGTAACTCCAGATACACTGTACCTGTTCATGCTTTTTCCTTGATATGGGTATATGTGTGCATCATGTACTTTTCAGATGACAATTGACCCAGTTGTAATTATTGGTTTACCGCGCTCTGGCACCACCATGTTGCACCGACTGCTTTCTTGTGATCCAAGATTCGTGGCCCCCATGGCTTTTGAACTCCTCCAGCCCTGTCCCCCAGGAAGACCAGAGAACTGGACAGGCACCGAGAGATACAGGAAAGCCCAGGAATACATGTGTATGTAGAACCACATACCTAACTTTTTGGAAATAAATCGTAACAACTGATTTTTGCCAAAAAACAACCAAATTTGGTAAAATTTGGTAACAATAAAAAGCTGGGTTGTAATAATGCATTGACCTCTATTTTGTGAAAGCCATAAGTGTACCTCGCAGATTTTTGGGAGGGTGAGTGACATTTGCGAAATGTCAAATTTTAGATGTCTTACTACTCCAAATAATGTGCCTGTGACCTCTTTTATTTTGAATAATTAATGTTAATTAAAAAGTAATCATCTGCCGCTTTTTAACCTCCCTACCCAAATTTTCAGTATTCCTTAAAATTTTGCTCCCCCCCCCTCCTCCAGCTGATATATGTGCTATGGTATGTTTGTATTGACTTGTGTCATTTTGTCATTTTTTATGTTCTTGGTTAAATCCTTGATTTTAAAGCTGTATTAAATTAGTTTTTTCTTTTACAGCTCATTTGTTTCCAGGAGGTGCTGATACAATAAGTCACATTCATGAAATAAAAATGGACCTGCCTGATGAGTGTACACTCGCAATACAAGCAGCCATGATGGAAAGTAGCTGGATGTATCATTCTGCCTTCAAGAAATTGAAAGAGTCTGTACTATTAGATGAGGAAAATAAGTCCGTAGAAGCTTACAAGTACTACAAAAATGCCCTGAAGTGCATTTTCTATAAAGGTGAGCTGGCTTAGCGATTATGTCAAGGTAAATAACTTATTTATCATGTTTTAAAACTGCTTTAATTAAACTTCACCTACACATAGGTGAGGTTTCTTGTAATCGGTATTATTTATTATTATTTTTCCCCCCGATGAAACTTCATCGGAAAATTCTCAAAAAATTTGTATACGTAGCCTACAAAAATACAAGAGAAATATTTTGAAAAAAATGACCTTGACCTATTCACAGGGCCTTTCAAAGTCGGATTTTGCAGTATTTCAAATACATGTACCTGGTCCGGTTATTACGAGTTTTCACTTTCTGGTACATGAGAAGGTCCGGTTTTTGAGTTATGTAATTTTAAAGTCATACTGCGTCACCAAAACGGGTGACCTTGAGAATTTGACCTTGAAATATCGATTTTAGCTGCTAACATGTCATAGTAAACCCCCCCCCCCCCAAATATACATGAATACACCCCATACAGACCTTTAAATTTGACCTTGACCTAATTTTTCAAGGTCATTTGACCCAAAAAAGTTCGAAAAGGTGCCATTTTCAGAATTTTTTTTTACCATGTTATATTTAAGATATGAGAGTGATTTACAGGTGACAGATGAGCATTGCCCTTTCAAGGCTTTCATTCATAATATCTAATCATATTTTATCTACCTTCGTCCCCAGATTTACGAAAAATTTTTAAATATTGCTAACCGGCAAATGAAAAAAAAAGGTCATATTTCTGCGTTTTTGACAGGGAAATATTGCTTCTACAGGGATACAATGCATGACTGACCCCCCCTTTGTCACACACTCCCATTCTGAAAATCATATTGATTTTGACCTAGATAGTGTTACTCAAGGTCAAAGTCAAGGTCAAACATGAAGAAAAATTTTACTATTTCGACATTTGACTTTTTTAAACATAGAAGGAATCACGATATTCCAGTACATTTAAATTTCTTCCTGCAATTCTGCAATTCTGCAATAAATTCTGCAGTTTGGAAGGAAATTGCAGAATTCTGCAATTCTGCAATAAATTCTGCAGTTTGGCAGTGAAACTGCAGAATTCTGCAATTCTGCAATAAATTCTGCAGTTTTGGAGGAAACTGCAGAATTCTGCAATTCTGCAATAAATTCTGCAGTTCTGCAGCTCCATGCAGTATATGTGAAACTCTGGTATTTAATCCAGCTTATCAATTGCAATGCATCTGTTTAGTTCAGACCTCTTCAACAAGGGTCTTGCCACTACCCAGGAAACGTTGGTTGGGGGGGGAGAGGAGTAGCGGTTCGGGGGTCGGTTGGGAGGTCTGGGGTTTTGATGCTCACCTGTCCCAGCAGCTTTCTGAAAAGTTTCTGCAGCAGAATCTGTAGTTCTGTAGGAATTCTGCAGCATGGGAGGTTTTATGCACTTCTGTAGGTAGGTAGCTGCATATTCTGCACTTTCAAATAAACCTGCAGAATTCTGCAATTCTGCAATAAATTCTGCAGTTTGGGAGTGAAATTGCAGTATTCTGCAATTCTGCAATAAATTCTGCAGTTTGGCAGGAAACTGCAGAATTCTGCAATTCTGCAATAAATTCTGCAGTTTGGGAGGAGATTGCAGAATTCTGCAATTCTGCAATAAATTCTGCAGTTTGGGAGTGAAATTGCAGAATTCTGCAATAAAATTTCAACACAACAACAGCTGGAGTTCAAAGTGAACTGCTATGAACTTCTTCTTCTTCTTCTTCTTCTTTTGGTCTCCATTCTCCAAGGTCGCCACTCTTGTGGGGAGCAGCACTTGCATGTTTTGTTTTCTTTTCTTCTTCTTCTTCTTTTTAGTGATACTTGACAACATCAATGTTGATGGCTCAGTCAAGGGTGCAGGTGCGCATACGTGAGATAAAATCCAGTGATGTTATGATTATGATATGTACAATGTCTTGTGGATTAGTCATCGTTCTACCACTCAGCTCGGCCAATTCTCAATCAAATTTCACTCTGAAAAAAGTTGCGGGTACCCTGCAACCAGGGCTATTGACTGAAGTTGACAGTGTTTGTATGTTGTTGTTTCTTTTTTCCGTACGACACGTTTTCGGCGATCTGTCAGCTCGCAAAAATGCATTTTGCGAGCTGACCGATTGCCGAAAAAAGTGCTGTACGGCAAAAAGAAACAACGACGGACAAAGACTGCCCACTGTAATAAATAAACCTGGTTGCAGGGTATCAACCACTTTTTTCAGAGAGAAATTTGGTTGAGAATTGGCCGAGCAGAGTGGCAAAATGTCCATAGAGGTTTATTTTGATGCAGCAGTTTGTAAAATGACATTTTTGCGAGCTTACCGATCGCCGAAAAAAGTGCCGTACGGCAAAAAGAAACAATGACAGACAAAGACTGACAACTGTAGTAAATAGACCTGGTTGCAGGGTATCCACCACTCTTTTCAGAGTGAAATTTGGTTGAGAATTGGCCGAGCAGAGTGTCAAAACGTCCATAGAGGCATAGAGGTTTATTTTGAAGCAGCCCCCCCCCCCCAACTCAACCCCAGAACTGCTACCAACGTTTCCTGGGTAATGACAAGTCCATTGTACCAGAGGTTCAAAAATGCTGCATGAATTCTGCAATAAATTTGTTCTGCAGAAGTTAATGCAGAATTGCAGAATTCTGCAGTTTCCGGCCAAACTGCAGAATTTATTGCAGAATTGCTGAATTCTGCAATTTCACTCCCAAACTGCAGAATTTATTGCAGAATTCTGCAGTTTCCTCCCAAACTGCAGAATTTATTGCAGAATTGCAGAATTCTGCAGGTTTATTTGAAACTGCAGAATATGCAGCTTTCTACCTGCACAAGTGCATAAAACCTCCCAGGCTGCAGAATTCCTACAGAACTACAGATTCTGCTGCAGAAACTTTTCAGAGAGGCTGCAGGGACAGACGAGCATCAAAACCCTAGACCTCCCACCCGACCCCCGAACAGCTACTCCTCCCCCCCCCAACCAACGTTTCCTGGGTAGTGGCAAGACCCTTGTCGAAGAAGTCAGAACTTAGCAGATGCATTGCAATTGATAAGCTGGATTAAATACCAGAGGTTCACAAAAAATACTGCATGGAGCTGCAAAATTGCTAAATTTATTACAGAATTCTGCAATTTCCTCCAAAACTGCAAAATTTATTGCAGAATTGCAGAATTCTGCAATTTCCTCCCAAGCTGCAGAATTTATTGCAGAATTGCAGAATTCTGCAATTTCCTCCCAAACTGCAGAATTTATTGCAGAATTGCAGAATTCTGCAGTTTCCTCCCAAACTGCAGAATTTATTGCAGAATTACAGAATTCTTCAATTTCACTCCCAAACTGCAGAATTTATTGCAGAATTGCAGAATTCTGCACTTTCATTCCCAAACTGCAGAATTTATTGCAGGTGAAGGAAGAAATTTAAATGTACTGCTTTCTTGCAGATCTGCAGAATTCTGCAATTTTTTTTGCAGAACTGCAGAATTCTGCAATTTTTTTTGCAAAACTGCAGAATTCTGCATTTTTTTTGCAGACTTCTGCAATTCCTTTGGAAACTGCAGAATTCTGCAGTTTTTTTGCAGAACTGCAGAACTGCAGAATTCTGCACTTTTTTTGGAAACTGCAGAATTCTGCGGTTTTTTTCTGCAGAACTGCAGAACTGCAGAAAGAAATTATAGGGGAGACCGGGGCTGGTTGTCACAGGGGCAGGTTGTCACAGTGTGTAAAACTTAAACATGCTACTATTTCTATATAAAGCATGCAGGAGCACTGCCATTCTGTATGAATGGCAAAAGGGGAGGGACTTAAACCTATCTGGTGAATATATACCTATATCAATCGAAATCTTGATGTGATATTGGACATTTTTTAAAATTCAGAATTCGGGGCAGGTTGTCACACTTTCGGGGCAGGTTGTCACACTCTCGGGGCAGGTTGTCACACTTTTGGTTATGAGCTCGAATGCAGGAAGTGGAACTCTGTAAGGCAAATCTTGACCAAGAAAAGTTATTTTGGACTTTTGAGGAATCCTTTACTTGCCAAGTGAAGACCTAAACAAACATGCTACTGTGTACAAGAGTGCTGCAAATGAAGGCTTACCAATCAGTAGGAAAGCATTCTGATACGGAGTAGGATTTTTAACATTTTTTTGGAAAATTTTACATATAAATTGAAATCGATTTATCTAAACACAATGCAATATCTGCATACATCTTCAGTCATCAATAGCATGTATAAAGCACAAATTTATATTTGTGTTAGTTTTTTTGGTTTAAAAGCCTGGTCCTAATAGGTAACAACCAGCTCCAAAAAGTGTGACAACCTGCCCCGCCTATTTGTGACAACCTGCCCCGACTGATGAAAATTCCAAAAACGGGTGACCAAGGCCGTTGTTATCAAAATTTTCACTATTTGATCTAATGATGATTTAAAGAAATGTTTATATGGTATTAATATTAATATTATAAGTGTATTAACTGTATCTTTTTCAACAACTATTTGATAAAGACTAGCATTGCATGCAAGTTAAAGGTAAAAAATTACTTTTTGTGACAGGAAATTTTTAACAGTCCTTGTGCCTACCAGACTCCCTTCCAGGGGTCAAGAATTTTCAAAAAGACTCCAGTGGGTTATAAAAGCAAAAAACAATGATTGGTTGAGCTGTGTGACTCCATAGTTTAGTGCAATAAAAAGTGTGACAACCTGCCCCTGTGACAACCAGCCCCGGTCTCCCCTACACTCCTCTGATATTGTTACGAACATGGTAGACATATTTGCTATAATACTCCAGAGGCTACCTGTAAATTTTCAAGGTCCTCGGGTTCATCTACGTTGCACGGTAACGTTCACAAGGTCAAAAAATGGGCGAAAAATTTATGATATTTTTTCACATTTCTCAATGATAGCATAAATTCAAACGGCCGTAGCTGCAGTTCTAATTAAGATACAGAGAATCTGAAAACAGATTGGAAAAGTCAAATTTTCCTCTAGTTTTCATTTTCTAAACGTTTTGTCGTAGCTCAGACGGCTAAAAGATCGCCGGACCCTGAAAATTTCATCTTTTTTGTCAAATTTTCTCAATATATCAATATTTTCAGTGATTTCTGAAAGTCCATATTTCTGAATTATACCATAATTTCAATCTTCCATGACTCCGGTCCTAGTTAAGTTACAGAGAATCTGAAAACAGATTTGGAAAGCCCATATTCTCCTCTAGGCTTATTATTTGAACATTTTCCTGTATCTCTGACGGTTTACAGATGATTTCATATTTGTAGACATTTGAGGTAGAAAATACATCATTTTTCTTGCAATTTTCATTGGTCGAGAAAAGGTATGACACCACTGTCTCCTGAAAAGTGACATAGCGTTTTAAATGGGTGACCATGGCATTTTAAGCCATTGATCTCCTAACAGGGACTGACTTTAGCAGTATCAATTGAGAGTTTCAGCTTGTGTTTCACACATTTTCAGTACATACATTCTGCAAGTCCAATGTTGTGCATTCAGACAATTAGAATCAGGTGATCCATGCAATGACTGTTTATACAAAAATAAACATGTACATGTATAATTGTGAATGTAACATTTTCTCAGAACAGGGGCTCAGCTCAGGAGGCAGGACAATGGGCTACCAATCGCGGGGTCCTTGATCTGATTCCCACAGGGATTTTCTTATGAATGTTGACCACATCACTGGGCTACCACCCTGAACTGAGGGACCATTCAGAATTTATGATTCTGGGGAGTTTTGTTGGAACTTTCTATCACAAATTTATGCCCCCTTTGGTTTCATGCTTATTTGTATCTCTCATACATTCCATGTGGATTTTTAGTGTGTCCCCTTTTCTTTTATTAAAATTTCATACCCCCCTTAAGCATGTTGTGAGTAATAAGTACTGTCCCACTTGAAGCATGTAGCACCCCCTCAGGTAAAACTCCCGTCTCATCTGAAACCCAGTCATAAATTCTGAATGGTCCCTTACCGATCTCATAGTCAATGCTTTTGATCAAGGCATGATAATTTAGTGCAAATAGATGTGAAGCCATTCAGTCAGCTTGCAACTGATTTAAATATCAATTGAAACAATCAACACAGGATTGTGAAATACAACTGTTTATGAAGAAGTGAAGGAGTTCATGTGGATTGCGGTTTGACATGTGTGAACAACTGCCACAATACCAAGTTGGTCTTTGCTGTATACTATTGGTCAAAATTATGACATCATTTTTCCAGGAAACATCACTTGCTTGAAGTGAGCTGGAAAAAGTGACATGCAATGGGCAACTTGACCAATCACCTGGCAGGATTTTCTGATGTCAGACCAGAAATTTCGCTAAATATTTTGTTATTTGAGAAAAGTCTACAAATATGAAATCATCTGTAAAAGATCGCCGGACCCTGAAAAATTTATGCTTTCAGAAATTGCAGTCATTTGAAATGTTTTCATCCTACAGTAACTGGTCCATGTAATGGTACATGTGCTGGTCCATGTACTGGTCCAGGTACATTGCACTGGTACATTGTACTGATTCATTGTACTTGTATATTGTACTGGTACATAGCACTGATTCATTGTACTGGTGCATGTACTTGTGTCTATACTTGCGCATGTACTGGTGCATGTACTGGTGCATGTACTGGTGCATGAACTGGTGCATGAATAGGTGCATGTACTGGTGGTCCATGTACTGGTGGTCCATGTACTGGTGGTCCATGTACTGGTGGTCCATGTACTGGTGGTCCATGTACTGGTGGTCCATGTACTGGTGGTCCATGTACTGGTGGTCCATGTATTGGTTTATATACTGGTCTATGTGTTTCTCTTCGAATACTTGCATGTACTGCTATGTATTACAGTAGGATTCTTGTATCTTTTCCACATATTTTTACTTGCTCATCTACCTGTTTCAATTTCGAGTTACTGATTCTGCAGTAGGTGAAGTTTTGTCACCGCCCTGCGGTGGCCGTCTACTAGTTTTGGTTGTTACTCTTTTCACTCAACAGGTTTGGAGAACAGAGAAGTACCTTTGTTAAAGGCACCAACCCATACGCTTTACATTGACACTTGCAAGAAAATCTTCCCAAGTGCCAAGTTCATCTTTCCCTACAGAAACGCCAAGGACATGGTTGGCTCTGGTTGCTCACTGTTTAGCAACGTATGTGTTTCTTGTTTCTCTTTGGTTTTGCCTATTTTTATAAAATTTAATTAGGCTAAGTATGTGTGATGACTTGCTTGAGTAGCCATAATGCGATCTCAAGTCAAATCAAGTCAAGTTTACTATCTGCTATTTTGAAAGCTATTTATTCTGTATGCATACTCATAAAATAATAGAAATTCACGTTAGCATTGAAAAGTAATGCCTAGTTCACACGGAGACGTAACAGAGGGTTCCTGTTGCGGCGTTTCTTATTTTTCCAGGAAAGTGGGAGGTTCTTAAGCTAGATTCAACAATTCGGCGACGATATTTTCGTCTACGGCGCTTCTTAAACTTCCTCGCCAAAAGTTCCTAGAAATCACGTGACCTTATGGTGAAGCAAGAACTTGCTTCACCAAAGATTCAACCTGTTGAATCTTGACGAAGCAAGAAGTCACGATGCAAAAGACCTGAAAGACCCCCAAAGTGCTTGGGCGAAGGTACAGACAGCTTGGGCGAAGTTAGAGGCAGGTTGGGCGAATTTAGAGACAGCTTGGGCGAGGCTACTTATCATTGAGTCAATGGAACTTCGGCGAAAAAAGAGAACAACTCGCCGACAAAAACAGGCTGTTGAAACGCCGAAACAGCTACTTGCTTGGCCGTAACAGGTATTTGCTTGGGCGTAATTGAAGATTAGGACGAAGTAAGAGGATGCTAGGGCGAAGCAAGAGCATGCTAGTGCGAAGAAAGAGACTCCTTGGGCGAATCTAGTTTAACATTGAAGCAATGGAACTGCGTCGAGGCTCCTGACAACTCGCCGACACAAGTCTCTTCTTGCCTCGTCCGTAATTACGAGCGATTCGGCGTAAAAAACGAGTGCCTCGTCGTCCTAGGATCAATCTACGACGATGAATAACCTTTAATTGATTATATAATTGTCCAAAAATGGCTTGAAACGCCGAAATTTGGCGAAAATGAAGTTCCTGGCACCTCTACAACTTCGCCGTCACTTAACCACTCTCGTGTGAACTAGGCATAAGCCTATCATGGTAGTGCCTTTAAGGATGTGGCGCAAATGACAGACCTTTGGGATACAGGATTTCAAATACACTGTATCATCTGTGCATCCACATGATATCAAACCTTTATTCGTGGTTGATAGTTAATCTTTATCATCAACGATATTGTAATTATTACTTGTTACCAGTTACTTTTCTCGTCAGAGTGCTCTCTGGGAAGATTACACAATTATTGATATATATTCATTTTTCAACAAAGAGACATTTTAAAAAATCTTCTTCATTCAGGCTGTAAAAGCGATGCCGTTCGAAGCTGACGAGAAGTCTGCCAGGAAGTACTGCCTTGAATTCTTCAAACTGGGAAGTTCCAGGGTGGTAAATGCCATGAAGACAATGCCAAAGGTAAAATGTCTAACTGGTATTTTATTATCACTGTAGGCTAATAATTTTGAGGGATGGAAAAAAATGTTTCATTGCCAAGATTACTAACATCACAGCACAGGCAGAAATATTGTATACTCTGTTGAGCTTACTCATCTTGTGAAGAGGGATTTACTGTTACCCCAATTTTAATTAAATCCCTTCTAAAAATTTTAGTAGATCAAAAAAAAGCTGTTGCTGACATAAGTATTGTCATATTGTCATCAGTGTCAAATTCACCTGACCATTGAGATGCTAAGTAGCATTTTTAAGTAAATAGGCAACTAGATGCAGTCCCGCTAAACAAACTTTGTCTACCATGATTCTTAATCTTTTTTCAGGAAACGCTCTATTCAGTGTCATATTCTGAGATGGTTAAAGATCCTCTGGCCGCAGTGAAAGAAATCTACGCCAACTTTGGTTGGGAAGTGACACCTCAGATGATGGAGAACATGCAGCGCCACCTTCAGGAGAACAAACAACACAAACTTGGAAAGCACAACTACGACCTGGAGGAAATGGGAATCACTGAAGACTTTCTCAAACAATTGCTTCCAGAATATCTTGAATATTTCGGTGCAAAGGAAAACCTTTTGTAATTAATATCTGGCCATGGAAGCAAATGCCCGCATGTGATAACCTCAGAACAAAATATTGCTGCAAAGACTATGCGTGTGCATCATTTGCGTGGTTAAGATTGGTGTGACTGCAGAAGCTGACGAAGCGTAACACAGGGCCTCTTCAAACTTTTTTTTTCAATTGTTGTTCCCATATTTGTGGCCACATGGCTTTTGAATTACTCAGCCCTGTCCCCCTGGAAGACCAGAGAACTGGAGGGGCACTGAGAAATATGGTCATTGGTCATTGGTCATGGAAGTCGCCACCCCATGCCGCTTGGAAGTATTTTCAGAATATCTTGAATATTTTGGTGACATGGAAAACCTGCTGCTGCTTTTAATAACAACACCGATTTGATGGCTTAATTTAATTTGAACATTTTACTTAATATTACTAAATTTTCAAATTGTGTGTAAAACTGAAACTGGAAATAAAGCTCTAAGACTGAATATGATTTTGGGTAATTCTGTTATGATCATTTTCTTCAGAAATAAACACGAAATTAAATCTCAATGTTTTCTTTTTCATATCAAAAAAGACCTAACATATTTATCTTGTAAGGCGTCTAAAAAACTTTAACAAACACCTGAACAGTACTCATGCCTATAGTCATAGTCAACACTTCCATGTTTAAATTGCAAATTTTTAGAATTTTCTAAAATTTGCAACCCTAAATCACAGGCCCATTTTGGCATCACAGTGGTCGGCAATAATATTATCAATTAACGCAAAGAACTGAACGAATGCCAAGAGGATCAGTAGCTTTTTAATATTTACGAAAATCTACTTGTTACCCAAAAACATATATACGCATTTAATAAAAAGGGCACAAACATTCCAAAATCATAATAATGTGATGAATCAAAAGACCAGTACTGGTAACACAATTAAAATATTGGAATCTTCCTTAAGGGTTGTTTTTCAATCGGGGTACATGGTTTTGTCTCAAGGGGGTCAAAAATAAGGGTCTTTTTTTTCGCTATATTAACTTTTTTCTATTGCAATATATCTTGCCTTGAATTTCTGAAAATTTTAGGGCTACAAGTATTCTGAATTTTTTTTTATTTGACATTTTGTGTTGTGGTATTGATAAATTTGACCGAAAACAACTATCAAGGCCATCCCTCTATTACCGGTTTATAGCGTTCCCAGTTGTATGGGCTTACGCTGAGTTGGTAGATATACATATGGCAATGAAAAATAATTTTACTTGCTTAATTTTAACCAAGCACTTTGTCTATACCAAGAAAAACAAACATTTTTAGAACCAATTTTCCGATAACAATACCATATCTTCTACATAGCAACTCCTATTTTCCATTGACCCAACATTTTCACAGACTGACTGGTCTGCAAGAAAAATTAGAACAACTCCACCAAATTTCAACTGATTATTCATACTGATAGTCATGGTATGACCCGCTGAATTTAACAAATACGACAACATAAAGTCATTCGGAGAGGACACTTATTTTGACATGGCAATGTTTATAATACAAAGTCTCTGTGGCATACTTCTCACAGTTGTGGATGAATCAGACCTTGAAACACAATTTTTTTCATAGAATAAGGAGACTGAGGATACCGTTTTGTTTTCTTAATTGTAATTAAAGCTTTATATGTTGGCAAATACAATAGTTCTTATTGGCACTATAGAGTTGTCATTTCTCCAGAAGTTTGTGAGACGTATATTACGTATGCATTGCTTGTTCATTCAGATACATTAATGGCACTTATTATATAACTTGAACATTTCTCATTAGTGTCTATCCAGTTAACCAAGAAATATCGTTTAAGGCAAAGGCAAGCAGAAAACTACAATTGCTTTTCTTGTCAAACATTTGTCCTCTCTGCCCTTTAAAGAGTAGAACGACTTCATTCATATGTTAGGGTGTACCAGGTAGTGATTGAATTATATGAATGACCTAACTATAGACGAAATCAGAAGGCAAAACAACCATGAGAACATCGCAAGGTAGTGGGGTATTTAAATCTCTCTTTAAGCAAATGAAAAAGAAAAATGTATATCAACCATGTTCTGAGGAGTTCACAGGAGGTGGCACATGAGCATTTCAGCAGTTAGAAATAACTCAAAATGACAAATTACATTGCTTAGTGTGCACATAATAAATATAATGGCTAGGGACAGCAATTAGCAAGAATATGCCATTTTTAGCTGCGTCAAGCAGCTATTACCCCAAGCACTTTGCTCAAATCTTGTTAGCACTGTCACAATCGCCCTCTCTCACCAACCTCACTAAAATTTGAAATACAGTCTCAATGGGTTTTTTCCTAAAGCCCAATCGATTTTGGTGGCCCACCGTAACAAAAAAAAATTATTAAGAAAATAAATGGGCTGTTGCTTTTGGGGTCAAGGGTCAAGCTAACAGAGATGCGCGTGCACGCATCTTCTTCTTCTTCCAGCCGTCACATCCCCTCTTTGTTGGGAGCGCCCTCAATTGAACCATATAAATTGATATAATTGAAGTTTAAACAGGGGATGTTCAATAGCAATTCTGTTTCAGGGATCAGTTGAGGCAGCCAGAATTACATCTTATCTATTACTGAAGGGTAATTCACTAATTGCACTTCAGAATAGCACTTGATAGTTCAATACCAATTAAGAGCCAAGTGACTATAATAGTCAGATAATCCTTAATTGTCACACAAATCCATTGACTATAAATAGATAGACCGACACAACAATTAAGAGAGAGACACACAAATAAATGCATAAATACATATCTATACATAAATAGATAAATAACCAGGTAGATAGATACTTAATTAAAATAATAAATAGCAAGATAGAAAGCCAGAAAGAAAAAACAAAGAAATGGCTAAATAGAAGAAAGAAAAGAAAGAAAGAAAGAAAGAAAGAAGAAAGAAAGATAGATAGATAGATAGATAGATAGATAGATAGATAGATAGATAGATAGATAGATAGATAGATAGATAGATAGATAGATATATAGTGATAAGTTGTACAGGCACTGCTTAAAGCGCTTGCACAAAATAAATGGACTGACTTTCAGGGGTCAAGCCTAATCGAAATACATGCCATCTTTTCTAGTGGAACCTGGGCATACAGGCCTATAGGCTTAAATCAAACTGTGTAATTATATTTGTGTGATATATAGATTCAATTTAGATGCATTTATAGCACATTTATTTCGGTTAGCAATAGAATAGACATAAATTGCACTTGAAAATGGCAATATCATTGATTAGGACTATGTAGAAATATTAACTATCAATTAACCAATTAACAGGTGGCAGCTCTGAGTTGTGAAGGAAAATTATGATTGAAAAAGTGAAGGGTAATGAGCAATGCACAGATTGCAATTGTCATTGAAATGTGAGGTTATGATAGTGGATATTATACAATTATGGACGTCGGTTGAGGTCAATATCAGGGGCTTTTTTGGACTTTTTTGAAAATCTTTTATTTTTAGGATTTTTTTTTGGGTCTTTTTCTTTTTTTTTCCGGAAATTTTCTTCTCTCTTTTTTTTTTGGTGAGAAATTTTTTGTGGGTTGTTGGCCAATCAGGGGGTTGTTACATAGGTCATGAAACAATAGTGGTTGTTGATAAGGGGTGATATTAGGGATGTATCTAGAAGTGACCTGAGGCGGGGGGGCATATGATGGAGGGAGAGTATTTGACGCAGCTTAAAGTGCTTGCACGTTATTTTTACAGCTGCTTGCAGCCTGTATTGCGAGAGGAGCTCATGAAAACTTATGACAACTCCCTTGGTCGTGCTGGTTCACCTATGTCATTGAAACTTTGCATACAGTCTAAATAGAATATTTTCTTGCGTTGAAAAACTTTTGGTGCCTTTCTCAGATGGAAAAAAATATTAAAGAAAACAAACAGGCTGACAATCTTGAGGTCACGGCAATGAAATTAACTGGGTCACACTGACCTACTTTTGCGAGTATGGCTGCATGTCCTATACAGGTAAGACAACACTCAAAATTCTGATTGCTGTTCAATTGTCACCTTAAGTACAGTAATGGCTAGTAATTTGGGTCTATTTAGATTGCTATTGATGTGTCAGATCTCAGGTGTGGTCGTGGAGTGCAATTAAGAGCTCACACCATTGACACAATAATGTATGTTGATTTCTTTGACAGATATGTAAACTTTTCTGAAACTATTATTGGAAGTGAGAGAAGGGAGGAAGGGAAGAGAGAGAAGAGAGAAAGGGAAGGAAGGAAGGAAGGAAGGAAGGAAGGAAGGAAGGAAGGAAGGAAGGAAGGAAGTAAGGAAGGAAGAGATAGATATAGATAGATATATAGATAGCTAGATAGCTAGATAGCTAGATAGATAGATACATAGATAGATAGATAGATTTATATAGTAGATCAGTAAATTAGTAGATTCTTGCACCTATATAATTATCTACAAGCAGCTGTTAAAGTGCTTGCACGTTATTTTTACAGTATGTCTGATGAAATTACGCAAGTCGCATATTTCACAGTAGTATGCAAACTTTTGAGTCCAACATCATATCCTTTTGATATAACAACTGGATAGGGCTGGGAAATCTTCCATGTAATTTTCATCAAGATTCATTGAGGCAAAATTAAGTTACGCAATATTTTCAAATATCTTGGTGTCTGACGAAATTACACAAAATCCACATTTTATTTGGAAGGGCCTTGAAAACGTTAATTTTCAAATTACTTTACCTCAGTCATAAGCGTTCTATCATTTGTCAACTAATCACGTCAAAAAAGTTTGCTTGTTTCGTGCCCATGTCAAGTAATATGTATTAATTGTCTCCATTGGAATAACATTGATTTTGCGCAAATTTATCAAGTTTATGCTCCCCAAAACTTCAAAATGGTTCCGATCATTAAAAACATGCTTCTAGTATTTACCTTATACTGTCTATTTAGCTCATAGCAAGGGAAACTGAAGTAACATCTCTAACTTTAAAACTACATGCAATCAAAAATTCTTTCCATGACTTGCCAATGGAATAGCACTGCGACTGGGATGTGGAGTTCCGAATTATATAGTTTGTCAATTCCAAAGACACAACTGATCAGTCAGTTTCACTGCAATAAATAGATGGAAAAAGGTAACTTTTAAAGAAATTTTGATGACGATCAGTCCATTTTGAGCATTTTTGGGAGCAAAAATTTGAAATAGTTATGCAAAATCAATGTTATTACAATGGAGACAATTAATACATATTGCTTGACATGGGCAGCAAATAAGCAAACTTTCTTGACATGAATTGTTGGCAAATGATAGTACGCTAATGATTGAAGCAAAATAATTTGAAAATTTAACGTTTTCAAGGCCCTTCCAAATAAAATGTGGATTTTGCGTAATTTTGTCAGACACCAAGATATTTGAAAATATGGCGTAACTTAATTTTGCCTCAATGAATCTTGATGAAAATTACATGGAAGATTTCCTAGCCCTATCCAGTGGTTATGTGAAAAGGATATGATGTTGGGCTCAAAAGTTTGTATACTACTGTGAAATATGCGACTTGCGTAATTTCATCAGACACACTGTATATGATACCACCAAAAAACCAACTTTTGGTTCGGAGAGGACAATGACATTTGACAGGCTCAATTTGGCATAAGCATTAATGTTAGTGAGATGTGCTTTGTCAGTGTCTCAAAACCTATTAGCACTACAATTTCAAAGTCTTAAAAGTCTGGTAAATCCTTTTATTAGGAAATAACAGCCATTTTTTCTCATTATTCGGAGAGGACAAGATTTGACGGAAAGCTGTTTTCGGCATTTTCCGCGCTACGAGTATCGCGCAGTTGGTACAACTAAAGTGAAAAGCTTAAAAAAACGTTGTCTAATCTATTAAAGGACTATTTCTATAAAATAAAAATACTCTTAATTTGATGTTATCACTGTTTTAGCTGACCCAATTTCGGAGAGGACAATATTTGACGGAAGTGACCTTTAAGTATTCAATGCAGGATTCTGAAGAGACTAATCATAGTTGTTGCATGTAATTCTAATGTTGAACTCTTGGGATCATGTTGAAAGCATATTCACATTGGTTTAAACTTACTGTTAGGTCAGGACTGAAAAATCTGAAGCAATATTTGCCTAATTTGCAAATGAGACAGTCAATTTTGGTCAAAATGACACAAATAATTTTTTTTCGGGCAGTTATCAACCGATTTGAATCATTTTTTTGTACTGTAGGTCTGCCTCAGTATGCTTAATCATTCTGTGTAACGTTTTTTCCACATATATGCATGGTATTTCTGGTATTTTGGATCTCGTGTTACTTTCCAGAGCGTACCCCGATTGAAAAACAACCCTTAAGCAAAGTTCTGTCAGCCTATATGCCATTTACCAGAAAAGTTGGATTTTAACAAAGGGTAGTCATAGTTCAAAGTTGATATAATACGTATTTTTGATAAATTTAGCTAAGTTACATACATTTAAGAAAATAATGGCAAGACAATGTCATCTTGGCAGATGTAAAAAGGTACTGTGAAATATGGAAGACAAATTTGCCAAACAGCTTCATGAGCAGCTAGATTTCATGTTCATTTCAGATATTGGGGGGGGGGGGGGCGACATGTCCCCAAGTCACCCCCTTAAATATGGCAAATGAGGCCTGGTGGGATGAGTAAATCAAAGTTTTATATTACCCAGGGGCCAGGGGGCATGTGACAAAGCTTATCTAATATCAAAGAAATAAGAAGAGCAAAAGAGAATGACTTTATTAGATCATAGGCTTTGATCAAAATGTGCTTTTAAGGTAGATATTTTCCTTGGACCTCTACTTGTAGTATATATATATTTGTACCACTCAACAGCGAAAATTAGCATTATGTACACCGTTGTGCAAATAGTCATGTCCAATGGTTTGGTACTTCATTCATTGACACTGGAGCGCTGCAGCATGAGATGTGACATCACAATGGTGTCACCATGGTGACGTCTCTCAACCTCTCTTTGACATCATCAGTAACAGTTGTTTCTTTTTTGTGGTAGCTAACAATTTTGTTTCTCTAAAATAATGGGGGTGCAAATGGTGGTTACTGACACAACTAAACTCAGCAACATTAAAAACGCACACTTTTAAAAATGCTAAAAATAGTACTTCCTCTTAAGATATCGAGATGCAAATTTGCACACTTCTAGTAGTTGCCATCAGGTATATTCATGAAAAATTTCAAATCTCTAAGTGCAGTACTTTGGTGTCAAATTAAATCGTCGTGGTCACTGTCGAAAAATGAAGTCACGAAATTTCAATTTCCTCTGATCATTAATTTCAACAACTTAGCTGTTCTTTCCACAAACTTTTTTGATAAGCCAGGAAAGTTCATAATTTTCCTTACTTCGTGAGTTAGGGAAAAGGGATAATTGACCCAACCGCAATTAAAGAGGGTGAAATTAATAAAAATTAAGTGTCAATGCTGACACGCCCCCTACTGGGGACTTTTGTCAAAACCTTAAAAAATGATGTTTTATTCAAATTTTTGAGACAATTGATATGGAAAGATTGTCTGTGTGTGTATTTCTACCCTGGGCATGCAAAAAACCCCCATTATTAAACAGTTCTGGTTCTCACGCTTCATTTGAAGATGCGAACTCGTAAATTTTGAGTTTTTAATTCAAAAGCTGCTTTATCATTGACTTTTTTTTTCAAAAACTTCCATGGGTCCTCTATTGGAAGTCTTGTGCATGTTATGTGAAAATTTCATAAGATTAATCCCATCCAGTATGCCAAAAAACCAATATTTCCAATAGTACGTTTTGTGTTGAAGTGCAGTTTGTGACTTCCATTTTCGACAGTGCCCACGACGATTTAATTTTACACAAAAGTACTGCACTTAGAGATTTGAGATTTTTCGTGAATATACCTGATGGCAACTACTAGAAGTGTGGATACTTTCATCTTGATACTTCTAGAGGAAGTACTATTTTTAGATTTTTTTAAAGTGTGCGTTTTTAATGTTGCTGAGTTTATTATAACTATTCATTCCTTGAAAATTAATTATTTTGTAAAAGTGAAGTGTCTGAAATAAGACACGTCCCTAATTAAATTAATTTTTTTCACACAATTTGGCTTTTCATAATTTTCTTGTGATAAAAGGGGGTTTAATGGTACAAAACATTTGTCTAATGGGTAAATCATGGGACATGAGATATGTACACCCTCGAATGTCATGTACAACTCGGCCTGGCGGCCTCGTTGTACATTGACATTCTCGGGTGTACATATCTTCATGTCCCACATTTACCCATTAGACAACTGTAATATATACTAAATATAGGGTTTCTTGTGATCGCCTTCACTGACGCCTCCAGTCACACTGATTCATTTGGTCAATATTGAGACGATATGTATAGCAAGTTTGGATCCATGGGCACTTTTTCATCATGATTTTGTTACCGGTTAAGATCAATGTGCCAAACAAAAAACGTTGTATTTGTCCCATATTTTGAATGTATGATATGAGCTTAAATACCGTAGAAATGTTCTGTAACTTTTTTGGCGTGTTCTAATTTTGTGACATATATGGAACGTTCACTGATGATAGAACAATTTCTTAGTCATATATATAGCAAGATTGCATGAACCTCTCACTCTCTCTACATATAGTTCTAAGCTCAGTACCTTCTACAGAGGTGCAATACAAACTGATTTTACTAAAACATGACAGAAGAAAATATCAAGGCAATGGCACCTTTGACTTTGGAGGAATTGAAGGGACCATTGACAGCGGCTGAGAGACTAGAAATGGACAATCCTCATTTTATACGTCAGCTGAATATGTTTATTGAGGCAGTCAACAACATTCCTAACCTCAGCAAATATCACAGACAGTGTCTGACCGAGCAACAAAGGTGAGTAGGCTACCACACTTCTATTCTAGAATTATGGGATGGCAAATCACACCTCCAATGAGCACAGTAATGTTGCAGCAACTTCATGACAACATTGCACTTTTGGTGAAAAGTATGTTAAATTGTATGGTGGCGATGACATTGTCTCAACATTGTGAAGCGATATCAAAATATGAATTAGTATGAGACTTTGTGGCAACAATATTGCAATGTCATAATTAAATCTCAGTGTTGTGGCCTCACCTTTTAGCAACATAATTTAGGTTACAAAAGAAAAGCCCTTCAGCAATTGGCAATGCTGTGCTTATGTTGTGTGTCCCTTAGGACAGCTCTTATTGGTCAGGCTGTTGAGAATAGTTATCCATAAAAACAAAATGGCATTGGCTTCTTGCAGTTTCTTGCAGTTTTGCATGACCATCATCTTTCATTTGATTTTTTATCTGTCTTTAACATAAACGTCCTTTCCAGATAGCCAATGTCTTTTAAAAAAGATGACAATGGGTGTTTCTTGTCAACTGTCTGCATGTTTTTCGTACACAGGTAATATACCAGAAAGTAATTATTTTTTCAAATCAATTTATATATTTCAACTAATTCCAGAGACCATGTGAAACAAAGGACATCTGTCTACCAGGCAATAAGGGAAAATCCAGATATTGCAAACGTGAGTGTCCTTAATTATCATAATGGACATTAAACAGAAAATCTGAAATTCAAGGCTGTTAAAAATATCACACTCAAATTCAGTTATGACTCTTTGCAACTTTAATGATCCATAAGAATTTCGTAATGAACATTCAACATGGCCTTTTGATGTCACTAACGTAGCGAAGTTTTTAATAATTTGGTTTTGTCACTCACTGTTTATTAGTTTGTCAGCTTGTGCCCTACCTTTGCAAATAGGTCTCAGTTAACAAAGCTATACACCCTGGTGAAGTATGCACCTGGTATGAAGATATAAGAATACTCGCATGCAACTGTCAATGACTTGGCAACTGCAATTTAGAAGTTAAAAAGTCAAAACTGAGGGCAGCTAACCTGCAAAGACAGCTCTCTGATTATTATGGTAACTGTTACAGGTGTCTGACTCAAGAAATCTTACTCTCTGTGTCAGACTATATTACTACAGATTCGAGCGATAAGTGAATCTGGTACAGGGCGTTCATGCTTGCTTTCATCATTGTTCTACTCAAGACATATATGTTCTTCATGTACCTTACAGGTGAATATTGACCCAGTTGTAATTATCGGCTTGCCGCGTTCTGGCACCACCATGTTGCACCGACTGCTTTCGTGTGATCCAAGATTTGTGGCCCCCATGGCTTTTGAACTCCTCCAGCCCTGTCCCCCTGGAAGACCAGAGAACTGGATAGGCACCGAGAGATACAGGAAAGCCCAGGAATACATGTGTACGTAGTTCCACATTCCTATTTCATTGGAAGTATAACAACTTCTTTGTATCAATAAGCAACTACATTTCGCAATTAATATTTCCAGAATTTATCAGTTAATGACATAGAATCATTGGTCCACAATGTTTTATGTACAACTTGAGCGTTGTGGCACATGGAAATATTTAATATTAATAACCTTTGTAATATATATATAGCACCACTCTTCCATGAAAAGTGATAAGGGACCGTTCAGAATTTATGACTGGGGGGGGGTGGGAGTTTTGGCCGAGGGGGTACTAACTTTTCACACGTGTTTCAAGGGGGGGGTATTAATTTTTGACAAGACTTCCAAGGGGGGGTAAGAAATTTTAACAAATAAAAAATGTTAAAAAACACGCATAAATTCATTATATTTGGACTTTTTTACCCGCAAAACACTTGAAATGACGCGAATCTGTACGCATGACCGTGTATAACAGGGTATATATGTGTGTATGGCTTTGCATGTCGAGGGGGGGTACTAAAAATATGCATGAAACCTAAGGGTGGGGTACTAAAAATCTGCATGAAACTCCTCTGGTTGGTTAATGCACTTTTCAGCTTTTTTGGACAGAACTGAAATGCTCTTAAATGATGCTCAATTAAAGGCAATTGTGCAGTTTTACTCCAAATTTTCGGCATCAGGAGTCTACTAAAACATGTCAGGAGAAAAAAAAAAAATTTTCGGGGGGGTCACTGCATCTTTTGATAGGAAAAAATGCTATTTTTAGCTTAAAATCTGATAAAAACACTAAAATAGAGGCCGAGGGATGAATTTTAATAGTAGAAATGCAAATAAGGTGTCAAATGAAAGAAGAGAAATAGCACTATATGATCCTGGAGGCGCTTTTTTGAATTTTGGTCTGAGAATTTTTTTATTCCCAATAAAGATGCCAAAAATGGCTCAGTTTCAACTAAAACCCCATGGAACAGAGATTAAAATTAAGATTTCAAAAAAGCGCCTCCATCATCTTGTAGCACTGCTTCTCTGCTTTCATTTGACACCTCATTTGTCTTTCTACCATAAAAACTCATCCCTCGGCCTTTTTTTTTAAGCTTTTCTTCATATTTTAAGCTAAAAATAGCATTTTTACTATTAAAAATATACAGTGCCCCCCCTGAAAAAAATTTTTTTTTCCTTGACATATTTTCTTGGATGCCTTATGCCGAAAATTTGGATGAAATACACAGAACTGCCTTTAATACAGCAGCATTTGAAGGAATAGCAGTGTAGCCCTTAAAAAACTCAAAAGTGCATTAACCAACCAGAGTCAAGGGGGGGGGGGGTATCAATTTTTGACGGGAAGTTCCAGCAAAACTCCCACCCCCCCAGTCATAAATTCTGAACGGTCCCTAAGTGAATATTAATAAAAAATATATATATGAAATATTTAATATTAATAACCTTTGTAATATATATATAGCACCACTCTTCCATATCATGAAACAGAGGTCCCTGTTTTATAAGGTCACCCCTTGTGCAGCCCTGAAGTGGTCACTTGTTGGGGGTGGTCTCTCCTTGAGGCGCAAAATTCAATAATTCCTTCATGTGGGAAGAAACTGGTCACTAAAGGCAGGGGGTCCTCTAATGTTACTATAGTAAAGTATCATATTATGCATGGACCGCTACTTTTGAAATCCATTTATATTTATTTTTAATGCTCTGTGTTCTTTGGGAGGGCGATTGAGTGACTTTGCCCAAATTTCACAATTTAGATTTCTTACCATTTAATATAAAATATCTTTGGAACCATTGACTTGACTGTGATGGTGTTGATTTAATCATCAACCAATTATTTTTAGCCTCCTTACTCAAATATTTTAGTCTTGTCATAATCCGCTATTGCTGGTAAACCTATGGTGTTTTCATTCATTTGTGCATCTTTACTCTTCAATCTTCATATTTTGGGCTAAATACTGGAACAAGAAGCTGTATTAAATTTCTGTATCCCTTTACAGCCCATGCGTACCCAGGAGGTATTGATAATATAAGTCACATGCATGAAATAAAAATGGACCTGCCTGATGAGTGTCAACACATGTTACAAGCGGCCATGATGGATGGTGGCTGGGCAGTTCATCCTGCGTTCAAGAAACTGAAAGAGTTTGTTCTAATGGATAAGGGAGATAAGACAGTAGAAGCTTACAAGTACTACAAAAATGCTCTGAAGTGCATTTTCTATGAAGGTGAGTTGGCTTAGTGATTATGCCAAGACGTATTACCTATTTATCATCCTTTTAAACTATTTGATTTTGGTTGTCACTCTTTTCACTTGCTAGGTTTGGAAAATGGGGAAGTACCTTTGTTGAAAGCACCCAGCCATACATTTTACATTGACACATACAAGAAAGTCTTTCCGAACGCCAAGTTCATCTTTCCCTACAGAAATGCTAAGGAGATGGTTGGCTCTGGTTTTTCACTGTTTGGCAAGGCACGTGCTTCTTTTTTGCCTTTTTCAGTGTTATGTCTATGTTTCTAAAATTGAATTATTCTGTGTGGTGACTTGCTCAAATACATTATATTGAATACATGTGTTGTGCCAATTGACCTACCTTTTTCAAATGCCAACCATAATGATGCCAATCGTCTAATGGCCCTGAAACTTGGCTTGATTCTGGCCAAGATATTATTTTTTAATATAATTTTATGTCATTTTGATATCTGCTTTCAGATTACTTATTTAGGCTTTGATTTTTTTTAAATCACCCCGAAGCAAAAAATGGCAAAACTTATCCCGATCACCCCTATCATTGTAATGCCTTATGGCTTTTGGCACAACTGACTGCTGAGATGATATAGGATGTCAAATACACCGTGACTATATTATAGGTGCATTCCAAATGGCATTAAACCTTCATTCACTGATGATATAATTTTTGTCATCAATGATAATAAAAATCCGTTATAATTATTACTAGTCACTTGTCACTGTTCTCTTAAGGTGCCTCTCTTGGAAGATTACATAATTATGGATATATATGCATTTTATCAACAAAGAGACACTAAGGTGTTCTTATTTCAGGCTACAAAAGTGATGCCATTCGAAGTTGATGAGAAGCATGGCTGGGAGTACTGCTTCGAATACTACAAACTGGGAAGCTCCAGGGTGGTAAATGCGATGAAGACAATGCCAAAGGTGAAATTTACAGCTGGTAGCTAATTGTCACTGTAGGCTGACTGACAAGCCAGTGTGCCATTAAAGCAGGCGAGCGAACGAGGCTGCAGACTGACAAAATAAACATAGAAAATTCATGTGTGCATGAACCTGACAAGCAGCATGCAGTTTCAGTGAAATGTTGTAGCCTGCTTGCTGACGCTCGAAAATATAGCAGGCTACTGTAGCCTGCACTGTAGCCTAAAAATTATGAGAAATTGAAATAAATATTTTATTGCCAATATCACTGACATCACAGCACGGAAAAAGGTATCGTAAACTCTGTTGAGCTGTTTCGTCTTGCCAGGAAGGATTCACTGTTACCCAAATGTTAATTTAAAAGTTCCTTTTGAAATTTAATTACATGTAGCACAAAAATACAGTAGAAGACATAAGTATTGTCATATTGGCATCAGTGGCGAATTTACCGGACAACTGATATAAGAAGTAGCATTCATAAGTATTGTAATATTGCAATCAGTGGCAAATTCGCCCCCAGACCACTGAGATGAAAAGTAACATTCTTAAATTACAAATAGGCAACTATGCAAGCCCACAAATGTTTGTCCATCATGACCCTTGAGTACAATTCTCCCGTTCCAGGAAACACTCTATTCAGTGTCATATTCTGAGATGGTGAAAGATCCTATGGCGGCAGTGAAAGAAATCTACGCCAACTTTGGTTGGGAAGTGACACCTCAGATGATGGAGAACATGCAGCGCCACCTTCAGGAGAACAAACAACACAAACTTGGAAAGCACAAGTACAACCTGGAGGAAATGGGAATCACTGAAGACTTTCTCAAAGAGTTGCTTCCAGAATATCTCGAATATTTCGGTGCAAGGGAAAACCTTTTGTAATTAATATCAGGCCATGCAAGCAAATCACATATAAAATTACAAGAGAAAAGATAACAAATTGTGCCCACACGTGAGAACCTCAGAACAAAATATTGCTTCAAAGACTTGGCATGTACGTCATTTGCGTGGCAAAGATTGGTGTGACTGCCGAAGCTGATATAGTGTAACACATGGCATCTTCAAATATTCCGTTTTAAACAATGAATGTGATTTTGTTTTTCTTTCAATTGTTGTTTCCATATTCGTGGTCTCGTGACTTTTGAACTACTCAGCCCTGTCCCCCTGGAAGACCAGAGAACTGGTGAGGCACTGAGAGACACACAAAAGCCCAAGTATACATCTATCTTCTATCTATCTAGATCCCTTACTAAAATTGCTTCCCGTTCATCCTTTGTCACGAAGGATCTCAGCTATGGCTCATCTCACATACATAATCTTCTATCATACCTTTCCTATATGTCTGCTCTGTGTTTCTAATGTCTCGAAACTATTGTAAATGCCACCATTTTTATATTTACTAGGAACTCAAACTTTTAGCATTGAGACCTCAACCTCCCCACTTTATAGCAGCAGCAACAACACCAGCCAGCCAGAGTCAGTGTTATGCCTACACGCTTATTTAAAAATAGCAGGCAATGCATGCACCGGGTCCTTGGTTCATCAGTTCCTGCAATCCATACCTCATCAATTTTCTGCAAACAATGTAGGGGAGACCGGGGCTGGTTGTCACAGGGGCAGGTTGTCTCAGTGTGCAAAACTTAAACATGCTACTATTTCTATAAAAAGCATGCAGGAGCACTGCCATTCTGTATGAATGGCAAAAGGAGAGTGACTTAAACCTATCTGGTGAATATATACCTATATCATTCGAAATCTTGATGTCCTATTGGACATTTTTTAAAATTCAGAATTCGGGGCAGGTTGTCACATTTTCGGGGCAGGTTGTCACACTCTCGGGGCAGGTAGTCACACTTTTGGTTATGAGCCCGATGCAGGAAGTGGAACTCTGTAGGGCAGATCTTGACCAAGAAAAGTTTTTTTGGACATATGAGGAATCCTTTACTTGCCCAGTGAAGACCTTAGCAGACATGCTACTATGTACAAGGGTGCTACAAATGAAGGCTTACCAATCAGCAAAAAAGCATTCTGATCTGGAGTAGGATTTTTACGATTTTTTTGGATAATTTTACATATAAATTTGAAATCGATTTATTTAAACACAACGCTATATCTGCATACATCTTCAGTCATCAATAGCATGTATAAAGCACAAATTTATATTTTGGTTAGTTTTTTGGTTTAAAAGCCTGGTCCTAGTAAGTAACAACCAGCTCAAAAAAAGTGTGACAACCTGCCCCGCCTTTTTGTGACAACCTGCCCCGATGTATGAAATTTCCAAAAACGGGTGACCAAGGCCGTTGTTATCACAATTTTCACTATTTGTTCTAATGATGATTTAAAGAAATGTTTATATGGTAGGTGTATTAACTGTACCTTTTTCAAAAACTATTTGATAAAGACTAGCATTGCATGCAAGTTGAAGGTAAAAAATTACTTTTTGTGGCAGGAAATTTTTAACAGACCCGTGTGCCTACCAGACTCCGTTCCAGGGGTCAAGATTTTTCAAAAAGACTCCAGTAGGTTATAAAAGCAATAAACGATGATTGGTTAAGCTGTGTGACTCCATAGTTTACTGCAATAAAAAGTGTGACAACCTGCCCCTGTGACAACCAGCCCCGGTGTCCCCTATAGCTTTATATGTATATATTTGAAATTTTATTTATTACACACATTGACATATACGTTAATTGTATCAAACTGATCAAAACATGGGCCCTTGTAGGCCTACATTCATGTGTTGAATATTGCTTCATTTTTGACATTAAATTCCCCTCTGATGTTATTTATCAAACTTGAATAAGACACATGTCAGATACGCCTACACTGCAAAAAATTCCCGTTAAATTTTACAGTTAAATTAACTGGCAACTTTGTTCCAGGTCTAAGAACTGTAAAAGTACTAATAAACCTGAACAGGACAATGAACCGTAAAATGCAGATTGGTACATTGAACTGTAATTTTGCGGATTCAACAAAGTGATATTACGGTATAATGTACATATATAAAACAGTTTATATAAAGTATATTTTACAGTCATATCATCTGTCAAACATAGAATGTAAAGAAAGCAAGGGGCTGTAGAATCTACTATAAAAATATGGATAGTATTTGATTTAACAGTCGCATAGCTGTGGGGATGTATCGAAGCTGGAATCAGCTGAGAGAGTGAGAGAGCCAGTGACTCCAGGCTCGGCCTTGCTCATCTCTTGCTTGACAGTATGGAAGTAAGTCCATCAATTATTAGTTTGCTCACAAACCATAAAATGGATGGATATTTTCCAAGAGAACCAGGCGTCAAGTTTATTGAAGTATGTTCTATTCATGCAGACTGCGCTTGGGTTATTTTGGTTTTAATAGTGTCATTCTTTAGATCACATCATAAGACTCACACAAATGTCAATGTCACATATAGACATTACAACTTTTGCGTAATGACAGCATCTTTAAGATCATATGAATGAGGATGTTCCCTTACCTTCAGATAAGTTATAAATTAAGTTTGATTAACAGCTGTGTAAAGCATATGTTATAGATGGCACCACATGTTCTGTGGTTGAAGTCCATGAAATCTCTTGTTTATAGTTCCTAATCTGACCAGGTGTATTGATCGTTTGGCCAATTCAAATGTTTTGTCTGCATATTACAAGTTGCCAGTAAATCAACGGTT
The DNA here is from genome assembly GCA_026936325.1 of Platynereis dumerilii. NCBI lineage: Eukaryota > Metazoa > Annelida > Polychaeta > Phyllodocida > Nereididae > Platynereis > Platynereis dumerilii. The sequence goes on from JAPTHN010000003.1 coordinate 81,931,468, forward strand.
GAAGTAATTGTTCATTAACGTGAACTGAATGTTGAATGACATGTCGCAGTAAATTTATCTTGTTGCCATTTTGTAACTGACAAAGAACTGTAAATTCCCGGACAAAGTCTGTATTAAAAAAATACTGGTAAAATAACAATAAATTTATGGTTCTTTTAGCCAGAAAAACACGGTCATTTCTTACAGTGTAGCACATGAATAATAGGGAGGCATTATACAAGGGATTAAGGAATGAATTAAGGAAGGCCCTGGAAGGGGGGATGTATGAAGGAAAGAAGCACGAAGAATGCTTGCAGCTTGAAAGCAAGGAAGGGATGAAAGAAGCAAAAAAGGGGAAAAAGAAAGCAAAGAGACAGGTCTAAAAATACGAAAGAAGTGCTGAACACGAGGAACACTTTGCGGGAACAATTGCAGGATGAGTTCAGGGGGCCAACGTTTAATCTCAAGGGGGGGGGGGGCTTGCTGTTTCTTCGAAATAAATAATTTATTGCTTAGTTTTGGTGAAATAAATAAATTCTCTTTGGCCAGTCTTGAAATAAATAATTTCTGCTTCGGGTTTTTCTTAACAAGGTGTTCCTTGATTTGGGAATGAATATTGGGTGACTTTGCGCACCTCAAATGAATAATAACTGCTGCTACTACTGTGAAATAAATAATTTCCCACCGAGGACAACTCCAAGCCCCCTGGAAATTAAATGGCCCTGAGAGGGACAACATTTTCTTTTTCACATTATAAGACAGATCATGTTGACATGTATACACACAACTCCTGATTGGGTAAATTAACAATATAATGTCAATGTACTCTCTACCCGTCTTTAGACGGGTACACTGCTAGTATCTATATAAAATTCACCTCCCCATATTCCTTTGTCACGGGTGTTCTCAGTTATGGCTTGCCTGATTGTCACAATATTTTACCACAGTGTCCTGCTATGTCTGAACTGTGTTTGTATCACTTAAAATTTATCAGAACTTCCAAATATTTACTAAAATTTCAAGTTTTCTATCAATTATGGCTGTCCAGCTGCAGTCAAAGCAGGAGCAACAGCTGCAGCAGACAGTCAGAGTGGGTGTTCACATTTATTAAAGCAATAGAACAATATAGAAGGAAAGAAAGAATGAATGAAGTCATTAATAGGAATTAATGTAGGAATTAAGGAAGCAATCATGCAAAATAAGGAATGAAACTAGAAATGTCATAACCGGAAAACGGTGAATGATGCGCTGCCCGGACTGAGTCCTAAGGGTGAATCACACACGTATCCGTAGTTAGTGTAATATTTCAGTCAAATCTTGGCTCAATGCTGTCTTGGCTAAATACACATTTCCTGGCCATCCCACTGACCCAAACTATCCACCTGTCTTTGATTTTACTCTCCTTTCTTTCTGCCCAGGAGTAATTTACCAGCTAGTTATTGCTCTCTCATTTATGATTGGCAACACTGCCATTCCTTTAAAAAAAACGTGCAAGCACTTTTAAGAGTTTCCTGCATCTATCTATCTATCTATCTATCTATCTATCTATCTATCTATCTATCTATTTATCTATCTATCTATCTATCTATCTATGTGTTTAGCTGTCTATCTATCTGTCTATCTATCTCGAGGCCTTCCCTTTCTTCCCCCACTAGATTCCTCCCTTCATTCCTTTTTTCATTCCTTCCTTCATTCCTTCTTTTCTTCATTCCTTCCTGCATTCTTTCTACCGAATTTGTAAACACTGGATCTAGCTGGCACTAGGATGCTTTTAGGACAAATTTAGTATAAACAAGTTGTTGATAACAGCTAACTTTTACAGTTAACATCAAACAGGACTGCTACAAGGTGTGTCATGTTTCTAACACATGTTGATGTAACCTAGTTCCATGTGATAAATGGACATTCTTGAAGTATAAAGTATATGCTGACCTGCTTTTTTCACTTCTAAGGGAATACGTGATATGTGAACATGAATTAAGGTATGTTTTTCTTTAGGCTTTCTTATCATTGTCAGCTAATAGTAAATAACATGTCACATGAAATATTGTCCATTAGATTTTTGATATGATTAGCCATAGTCTGGTGCCCTGCTATGTGAATGCATACAGGCCCGAAGACCAGGCTAATGCAGCCATAGCCATGCTGGGAGAGCAGTGTGTGTAGAACTGTGGAAGAAATACTTTCAAAATGTCACAATAAAGCCATTAAATGCTAGTTTAAAGATCCGGGGACAAACTTTATGACAGTAACGTAACATACAGTGAAGAAGGGCTGTGAAAGTAGTGGCAGGTGCCCAGTAGCTGTTACATAAAATTAGGCCTAAATGTTAACATTTCAGTGTGTGCAAAAAATCTTCCTTACGAAACCAAGGCACTGCCCTGCCACCCAGTGGGCAGGCAGCGCAATAAGGGAGGCATGCACAAAGGCAGGAATGAGCGAAGGAATGAGGGAAGGAATGAATGCTTGAAGGAAGGCATGAAGAAAGCAAGGAAGTGATGAAAGAACTGGAAAAGGAACGCAGATAGCAAGGAGGCAGGATGGAAAGAAGGAAGATACAAACAGATCACAGATAGAAACATAGAAAGATAGAGATAGATACATAGATAGTATTAGATACATCATACATGCATATATTATACATAGACACATTGTTAGATAAATAGATAGACTGAAATAAATTTTGGGTAATTCTGTTATGTATGCCAACTCTACAGAAATAAAAATGAACATCTCAATGATTTAGTTTTGTATTTAACAAAAAACAACGTATTCATCTTCAAAGGTTTCTAAAAATTCAAATTTCTCCTGTAATAGTTAGTGTACCTATCATTTTTATGGAGTACTTAATTATAAGCCTTGACAAGTTAAATTAAATTATTAACAAGCGATTCATTTCATTTCAAAGCAGACAACAAGAAAACATAACAAAATTAAAGTAACATGATCTTCATTAATTATCAAATGATGATTCTGTAAGAGCTAGCAATTAATATACATACCAATCATTGTTTTTATTACTATTATACTATTTGAAGTATAAACAATCTAACATTAACTTAAATTTGGAAGCTTTCAGTGTTTTTTGCCTTTTTACCAATTAGCTGATCATCAATCAATCTATTAATCTTATTTGTACATTTAATATATATTTATCAATCGATCTATGAAATTATCTATCTATCTATCTATTTATCCATCTATTTATCTATCTATTTATCCTTCGATTAAGGCGTATCGCATTAAAAACTACAGCAATCAACTGAGAAAAAAGCTGTAACAACATAAATGCTGCTTTGTGTCAAATCATATCTAAAGTCCAATTTCATTTCATGCCTTATTGTTAATCTATAAATTTCAAAATCTTTGTGAATCATAGGTCTTCAATGCCTATCACTTACCTTCATAAACTGAAATTTGAATTTTTTGTTTTAACTTTTTCTGAAATCTGAATCAGATAAAATGAGATGGTCACACTATCAATCAGTCTTTGTCAAATAAATTATTGTTAGGTGATATTGTGTTAAGTAGATGACATCAATTTAGCCATAGCCCAGTTCTTACCTCAGAAAAAAGAAGTTTAACAAACACCTGAACAATACTCATGATCATAGCCATAGTCAACACTTCCTGGTTTAGATTAAAAATTTTTTAGAATTTTCTAAAATTTACAACCCTGAATCACAAACCCATTTCTGCATCATGGTGGACCGCAACCATATTTTCAATCGGCGCAATGCACCGAACGAATGCCTCAATAGCTTTTCATTTAAGAACATTTTCCTTGTTATTATAGTAACCTCAAAAACATGTATATATATATATATATATACCACAGGCATCACAATTGTTCACAACAGTTCTGCACTAGACCACTACCAGTGGTACAGATACACAAGGTGGGAAAGTGCCCTGAATCGACCACCCTGCAGTAATGTTATGCCAATGGGGTGCAGGGTGGCTGATTCAAGGGAATTGCCCAGACTATCCCACCTTTCTTGTACTGTTTAAGGAAGCCAGTATCATGCAGGCCATAGAGCTGTGTTGGCAAATGATTGAAATGCCTGTGATATATACATATTTAATAAAAAGGGCATAAACATTCCAAAATCATAATATGATTAATCAAGCGACAAGTCACACAATTAAAATATTGGAATCTTCCTCAAGCAAAGTTCTGTATGCCTAGATATGCCATTTACCCGAAACCTTGGATTTATCATGAGGGTAGTCATAATTTTTCGTATTTTATATATTATGTTTTTCGATAAATTTTGCTAATTTACATACATATACAGTACCGTCTGTAAGTAAGTGAAACGCATGATTTTGTGCCATTGCATCAATGTTAAACATCCTTAACCATAATGCTTCTGGAAGGACGAATTCTCATCTGATGAGAGGAAAATATTTCGGGTCATAAAGGCCGATATGTGAGGAATATGGGATAAAAATGGCAGCCAATTTTCTTTGCTGTAGTTGGAGTTAGGTATGGGTCAAAGTCTTTGATAAGTAAGTGAAACGCAGGCCCAATGTTAAAACATAGGGAAGGGTGGTTCACTTACTTATCAAAGACTTTGACCCATACCTAACTCCGACTACAGTGGAGAAACTGGGCTGCTATTTTTATCCCACTTGCCTTACACATCGGCCTTTATGACCCACTTTGTTTCCCTTTCATCCGATGAGAATTCATGCCTCCACAAGCAGTTTGGCTGAGGATGTTTAGCATTGATGCAATGGCACAATGTCATGCGTTTCACACCGTATGTAGAGTAGGTCTGGGCAAGAAGCCCGGGTTAGGTGAGAGGCCCCCCCAACGTTACATCTAAACTTACATTTTTGGTGAATTTTCTTATTGATAGGATTGAAGCTAGAGGCTTTTTAGGTGAAGTCACAAATTTTCAGGGCAAACGGCACCAAACCATAGTAGTAATTAAAGAAACAAAAAAAGGTGCATGGTTTTTGTAACTTTGATTAATTCTTTGAAAGGGGTTGTCAGAAACAACTTTGGAAATTTTGAAAAGTGTAATGGATATCTGTATTGCTTCACTTTATGACCATCACATAAATATGATTTGGATCATGTTTTTGCATTTTAGTTCAAAATATAGAGGTCAGATTAAAATATGTGGGTTTGGGGCGAGAGGTCCTACATGGTATGGGTCATGGGGCCCCCTTCAATGGGGCCTCGAAGCTGCTCTGGAACAATTTAAAGATGTGTATTTTACCTTAATCCTGATGGAATAGCTATTTAAAATAGAAAAAAATTTGCCGAAATTGAAACAGGGCTAAAAATATTAAAAAATAGATGTATAAACAGAAAAATTCTGAAATTCATAAAAAGTGAATAGAATGCTTAAAAAATGATAAAAAAACCCCAAGAAAAAACTTTCAGGCTGAATGCACTCGCAAAAAAAATTTCAATAGAATTACAATAGGGGGGGCGGCCTGGGGGGGGGGGCTTCTTGCCCAATGGATGGGGTAAGAAGGCCATTTAAATTTTTTTTACAAAAATGGCCGTAACTCCTTTATTAAAATTGGTAGACATTTGTTTCACTAGTTTTTTTCTTGGCAGCTGTAAAAAGGCACTATGAAATATTTATGTTTTAGATTTTTGTCCCCTTCTCTCTGAGACATGGGGGGACGTGTCCCCCAAGTCCCCCCCCCCTCTTAAACTAGGTCAATGCGTCCTGGTTGGACGGGTAACTCACAGTTATACCACCCAGGGGCATGTGACAGGGCTAATCTAATACAAAAAATAAAGATCAAAGGCTTTGATCAAAATGTGCTTTTTCAGTAGTATTTTTGCAATCTTATTATCAATTTATTAACTTTTTCTATTTTCCTTGGACCTCTACTTATAGTAGTATGTATATATATACAGCCATGGCCGTAAGTTTTCACTCAGCAGCCATGCTTCACTATGGTACTAATATGTAGATGGCAATGCCATAGATTCGCGGAGCTCAAATTAACTGTTCTTATTTTGAAACCATACTACAGTATACAAATATTGACTGATTTCGAGGGCATTAGTCAAATCTATTTCCCTCGAGGGTGTGTAAATGAAAACTATTTCACGAGGCCGAAGTTTTCCTTTCACACAGGAGAGTAGATAAGCAGATGCATAGCCTACATTGCACTATTATTACTAGTTTTGACGAGTTTTTTTTGGTCTTTACTAATTAATGCCCTTATTTTATTATTTTCCTGCACTATTGCAAATGTATGGAAAATTTTGAAAGAAAAATGTTGAAAAAAAACATTTAGGAAAAAAGATTTTGGAAAATAAATTGTGGAAAAAAAAATTGGGACAAAAAAAAATTGGAAAAAAAAAATTTGGAAAAAAAAAAATTCGCAAAAAAAAAAAAAAAAAATTCGGAAAAAAAAAAAAAATTCACAAAAAAAAATTTCGCGCAATAGTTCTGGTAAATATACTAAAATAATGACTGACATGTGACCATCTCTCAGTCAATGACAGCTCTGCTTTCATGGTCGAGGTATAATAATGATAAACAAGAACACAATCAGTTGGGCCTAAATTAATTGATGCTATTTAAGTACAGTAACAGCAATCAGCTTTTAAACTTCACACCTCAAATAAACTTCACGCATCACAAGCAGGCTGCTGAGAGTTCAGTCATTTTCCCTGGGTGTGGCACTGCAAGCATGATGCTACACCGGTGGCGACACCTGTCAGCAAAATAAGCTTTTTTCATGCAGATGACATAAATGAGCATAAAAATGAAGTTTTCAAAAACAGAATAGGATAGTTAAGAATCAAATGGAATTTTTCAGACAATACTGCAGTATTGCAAGAGAAATTCAGGGATTTTACCAAAACTAACTGTTTAATCAGGGACCAACTCCATGGCAGGTACAGGCTGTCCTTCATTCTCACTCCACTGACAGATTCAAAATTCATTATCAATATTTATTATGAGCTGTTGTTAAGCTAAGTTTGCTGACGCGACGGGCGGCTTCGCCGCCCGTCACTCCGCGAATATAATTTTGACCAATCATAACAAAGCAAATACTTGCTCAATCTTCACCAAAATGTCAGGAATTATAGTTAGAATATATTTTGAGGTGTTCTGATAAATATTGTTGAATGGAATAATGTTACATAATAGCTGCAGGGTATAAAATAAGCGTGCAATGATCCCAAAATGTGCAGTGATCAATCTGAAATGTGCAGTGATCAATCTGAATTTGTGCAGTGATCAAATTCACCCTTTCATGCTAAATTATGATGAACTGCATAATCCCCACAACATATGTTCAACTAATGTAATACTGCCTGCCGGATAATAGTCATCTTTTGGCAATTTGTACCGCTTGACTTCTCAATGACAGTCTTGAGCCAGTATGTTGTTCTTCAGATTTTCCAGATTGGAAGAATATATTTGTGTTCATGGATAGCTAAATATATAAATCTTGAAATGCCCCCTCAGAGCACAGGCATTACAATTATTCACGACAATTCTGCATTAGACCTGTCTCTGTTCGGGACTGTCAAGTGGCAGCAGAATGCTGACAGTCCCTGGAAAATCGAATTGGGTCAACAATAATTTGATCTGTTTTGGACAGATCACCAGATCAGGTCGAACAACAGTAGTCCATATTCCTACGCCAAACTACTTTCACAAAGCATGGTGGCTGGCAAATATCCAGTCCACTGCTTTGAATGAAAATGTTTAGAAATCATGAGACAAAAAGAAAGTTTTGAAACTTTAGCATGCACTTTGCCTGTTGAAGGGATGATTTTACTCATCAGAAGTTTGATGGTATTCAATCTACCTATGCCATTTTGTGAATGCTAAATTGTAGTCAGAAAAGGGTCCAAAAAGAATTCATTCTCACTTATTCACGTGTCCATACACAGCCGATGTTTTTGCTTTGTGATATCAAATATGCTCAATTGTATTTATTCCGTTACTTTATGGAGATTTATTAACTAGGACAACAATATAATTCACAATTTCATAAAAGCTGTGTTACACTCAGCAAAATGTCTTGTCCATGCCACAAGTGGCCCCCTCTATACTGGCAGTATATGTGAGCTACAATGTATACATCCTCCATGAGAAAAAATAGTTCCAACTTGTTTTGGTATTTACAAGCTGTCTGCTTAAAATTGAAGCCAACCAAAGTCAGATTAGACACTTGCAGAGGTTTTGGAAATAAACTAGACCATCACTAAATGATGGAACTGTCCTGGTTTCTTCCACACTGTCCTGGTTTCTTCCACACTGTCCTGGTTTCTTCCAGTGATCGAAATTCTGTTGACCGCTCACAGGAGGTCGCGAATTTTGCACCCTAGGTGGCAGCAAATAGCGGTCAACTTGTAGACAGGCATTAGACCAAAGCGACTGGTGCTCATCACTGCAGACACACCAAGGTTGGAAAGTCTCCTGAATAGATCAGCCTGCTGTAATGTTGTACAAATGGGGTACAGCCATGCAGGGTTGTTGATTAGCTTTGATTCAAGGGAATTGCCCAGACTTACCTACTTTCCTTTCACTATTTAAGGAGGCATCATGCAGGCCATAGAGTGGGAGGGCTTGCAAATGATCGGAATGCCCGTGCCTGAGAGGCTGAGGAAATTTTCCCCAGATAATTTTATCTGATTCTTCTTCAATAAGTGCAACTGCTTTAGAACCATTCTCCTAAAAACTAAGCGATTGGGAGTGTACGTTCCAGTTCATGAATTAATAGTCATTAGCTTCTGATTGATCTGCTGAGGGATAACATGGCATCCTAAAAAGATCAAAGGGTTCAGTACTATCAAAAATTAAGACCCCTCAACACATCTTTATGTGATACAACATTTTGTGATTTTTCTGCATTTGTTGACAGTTTGTTTTGACAGTGAATTTTAGTCTCACAAGCCATAGCTGGTTACTCAGTGGGCCACTTCATTTCAAATCAATTTAAATTTGTGATAAAATTTGACCATGTTGAGATAGACCTCACATTGCCCCTAAAAATATTTGATCATGTTAATTGCAATTTAAAATTACTATTGGACATGACATTTTCCTGAAACTTTAGGTTGGCATTAAAAATTGAAGTTAACTTTCAGCAAAAAACCCAGCTGCCTATATTTTATCCTATCTGTTCTTTCATGGTCTTTCGACGGCTCCAGTAATATAAGTTATTATTTTTCTCTGAGCTGCATGATGGTTTCATAAATAAATGTATCTCCAAAACGTTTACTGGAACAAATGGTGATCAATAGACTTCAGTAAAAATGATTCAACAAAAGTCCTATCATGTTCAATTTTGGACTGGCATTCGGCTAACTGCAGAAGAAAGAAAGTCTGTTTCTTTATTTAAATTCAGAATACTAGAAATGTGAGCACTGAAGCTCAATCAGACGCAATTAAAAAAATAAGATATGAAAAAGCCCATGAACAAGCTATTAAGACACATGTATAGGCTACAGATATTTCATTCCATGATTTTAGATGAAAATATTTTATTATTAAATTGAGCCATACATGAATTCTGGCACTTTTAAAAGAACGCCAATGGGTCACCCTTTGTTCGCACGAGACAATATGTGCAGTGATCAAATTTTCTTATTTTATACGCTGAATAGCTGTGAGGCAAAATACTGAATTAGTTGAAATTTAAGCATATGATCAGTTTTGATCCTATATTGTCATTCAAATGATAGTTATATTCACCAAAGTGTCTGGATGTGTTGGGAACACACCAAATTAAACATTCATGACTAAATTAAAATTAAATATGCAACTTTAACGTTGATCGGGTTTCGCTTGATGTGTTTGTGTTTAGAAAAATTGTTAATTTCTGATGTAAGAATAAAGTAGTGAATTGTTTTTCTGATTATGAAATTTAGTTTGTTTCATAAAATCCCATACCTTGGAAAGCATCTGACACAATTTTCTTTCAACAGAAGAAGTGCAGTTATTTCCTACACCAACATAAAATTTTGCCATATTTAAAGAAAAAACCAGTTCTTGTAAAACCCGATAAACGAAAAATTCAACCATGTATTTTATAGTAATTTTGTCATGAATGCTTAATTTCATGTGTAAACAACACATTCACAAACTTTGGTGGCTGTTACTACCATGAGAATAACATATATCATCATAATTGATTTTATGCTCAAAATTAAACTCAATTCATTATTTTGCCTCACGATTACTATGAAAATGTAATTTAATGCAATTATTTCTTCCAGAACACCTTATACTCTGTACAAACTATAATTGCTCTCGATTTAGTGAAGATTGAGCAAGTATTTGCTTAGCTAAGATTGGTCACAATAATTGCACCATAGTACAGCATTGCAGATGAGTGAAAACTTACGGCCATGGCTGTACTTAATATAAGGCTTGCCGTGACTGCCTTCAGGCCCTTCACTGACGCCCTCCGGTCACTCTGATTTGTTTACAATTTTAAGACAATATGTATAGCAAGTTTGGATGTGCACTTTTGCATGATGAATTTGTTACCGGTTAGGATCAATGGGCAGAACAAAAAACATTTGTCTCATATTGTGAATGTATGATATACCTCATGCCTCTTAAATACCTTAGAAGTCTTTGTGTTCTAATTTAGTGAAATATGGAACAATTGGAACATTCACTGATTATAGAACAATTTCTTGGCTATATATATTGCAAGATTACATGATCCTCTCACTCTCTCTTTCTCTACGGATTGCTCTAAGCTCAGTACTTTTTACATAAGTACAATACAGATTGATGTACACACATTGATTACACATTTTACAGCAACATGACAGAAGAAAATAACAAAGCAATGACACCTTTGACTTTGGAGGAATTGAAGGAACCATTGACAGCGGCTGAGAGACAGGAAATGGACAATCCTCATTTCATACGTCAGTTGAACATGTTCATTGAGGCAGTCAATAATATTCCTAATCTCAGCAAATATCATAGATATTGTCTGACAGAGCAACAAAGGTGAGTACCACTCTTCCATTCTAGAATTATGGGATGGAAAATCACACCTCCAATGAGCACAGTAATGTTGCAGCAACTTCATGACAACATTGCACTTTTGGTGAAAATTATGTTAAATTGTATGGTGGCGATGACATTGTCTCAACATTGTGAAGCGATATCAAAATATGAATTAGTATGAGACTTTGTGGCAACAATGTTGCAATGTCATAATTAAATCTCAGTGTTATGGCCTCACCTTTTAGCAACATAATTTAGGTTACAAAAGAAAAGCCCTTCAGCAATTGGCAATGCTGTGCTTATGTTGTGTGTCCCTTAGGACAGCTCTTATTGGTCAGGCTGTTGAGAATAGTTATCCATAAAAACAAAATGGCATTGGCTTCTTGCAGTTTCTTGCAGTTCTGCATGACCATCATCTTTCATTTGATTTTTTATCTGTCTTTAACATAAACGTCCTTTCCAGATAGCCAATATCTTTTAAAAAAGATGACAATGGGTGTTTCTTGTCAACTGTCTGCATGTTTTTCGTACACAGGTAATATACCAGAAAGTAATTCTTTTTTCAAATCAATTTATATCTTTCAACTAATTCCAGAGACCATGTGAAACAAAGGACATCTGTCTACCAGGCAATAAGGGAAAATCCAGATATTGCAAACGTGAGTGTCCTTAACTATCATAATATAGTGCAGGAGCATATGTAATCTGGCTCACTTCGCTTGTAAATTTTTGGCACCATATATCAAATAGAAGCTTAGGATGTGTAGATTCAGAAAAAGTATGGTGCCATATTTTTCTCGGCATTCTAAGGGGTAAAATCCAAGATGGCGTCCAAGATGGCCGCCGATGATGTTTTTCTTCATATCTCATGTTGTATTCGTAGTATATTAAAAATTAAAAAGTTGATAATGACGTTTTTGGGGTCAAGGAATCCAATAAAGACCGCCCCAAGCTCCTATCTTTGTTCAAAAACTGAATATCATGCCAAATGTTATCAAAATTGATATGAATTTAAGAATGTTCGACCCATCTCACCAGCCGTGTTTATTTCTTGCAGTGATAGTCACTTACAATACAAATGTGACAGTCCCATACAAAATAAATGTTGAACAATAAGGTTTTTAAAGAATAGACTATATTTATAAGATCAAATCTGGATATCACATATTAAGAACATGGTATAAATCACGTTCTTGGTGTCTTATTTAAAGCGAAAAAACTACTGGTCCTATATTGCAAGTTGGGATAATTTCAGCACAGCTACCCAATGGAATTTAGGCATGTACTACTGATCATATAAGAGGAAGTGAAGCCCCTTTCATGCGAATAAATTGCTTCTATCTGTCACTGGTCTTGATATAGGCTATTGTGTGATATTTGATTACACAAAGGATCAGTTTTTTGGCGTCACACTGCATGGAAAAGATGTATCCAAAACTTTAAATACTCATAGATAAGGGTACTTGAACCCTGTTTTTGAGCCAGACAATAAGTGCATCACTCTGATTCTGCAATACATGTCAACAACTAAAATTACAGAAGGTACAAAGAGGAAATGTTTAAAAGTCACCAAACTTTTATATTCGCACGTTCACATTATTTTGCAGTACCTGAGTTTCATGGGGATATCTTAAAACGTTTTCTCTACAAGTGCATTTGAATAAAGCATTGTCTGCTTTGCAAAAACTACATTTCAAGTTTTTAAATCCTTCATATCTATGTTTAAATATGATGGTAGTACAATAAGTACATGTATCTAGCATAGCTAGCTTACAGAAATTTACAACCTAAGAGTTTTGTAGTCTGCAATCATCCATTTTTTGTCCCAATTGACCAAAAGTTCCAAATTTTACCAACTTGAGACACCCCCAGTCTTGACTCCTCTCTCTGTGCATTCTACCCTTCTGTATTCTCCTTTTCTACATTTTTCCTAACTGCATCTTTTCATCCCCAGTTCCCCATACTTGTAGCTCTCATTTACATCAAATTCTCTTGCCTCCTCTTAGTGAACTCATCTAGAAAAGCTCTCCTGAGAGACTCCTCTATCTGCCTCTTCTTTCACTTATGCCTCCTCCCACTTCTACGTTTTCCCTCCCATATCTGATTCTCCTTTTCTACCTCTTCTCAAGCTGTGCCTCCACCCATTTATAGGTATTATCTCTTCTCTGCTATCTCCGCCTTCTCCCTTTACCTCCTTACAAGGTTATGCCTGCTTCTACTTTGCGTCCTCCCTGTTATTTTTGACTCTCGATCCCTTTCAGGGTTTTCTGCCCTCTCCCTCTGCTCTTTCCTGCACCCTCTTTCTCCATGGCCTAATATTTTGTGCTTGTTTGCACAAGCCTACTACTGGCTCTTTGGGCATGGGTTTAACCCCCACCCCGAAACTCAATTTAGTTTGTGGGACATAAAATTGAGACAGGGTGTTTCAGTGTACACTGAGGCAACTGATAGACACTGGGCATCCCTGAATTAATATGTATGTACAAGACTCCCAGCCTTCTCATCTCTTTATCATACGGGGGTAGTGAAAATAAATGTGCAGCTCCCTCCACAAGGAAGGAGAAAGAGCTTCTTGGCTGAAAGGGGTACACCAGCACAACAAAAATTAGTCAACTCCTTTATATCCTCTGCCTGCAACTTCTCCTCTGTCCATTTTTGCCTCCTGCCTAGCTTTTGCCTCCCCCCAAAAACATCCAAGCTTTCCCTCCTAATGCTTCTCCCATTCTGCCTCCATTACCGCTGACTATCCCTGTCTAGCTCTTTCCTCCTCCCTGATAAGTTTTCCCTCCTCCCTCTACCTCTTGCCAAATGTATGCCTCCTTGCCTCTGCCCTATTGTCTTTGACTCTCCATTTCGGAGCTTGCTGCTTCCACCCGGTTGCCAGATCTTTCCTCCAACCTGATAGGTATTCCCTCTTCCCTCCTTATGCTGGCTCCTCTGTTTGTCTACTTCCTAAATCCCCCCTCCTAGTCAGCATTCTCCCTCTTATCTCTGGCTATCTCTTTCTGCCATCAATGTTTTTGCCTCTGCCCTAATAAAAGGTATTTTCTCCCCACACTGCCTCCTTTCATTTTCCCACTCTGCTTCTTCTACCTTATCTCTGACTCCCCTTTCTACCACTTTTCTAGCTCCTCTCTGCACTCCTTGACAGCTATTGTCTCCTCCCTCTGCCTCCTCCCACTCTGCCTTCTCCTTCTCATCTCTGCTTTGAACACCCATTCTACCTCATCCCGACAGCCCACCCCTCCTTTCTACTTTCTCCTCGCGCTTCCTTCTGTCTAATTTATACCTATTTGCACTCTGCCTCTATTGTCATTTTATCTGACTGTCCCTTTCTGGCTCCTGTCTAACCAGCTCTTACCTCCTTCCCAGGTCTCTGCACCTCCCAAGCTTAATTATGCATTCGTCCATTCTTTCTCCTCCACTATCACTCTTGCCTCCTCCCTCTCTTGTCCCCTAACCACCTTAATCCCTGTCTCATCACTTAATGCATCATACATGGGTGCCTCTTGTCTCTGAATCACTGACCTTCATTCCCCTCTCCTATTCTCATACCTTTATCATTCATCCCTGACATAAATTTAGTCATGCAACTCCCACCATTTAAAGAACATTCTGATGAAATTTTGCTGCTCTCATTCTTTGACTGCATTAAATTAACATATTATTTTTCCCTACACTTACAGCAGATAGCTAGGATATTCCGGCTCAAGTATAGTATACCTGGCTTGGTGAAGTATATAGGAAGTGAGTGACCTCCCGACCTGAATAAGCTTAAGGATTGGGTGGCTTATTTAGTCCGTGGAAGTCACTGACAATCTCTAAATGTTGGATACTACACTTGACCAGACATGCTTTAACTAAGAAATGACAAAAGGGAGTTGTTCAGCTCTTCTTAAGCCTCTTGTGAGCAGCTTTGAAATAATGTACATCATGGTGTAAGCCGGAAAAAATTTCGAGAGAGCTATATGACTCGCGGCGGCCCTGGAAGTGTTGGTGTAAAATAAGCAGGTGCTCTGGGCTCATTTCTTGCACTGAAACAAGCAGATGAGAAACAGAAAGACACCAGAAAGAATGTTGCAATTTCTAATGGACACCATATCTCATAAATTTGATTGAACAGAGCTGTAACGAATGACCAAGTAGTGATTAAGACAAATTCTGATACATTATTAGGTCAAATTCGTAGCATCATAAACATGTCCTTGTTACAATTACACAGTTGCTTGAAATTATTCAAAACCTTTTGTATCTTCTTAGTATATACGTTGGCAGATGGCCTATCTGTGAAAACAGGTTATAGCACAATATTTCATATAGCCTATCACAAATTGTGTTTCAATGCAAGAAAGGAATACGGCAAATGAGATAAGTCGAACATTCTTAAATTTATGTCAATTTTGATAACATTTGGTATGATATTCAGTTTTTGAACCAAGATAGGAGCTTGGGGTGGTCTTTATTGGATTCCTTGACCCAAAAAACATCATTATCAACTTTTTAATTTTTAATATACCATGAATACAAGCTGAGATATGAAGAAAAACATCATCGGCGGCCATCTTGGACGCCATCTTGGATTTTACCCCTTAGAATGCCGAGAAAAAAATGGCACCATATTTTTTCTGAATGTACACATCCTAAGCTTCGATTTGATGTATGGTGCCAAAAATTTACAAGCGAAGTGAGCCAGATCTAAATATGCAACATATGCTCCCGCACTAAATAAGCATTAAACAGAAAATCTGAAATTCAAGGCTGTTAAAAATATCATACTCAAATTCAGTTATGACTCTTTGCAACTTTAATGATCCATAAGAATTTCGTAATGAACATTCAACATGGCCTTTTGATGTCACTAACGTAGGAAGTTTTTAATAATTTGGTTTTGTCACTCACTGTTTATTAGTTTGTCAGCTTGTGCCCTACCTTTGCAAATAGGTCTCAGTTAACAAAGCTATACACCCTGGTGAAGTATGCACCTGGTATGAGGATATAAGAATACTCGCATGCAACTGTCAATGACTTGGCAACTGCAATTTAGAAGTTAAAAAGTCAAAACTGAGGGCAGCTAACCTGCAAAGACAGCTCTCTGATTATTATGGTAACTGTTACAGGTGTCTGACTCAAGAAATCTTACTCTCTGTGTCAGACTATATTACTACAGATTCAAGCGATAAGTGAATCTGGTACAGGGCGTTCATGCTTGCTTTCATCATTGTTCTACTCAAGACATATATGTTCTTCATGTACCTTACAGGTGAATATTGACCCAGTTGTAATTATCGGCTTGCCGCGTTCTGGCACCACCATGTTGCACCGACTGCTTTCGTGTGATCCAAGATTTGTGGCCCCCATGGCTTTTGAACTCCTCCAGCCCTGTCCCCCTGGAAGACCAGAGAACTGGATAGGCACCGAGAGATACAGGAAAGCCCAGGAATACATGTGTACGTAGTTCCACGTTCCTATTTCATTGGAAGTATAGCAACTTCTTTGTATCAATAAGCAACTACATTTTGCAATTA
Source organism: Platynereis dumerilii (assembly GCA_026936325.1). Classification (NCBI taxonomy): domain Eukaryota; kingdom Metazoa; phylum Annelida; class Polychaeta; order Phyllodocida; family Nereididae; genus Platynereis; species Platynereis dumerilii. Next base: position 81,947,942 of record JAPTHN010000003.1, read on the forward strand.
ATATTTGCTGGCAGTGTCAGAATTTATCAGTTAATGACACAGAATCATTGGTTCACCATGTTTTATGTACAGCTTGAGCCTTGTGGCACAGGAAAATATTCAACTATGATAACTCGCGTAATGTAACACTGAGTCTTTTCTTCCATATGATGATACAGAGGTCCCTGTTTACAAGGCCACCCCATATCCAGTCATGAAGTGGTTTCTTGTGGGGGAAGGGGGCGGTCTCTCCTTGGGGTGCAAATTCAATAATTCCTTCATGTGGGAAGAAACTGGTCACTAAAGGCAGGGGGTCCTCTAATGTTACTATAGTAAAGTATCATATTATGCATGGACCGCTACTTTTGAAATCCATTTATATTTATTTTTAATGCTCTGTGTTCTTTGGGAGGGCGATTGAGTGACTTTGCCCAAATTTCACAATTTAGATTTCTTACCATTTAATATAAAATATCGTTGGAAGCATTGACTTGACTGTGATGGTGTTGATTTTATCATCAGCCAATTATTTTTAGCCTCCTTACTCAAATGTTTTAGTGTTTTCGTAATCCGCTATTGCTGGTACGCCTATGGTGTTTTTGTAGGGACCATCTCAGATCTGTGTTACAAGCTCCAAATGATGAAAGACTTAACATTGAAGGTCCCTAACTAATGGGACAAAAATACCCAGCCAAGTGCAATTTGTCATCAGTTATTGTGTACTGCAGTGGTGGAGCTTCAAAGTTTCTGGAGGGGGCCACAGGCAAGTTGGACTTGCAGAGGCACTTTCCCTATAGCAGAAGTACCCTCCTAATTAACCTCCAATACTAGGAGGGTACTCATGCTACAGAGGAGGTATCTGTGAGTACAATTTACAAAACAAGTATATGTTGCCCCCTCTTGATACACAGTAGCTGCACCAGAGAGGCAGCAGCCACTCAACCATGACAATTGGGTCAACTGGTCATGGTTGGATGATTGGGGACCATCTCCAAAGCACACCTGGTGCATATCCCATAGAGATTTCCTTCAGGAAATTGGTCAAATATAGCATAAGTTTATAAAGATTTGGGATCATATAATGGAAGTGTGCAAACACACTGTATGAAAACATTAGATATTCAACTTCTCACTACTCCTATGATGTTCACAAGCTTATGAAAAGTGTAATAATCCAAATAAGCAAGCAAGAACTAGTTTGTTGTTATTGAAATTTCATGTTCATGAAAAAAATGTTTATAACATCTATAATTAGGCATGTAAAATCATGAGGTAACATGAGTAGGTTTGTCAAATCACAGTAGGTACATTGGAGGTATAGATGCAACTACACATACATTGGAAATCAATAGAATATTTGGCAAATAAAATACGTGTTTGAAGAAACCTCATATTTGAAACAAAGGTCCCTACAATTCTTTTTTTAAAAAGAATTTCTTGTTATTCATTTGTGCATCTTTACTCTTCAATCTTCATATTTTGGGCTAAATACTTTAACAAGAAGCTCTATAAAATTAGTGTCTCTCTTTACAGCCCATGTGTTGCCAGGAGGTGTTGATAGTATAAGTCACATGCATGAAATAAAAATGGACCTACCTGATGAGTGTCAACACATGTTACAAGCGGCCATGATGGATGGTGGCTGGACATTTCATCCTGCATTCAAGAAACTGAAAGAGTTTGTTCTAATGGATAAGGGAGATAAGACAGTAGAAGCTTACAAGTACTACAAAAATGCTCTGAAGTGCATTTTCTATGAAGGTGAGTTGGCTTAGTGATTATGTCAAGACGTATTACCTATTTATCATCCTTTTAAACTATTTGATTTTGGTTGTCACTCTTTTCACTTGCTAGGTTTGGAAAATGGGGAAGTACCTTTGTTGAAAGCACCCAGCCATACATTTTACATTGACACATACAAGAAAGTCTTTCCGAATGCCAAGTTCATCTTTCCCTACAGAAATGCTAAGGAGATGGTTGGCTCTGGTTTTTCACTGTTTGGCAAGGCACGTGCTTCTTTTTTGCGTTTTTCAGTGTTATGTCTATGTTTCTAAAATTGAATTATTCTGTGTGGTGACTTGCTCAAATACATTACATTGAATACATGTGTTGTGCCAATTGACCTACCTTTTTCAAATGCCAACCATAATGATACCAATTGTCTAATGGCCCTGAAACTTGGCTTGATTCTGGCCAAGATATTATTTTTTAATATAATTTTATGTCATTTTGATATCTGCTTTCAGATTACTTATTTAGGCTTTGATTTTTTTTAAATCACCCCGAGGCAAAAATGGCAAAACTTACCCCGATCGCCCCTATCATTGTAATGCCTTATGGCTTTTGGCACAACTGACTGCTGAGATGATATAGGATGTCAAATACACCGTGAATATATTATAGGTGCATTCCAAATGGCATTAAACCTTCATTCACTGATGATATAATTTTTGTCATCAATGATAATAAAAATCTGTTATAATTATTACTAGTCACTTGTCACTGTTCTCTTAAGGTGCCTCTCTTGGAAGATTACATAATTATGGATATATATGCATTTTATCAACAAAGAGACACTAAGGTGTTCTTATTTCAGGCTACAAAAGTGATGCCATTCGAAGTTGATGAGAAGCATGGCTGGGAGTACTGCTTCGAATTCTACAAACTGGGAAGCTCCAGGGTGGTAAATGCCATGAAGACAATGCCAAAGGTGAAATGTACAGCTGGTATCTAATTGTCACTGTAGGCTGACTGACAAGCCAGTGTGCCATTCAAGCAGGCGAGCGAACGAGGCTGCAGACTGACAAAATAAACATAGAAAAATGCATGTGTGCATGAACCTGACAAGCAGCATGCAGTTTCAGTGAAATGTTGTAGCCTGCTTGCTGACGCTCGAAAATATAGCAGGCTACTGTAGCCTGCACTGTAGGCTAAAAATTATGAGAAATTGAAATAAATATTTTATTGCCAATATCACTGACATCACAGCACGGAAAAAGGTATCGTAAACTCTGTTGAGCTGTTTCGTCTTGCCAAGAAGGATTCACTGTTACCCAAATGTTAATTTAAAAGTCCCTTTTTGAAATTTGACTACATGTAGCACAAAAATACAGTAGAAGACATAAGTATTGTCATACTGGCATCAATGGCCAATTTACCGGACAGCTGGTATAAGAAGTAGCATTCATAAGTATTGTAATATTGCAATCAGTGGCGAATTCGCCCCCAGACCACTGAGATGAAAAGTAACATTCTTAAATTACAAATAGGCAACTATGCAAGCCCACAAATGTTTGTCCACCATGACCCTTGAGTATAATTCTCCCGTTCCAGGAAACACTCTATTCAGTGTCATATTCTGAGATGGTTAAAGATCCTCTGGCGGCAGTGAAAGAAATCTACGCCAACTTTGGTTGGGAAGTGACACCTCAGATGATGGAGAACATGCAGCGCCACCTTGAGGAGAACAAACAACACAAACTTGGAAAGCACAGCTATGACCTGGAGGAAATGGGAATTACTGAAGACTCTCTCAAAGAATTGCTTCCAGAATATCTTGAATATTTCGGTGCAAAGGAAAACCTTTTGTAATTAATATCAGGCCATTCAAGCAAATCACATATAAAATTACAAGAGAAAAGATAACAAATTGTGCCCACACATGAGAACCTCAGAACAAAATATTGCTGCAAAGACTGCGTGCACATTATTTGCATTGCAAAAAATATTGGTGTGACTGCCGAAGCTGACAAAGTGTAACACTGGGCTCTTCTTTATATTTTGATATAAAAATTGAAAGTAATTTTGTATTTGTTTTCTTTCAATCGTTGTTCCAAGATTAACCATGGCTTTTGAATTGCTCCAGCCCTAAACCTTTGAAAAACCTGAGAACTGGAGGGGCACTGAGAGATAAAGAAAAAGCTAAGAATACATGTGTATGTAATTGGTTCTTTGGAAAGAGGAACCATGGCATGATTACATCTATAGACATTTTGTCTATGGTTCGGGGATGTCACTACCCCATGCCGCTTAGAGTTTTTTCAGAATATCTTGAATATTTTGGTGACATGGAAAACCCTTTTTATAATAGCACCAATTTAACGGCTAACTTATTTTGAACATTTTACTGAATATTACAAAAATTTCAAATTGTGTGTAAAACTGAAACTGGAAATAAATCTCTCAGACTGAAATAAATTTTGGGTAATTCTGTTATGAATACCAACTACACAGAAATGAACATGAACCTCTCAATGATTTAGTTTTGTATTTAACAAAAAAGAACATATTCATCTTCAAAGGTGTCTATAATTCAAATTTCCCCTGTAATATTTATGTACCTATCATTTTTATGGAATACTTAATTATAACTTATAAGCCTTGACAACCTAAATTAAATTATTAACAAGCAATTCATTTCATTTCAAAGCAGACAACAAGAAAACATAACAAAATTAAAGTAACATGATCTTCATTAATTATCAAATGATGATTCTGTAAGAGCTAGCAATTAATATACATACCAATCATTGTTTTTATCACTACTATACTATTTGAAGTATAAACATAAACTTAAATTTGGAAGCTTTCAGTGTTTTTTGCCTTTTTACCAATTAGCTGATCATCAATCAATCTATTAATCTTATTTGTACATTTAATATATATTTATCAATCGATCTATGCAATTATCTATCTATCTATCTATTTATCTATCTATTTATCCATCGATTAAGGCGTATCGCATTAAAAACTACAGCAATCAAGTGAGAAAAAAGCTGTAATAACATAAATGCTGCTTTGTGTCAAATCATATCTAAAGTCCAATTTCATTTCATTCCTTATCGTTAATGTATAAATTTAAAAATCTTTGTGAATTATAGGTCTTCAATGCCTATCACTTACCTTCATGAACTGAAATTTTTTTTGTTTTAACTTTGTATGAAACCTGAATCAGATAAAATGAGATGGTCACACTCTCAATCAGTCTTTGTCAAACAAATTATTGTTAGGTGATATTATAGATGACATCAATTTAGCCATAGCCCAGTTCTTACCTGAGAAAAAAGAAGTTTAACAAACACCTGAACAATACTCATGACAATAGCCATAGTCAACACTTCCGGGTTTAGATTAAACATTTTTAGAATTTTCACAGGCATAAACAATGTGTGGTGTGCATTTGGCTCAGTCAGGCCTGTCCACTCACTCATTATCTAAACAAGGTATGACAGCTGGTTTGTTTACATTTAAAAGTTGTGATGACCCAGGCAGTATTTCCCAACACAATTGCATACTTCCCTACATCATTTAGGGTAAATACTGAGTGTTACACACTCAGATACGCATGTTCTTACAGCTAGACATACCTGTGTCAGATGACACTTGATGAAACTGACATTTTAGGCCCAATTTTGCTTCCTATCCTACAATTCCAAATCGTTCTGGTACGCTGTCATAGAGACGTCATTGCATCATCCAATTACAAGACCTGTTACAAATGTTAGACATTTGGCTTGGGCCAAGTTCTCTTCATGCATTACTGATTTGGAGAGCTGGGACCTTCAGTCCAGAGCAGTGTACAGCCAGCTGCTGATCATGGCTGCTGACATGGGCCAGGGTCAGACTGCTTGTTGGCCTACATTATATAAATATTGGATGGGAAGGAGTCCAATATAGAGTATAATTGGATGAAGAAAAGTTATATTGGATGAGGCGCAGAAACAGAAAAATTCTGAAATTCATAAAAAGTGAATAGAATGCTTAAAAAATGATAAAAAACCCCAAGAAAAAACTTTCAGGTGAATGCACTCGCAAAAAAAATTGCAATAGAATTATAATAGGGGGGCTTCTTGCCCAATGGGTGGGGTTAGAAGGCCATTTAAATTTTTTTACAAAAATGGCCGTAACTCCTTTTTTAAAATTGGTAGACATTTGTTTCACTAGTTTTTTTCTTGGCAGATGTAAAAAGGCACTATGAAATATCTATTTTTTAGATTTTTGTCCCCTTCTCTCTGAGACATGTGGGGACGTGTCCCCCAAGTCCCCCCCCCCCTCTTAAACTAGGTTAATGTGTCCTGGTTGGATGGGTAAGTCACAGTTATATCACCCAGGGTTATGTGACAGGGCTAATCTAATAAAAAAAATAAAGAATCCTAGATCAAAGGCTTTGATCAAAATGTGCTTTTTGAGTAGTATTTTTGCAATCTTATTATCAATTTATTAACTTTTTCTATTTTCCTTGGACCTCTACTAATAGTAGTATATATATATACAGCCATGGCCGTAAGTTTTCACTCAGCAGCCATGCTTCACTATGGTACTAATATGTAGATGGCAATGCCATAGATTCGCGGAGCTCAAATTAACTGTTCTTATTTTGAAACCATATTATAGTATACAAATATTGAATGATTTCGAGGGCATTAGTCCAATCTATTTCCCTCGAGGGTGTGTAAATGAAAACTATTTCACGAGGCCGAAGTTTTCCTTTCACACAGGAGAGTAGATAAGCAGATGCATAGCCTATATTGCACTATTATTACTAGTTTTGACGAGTTTTTTTTTGTCTTTACTAATTAATACCCTTATTTTATTATTTTCCTGCACTATTGCAAATGTATGGGAAATTTTGAAAGAAAAATGTTGAAAAAAACATTTAGGAAAAAAGATTTTAGAAAAAAAAATAGTGGAAAAAAAAATTGGGACAAAAAAAAATTGGAAAAAAAAAATTTGGAAAAAAAAAGATTCGCAAAAAAAAATCTCTCAGCCAATGACAGCTCTGCTTTCATGGTCGAGGTATAATAATGATAAACAAGAACACAATCAGTTGGGCCTAAATTATGATGCTACACCGGTGGCGACACCTGTCAGCAAAATAAGCTTTTTTCATGCAGATGACATAAATGAGCATAAAAATGATGTTTTCAAAACAGAATAGGATAGTTCAGAATCAAATGGAATTTTTCAGACACTACTGCAGTATTGCAAGAGAAATTCAGGGATGTTTACTTTTACCAAAACTAACTGTTTAATCAGGGACCAACTCCATGGCAGGTACAAGCTGTCCTTCATTCTCACTCCACTGACAGATTCAAAATTTATTATCAAAATTTATTATGAGCTGTTGTTAAGCTGTTGTTAAGCTAAGTTCGCTGACGCGACGGGCGGCTTCGCCGCCCGTCGCTCCGCGAATATAATTTTGACCAATCATAACAAAGCAAATACTTGCTCAATCTTCACCAAAATGTCAGGAATTATAGTTAGTATATATTTGGAGGTGTTCTGATAAATATTGTTGAATGGAATAATGTTACATAATAGCTGCAGGGTATAAAATTTGGTGCAATGATCCCAAAATGTGCAGTGATCAATCTGAAATGTGCAGTGATCAATCTGAATTTGTGCAGTGATCAAATTCACCCTTTCATGCTAAATTATGATGAACTGCATAATCCCCACAACATATGTTCAATTAATGTAAAACTGCCTGCCGGATAATAGTAATCTTTTGGCAATTTGTACTGCTTGACTTCTCAATGACAGTCTTGAGCCAGTATGTTGTTCTTCAGATTTTCCAGATTGGAAGAATACATTTGTGTTCATGGATAGCTAAATATATGATCAAGGCTCCGATGTCCAGGTATAAGTGGAGGTAGACAGTACCATCTGCCATTTATATGTAATATTGCAAGATAATTGCTTTATTATCTTGGGAGATATTTAATTCTTTTATTTTCAAAAATTTGCGGACGTAACATGGACAGCACACTGAAATTGTGAAAAATCAGACTGCAAATAGCATCTGTCTACCACATTAAAGTACAAATGTACTTATCCTTCAAAAATAAACAATTACTTTCAATCTATAGTGAAACCCAGTGAATTTTGTGGAATAAAATGGTAAAAATATTCCATGATGTAACAGGACACCATTTTTTAAGTTTAAAATCATGTTAAAGAGGTTAGAACCTGACAGAGGCTAACAAAATTTATACTTTTTATAAATTATATCAACAGAAGCAAAAATTGATGCAAGTATTGCATTGCTGTGAAGGATTTTGAACTGAATATTCATGAAACAAAAAATTTATGATGTAACATTGGACACCAATGTTCAACAGGTGATACAATTTCTCACCTAGCTATAATATATTACGTGCATTTTGTATAAATTACCACCAATGATCTGTGAGACTACTATCTATGCCTTAAAATTTCATTTTCGTGCATTTTCATTAATTTTTAGCGCAAGAAATTGCTGCTAAAACACCAAGCTAATTTTACCTTTTTTATGATTTGCAAAAATTAGCACACTTTATGCTTTTCTGTGACAATAAATGAAAATTTATCAAACATCCATTAAAGGCTGCATTTCTGCAGTGCAGTCCAACAATATTAGACATCTATTTCTGTAGGGAAATTGATATTTCATGTGTTTAACCCCCCACAGAAGATAGCATATTTTGATACAAGGGAAGTGGAGTTTGACTTGAGGTTTATGGATTGCTTTGTGGATTTCTTCTAATAAAAATGCAATTTAAATTAAATTTCCTATCCTGTGTATCCTTATTTTACCTGCCAGGTACAAATGAAGCACTCAAAATAAATTGTTTGACCAAAAGTAATCAGGATTTCAAATTGGTGTCTCGGTTACATCCTAGTCTTGAAAATGTATGTCCTCAGAAATAACAGGATATCTTGTGATTGTCTTGCACAAAAAGTATCTAACATGAATTTATGAATGCCGGACTGTGAAAGTGAAGCAAAATGATAGAACAAGCCACGTTTTACTCGAATTTAAGGGGAATTTTGATTTGATTTATGCCCATGATGTAACTTATGACACCTCACATGCTGTCCATGTTACGTCATAGCCAGGATTTGGCTATTTACACTTACTTATAATATTAAATGAATATTGTGGGCCATCTTGGTATAACTCATGGCTAGTTTTTGAAATTCAAGTATGTATAACCTTCCATTCTGAGAAACTAAAAGAATTACACCTGCTTTTACCATGACGTAACATGGACACAAAATAGGATGAAGTGAATTTGGTGTCTCAGTTACATCCAGTTGTATTTTCAAAACAAACTGAGAAAAAGTGTTCCAGTTGCAGGTTTTTAAAGCATTCAAATGTTAGAAATGATCCAGATTACAGATTTTGTCAAGATGACTGTCTTCAGTGCAAGAGGCAAACATCTGTACTAAAATATTAAGAGTATGTGTCTTGGATGTAACATGGACAGCGTCGATTACAAAGTGGAGCTGACTTTGGTCTGGATTTTCTGTTTCTAAGAATGGTCTGCATTGAAGAAATATGGCCAAAACCTTTGCAAAATTAGTTATGAGTCTGCTACAGATGGTTTCAACAACATCTCTGCTACTGTTAATTCAATATTATCAACTTTCTGTCAGCATGTCACTGCAGATTGTGGACGTAACGAAGACCAGCCTCACTTTGGCACAACAGGATCCTCTCTTATGCTAATTCCAGTGGTGATGGCACCTGTTTTGGTGGCAGAAATTATGCACAAGAATATGGGGATGTTATGAAATGTCTAAAAATAGAATATCCTTTGGCCAATAGCAAACCAGGAGGGATGATAGGGACGTAACATTTGGACACCATCTGACATAATGATGTTTGATGAAGTATTCTGTGGTGCCATAGGGGCTCCTGTAATATATTCAGCCACTTTCCAAAGCCATAATAGATCTACTCAACATTGAAAGAAAAAAAATGAATTAGCTTGGTTATGTTTAGCTGTCAGGAGCCATGTTATGGATGTAACAAAATTGACAATAAATGTTACATCATGGTACACACTAAAAATAGGCCTATATCTTATCAAATTTGGTCAAATTATGACTTTTTTAAAATTTTGACACAATCTTCTGTTAAATGTCTACAAATTGCAGTCGAAATGATTGGAATTCAGTTACTTATGTCTTATATATAGTATAATCATTTTTGTCTCACCAGTTGGACACCACAAAAGTGTCCAACTTTTTACCACTTTTGCAAGTGCCCTGTCTAAACCTTAATTAACAAGAGCAGTTATTGCCTTGGAGTTATCTCCCATAAAGGCATGTATTTCATTTGTAAAAAAAGATAAGAGCAGAGAGCAACATATTTCCAGTGAAATGCATTTATTTATATTTTCCCATGACGTAACGGCCATACCTGGACATCGGAGCCTTGATCATATAAATCTTGAAATGCCCCTCAGAGCACAGGCATTACAATTATTCACGACAATTCTGCATTAGACCAAAGCGACTGGTGCTCATCACTGCAGACACACCAAGGTTGGAAAGTCTCCTGAATAGATCAGCCTGCTGTAAATGTTGTACAAATGGGGTACAGCCATGCAGGGTTGTTGATTAGCTTTGATTCAAGGGAATTGCCCAGACTTACCTACTTTCCTTTCACTATTTAAGGAGGCATCATGCAGGCCATAGAGTGGGAGGGCTTGCAAATGATCGGAATGCCCGTGCCTGGGAGGCTGAGGAAATTTTCCCCAGATAATTTTATCTGATTCTTCTTCAATAAGCGAACTGCTTTAGAACCATTCTCCTAAAAACTAAGCGATTGGGAGTGTACGTTCCAGTTCATGAATTAATAGTCATTAGCCAACCGTGTTATTGTTTCTGATTGATCTGCTGAGGGATAACATGGCATCCTAAAAAGATCAAAGGGTTCAGCACTATCAAAAATTAAGACCCCTCAACACATCTTCATGTGATACAACATTTTGTGATTTTTCTGCATTTGTTGAAAGTTTGTTTTGACGGTGAATTTTAGTCTCACAAACCATAGCTGGTTACTCAGTGGGCCACTTCATTTCAAATCAATTTAAATTTGTGATAAAATTTGACCATGTTGAGATAGACCTCACATTGCCCCTAAAAATATTTGATCATGTTAATTGCAATTTGAAATTACTATTGGACATGACATTTTCCTGAAACTTTAGGTTGGCATTAAAAATTGAAGTTAACTTTCAGCAAAAAACCCAGCTTCCTATATTTTATCCTGTCTGTTCTTTCATGGTCTTTCGACGGCTCCAGTAATATAAGTTATTATTTTTCTCTGAGCTGCATGATGGTTTCATAAATAAATGTATCTCCAAAATTTTTACTGGAACAAATGGTGATCAATAGACTTCAGTAAAAATGATTCAACAAAAGTCCTATCATGTTCAATGTTGGACTGGCATTTGGCTAACTGCAGAAGAAAGACAGTCTGTTTCTTTATTTAACTTCAGAATAATAGAAATGTGAGCACTGAAGCTCAATCAGACACAATTAAAAAAATAAGATATGAAAAAGAAGATGAACAAGCTATTAAGACACATGTATAGGCTACAGATATTTCATTCCATGATTTTAGATGAAAATATTTTATTATTAAATTGAGCCATACATGAATTCTGGCACTTTTAAAAGAACGCCAATTGGTCACCCTTTGTTCGCACGAGACAATATGTGCAGTGATCAAATTTTCTTATTTTATACCCTGAATAGCTGTGAGGCAAAATACTGAATTAGTTGAAATTTAAGCATATGATCAGTTTTGATCCTATATTGTCATTCAAATGATAGTAATATTCACCAAAGTGTCTGGATGTGTTGGGCACACACCAAATTAAACATTCATGACAAAATTAAAATTAAATACGCAACTTTAACGTTGAACGGGTTTCGCTTGATGTATTTGTGTTTAGAAAAATTGTTAATTTCTGATGTAAGAATAAAGTAGTGAATTGTTTTTCTGATTATGAAATTTAGTTTGTTTCATAAAATCCCATACCTTGGAAAGCATCTGACACAATTTTCTTTCAAAAGAAGAAGTGCAGTTATTTCCTACACCAACATAAAATTTTGCCATATTTAAAGAAAAAACCAGTTCTTGTAAAACCCGATAAACGAAAAATTCAACCATGTATTTTATAGTAAATTTGTAATGATTGCTTAATTTCATGTGTAAACAACACATTCACAAACTTTGGTGGCTGTTACTGCAATGAGAATAACATATATCATCATAATTGATTTTATGCTCAAAATTAAACTTAATTCATTATTTTGCCTCACGATTACTATGAAAATGTAATTTAATGCAATTATTTCTTCCAGAACAACTTATACTCTGTAAAAACTATAATTGCTCTCGATTTAGTGAAGATTGAGCAAGTATTTGCTTTGCTAAGATTGGTCACAATAATTGCACCATAGTACAGCATTGCAGATGAGTGAAAACTTACGGCTGTACTTAATATAAGGCTTGCCGTGACTGCCTTCAGGCCCTTCACTGACGCCCTCCGGTCACTCTGATTCGTTTACAATTTTAAGACAATATGTATAGCAAGTTTGGATGCGCAATTTTGTATGATGAATTTGTTACCGGTTAGGATCAATGTGCAGAACAAAAAACATTTGTCTCATATTGTGAATGTATGATATACCTCATGCCTCTTAAATACCTTTTGTGACATTTTTGGCGTGTTCTAATTTAGTGAAATATGGAACAATTGGAACATTCACTGATTATAGAACAATTTCTTGGCTATATATATTGCAAGATTACATGATCCTCTCACTCTCTCTTTCTCTACGGATTGCTCTAAGCTCAGTACTTTTTACATAAGTACAATACAGATTGATGTACACACATTGATTACACATTTTACAGCAACATGACAGAAGAAAATATCAAAGCAATGACACCTTTGACTTTGGAGGAATTGAAGGAACCATTGACAGCGGCTGAGGGACAGGAAATGGACAATCCTCATTTCATATGTCAGTTGAACATGTTCATTGAGGCAGTCAATAATATTCCTAATCTCAGCAAATATCATAGATATTGTCTGACAGAGCAACAAAGGTGAGTACCACTCTTCCATTCTAGAATTATGGGATGGCAAATCACACCTCCAATGAGCACAGTAATGTTGCAGCAACTTCATGACAACATTGCACTTTTGGTGAAAAGTATGTTAAATTGTATGGTGGCGATGACATTGTCTCAACATTGTGAAGCGATATCAAAATATGAATTAGTATGAGACAATGTTGCAATGTCATAATTCAATCTCAGTGTTGTGGCCTCACCTTTTGGCAACATAATTTAGGTTACAAAAGAAAAGCCCTTCAGCAATTGGCAATGCTGTGCCTATGTTGTGTGTCCCTTAGGACAGCTCTTATTGGTCAGGCTGTTGAGAATAGTTATCCATAAAAACAAAATGGCATTGGCTTCTTGCAGTTTCTTGCAGTTTTGCATCACCATCATCTTTCATTTGATTTTTATCTGTCTTTAACATAAACGTCCTTTCCAGATAGCCAATACCTTTTAAAAAAGATGACAATGGGTGTTTCTTGTCAACTGTCTGCATGTTTTTCGTACACAGGTAATATACCAGAAAGTAATTATTTTTTCAAATCAATTTATATCTTTCAACTAATTCCAGAGACCATGTGAAACAAAGGACATCTGTCTACCAGGCAATAAGGGAAAATCCAGATATTGCAAACGTGAGTTTCCGTAGGCCTACTTCTATCATAATGGGCATTAAACAGAAAATCTGAAATTTGAGGCTCGTAAAAATATCACACTCCAATTCGGTTATGGCTCTTTGCAACTTAATGGTCCATAAGAGTTTCGTAATGAACATTCAACATGGCCTTTTGATGTCACTAACGTAGGAAGTTTTTAATAATTTGGTTTTGTCACTCACTGTTTATTAGTTTGTCAGCTTGTGCCCTACCTTTGCATATAGGTCTCAATAAACAAAGCTATGCACTCTTGTGTAGTATGTACCTGGTAAGAGGATATATAAGAATACTCGCATGTAACTGCCAATGACTTGGCAACTCCAATTTAGAAGTTAAAAAGTCAAAACTGAGGGCAGCTAACCTGCAAAGACAGCTCTCTGATACTCTTATGGTAACTCTTACAGGTGTCTGACTCAAGGAATCGTATACTCTCTGTGTCAGACTATATTACTCCAGATTCAAACGATAATTGAATCTGGTACAGTGCGTTCATGTTTGTTTTCATCATTGTTTTCCCCAGAAATAAACTCAGCAACATTAAAAACGCACACTTTCAAAAAAGCTAAAAATAGTACTTCCTCTAGAAGTATCAAGTTGTTGAAATCAATGATCAGAGAAATTGAAATTTTGTGACTTCCATTTTCGACAGTGACCACGACGATTTAATTTGACACAAAAGTACTTTACTTAGAGATTTGAAATTTTCCCTGAATATACCTGATGGCAACTTCTAGAAGTGTGCTTCACATACTTTGCAGGTGAATATTGACCCAGTTGTAATTATCGGCTTACCGCGCTCTGGCACCACCATGTTGCATCGACTGCTTTCTTGCGATCGAAGATTTGTGGCCCCCATGGCTTTTGAACTCCTCCAGCCCTGTCCTCCTGGAAGACCAGAGAACTGGACAGGCACCGAGAGATACAGGAAAGCCCAGGAGTACATATGTAAGTAGTTCCATATTCTTATTTCATTGGATCATGGAAGTATAGAAACTTCTTTGTATCTACAAGTATTTTCATTTGGCAATTAAAATTTGCTGGCAGTGTCAGAATTTATCAGTTAATGACAAAGAATCATTGGTCCACTATGTTATAGTATGTACAGCTTGAGCCTTACCGCACATGGGATTATTTTATATTGATGACCTTCACTAAAATGTTTTATTGTTGCCCTAATCCCCCATTGCTGGTAGCCTTGGACGTCTATGGTGAAAGCTGGTTTATCGGGATGGTTTTATTTATATGTTCCATCTTATCATTCTTTATGCTTTTGGCCAAATTCTTGATAAAATACATGTAGCTGTATTAAATCTGTGTCTTCTTTTACAGCCCATGTGTTCCCAGGAGGTGTTGACAGAATAAGTCATATGCATGAAATCAAAATGGACCTGCCTGATGAGTGTCAACACACATTACAGGCAGCTATGATGGAAGCTGGCTGGTCGTTTCATCCTGCATTCAAGAAATTGAAAGAGTTTATTCATATGGATACGGGAGACAATTCAGTAGAAGCTTACAAGTACTACAAAAATGCTCTGAAGTGCATTTTCTATGAAGGTGAATTGGCTTAGCGATTATGTAAAGATATATTACCTTTTTTATCATCCTTTTAAATTATTTGAATTTTGGTTGGCACTCTTTTCACTTACTAGGTTTGGAAAATGGGGAAGTACCTTTGTTGAAGGCACCCAACCATACGCTTCACATTGACACATACAAGAAAGTCTTTCCAAATGCCAAGTTCATCTTTCCCTACAGAAACACTAAGGAGATGGTTGGCTCTGGTGTCTCACTGTTTGGCAAGGCACGTGTTTTCTTTTTTTCTTTTGTTATGTTAAGTCTATGTTTCTAAAATTGAATTATTCTGTGTTGTGATTTGATCAAATACATTACATTGAGACTCTGGTCAAGGACAACCTAAATATGAAGTAGATGAGAGGGAGTTTAACACTGTGCTATGAAGTGAACTCACGTCAAATTGAGTCAAGTTTACTTTATTCTATACTGAAAGCAATTAAGGGCTGTATATGCATGGTAATAAAATAATCAAAATTCATGTTGGCATTGAGAGGTAGGGGTAACCAGGGTAAGTTTTGCCAAGGGGTAAGTTGCGATGTGAAAGGAATAACTGGGTGAAGAAGGCTATGTCATTCATGCGTACAGATGTCATCAACATCATTATGCACCATGGATGAATTGTCAAATATAATGCTATGAAAAGTTGCACTTATAAATTATAAATTCAATTTTGTTGTTGAAAACTACTTGAATTACCGATTGATTGATTGACTGATTGATATTTACTTATTTGCTCCTGGTGTTGTTGACAATATATGTAAGTTAAATCGATATATAAACATCAATAGAGCAAGGAACCACCAAATGGTGCTTTTTGCACCGCTGGCTGATGGCCACCCTTGTCATAGTTTACAAAAGAAACAAACATTTTAAGAAGATAACACTAGTCTACACACATTTGCTTGTACTTAAGTTTCATGGCAAAATGCTTTCTTTTATTTTTTGCTGTTAAATTTCTTTGACTTATGTGTATGAGCTTTCAGGCAGGGGCTTTCGATACATGTATAAATTCTTGTTTCTCAGTCATTTGGTATAAGTAATAAGATCATTATCCTCTGGTAGGATGGAGTTATATATAATCTACACACATGTGTCATTTGATCTAATCTTGCATTGTGGGTTTATTTTTGATAATCAGTTTTCTCCACAAAATCATTTTTGGGTAAGTCGAGCACTTTGGATTGGGGTTGTGCCAGTGGTATGACATAGGATTTATTTTTTATTCATAATTTTTTGTCCACATTTTGTGCAAATCCTAAACGTTTTGCGACATAACATACACTGAGAACATGTGTTGAAAGTGTTATACATTGTACCACTCTCTAAACTAAAAAACAGTTCTAGTTTTTGCAGCATTTTAAATTTTTGCTCCAAATGGCTCATAATTGTTGGATAAGTTTCATGTATTCATAATAGCCATCTGCTAAACGCAAGAAACAGATGATATATCTCAAGAAACAGGTGAAATTCAAGGTGTTTTAAAAATAAACAAAGCAGAACAACTTGCCACATCATGCGGCACAACTTACCCCCGCATTGGGGCAAGTTGTGCCAATTCACCCACTTTTTTCAAATGCCCACCGTAATCATGCCAATGGTCCAACGGCCCTGAAACTTGGCTCGATTCTGGCCAAAGTATTATATTTTGATCTCTTTTTGATATCTCATTTTCAGTTTACTTATTCAAGCTTTGGTTTTTTTGAAAATCACCCTGAAACAAAAAATGGCAAAACTTACCTCGATCACCCCAATCATTGTAATGCCTTATGGCTTTTGGCACAACTGATATATAGGATGTCAAATACACATCGCCTTTATTATAAGTGCATTCCACATGGTATTAAACCTTTATTCACTGATGACATTATCTTTGTCATCAATGATAATAAAAATAAGTTATAATTATTACTAGTTACCAGTTACTGTTCTCATCAGGTGCCTTTGTTGGAACATTACATAATTATGGATATATTCATTCAATCAACAAAGAGACAATAAGATCTTCTTATTTCAGGCTGCAAAACTAATGCCATTCGAAGTTGATGAGAAGCAAAGTTGGGAGTACTGCTTCGAATTCTACAAACTGGGAGGCTCCAGAGTGGTAAATGCCATGAAGACAATGCCAAAGGTGAAATGTACAGCTGGTATATAAGCCCAGTTCTAGGCGCTCACGTGGGCTGATTGACAAGTAGCATGCACTTTAAGTGAAATGTTGTAGCCTCGCTCACACTCGCAAATATAGCAGGCTACTGTAGTCTGCACTGTAGGCTAATAATTATGAGAAACTGAAAAAATTGTTTCATTGCCAAGATCACTGACATCACAGCACGGAAATAAGGTTTCATAAACTCTGTTGAGCTGTTTCGTCTTGCCAGGAAGGATTCACTGTTACCCCAATTTTAATTAAGTCCCTTTTGAAATTTGAGTAGCACAAAAATACAGAGCAGACATAAGTGTTGTCACATTGCAATCATATCAGTGGCAAATTCACAGTTAACCCCCCAAGACCGCTGAGATAAGAAGTAGCAATCATAAGTATTGTCACCGGTCCCGCCCCTCCCAGACTTGTGAGATAAAGTAGCAGGCCCACGAATGTTTGTCATTTATGACTCATGAGTAGCCTACTCTATTTTTTCAGGAAACGCTCTATTCAGTATCATATTCTGAGATGGTGAAAGATCCTCTGGCCGCAGTGAAAGAAATCTACGCCAACTTTGGTTGGGAAGTGACACCTCAGATGATGGAGAACATGCAGCGCCACCTTCAGGATAACAAACAACACAAACTTGGAAAACACTACTACAACCTGGAGGAAATGGGAATTACGGAAGAATTTCTCAAAGAATTGCTTCCAGAATATCTTGAATACTTCGGTGCAAAGGAAAACCTTTTGTAATTAATATCAGGCCATGCAAGCAAATGCCTGCATGTGAGAACTGAGAACAAAATATTGCTGTAAAGACTTGGCATGCAAATCATTTACATGGTAAAAAAATTGGTGTGACTGCCGAAGCTGACAAAGTGTAACACAGAGCCTTTTCTAATAAATCCTCTTAGACAATGAAAGTAATATTGTATTTGTTTTTCTTAACATTGTTGTTTCATGTCAAAGATAAAGGGTTCAACAAAAATAAACTTCCACCTTTTCGAAAACTTGAATATCTCAAAGACCTGTGTAATTGTAACTTGATTGCTTCATTTTTATCTGAGCCTGAAGCTGAGTGCACATAACTCTCTTCAAAAATTTGAAGTTTTGACTTTTCCAAAAAAAAATGTCCAAAAGTTGCTCAAACTCTACTCAAATTATCTCTAATGTCAACCAAGGAACCTAAACTGTGAAAAGGTTACAAAAGAAGTCCTAAATTGTCCACTGAATATGATGTCCAAGGGTCAGGAAACACAGTTTTTATGTGCAGTGGAGGTAGATACCGGGGTAATGCTTTTAGGCGTCATTAACATCACGCTGTAAAAACCCCCAATATTTCTCAGAATTCACACATTCGTGTTGTCTACACTAATGCAAAAAGAGCATGCGGTACAGCCAGAACAATCATATAGAAAAAGAGTACTGCTATCTGCCTGACAGCAACCACAATGAAAATAAATGGCAAATGATTTCATTTTTCATTTTTTCTACCCTTCCACTACTTGATTTCAGTACACCAAACTCTGTTTAGTAACTAAATTGTACACGTGCCAAATGATTCCTGCTAAAAAAGATCCTATAAAACACTTTTGAAACTAAAATCAAGCAATAAACACCCCAATATGAGCAATTTTTGATCAGTGAATCTTTGACGTTAATGACAAAATATGATGCTCATGACATTAATGGCCGGTTAATTGGCTCCTGAGCCTCTTACTAAGCATGCAGTTACATATAAGTGAGTAAAATATCAAAAGCGCAAAAATTATTGGAAAATGTAAGAAATTGTATTGCTTCTATATGTATGCTGCACCCAGGAAACTACCTGAAGTGGCACACTGCTGCAACAGTGGAAATAAATCAGGACTTCTAAAATACTTGTGACATCTTGTTCACCAATGACTAGAGTCACTTCCATTGGGATTTTAGAATGACAAAACCAAAACTGCCATTAGTACGACACATATTTTCCTAAAACCATGTTCGTTAATTACATGTGACATTAATGACAATTTTAAACAAATATTTCCTTGAACCAGTGAATACAAATATGATGTCAGTCTTGGCTCACCTTAAGTCTTGTGTACACCAATGCAAAATTCCGCAGTGATTTATGTCCCGATATACATCGCCGAAATTAACAAGGAGGGCGTTCGTTATTAATTAATGACAAATCTAGGTAGGACAACTGACATGTTGCTATAAATAGTGCAATCATATATATATATATCCCGTGCAGTTTATGGACTTGCAGAATGCAGATGATTCAGTCAGTTTGTAGGGTTCCCAAAGGTCATCAAACTTAAAGTCCGATAGAAAAATGTTTGTCTGTTGATTTTTTATGAGAAAAATCACTGGGTGTGACGTTAATGACATGAAATTGGAGACAAAGACAGTAGAGCCCCCTGTGGTAGGGAAACAATATTAGGCAAGTCGTTGGTTATGGAATTTGAAAGGGTGTTAGTCAAGGTCCAATTTGAGGTACAAATGAGGTGGATTAAGGTAGCAAGGAAATTTATTTGAGCTGATTTGGCAAGGAAAATTCTAGTGGAGACAGGCCATTTTTAGGGGGATAGGGCACTTTCATTCAATTTTTGGAAAGGATAAAAGTTTTCTGCCACAAATTTCCTGGACCAAATTTTTGGTTGATATGTTGGTCTAAAAGAAATGACCTCTATGAACCTTGTACGTATATTCATGTCCGTGTGAATTGCTCTAAGACACTGGAGATAAGAATTTCAGCTTGGTCAAATTGTTCATATCCATTGGAAAAGCCACTGATTTTTGAAAAACAGGGGTAGGCTCACTCAAAGGCTTCTGGCTAAGCCAGGAATAGTGCAACTAATCTACAAATAAACACATTTAGGGTCAATATACAGGCCTATAATTCTATCCACTTTCTTAAAAATCTGAGTAGGAATCTTTGAGATATTTAAGTTTATTCAAAGGGGGACTTATTTTTGTTGAACTGTTTATATATATATATATAAAGAAGTAAAACTGTTTTCCTATTGATAGGATTGAAGCTAGAGGCTCTTTAGGTGATGTCACAAATTTTCAGAGCAAATAGCACCAAACCATAGCAGAAATTAAAGAAACAAAAAAATGTGCAGGGTTTTTGTAACTTTGGATTCATTGTTTGAAAGGGTTGTAAGAAATAAATTTTTTAAAGTATAATGGATATCTGCATTGCCTCACTTTATGACCATCACCTAAATATGATTTGGATCACGTTTTTTGTATTTTATTTCACAATATAGAGGTCAAATTAAAATATGTGGGTTTGGGGCGAGAGGCCCCACAATGGGCCCACATGGTATTGGGCATGAGACCCCCTTCACTGGGACCTCGAAGCTGCTTCTGGAACCATTTAATGATGTGTGCTTTGCCTTGATAGAATAGCTAATTAAAATAGAAAAAAATTTGGCCACAATTGAAACAGGGAAAAAATAAATGTATAAACAGAAAATTTTGAAATTCAGAAAAAGTGAACAGAATGCTTCAAAAATGATAGAAAAATCCCAAGAAATAACTTTCAAGCTGAATGAGTTCCAAAAAAAGAAGCCATAGGATTATAATAGGGGGCTTCTTTTCCGATGGGTGGGGTAAGAAGGCCATTTTCAATTATTTACAAAAAATGGCGTTACTCCTTTATTAAAATTAGTAGACATTCGTTACGCTAGTTATAACTTATAAGTAGAGTCAAGTGATCCCTTCCTGACAGCACAAGCATTCAACTAATCTGCCATAAAAAGTAGGTCAAATCGCACCGTGAAGTTAAGGGGGCCTGCATGCCCTACCCTACTCTATCCATTGGTATTAGTTTTGGCCACTCGTTGGATACATATTTTATACCAACTAGGAGAACATAGGACAAGACAGGCACCTTTACACATACACATCAGAACCAAGGGCTAAGCCATGAAGAAGTATCAAGCTCGTTTCCACATGCATAGAAAATAGTTTTCTCATAAATTTAAGACATATGTAACGAAGATATGTTTTAAACATTTTATAGATGTTGTAATTTTCAGTCACCACATTTATTTAATTTTTGTAATTTTTAGGAGCTATAATAATTGCGATGCATAAACTGTGCAAAAATTGTTAATAAATGAAAGCCAAAACAAGCATTTCAAGTGTCATATCTAGTCATATCTTTATTGATCTTCAATAATTTCAAGAGTCATATCTAGTCATATCTTTATTGATCTTCAACAATGCAGCTTTTATCCTTTCCTGAAGCATAAGGTTGTTTTTTCTTTGGGGGGGGGGTCTGTCCCACCCTCTAGGATACCTATGGAACCGTGTGTGATTATCAAAAATATTAAATAACTCAATAAATATTCAATCAACATAATATTCTTCAGCCTCAATGTCTGTTTTTTCTTTCTGATAAACCATGCCACACTCCAACAGGTCAACGTGTCCCAGATCAATATTGCTGATGGAACTTGTTCTGATTGATTCAGATACATAGTTCCAATGGGTCATACCTATATTTAGCTGGCCATACTGTTAACTAGGTCAGTGTGTGTCAAGTCTATATAAACAGTAGACAGCCTGCCTGACCAAGCGACAAGACATTAAAATGAATATTTTGGGCATTATCCAAATTGCTGATTGGTTTCTTGTTGTCATCGTCCTCGCTGTTTTGATTTACATGTAAGTGCACCTTTTTTGTTACTTCAAGTTTAGTCATAATTGGGACTTTATGACACTTGCTGAATATCAACATGTGTGTTTATTCACACAGGCTGCTGCAGCATATTATGTTTCTACTGGTTACACACTGACCTACTTTTGCTCTGTAATATGTAAAGGTTATTCACCACGGGAGAGGGAATATGTGATTTATCACCCGAGGCCTTTAGGCCGAGGTGTGATAAACACATATTCCTGATCCCATGGTGAATAACCTTTACATACATAGCTGATATAATTGTTGGAGTATTGTTTTATTTTTCCAACAGAATATATGTATAGGTTATTCACCTAGGGAGAGGCAATATGTGATTTATCCAGCGAGGGCGTTAGCCCGAGCTGTGATAAACACATATTGTCGATCCCGTGGTGAATAACTGGCTTATACCATAAGACAAAACTGAAACTTGTCGTTTGTTGCTGTGGTTTTTCACAGCTTCACTTATTATTCTCCCATGGGAGGATAACTGGACAGCAAAGAATATGGGCTTTATTGCAGTGAAATACTGGCTCATGATTGGTTGACAGAGGTGTCGAATGGTATAAGTTGTATTGTGTTTTACTTGTAGGCCTACATTTAGTATAAGTTTGTTATCTGTGAACCACTGGTTTAATTGATTGAATTTTAGGATTATCTGTTGCTTTAGTAGGAGAGGGTTACCCTACCCATGCCCGGGTACTCGGGGGAGGTTTCAGCCCTACTTATTATAGCTGGGGCGTAGATTTTTAATTTTTGTAGGGGGGATGATTTAGGGGATCACAAACTTCGCACGTGGCCCAAGGGGCTGAAAGTCGCGCAGCGGTAGATTTTAAGTGCCACTCTAGCGCCCAAAAGCCAATGTATTACAGATTTTATATCGAAGGTTATTTTTGAGACTTTTTTTTCCACACAACATGCAACTGGCATCATGGAAAATTTCTAAATATGACAGATAGTTGTCAACACCAAGTATTAATAATTTGAAATTCTAGGGGGGGATAATCATATGATCATCCCCCCCCCAGGTTCATCCTAGGGGGGATGAATCAACCCATCCCCCAGGATCTACACCCCTGTATTATAGAACTTTGTCTATATGTTTACCGAATACATTTTTCCTGATCATAATTCATTTTGACTTTAAAGAATATGTTTTCAAAATGAAGTTTAATTACATATTCCTCTTGCCCAGTAATAACAGTATGAATAGGTGGTGACCTGAGTTGATAGTGCCCTGTGCTTCCAATCGATGGGTCCCAGGTTTGATCCCAACTCTGGGCAAGTCAACTGGACTTTCCTTGGACAGTAGTTTCAAATATATCCTTCACCCCATTGCTGTGTCATGTGCCCTAATTTCTTACTAGAGTGCACAAATACAGGATAAAGCTCCAATCATTCACTCACATACGGAAGTTGTGCATCTGGGTGAACCACAAGTGGACTTTTTTTGGGGGGGGGGGGGGTAAGGGGGGGGTTCCGCAACTTCCACCAGTTAAAAATTATGGAGCACTAAAATTATGGCTGCAAAGGCTTAACATTCAGCAATATGACCAGTTATTTAATTAAATTTATATGTTTGTATTATTTCCCCCCAAATATTAATTTGAATGATAAGAAATAAGAAAAAAATAGATGCCTCCCCCCCTCCATAAACATCAGGCAGGTGTGTGCAGAATGTATCAATTGTTGATGGCAGTTGCTTCTAAGCATAACATAATCATTTCATTATTGTATAAGAAGGTGTTGTCTCAAAGTCATAGGAATACTCTTGAAGTGTGATACACAGAATTTGTTCAGCCAAGTGTGAAAATTTGTGACGTGGCAAAGCCACTTGAGCACCAAACACATAGTCATTTCATTGCACTTCTTGTTCCCCTGTAGAAAGTAATCATTAAAAGATGAACATATCTCCAATGTGACCAATATAATACACAGTTTGACATTGTTAAAAGCAACTGAATGAATGTTTGGATGTTGTCACTGTTGTCTTGTTTTTTGTTTTAAGTATTTTCTTTGTAGAAAACCACTAAAAACGCCGGAAAAAAAGCTGTAAAAAGATTAGCATATTCATGAAACAATGTGGTTGTTTTGTTTTAGATTGACCACCTCGAATCATGGCAGATTCAAAGAGCAAGGCATCCCAGGGCCAAAACCATTACCCATATTTGGCACAGGGCTAGAAATTTTCACTAAAGTAAGTTAATGGGTACATTGATATAGAAGCATCTTGTGAACTAGATCTCTCTCTGATCTGCTTGCACTGATGATTTATATCTATTCATTTTATTTATTTGATAAATTTTTTGACAGAAGAAATTATTCAAATATCGATATTAGTCAAAGTTGGACTGCTACATTGTTTAGAAATTCAGTCAGCCATTTTTTCAGTTAGCCACTTTACTGATTTAGTTGATAATTTTGACCAACATGAAATTAACCAACCGAATGACTTATCTTTCCATTGTTATTTTGACAAACTTTTAGATGTGCCCAAAAAAATATGTGTATCTTTCTTCAAATGAATGAATTATTTGCAAATATTTCAGTATTCCTATATATAAACAATAGAATTGTCAATGCTAATATTATGTTGAATCTATTATATTAATAATGACTGAAATATTAATGATATTCTCGAACCTGAATAGGGAATGATCGACGTTGAAAGGGAACGTTATAAGAAGTATGGATCTTTGTATGGGTACGTTTTTCAATGTTTCTTTTTGTCAAACACAGTCAAATATATTTTCATACAAATAAGTCAATTTTTTTTGTGGAAAATTTCAGAACGTTCATGGGAAATACCCCTCAGTTTATTGTTGGTAGAGATGACCTCCTGAGAGAAATATTGGTCAAACAGTTTGATGCATTTGCCAATAGAAGGGTAAGGAAAAAGTTCCAGTGCATTTTTAAACTCAAATAACTGGGAGACCAAATAGTCTCCCGGTGAACAGATTCGGTCTCCCAGTCATTGCCAAATTGGTACCACTGGGAGACCAATTTTTTCTAGAAGGTCTCACAAATTACACATAAAATTTCGTTTATCGAAATTTTAATTTACGTATTATTCATCTATCAAAAATTTAAATCACTGTCGTAACTGTATATATCAGCATATGTTATAAATCCTTCTTATCCAAAATCTTTATGAATACAAAATTTGTCCCTTTTTTTTTTGGTGGAATTTGGCCCAATTCCAAAATTAGCAGTCACCTCATTAATCCATACTCATCCACAGATATGTATTGTGCATCACAGCACTTCAAATGGTTTGGGGTTGTTAGTAAGGTCTCGCAGTCGAAAATTCTTTAAAAATGCTCTGGGCACAACAGTTAGGAATACCTGGGTAAATTTCCATTTTATTTGCAAATCTGATCTAGCAACTTGATAAAAAAGATAAAAGCAAAACTTGCTAAAAGCAGGTATGCAAACATAAGCATTTCAAAGTACATAAAAACTAACATGTATGAATGTTATTGGGCCTGGAGAACTAAATGTCCAATACATGTGCGGGCAAAAATGATACGTGATCATGCAGCCATTATTAAACTGAGGATTTTTGAAAATTTGTCTTAAATTTAGTTTAGGAAAAGAGGTATATAGCAATGACACCATCCTAATTCTCTAGAATGGCAAGTAGGAAGCAGTTAATAATCAAATCTGAACTCTTTTTTATTTTCAGTCATTCTCTGATGGTACTGAGATTGTTGATTCTTTCCTGACCGTTTTGAAAGATGACGATTGGAAGAGAGTCCGTAACTTGATGACCCCAACATTCAGTTCAGGAAAACTCAAACTGGTAATGGCTTTTTAAATAATAGTATGTCACAGAATTCATTAAAAACCAGAGTTTGTGAAGGTTTTTGGTGCCGTAACATTGTCAGGAATTTTTCTGAGTCCTCAGACAATTAAAGAAAACATTTTTCGGCTTTGTGTTCCCTTTTCTGAACCAGAGCAAATGACATACGAACACTCTAAAAAATTTCAGACAAAATTGGTTTTTTTAAAAATCCATGTTGGTTTTGCATTGAAATTTGGTTTTTCAAAAAACCATTTTGAATCTAAAAAACCAATTTTGTCCCGAATTTTTGCACATTTCCATGAAAATATCTTCCAAAGGCTGGACATTCACTAGCTCCTTATTCAACATATTACTGAAGTTAATTTTTTTCTATAAACCTTATTTTAAACCCTTTATCTTTTCTAAATTTTCAGTTTCTTGTACTCGTATATCTACAAACAAGAAAATATCGAAAGTAAATTTTACTTGGTTTGCATGATACAGATGGTGTCGCAGATGAACAAATGTGGAAAATCTCTGGCTGAGAACATCGGTCAGGCGACAAAGACTGCTGGAGCGGCATTTGAAACCAAGGAGTAGGTATCCTATGAACAAAATTATGTATGATGACCTCTGAGTAGATGACATGAAAAAAGTTTAAGTATGATAGGATGAACTAGAAATAATAACCTGGCATTACTTAATGTATGTTTAATTGTTTTATGAATTGCTGCCCCAGATTCTCCGGATGCTACACCATGGATGTAATTGGAGCAACTTCATTCGGCATAGAAGTGAACAGTTTGAAGAATCCAGACAACACTTTTGTGAAGATGGCAAAGAAAATCTTTCAGTTTTCTATATTCAGTCCATTCATTATCATTAACTGTGAGTATAATATTTGCCTCTCAAACCTGGGGCCACTGTGCTAATTTTATTTTTTTAAAGTTTAGTGAAGATAATAGAGACAATTTGCCACACTTTGCCTGGTCCCATAAAAATATAGGTTGCCATAGCAACAATGTAATTATATTACTCCTGTAAAACTCCTGGTAGCCATTGAGCCAGGGATTTTCCTTTTGAATGAAGTCCTCAAAACTCCATAATTGGATTCTAGTGCTAAGTCTGGCCTACCTCTTATGGAGACCGCCAGGTCACTGCGCGAAGCGCAGTGACCAGAGGTCTTCAAATGGTAGAAGACAGCTACCAACACAGGGATATACTAAGAAACTTTTTTGCATGCGCCAAACAAAAAAAGTGTGGTCGTTTATGTGACGTCATTCATTGTAGCGAGAGCACAATGGTGATGACGTCACAACACTTTGCCAGAGGTGACGTCACATTTATGATGTTATTTTATAGATCATGACGCAACTTGTACAGTACGTCAAGTATTTTTAATCTTTGCAGTACGTTGACCCAACTCACGCATCATGCACTGCAATGCCAAATAGCCTTGATCTTGTGCATGTCCCTGTGGGGCAACAGAATTCTACGAATCATTTTGTCGCTTATAAATCTAAATCTGATGACATCACCCAGATAAGAAATGCCAAGGCTTTGAGTTATACAAATGTTTAATGGGGCCTCAGAACTACAGTTTAAAAATGAACCCATAGTTACAAATCCTAAAGTGTGGATAATCCTCTGACGGTCTCTCTATGCTTTGGCATCATCATATTATAATTATGGGCGGTGGCCAAAGGCCATCCCGCCCATATTGCTGTAGTGTGAGGTTTGGTAGTCTCAGGTGTCCTCCCTATTGACGGCGATTTCACTTTGCACAGGCTGCCCCAAACTTCCAGTATGAGTCAAATACATCAAATACCACGACATCTCACCAGGCATAATTTATGAGTGACCTTGACCTACATCTGTGACCTTGGCGGCCATATTTGTGAAAAGCTTGTGTACAAGATAACTCAATTTCTATTAATTCTGGAATCATGAAACTAGCAGGGACTGTGTGTAACAGCAAGACCTTGAATGAGTTCTGACATGAGTGACCTTGACCTACTTCTGTGACCTTGGTGGCCATATTTGTGAATATCTTGTTTGCCCGATAACTCCTCTTGTATTTACACTTGGATCACCAAACAGGGATTATATATCATTGTAAGACCTTGAATTAGTTTTGACATCAGTGACCTTGACCTATATCTGTGACCTTGGCAGCCATATTTATGAAAAGCTTATATACACGACAACTCCACTATTATTCTCCATGGGACCACCAAACTCACAGGGATTTTGTATCAGAGTAACACCTTGAATGAATTGTAACATGGATGACCTTGAACCATTTCTGTGACCTTGGTGGCCATATTTGTTAAAACTTTACGTAGGCCCTAGATGATGACTCACAAGCAACAGAATCTATGGCGGTGGCCGTGGATAGGAGTCGAGGTGGATGGGATTCGGAGGTGGATAGGAGTCTGGGCTGCGGACAGGAGTCGGGGGCAGCTGACAGGAGTCGGGGTCGGGGGGCAGCGAATAGGAGTCGGGGGTGGCGGGGGAGGCGGGCAGGAGTCGGGGTGCGCCGCGGGCGGCAGACAGGAGTCGGGTCTGGTGGATATTTTTTTTGGATAGAAACCCCCCCCCCCTGACCAACCCAACCCACACTCCGTAGGTGTTTATACCACTTGCACTGCTAGCACAGGTATGTGCGCGTCTCGTGCAATCATTTCTAGTACACTTAAACTGAAATATATACCACCATCAACTTTGCTCAGCAAAGCACTCAATGCCATAACTACCGCCCATTGCACACTTGTGTGCCTTCTAGTTTTTGTTTTGCTATAGGACAATAAGCTGAAAGTCTTCATTTTAAAAATGAATTGTACTTTTGAAATTGTCTCCATCTTCTGGGTTTAGATTTATCAAATTTTGTCAATTTCAGTATTATTCCCATTTCTGAAGGGCGTGGCTAGGAAGATGGGTCTTCAACTGTTCCCAAAAGATGCAATGGGATTTTTTGAACAGGTACTAGTTTATAAGTCTGTTTATACCATTCGACACCTTTGTCAGCCATTCTCATGGCGGTATTTCCGGACAATAATTCCCATATTCTTTGTTGTACACTTATCATCTCATGTTTGACTGTTTGTCTCATGGTATAAGCCGGTTATTCACAATGGGATCAGGAATATGTGTTTATCACATATTCCCTCTCCCATGGTGAAAAACCTATACATGTATGTAGTTCATGCAGCTAACTGTGAGCAATCTGATTGGTCTCAAGAATCAGACCAAGAGATTAATGTCATATCAACGAATGAAAAGTCCAATGGTTTTGTTACAGTCGAAGAAATTCGAATATACATTTTAAAGCTGTTTTTGGACATTAATGACACATCACAATACACCCTACTTATCATGTTGAGATTAACTGTCAATCTGTCATTGGGTAACTTCTGTAACTTTTGAGCTCAGTAACGAGTGATGTGACTCATGTCGTGATAGCATGGCAAGTATAGAATATAACCTCAGTAAAAGCTTGAGTCATACAGAATTACATGGCAAATACAGGGAAATGACCTCATAAAGAACAAACAATAACAAAAAAAAGATATGGTAATAACTATATATTAGGGTGGCCTAAAAAAACGAATTTTTTAATTTCAAATCGCATACCCCTCAATTTTGGGTGGAATGGTAAAATAAACACACTGTTAAAATTTTATAAAATTCCTGCAAGTCTAAGTGGTCTCCCAAGGCCACCCAATTTCAGCCAAAAATATCTGAAAAATGCCCGTTTGCGTAATCGCGGTTCTAAATATCTCACTTATCATTTGACATACAATGATAATATTAATACCATTGTTCTCAGGAGAAAATTAGCTTCAATTTGAGTATAAGGAAGCTATATTTATGATAACTTGGACGTTGACAGGATTTCAGAAAACTTAAAATTTCATGTTGTCCAGCGAAACCGCTTAAATTAATTGTCTAAATTGTCAAATTTTCCCAAATTTATATTCCTACTTTCGAAAAAGTAAAATTCTGTGATATGAAAATTCACAATTTATGTGTAACCATGAATGACCAAAGCCGGGCACATCTCAAAAAACTTCAGAGCTGCAGGGCCAATCTTAGACTTTGGAATTGTTTGCAAACAATTAATTTAGAGAACTTTTAATATGGCACAAGGGAATAACACAGCAAAAGTATGTGATGTTTTGAGAGATGAGGGTTCAATACCACAGGATGTAAAGCCCAGTCTCTGAAAGCTTTCGGTGACAGGGCTATACATCCAGTATTATTGCACGAAGCTTATTTGGACAGCCGGCCAGGGACTACTGTAACGTGGTAATGTGAATTATTGTATTGAAAATGTTGTTCTTAAATTGCAAGCCAGGGTATATACACTCCGATGATGAACGTAGATTTGAGGGAGAGAGACAGCATATGTATAAACAATAATCCCTAGGGTGCATAGAACTACAAGCGTGGCTGGATTTCTGCAAAAGAAAACTTTTATTTGAATGCCAACTTGAATAGTTTCTGGCAAAAAATGACTGCACTGAAATTTTCTTAATGGTGTTGTGAAATCTTTAAATTCAATGATAAAATTTATGTGTGGCACTGAGAAGTCTCTAAAGTGTTAAAATGTTTTTCAGGATCATAAAATACCACGTTGATTGACATTTGGTGTCGTCAGAAAATGGCAAACTTCATAAAAAATGTATTCTTAATTGCCACGTATCATGGGTCTCTGCTGCAAGGATATCCTACCTTGCCAACCCTTAAACATTCGCCCTTTCCACAGGAAATTGTTCCTTATACTTTATTCTCAGTAGAATTTTTTTAATACAGCAAAATCGAACAATTTAGACAAATAATTTCAGCGGTTTGACCCGACAACTTAAATTTTGAGTTTTCTGAAATCCTGCTAGCTTCAAAATTGTCATGAATATAGCTTCCTTATACTCAAATTGAAGCTAATTTTCCCCTGAGAACAATGGTATTAATAGTATCACTGTAAATCAAATAATAAGCAAGAAATTCAGAACCGCGATTACGCAAACGGGCATTTTTTAGAAGCTTTGAGCTGAAATTGAGTGGCCTTGGGGGACCACTTAGACTTGCAGGAATTTTATAAAATTTTAACATTGTGATTATTTTACCATTCCACACAAAATTGAGGGATATGCCATTTGAAATTAAAAAATTCGTTATTTTTAGGCCACCCTGCTATATATGAGTTGGGCAATTCTGTAAAGTCCTATTTACAGATTTAACATTTTGACGTAGGTACACCGTGTGAGTACGTCTGACACGATGACATTCTGCCGTGTAGCTCAGCTCCTGTTGCACTTGGAGCTTTGATTGATGGTTTGCCTGATACCCCTATCACCTCCATGGCCTCATTCCTGTTTAACTACGAAATAGCTGAGGTGTAATGGTAGGGCTACACTAGTTGCTAAAGTGTAGAATCTGCAAATCGGACTTTACAGAATTGCCCAATTGTGTTTTTATTCAGGTAACAGTCCAGGCCATGGAAACAAAGAAGTCAACGCCCGGAGGAAATACCGATCTACTACAGTTGATGATGAATGCTCACAATTTGGAAATCACAGAAGAACAGAAAAAGGAAAATGAGGAATTTGGAGCAACTTATGAGAAGAATGCCAAAGGAGGTGTGACGCAAACTTTCACTTAGAAGTTTTAAAAATGATCTTGTACTTCAATGATAGGATGCTACAGTTTTGGAAAAGGTCTTATTTTGACCTTGTATCGGTAAAATTAAAATTATCAAGAATTTTGTATAGTATATTTTCAGTATACAGCTGTATGGGAAAATTTGTCGAATATTGTTACTGATGAACATGCTGAACTAGCTACGTAATTTTTCATGAAATTTATATAACACAATGATAATTATCAGAGATATAACTCTAGTCTGACTTCTATAAATACATTATTTACTATTTACTAAAATATTATGTTAATGAAGTTGATTTTTATCGTTTATGTATAGTTCCAATACTGCAATTCCATGACTAATGATAAGGATAAGGATAATTTTAATTCTTGATCAGGAGTCCCTCTATGAAATATTAATTTTGTTGTTAAAGGGCCCCTGTTACATGTCAGGTGTTTGGTAAATTCAAACATTTTAGAGTATGACAAAATGAAAATAGATTATTCAAAGGGGAAAGTACAACGGACGCTTTAAGAAATGTCTTGAAATAATGATCAGGCATGACGCATACTTTTCATGTAGGCCTACTAAGTTGTATAATATATGTACCTACATCAGCATCAGAAGTAGGATGTTGGAAAAGGTTTGGCCTATAATAATTCTATGTTTTTAATATTAATTCATTTCAGGACTGAAAATGTCGGAGATCACAGCCAATGGAGTGTTGGTTTTCTTGGCCGGGTATGACACCACTGGCATTTTGATGTCTCTCTTGCTTTATACTTTGGCTGTTGAACAAGAAATCCAAGAAAAGCTGTTCCAGGAAATCCAAGATGTTGCTGGTGATAAGGTACAATTAATTTAATTAGGCTAATGCTACTTCTAGGTTTCTCTTGAATGTGTTGTTAAACCAAAAACATTAACAGCTGAAGGACTTCTTATGTCACTATAATCTTCATTGCCAATTAAAATGGTTCCCTTTGTGTTTCATCACATTTTGATATTTTAATATTATACAAATTAATATTTTACTGTATTTTATTTATATACAATTGTAAAGTGCATCTGAACATTTTTACTGTGTAAGACTGCGCCATATAAAGAAACTGATTTGATTTATTTGATTTATCAGGACGACATTGACTACAATGATATCTCCAAGATGCAATATTTGGACATGTGCATATCTGAAACTTTGCGAGTATACCCTCCAGCACCAATGTGAGTCATGTTACTATTACATATATTGAAGATATTATAATCAATACTTCTTTGTATATTTATTTTGTGGATTAGATAACAAGAAGGTACTAACAAAGATAGCAGCATTGTTACATTACTGATTTTTCTTTATTTCCTTGCCCTTTGAAAGTGACCATGTACTAGGCCAGAAATTGATTTTTAGCTTTCTGTATCTTCCTGAGGCACTTTTTCGCTGGGTGCTATAGGTAGGAAGAGAAAAGAAAATCTGTAATCTCAATTGTTTATTGTGTTGTTTTGATAAGAAATGTGGGTAATCCAAGAAAGCTAATTTTTTGCTTCAAAGGCAGAAAATCGGTTGGGTTTGTTGATCTGAGAAGCTGCAAGTTAATTATTTCTGGCTTTAAATCTGCCAATTGCTCATTAGGAATTGATCTTTCATCATCAGGTTCGATAGAGTCTGTGAAAGAGACATTACAATTGAGGGAGTGCAATTCAAGAAGGGAGACATCATCATAGTACCATCAATATCACTACAATTTGATGAGAAGAGATGGCCTAACCCTGAAGTCTTCGATCCTGAAAGGTATTTGAAAACCACTTGCATATTCTAAAATCATCTGCATTAATTCATTATCAAAAGCTTCAAAGAAGTTTTCTGCAGTAACATTATTTTACACGTGTGTTGGTCCTGTTGGATGACATAAATGCATCAGATTCATATCAATATCATTATTTTAGGTTTACTCCAGAAGCGAAGAAGAACCGGGGTCCTTTTGACTGGATGCCCTTTGGATACGGCCCAAGGAACTGCATTGGAATGCGCCTGGCTCTCCTTGAAGCTAAAGTGGCCGTCGTTCAGGTCTTGAAGAAACAAAAGCTGGTCACTTGCGAGAAGACCAAAGTAAGTCACCGGGTCATCATTTGCTTTAAACATGTTAAAGCTGAATGTCCAGTTCGATGTCCTCTGGATGAAATATTAAATTGGCAGCCTCTTATATATTAAGTTTATGTGCTGAGGAAGCTAGAGATCTCTAACATGGGGTAAATATGTGACATGTTGAGGATTCTCATTTGCTCTCCCATCTCATCAATCAATCTTTGTGAGTACCCAGAACTGGGCTTAGTGTAAGACGGCTGCACTTACCATCTATATACCTATCGATAAGCCATTGGTGAATATTACATCAAATAATCATTTTGCTCACTTGCAGGTCCCACTGAAATTTGACAAGATTGGCTTCAAGGTCAAGGAGGGAATTTGGATCAGCGCAGTGCCTAGAGAATGAACAGGAATCTGAGCTGGCCATTTGGAAAGCCATTGCCACTGTGGTTCTGCACCATGGACAATAAACATTAGCTTATTTCATTTTCGTTCATTTGTGATATTTTGTGCATATCGTTGATGTCGCATACCATTCTTTATAAATATATACAAATTTTTCCCACAAATAAAGTTGTTGCTTATAGCAGGGCAGGTATGTAAAAAAATAATGCATTTATACATAGAAGCATGAAACTTGGCGTACACTTAAAAAACATCTATACAAACATATTTGGATAGGGAGCCACTTTAGATTTAGCTTAGGTGGCTACTGGCAGCCATTTTCCAAAATGGCGGTCAATTCTTCCATTTTGCTGCTTTCTGCGTAGTTCCTACAACTAGAATACTCGTAAATATTGTTTTTAATTGCTTCTCTAAGTATTCAGTACATTACTATAACATTTTTGGTAGCCTTGGTCTATTTTCAGGCTTGTTGGAATCCTTTTTGTTAGAAATATTGATTTAAACACTGAATTTCGCGGTTACGGACGGTTACACCAATTTTCAAAAAAAGTTACATATTTGAATTCCTTGTAAGAAGAGCTTTCAAATGAGTACCCGCATCAATGGGTTTCGTAAACTTTGTACGAAAATGGAAAAAATGACAATAAAATGATTTTTGAAGATTTTGTTTTTTCTTTGATTTTGACAAATAATTCACGGAAACTATTCATGTGACCATTCATTTGAAAGCTCTTCTTACAAGGAATTCAAATATGTAGTTAAAATCAATTGAGATTCCATGAAACTATGGGAAACCGCGAAAATTATACATTTTCTTCAACAGTTCTAACAAAAAGGACCCTGACTGCCCTAAAATTCTTCAGTTCAGTCCAGAAATCAATTGATAATGTTTTTTAGATCTGTAGATGGAATAATGAGCACTGTTTTTATACTTTCAAACTATGGGCACTTCACAGAAGCAGGAAAATTCGATGATTAGCCGCCACTTTGGAAAATGTCTGCCATGAGTCAACCAGGAGAAATCTGAAGTGGCTCCCTATCTAAATATTTTCTTTCAGACGTTTTTGAAATGTGTGCCAAGTTTCATGCTTCTATGTATAAATGCACTATTAGGGCTACTTGCCTATTCATGACAAATCTGCCCCGCTATTATATCTGATCAGATTATGTCATAATTTTACAACAGTCTTTCCTTATATTGGCATGTCAAGAGCACACATGCAAATATTCAAGCTCTTGCCGTAGTTTAAAAAAGTATTTGTTTTATTCAAGATTGATGTTTTTCCATTTGATTAACTCTATAACTCTTTGAGGTTTTTCTGATTTTTTACATACTCGAGAAGGGGGAGATAAATATGATGACTTAGCTAGCCTAAATTTTGAGTTCCTTGGAGTGTGAACATTTGTGCAAATAGGTTTGGTGAAGATGCTATTCTACTCCCAGTGATCACCACAATCAAGGAGATGCAATAAGTGCATCCATGTGCATGGAGCAGGAGATTCAGTTGGTGCATGCATTTTCAAGCAGGTGCCAACGATGCAGAAGGTCTGTGTTTGTGCAGTAGATGGTGCACATGAAGGCTGAATGGGTGATTGGGGCTTTACATCCTATAATTGTGATGCATTTGGTAGGCTAATTCAGTCAGGAGTAAGACACAGCAGTGAGATGAAGGATGATTGAAACTGCCAACTAATATAGATATGCTAATAGACATGCAGGTGCATTCTAAATGCTGCACATACAGGTGCATTTTGAAGAAACAATATTCTCAGTTTCAACCATGACACAGCCACTGGGATATTACAAACGTGCCTGGTGTTTGATCATTCTAAAATAAACTTCAATGTAAAGCGTCTGTCATTATAAGCTAAAAGCTTTGATTCCATGATATGATCAACTTACACTAGTTCAGCTGATTTTGCTTGGCCAATATGCACTGTACACTGGTATAATTTTCGCCAGCTGTAATCATTTATGAGCTCATATTTTATTCAAATTAAGAAAACAATGATTTGGTTGAAATATGAATTGGTTTCTTTTATTTGCTTTAAAGTATAAATACGTATCAGTATACAATTGACAACAAATGAAGCAAAATGAAATATTTCCTGAGTGTAGTGATAAATTTTTCATTGCCAGTGAAAAAGTAACAAAATCTTGGTGCAGAAATGGCAGTAACAAATCTTGGTGCAGAAATGGCAGTAACAAATCTTGGTGCAGAAATGGCAGTAACAAATCTTGGTGCAGAAATGGCAGTATTATCCTTTTATACGTGAGAAACTCCAAAAAGCATTTTCAATCGCAGATATTCCGATTTAGTCTCTTGGCACTGCGCTGATCCAAATTCCCTCCTTGACCTTGAAGGCAAGCTTGTCAAATTTCAGTGGGACCTGCAAATTAGCAAAATTGATATTTCATTCAGGATCTGTTGACTACTAATATTATGTTTTAAAGAGTACAACACACTAATTGTGTGACTTACTTTGGTCTTCTCGCAAGTGACCAGCTTTTGTTTCTTCAAGACATGAATGATGGCCACTTTAGCTTCAAGGAGAGCCAGTCGCATTCCAATGCAGTTCCTTGGGCCGTATCCAAAGGGCATCCAGTCAAAAGGACCCCGGTTCTTCTTCGCTTCTGCAGTAAACCTACAACAAATTGTACAGAATAATGGGTAATGAGAAAAAAGATGTTAATTTTGATTTAGCAGTTTGATGGATGTTATTTGCGACATCCAATAGTGGGCCAATAAACTTGTTAAATGGCATGAGTGCAGACATCTTCCAAAATTAGTACATTCATTGAATTTACAACTGCGGAAATATTAGTGATCACCTGAATTCTCCAAAATGGGTTAGGAATATTCACTTATGCCTACAAACAGAATCTTAACATGCAGCCTTTTCTCGACTGTAAAAACGTCAACAGCAAAAAACATCTGCACAAGGTTGATTTTATTTACCTCTCTGGATCAAAGACTTCGGGGTTTGGCCATCTCTTCTCATCGTAGTGCAGCACCACCGACGGTATCATGATGATATCACCTTTCTTGAATTGCACTCCTTCAATTGTAACGTCTCTTCCACACACTCTGTCAAACCTGATAAATATTATATGAAAAATTTACTCATGTTAAAAATTGATAGATGCAACTGGTCCAAGGGGCCAGCCAGGTACTGAGGGAAACAAATCAATGACATCACCCTGTTTAGCCATTATTGATAGCATTCATATTGGTTTTAAAAATAATTTTTATTTCCAATCCACTAGAAATATATCATTCATATCAGAGTACATGAACACGTATATATCTCAATGTTAATATGACTTACATTGGGGCCGGAGGATAAACACGCAAGGTTTCCAAAACGCACATATCCAAATATGGCATCTTGGTGATGTCATTGTAGTCAACGTCTTCCTGAACAAAGGCGAATTAATATTAATTAAGTTAAGTACACTTCATAACAGATAGTATATCTGGCAAGATCAAAATGGTCGCCCCAGGACAGTTTGCACATAACACAGTCGAGGGAAATCGCCAGTGTCACCTTTGCAGTATGATACATTGCAGCACCTCGGAGTTAGCTCCTTTGCTTCAGGAACTTACTTTTTAAAATATCCATATGATACAGTTACATCAGGTTCAGAAAACTGTAGTCTATAGGAAACTTGTGAAGATAGCATTAATCTGACAAAATATACAGGTGTAGTTGCAGCAACAAAAATTGCAATCGAAGAATTTAAAATTCTTTCTGATTTTAAAACATCCTGACATTCAAGAAACCCTCATTAAAGCAATTGGCAAAGGTTCAAACTTCAAAGATTCATCATAATGGTACCTTGTCACCAGCAACATCTTGGATTTCCTGAAACACCTTTTCTTGGATTTCTTGTTCAACAGCCAAAGTGTAGAGTAACAGGGACATCAAAATGGAAGTGGTGTCAAACCCGGCCAAGAAAACCAACACTCCATTTGCAGTGATCTCTGACATTTTCAGTCCTGAAAAATGGTGCACAATACATCAGGCGTCACACTTGCCTACTCCAAAATTCTTGTTTAAGTGAATGTACCTCAATTGATGATAATTTTTCTTGATAGAGCAATACTGAACAGAATTTTAAATGCAGAGGCGGATCCAGAAATGATAGTCTGGGGGGGGGCGGACGAGCTTCGGCATTCGCCAGACCGCGTAACCACAATTTTTCTTTTAAATGCTACTATTAATCTTGGTGGTCTAGGGGGGGGGGGGGGGGCGGGCCCCCTAGCCCCCCCCCCCTGTATCTGCCACTGAAATGTATGAAATATATAAATCAGTCACATGAATCCACACATCATTTACTAGATTAGTGTGAATGTTTATCTTAGCAGTGGCATATTATTCTTCAGAGTCACCATTGATGTAGCATTGTTACCTCCTTTGACATTCTTCTCATAAGTTGCCCCAAATTCTTCATTTTCTTTTCTCTGTTCTTCTGTGATTTCCAAATTGTGAGCATTCAACATCAACTGCAGCAGATCTGCATTTCCTCCCTTGCATGTCTTTTTTGTTTCCACGGCCTGAACTGTAACCTGATTTTTTAAAGAAAAAAGTTTAATAATGCAACCGCAACGCCCTACGTCTTCATTCATTGAAAAAACAGTTTGTGTGAAACAGACAAAATGAAGTCAGCCGTCTCCGTCCAAAATATTGTGCATGTCAGACAAGATTTTTTGGGGAAATAACTCACATAAGACAAGGAAATTGTCAATCCTGATCAATTTTGCCGTCAAAAGACTTTCGAAAGGTAATGCCAAAGACCTACAGTCTGTCTCATTTCTGTCATGGGCGGTCGTCAACAAAAATCTGACAAAAAACAGCACTGAAAAATCACAAAAACGTGATAAACAAATTACAAATCAGCTCATCTACCCCTGAGTGGGTTTATTTCTTTGTGTGACCAGTAGATGAGCAGATATCAGACCAAACACCAGTTCGCATGTTGTGAGACAAACTGTAGACAAGATTGATGTCAAATAATAAAATCAACATTTACTTTACTTTTCGTTCTTGAAGAATAGTTATTCACCATGGTACATGTAAGTACAAGAATAAAGCGATCTAACCTTATAACATGAATTCCATGAACTTATAATTATCACTCTGTGGGTACCTGTTCAAAAAACCCAATGGCATCCTTTGCGAATATTGTAAGACCCATCTTCTTCGCTACACCCTTCAGGAATGGGAAGAAGACTGAAACAGATAGATGAGAAAAAAAATCCTTAAGAAGGTAAATGTTCAAAGATTCATAACCACCTCATTTTTGAAAGACCTTCAGTTTGTTGCCAACCAGAGATATTAACGCAGGAATAAAAATTTGTTCAGCACATGCGTAGAAAAAATTTGTTTCCACATTTGGCTGGGGTAGTGTAATGTTAAAATTGCAATCAAGGAGTATGACGTGTCTTCACACAAGAAAAAAAGTTTGTTGTTACTCAATTTGCACAAAAAATCCAAAAGCTTCCGGTGTTAGGATTGAGCAGTCTAAATTGTATACTCACAGTTAA
Organism: Platynereis dumerilii; assembly: GCA_026936325.1. Lineage (NCBI taxonomy): Eukaryota > Metazoa > Annelida > Polychaeta > Phyllodocida > Nereididae > Platynereis > Platynereis dumerilii. The sequence continues at coordinate 81,987,351 of JAPTHN010000003.1, forward strand.
TGATCATAAATGGGCTGAAAAAAGAGAAGTCGAAGATTTTTTTTGCCATCTTCACAAAAGTGCTGTCGGGATTCTTCAAACAGTCCACTTCTATGCCGAATGAAGTTGCTCCAATGACATCCATGGTGTAGCATCCGGAGAATCTGGGGCAGAAATCCAAAATCACTTATGATACCGACTATGTCAAACCAAGTTATTGTCTGGCATAACTCCCATGGAATGATCGGGCTTTATGTTCTGTATTTATGCATTTGGTAGGCAAATTAGGACAGGAGAAGGACATGGCAAAGAATGATTTAAATAGCCATCCAACATAATTATGCCCGTGTGACCTGGCAAGAGCTAAATTCGAACCTGGGGCCCAGCACCTGGCTGCCTAGAAAGCCACCACTGCGCTAAACTTCCCCTCCCCCTCCGGAATCAGACCAAAATATATGTGAAGGAATATTCCATAAACCCAATTCTAAGTTCATAATTATGTAAATATGAAATTGCCATGGCGATTGGAGACGGCAACAAAATGCGGAGAACGTAGGTGTGGTCCTTTGTGGCTTTTCCTATCTCTCCCATGTTAATTTTGGGTCTGAGGGTAGTGGTGGGCCTTGGCCTAATATCCCCCAACCTGAATATATCAATTATTTGAATCTCTTACATAAATAGTTACGTTCAACAATGACCAATAATACATACTCCTTGGTGTCAAATGCCTCTCCAGCAGTCTTAGTTGCTTGACCAATGTTCTCAGCCAAAGATTTTGCACATTTGTTCATCTGGCCCATCATCTGTTTCATGCAAATTAATAGAAATTAATAATTCACTTTTGATATTAAGTGACTTATTCTATGAAGTGATAATTGTCAAACCAATGCCAGTACAGAGAGCAGGACTAAGGTCAAGGATAATCTATCAACTACTGGTGGTGCCACCATCTTGATGAAAGACCTTTGTCAGCTGCCTATAGTGTGACTTCCCCCATGTGGTGGAGTGATCTTCCAAATTATCGCAAACAGCCCCACCAATCGACATTTATAAAAGTAGATTAAAGTCTTACCTCATGTCGATGATTAATTTTAATTTTAACTATTTATCAACTGAACTTTTTAAATAATGATTTCACTGATGTCATTTACTTTTGCTTTTAATTTATCAACTTTACACATTCATAATTTCATATTGGTAATAATCTGTGTAAAGTGCTTCTGATGATGTATATTTCCAGATAGCGCTGTATATAATAAACAATTTGCATATTACCAGTTTGAGTTTCCCTGAACTGAATGTTGGGGTCATCAAGTTACGGACTCTCTTCCAATCGTCATCTTTTAAAACTGTCAGGAACGAATTGACGATCTCACTATTATCTGAGAACACCTGAAAAATATGAGATACATAAAAATTACTTTTCATTCTTCTTAACAAAGAATGTATAAATTAACATTTTCACTGCAGCTCCTACACATAATGTATATCATTATAGAATTCCCCACTACCATCCATTGTCGCAGCCTGAAATTGATCTGATAAGGCATATTCCATGGTGGCTTAAAAAAGTTTAGTTTGTGTAAGTTACGATTAAAATCAATTGATTCAGTGCTTATGGTATTAATTGTTAAACAAACTAATTAAATGACTTGAGGTACTTCACCAAATAACCAACCAAATCAAGTTCAAGTTCAAGTTCAAGTCTTTATTAATACCATTAAGGTACAGGGGCCTGACGCCATTCAGCGTATTTGGCCAAAAATTTCATCAAAAATTTGTGACTGACACACATGTGATATATATTAATAACAGTTTAAGAGATAACAAATTTCAAGCTTAAGAAAAAGGAAATCACATATTACAGACTTAATAGGTAGTTTTTCAGACGTTTTTTCAAGACGGGAAGGGAGCAGCTGTAATCAATGGAGTTGCCCAGGGTATTAAAACAAATGACTCCTCTATGTCTTATGTTTCTCTGCAATTTTGCTGAGGTAAAATATGGAACTCTGAATAATGCTTTATTTCTAGTATTGATGTTATGAATGTCTTGATTTTTAATGAACATATGATTGATGACCGGAGGATGACAACTAAAGTGCACTTTATACATGAAGATAAATAGATTCATTGAATACAACTTATTGATGGGTAGGATACGAAGAGACTTAAATAATGGTGAAGAGTGAGTTAGTCTATTTGAGAACGTCATGATGCGAACCACTTTCTTTTGAAGAATTAGTATTGGGTTCATATAAGTTTGAATCATTGATCCCCAAACTTCTATACCATGTGATATGTATGGTAAAATAAATGAATTATATAATATCAACAATGTGTCTCGTTTTAAATATTTTTTTGCTTTACTAATGATCCCGATCCCCTTAGCAATTTTCTTCCTGATATAACTTGAGTGAGCTTCCCATGAAATATTGTCATCTATCATTATACCAAGAAACCTGGTTGTTCTAACTTGATCAATCTGAACATTTGCTATTTTGACATTATCTGAAGGCATAACATATCTTTTCCTTGGTGAGAATATCATATACTGAGTTTTATTTCTATTAAGAGAGAGCTTGTTTGAATCAATCCATGTTTTAATAAATTTTAATTCCAAATTCAATTCGTTTACCAGGTTGGTCATATCACTACCCTGAATAAAGACATTGCAATTGTCAGCAAATAGAATGGGCAGAAGTGATTGAGATGCATTACAAATATCATTTATATATAATAAAAATAGAATGGGGCCAAGGATAGATCCCTGTGGCACCCCACAGGTAATAGGTTTATAAGAAGATGATACATTATTGAAAGAAACATACTGAATTCTACTAGTAAGGTAGCTTGAGATCAGTTGATGAGCAATCCCTCTTATTCCATATTTATATAATTTATCCAATAGAAAGCTATGATTAACAGTGTCAAAAGCTTTACTATAATCAAGAAATACACCTAGGGTAAACTTACTATCTTTATATCCAGCTAATATTTTGTCAATCAGTGCCATTATAGCTTGTGTGGGATAATTTGTTTTTTACGAAAACCAAATTGAAATTTGTATAAAATGTCATTATCATTAATGAATTGGAATAATCTTTTATATATTACTCTTTCAAATAATTTCGACAGTGATGGTAAAATTGAAATAGGTCTGTAGTTTTTAAGGAATTGCTCATCACCAGATTTAAAAAGTGGAATTATCTTAGCGACTTTAAGTTCATCAGGAAATATTCCTTGAGACAATGACAAGTTAACTAAATGTACTAAAACGGAAACATATTGGTCATGAAATCTTTTTAAAACTTTTATCTGAAGATCGTCATATCCTGCTGAGCTATCATTTAGTGAGGCCAGAATTTCTTTTACTTCCAAAACACTGGTTGGTCGTAGATATAGGGAATTTTGAATATTAACGTTGTGGAGATAAGACAGGTGAGAGGTGTTTGTTATTGGAATATTCTTGCTTAGATTCTCTCCAATTTTAACGAAATAATTGTTGAACCCATCAGCAATAATTTGATGGTCAGTGACAATCTTGTCATCTATCGAGAAGCAGTGGTCGAAATAAGGGGGGGTCAAGGGGGTCTTGACCCCTCCAAATGCTCTTGGGACCCCCTCAAATGCATTTTTTAGAAGGACCCAGAGGGGGTCCTGTAAAAACCCCCCCAAATAGTGAATTTATCAGGAGGAATAAGCATGAAGCGGGAAGTAAAGATTAATCAGCATACTACAACCTCTTGTGATTTATATACATCACCAATAAGGTTTTCAAAACTAATTTTCTGAGAAAAACATACCAATAACGTGCTCGAAATTCATTTTTAGAGCATCTGAAACACTCCAGCTTCAAAGCGCTTCTGGCATCCCGCAGAATTCCGGCTTCAACGGCTTCAACTCTTCGGGCCTTGGAACTTGAGAGACCCCCCCAAATAACATGGGCTATTTCGACCACTGTCGAGAAGTGAGATGGAGTGTGATGGCTACTTTTGTTATTGATTATATTTTTAATTATCTGCCAAGATTTTCGTATGTTGTTCTTACTTTTTTCAAACAAGTTGTGGATATGATTTTTTTCAGCATTCTTAAGTAGGGAATTCAGTGTTTTCTTATATTTCTTGTAGATAATAATATTTTGTTCTGTAGGATGTTTCCTGCTTCTGATATATAAGAGATTCTTTGCTCTAATTGACCGTTTCAATGCTGCGGAGAGCCATGGTTTTCTGTTATTATATGCTGAATTTCTTATTTTAATTGGATATGCTTTGTCATAAGTTGCCTGATAGGTATTATAAAACAGAGTAAATGCATCTATGCAACTGTCTGTTTCTAAAACATTTGACCAGTCTATCAAAGCAATATCATTAGTAAACTTAAGCAAATTTTCATCACTGTATTCTCTGAATTTTATGCAAGTTTTCGTTTTTGATTGAGTGAAATCTGTATTTATAATAAATATCGGAAAGTGATCTGAAATATCCCATGTAAATATACTTGTAAATGATTTTCAGTCACAGCTTGGTTGCAGAAAATGTTGTCAATCAAGGTGGCTGAAGTTCTCTGGACTCTAGTTGGTTTAGTAATTAAGGGAAATAATGAGAACGAATAAAACATGTCAAAAAATTCGGATGTAGGTAAATGATCTTCAGAATTTAATAAGTTTATATTATAGTCTCCCATGATGTAAACAAGCTTATTATTGCGGATTTTGCGTAGCATTTTATTTAAATTATTATTAAATATTCGTATGTCAGTATTAGGTGGTCTATACAACACTCCTATTATCAGATCTTTTGTAGTATTGAATGTAGTTTTAGAAATTTCTATGAAGATACTTTCTATTGATTCATTGATAATGCATAAGTCTTCCAATAGCTTCGCCTGAATAGAATTTCTAATGAATAATGACACTCCTCCACCAGGTTTTGAAAGTCGTGTTTTGTAAAAGTGATTATAATTATCCAAATAATAAAGGTTACAATTGCTTTCCTGAAGCCAAGTTTCAGATATACCAATTATTGAAAAGTTAATTAAGAGATTTTCTAAATGAGTTTCAAGTTCTTTAAGATGTCTTGGGATACTTCTTATATTAATATGCATAAGTGAAAATTTGTTGTTAGAAAATGAACCCATATCTCTATTGAATTTTTCTTCATGAAAGTAGTTACATGCATGAGATGAAGTATGAAATCTTATGTCATTGTAAAAATGTAAATCTGGATCAACCGATGTCATGGGCATAAAATCATGATCATCGTTTAGTTCAAAGGGATTGAAAACCATTTCATTTAATCCATCAAAAAACACAGAAGAGTCATTGAAAAAAATGTCTAATTCATGAATAAAATCTAATTGATCTGAGTAATTATTAAATGGAAATATCTCATCCGAACAGTCAGTACATATCCAATCATTTTCTAAATAAGGTAAATCGTTAATGGAGATATTTGATAGGCACTGTATATGAAATTTGCATTTACAGAGACAACATTTTAAAATTCTACAGTGACTCAATATCGTTCTATTGCATCTACTACATAAGATCATGTGAGGTCACTGGGCAACAACATATAGGTTAATCCTGCTCCCTCCCGTCTGAAATAAAGTACAATCTTTATATAATTTTCCTTTGTAAAAATTTGATAAGACCTAGACTTGAAAGAAATTATAATTGAAACAAAAGGATTAAGAATGAATATAAAAGTCATATAACAAAGTAGTTAATTTAGTACTAGGTAAACTAGGTGGGATCCACCAACAAGGATAATTTCAAATTTCTACTCAGTGACTGAGTGAGAGGATATTATAACAAAACAACCCAAGTCAGGGTCACTGAGTAACAATATCACGAGCTGTTATTGTACGAAGTGCCCTGACGCGTGGTTGTTTTGTTTTTATCACCTGGTTTTACTTCAAATTTTCAGTAACAAAGAGAGACTATTTTCTGCCATTACAAAAATGTGACGTCACCATGGAGTCACAATGGATATGACGTCATAATCCCATTGTTTCGGCCAAAGTTTGGTTTGTGACGTCATCAGGCAGCTGAAATGCTGGTGATGTCATAACCATTGTTAAAAAATATCACCCTTGAAGGGTGGTATTTTTTACAATATCATAGGCCCTGATATTTTGACTGTAAACAGTGATATTCACAGCCAACCAGGTGATAATATAACAAAACAACCCAAGTCAGGGTCACTGAGTAACAATATCACGAGCTGTTGTGTGAATTAATATCACTCGAGCCCGCAGGGCGAGAGTGATATTAATTCACACAACAGCGAGTGATATTGTACGAAGTGCCCTGACGCGTGGTTGTTTTGTTTTTATCACCTGGTTTTACCTTAATTTTTTAGTTATTTAAGAGAGACTATTTTCTGCCATTACAAAAATGTGACGTCACCATGGAGCAACAATGGTTATGACGTCACAATCCCATTGTTTTGGCCATAGTTTGGTTTGTGACATCACCAGGCAGCTCAAATGCTGGTGATGTCATAACCATTGTTAAAAAATATCACCCTTGAAGGGTGGTATTTTTTACAATATCATAGGCCCTGATATTTTGACTGTAAACAGTGATATTTACAGCCAACCAGGTGATAATCACAGCCAACCAGGTGATAAGTTGTTGTTATAATGTTTTGTTATGTTTGAGGTCTGCTCTGTGAGAGTATCATAAATAAACTCAAGAGTGAAATGTATTTCACAGCTTACAATTCAGGGGCTTAGTAACAGATTTATCAGATGATTATGCTTGTTAAGAAAAGGCAGGAAATATGATTAATAATTTGGTTTTTTTCTTTCTTTCTTTTTTTTCTCCCGACCCCCTTTTCTGGTTTTATTATCAGGTTAAGTTACTGGAAAGCCAGGAATATATATAATAGAAAACGAAAATGCATTCAGAGGTTTATTGTAGCCAAAAGTTGTAAGTAGAGTGCAGTTATTGCAATAAGAAAGTGAGATATTGCAGATCTGGCTTGGCATTTAGACTTATATACATTGGTCTATTTCCCCTTGTAAGTTAAGAAGCATAATCATTTTAATTTTCTATTGAGTTAAACATAGCTCAATGATGTTTTCAGAAAATCTGATTATCAAAGAAGTGAGTGTGTTCAACAAATTAATTGAGTCAAACATTATGGATCATCAAGGGATATGACGTGGCAAAGCCAGTTTGCAAATTGCCAGTTTGATAAACTTTTCCTGTGGACCGCCAATCTGCAAAGAGCTCTTAGCATGTTTTAAAATGATTTTCACAGTAATGTATTCCTTACCCTTCTATTGGAAAATGCATCAAACTGTTTGACCAATATTTCTCTCAGGAGGTCGTCTCTGGCAACCACAAATTGTGGTGTGTTTCCCATAAATGACCTGAAATTTAACAAGAGATCGGTTAAACATTATCTAAATGGAATTTACTTGTTGAACTATTCAAAAATATAATCTTAAACATACCCAAATAAAGGTCCATACTTCTTATAACGATCCTTTTGAGTATCTATCAACCCCTAGGATCAGAAAAAATGTTTGCTTATTTTTAGTCAATGAGAGTCATGTGATATATATATATATAATATACAGCGCAGATGAAACAATGTCATACTTGTTCTGTTTTGAGTCAAATAAAACAAAGAAAGACGGAAGGAAAGGAAAGAAAGAAAAAAGGAATGATAGAAAGATAGATAGATAAGATAGATAATGTCAAGGGTTGCATTCACCTTCGGGTTATAGTATATATACTCGAATGCACCCCCTTTTCACACCACTTTGTAGTTAAACATTTTAATGGAACGATAGTTATACTTGCAAAATAATATACCAGGTGCGAGAAAATAAAATAAATCTAATCTAAATCTAACAATGAGGCTTTCTCGATCTGATACATCATAGCGAACAGTTATGAATTGCTATCCTGATAAACACACTCACTGGTGCCAGAGAAATTAGCATTTTGGTGTAAAAGTCATATCGCAGCTCATTAAGACAGCTGAACACGGGCAACACTGGGACGCACTTTATATGGTAGAATGTACATGTCCAGGTCAACTGAATGACCTGGGACAACACACAATAGGCATTCAGGACACAGTGAATAGAGGCATAGTGGATTACCATGATCCGTCAACAAATTTATCGCAAAGCACTGCGTGTTACTTACATAGATGACCGCACCCAGGACAGCTTATGTTAAATGTTTGAAACTGTTTAAAGTTATTAACTATTGGCACTACAAGGTGTTAATGCACTGTATATAGTCTTAGGCACTACTTGAATGTAATATCTATTAGGTTACCCATGGAGTGTTAAAATCATTTTTAAATTGATGTCACACCATTGGGTCAGTCATGATCACGACTCACATTTTTCCTGTCTGGCTGCAAAAGGGTAGGTGCAGTCTAATTTATTGTGCCTTGGATTTATTATGCCTTGGATTTAAGGTCAACAGTATTGGTGATATTCATGCAAACTTCTGATTGCTCAGTGCTTTCAGCATCAAGCAAAATTAGTAGACGTTAAAAGCGTCCCAATGTGCCCCGGTTCCCACTACATCTTTTTAATGTTTACTGAATAGGTTGACAGCCTATCTACTATTTCCGTTAGTCATATATTCTATATTTATCATTTTTGATAAGAATATCTAAGATAGTTTGTATGGTGTAGTTTCTGGTAAACTAAGTTATCCCTATGCTAACAAATTAAATGTTTACTGGCATAAAGCTATGCGGTACCCACATAAGCGGACCCGGGGCACATTGGACCACGGAATAGAAGTCTAGGAAAGTAGAAGAAAGTGAGCAAATACCACATTTTATTCTCATAAATCACAACATACACCTGTGTGTCATTGCAGAATGATTATATCGGAATATTTAGCTAGAGAATTTTAATAAAGCGTGTTTCAGCTAGAAGGGCTGGCAGATTAGCCAACTGAATTGATTAACCCTCATATTGTACAGGTGCTCTATTAATGTTAGAAATTACACAGCTGGCATTTTGCCGATTATTTTTTGTCAGTCAATCCAGTTTACAATGGTCCAACGTGCCCCGGCCATGCTGGTCCAACCTGCCCGTCCCAACCTCTAATGAAAAGGTGCATGCCTCGCCAACAAGGTTGAATGTTATATTATATCAAACTTTAATTAGTTAAGTAATGATAGTTTAAATTTATCAGACTTGTCTGACTGAATCCTCCATATTTTAAGAAGGGTAAACTAGCCATCGACACTTGAAAAAAGTCACTTTTTATACAGAAAATCAGGAAACCTGAAATAGAACTCACACTTTTCCTTCAATGCTCATGAAATATTTTGGCAGAAAAGGCATACCATTAAAGGTCTCTTTGTTGAAGATTTCGATAACTGCGCATTTTTTATAAAAAAGATATTGGGGATTGTCCAACATGCCCCAAGGTCCAGCGTGCCCCGGTCTTCCCTAGACATTCAGATCAAAGAAGTTGTATTTATTAGAGATGCATTATGTGAGTTTACTTTAAGTTATTCAGAAATCTGTGATATAATTGAGTTCTAGCAGCAGGGTAATTTCATTTTTAAATTATTTTATTATTTTCATTTTATTTTTAAATCGCTTTTATTCGTCCTTTATTGTTATGGTTGTTTCTAATTATTTTGTAACTGTGTATTAATAATAATAATAATAATAATAATAGTAATTTATATAGCGCCTCTTCCAGTACACTGCTCAGAAGCGCTTGTGTGGGTATAGATTATTTGCAGAATGTTTTAAATAGGTGAGTTTTGAGTTTTTTCTTGAAACACTCAAGAGTATTTGAAGTACGAACACTGTCTGGTAACTTGTTCCAGAGTTTTGGTGCTGCAAACGAGAAAGCTCGATCTTCAAATTTATTTTGACTGTTTGACGCTGGTTCTGTCAACAGGATTTTACTATTGCTTCTCAGATTCCAGTCTTGACTTGGTTTAAGCTGAACCAATTGTTGAATGTACAAGGGTGCTTGGCTATTTAATGCCTTCCAGGTGGTTGTCATCAGCTTAAACTGTATTCTTGCAGGGATGGGCAGCCAATGAAGTTGCTTTCTGTGTGATCCCACACTGTCTTGTTGTTTCAATTTCTCTATGAGACGAACCGCTGAGTTTTGAGCCACCTGAAGTTTATTCACCAGATATTGAGAAATGCCATACAAAAGGCCATTTCCATAGTCCAGATGAGGTGTGACCAGAGCATTTACCGCAGTTTTAACTGTATCTTTGTTCATGGATTTGCGAAGTTTCGAGATGTTTCGCAGATTAAAATAGGCATTTCTGCACATTTTATTAACTTGTTTCTCCATGGTCATATTTTTGTCAAAAGTTATGCCTAAATTCCTGAGATTCTCTGCTGTTTTGATTGAAACATTTTCAACATTGATTGACGAAACTTGGAGCTTATTTAGTTGGTGTGGTGTGGCAATCATGAGAAGTTCTGTCTTGTCGCCGTTGTTACACAACTTATTTTCGTGAAGAAATTTTCTGATTTCAGTAACACATTTTTCCATTTTCTCAACAGTATTTTCTTGATCTGTGAAGGTTGGTTTGAAAGATAAAATGAGCTGCTGATCATCAGCATACTTTTGATCCTCAATTTGATTTCTAGAAGCGACTTCACTCACTGGAGCAATGTACGAATTGAATAAGACTGGACCAAGTTTCGATCCTTGAGGGACGCCAAATTTGAGTGGCATTTTATCTGATGTTTGGTCATTTATCACTACAGACTGAGATCTTTCAGAAATATATGACTTGAACCAGTTGAGGGCTGAGTTGCACACACCATATCTGTTTTTCAACCTCGACACTAGAATACTGTGATCGATCGTGTCAAACGCAGCAGATAGATCTAACAGTACAAGCATGATTATTTCACCTTTGCTCATGTTCAACATGATGTCATTGTGGATTTTTGTGAGGAGAGTTTCCGTGCTATGAAATTGCTTGTAGGCTGATTGCCTGTCATCATCAAGTTTGTTCCGAGTGAGATGATCCATATATTGTTTGATTACGGCACTTTCGATGATTTTGCCCAGGAAAGACAAATTTGACACAGGACGGTTGTTCTTCTTGATGAGATCAAGACCTCCTTTCTTCAAGAGTGGCCTGACAAGTGCATATTTCAGGTCAAGGGGCATCTCCCCAAGAGTTAGCGATGTGTTGACAATTTCGGTTATTATTGGAAGAAATTCGTCAACGCACTCCAGCAGTAACCATGTAGGAATGGGATCAAGTTGACAGTGTTTGACGGGCATATTTCTGATCAGTTTCTTAATTTCTGCTTTTGATAGCATTGTGAAGTGCGATAATTTGTGTCCAGTAAAGTTTTCAACAATTAAAGTGTTATTGTGTGGGTTGCCAGAATCAAGTTGTGACCTTATTTTCTTGATTTTGTCATCAAAGAATGTGTTGAAGTCATTTGCTAAGTCTTTGCTGTTTTCGTGATATGGCAAAGGCAGTTCCTGTTTCCTGTTCAGGTTAGAATTAAGTACCTTGAACATGGCCTTAGAATTTCCCTTAGTACTCTCGATCTTTGCTTTCAAATCATCAGATTTCAACTGATTTAGGTGATCATTTAAAGCATTCTGTTTCAACTGGAAGTCTTGCCAGTCTTTTTCCAATCCTGTTCCTCTCCATGATCGTTCCGCTTTTCTTTTCGCCGTTTTAAGATTTTTGATATTGGCATTAGTAAATGGAGTTGGCTTACGCAGTGTCACCTGTTTGGTAATGACAGGTGCATGCTTGTCAAGAACTTTCTTTGAGGAATTGTAGAGTGAAACAAGTTTTGACAGGTATTCCGACGATTTTTCCTGTTGCATTTTCTGTGACAACAGCTTGCTGATATCCATTTTGTATTTTACCAGATTGATATCATGTGTCTTTCTGAAAGATATTTTCTTTTGCACACACTTTCCCTTGCTAATCGCCACATTGAAAAGGACACAGCTGTGGTCCGAGAGCAGGTCACTGACAGCACAATCTTTCAAATTTGAATTTTTTTGTGTAATGACCAAATCCAGCGTGTTCCCATCTTTGTGAGTCGGAGAAGACACATGCTGTTCAAGACCATACATGTCAAGGATGCTATTAAACTGCCTCACTTTAGCATCATCAGGTTTATTCATGTGGAAGTTGAAATCACCAGTTGCAATAATTTCATTGTGATTTGCATGGTAATGAGCTAAGAATTGTGTAAATTCTGTGAAAAACTCCGATAACTTGTATTTATTCTTGTTTGAGGGTTCAGGCCGGTACACAAGAAGAACTGTTATAGTTTTTCCACTCAAATGTATTTGAATTTCCATATGTTCAAAAGTTTTGGTTTTCATGCTATTGATTTTTGTCGCTTTCATGCCTGACTTTAAAATGCAACCTACACCACCCCCAAGTCTCCCTTCACGAGGTGTGCCAATGTAGAAAAATTCTCTGTTTCTTTATATAGGGCCTATGTTTATAAGAATAAAGATTAATAAAAATAGATAGATAGATAGATAGATAGATAGATAGATAGATAGATAGATAGATAGATAGATAGATAGATAGATAGATAGATAGATAGATAGATACAGTAGATAGATAGATAGATAGATAGATAGATTGATTGATTGATTGATTGATTGATTGATTGATTGATTTAAAAATAAAAAGAAGATGATTTTAATGTCCATGTAACATAGTTTCTTACTTTAGTGAATATTTCTAGCCCTGTTCCAAATATCGGGTATGGTTTTGGCCCTGGGATGCCTTGCTCTTTGAATCTGCCATGATTCGAGGTTGTCAATCTGAAAAGAAACAACCCATGCAGTTGTGAATACTTCGCAAACATGAATACATTTATTTACACGAGGGATTGAATCTACCTAAGATTGCAAAATTATCTAAATATAACTATTGTCATATCACAATAAGTTTATAGTTTCAATTACTTGTGATTTTTTACACTCTGACAGAATTTTATTTTCAACATTCTACAGTGAATATAATATAAGTTGTGTGACAGGGCGCAAGGAGCATGGAGAAGAATGGAATTGAAGAATGGAATTGATGATACATTTCTAGGAAAATTTTAGAAATTGAAGTTATATCTCTAGAGGTATTTATAAACAATTGAACATTATGTCATAGCCTAATCTGAGCTGCAGCACATTTCCATGTAAACACATATAAAAACCGGACCATTTTTTGTGTCCCTACTGACACTACTGACGTCAGCCTGGATGTTTATTCTTGGTCTTTCTGACGTCAGGAAGGGTACAAAATCGACTTCATAATGACGGTCAGTAGAGCTAACTTTTTTGCACAATGCTGACCAATAAATATGCATTTATTCTCAGCCTTGTTGATGTTAGGAAGGGTACCAAATCAGCAAAAATTAACTACAAGTTGATTTCTTTACTGATGGTCAATTAGATAGTGAAACTGATTAGTTACAGACATCAGTATTTGGGCAATATTAAAGCCCTACTAACATCAGTGCAACTGGCTGACAGGATGATTGATCACCTGTTGATTATGAAAACTGGCTGACAGTCAGTAGGTCAATGAAAATTATATGTTACAGACGTCAGGAGGACCAAAGGTTGATGGGCATACTGACAGTCAGTAAGACATTGAAATTTACCGGTTACTGACGTAAACAAATGGCCACAATTGTCAGGATGACCTAAATTTGGTGTCTCTACTGACGGTCAGTAAGACCATCAAAATGATAAGCTACAGACGTCAGTTAAAGGGCAAAAATTAGTCCTATCTGACGTCAGCACTGTCAGTAGTACCCTATTTTCAGTGCCGGTTTTTGCTCTGTAAACATGCACACAACCCTATAAAAAAAACCCAAGTGGAATCCATGATTGTTGTAATAATTATATTATAATAAATATAATATAACATTATAAATAATAAGTTGCACTTACATGTAAAGTAACACAGCAAGAACGATGACAACCAGAAACCAATCAGCAACTTGGATGATGCCAAAAATATTCATTTTCACTTAGACTGATCAATTGGATATATGTGATCCTCCGTGTTTTTGTCAGTTATATGGCCTATCCAGCACATCAGCTGAGACAGCATGGCCACTATATTTAGTTATGACCAATTTCAGTGTTTGAATGAGTCAGTCTTGAATTCTGTTTTGCACCATGCAGCGCTCCAGTAAGCAGCCAAACAAAAACTAGGTCATAGTGGCCACAATTACATGCTGTTAAGATTTTTGGGGTCACTAACCATTTTCAACCTCCTGTACAGAGAGAGAACTGAGAGAACTGTTGGCTCATTTTTGGGTTCATGTATATTATAATGCTAAAACCCTGCTGGATTAAACTGGTGGATTTAAGTTACTGATTGTCTCTGCTGCAGTGGAGATGACCTGTATTAATTTCAAAACTTAAAGGGCCACAGTCATCAATATGACACTTTTGCTCATTTTTTATTGTATGAAAGAATGGGCTATTGCAAGTGCATCCTGTCAACATTGAAAAAATAGGTTTTAACTATGGATCAGGAAAAATATATGAAATTGGGATTTGGACAATATTTTGTGTCCCTACAGTATGTTCAGCCAACTGATGAGTGACGTAGGGTAGGGTGGACCTCCCCCTCTCCTCCAATTAAATGAATAAATTTGAGAAACACGCTTCTGCAATTTTGACCACCTAACATTCCTGTGATAAACAACAAGTAATTATCAGATGCATTGTTTGATATAATATTAGCTGTGATCTGACAACACTCAGGTGAAGCTTTTATTTGTGAAAATGACGATAACTGCTAAAAGCAAACAGAAAATAACAGTTTACAAGTTCCGATCATTCAACCATGCACTATATCTGATTGGTTGATTTTCTGAAGGTTGTGAAAGTGGGCAGGGACTGATTTGGACCACAATTTGCAAGACCAGGCCGCACAATTAAAATTATATGTATATAATATAATAATAGTGAAGCAACCTCCAACCCCTTCCCCCATGCAGCTATCATGTAAAAAAATACATCATGTACATGTCTATCTACCAATCTACCTACCTACCTACTACCTACCTACTTACCTACTTACCTACTTACCTACCTACCTACCTACCTACCTACCTACCTACCTATCTATCTATCTATCTATCTATCTATCTATCTCTAGCTGTCTATCTTTCTGTCTATGTGTCTATCTGTCTATAATTATTGATCAACTGATCTAGCTATCTCAGCTTTATAATATACCCAAGTAACATTTAGGAGGTCACAACCAATATGAAAAGTTTACACTTAGACAGATTGTAAAGATTGACAAAATTTTATACATGTTACATCTAAAATTATATTAGTTGCTGCCATCACAATATGCGGTCTGGACTTGGCAAATATGGACAAATTAACCAATGTCAAATGAAGTCAAAAGAACCAACCAATAAGCACACCACATTAATATTTAATTTTATTATGATTGACAGCTGGCACTTGTCACAAGCATTTGCAAGATTTTTCACAGTTTCAGTTTGTCTCAAATTAATATTGTCACCTTTTTAAGCTTCACCTCTTTGTTCCTAAAACATTTCACAGCTAGTTCTAATAGTTCTTTCTTGCTTCAAGAGGTCATAACAAGTCATTTATTTGTTTATTCATTACCCAGTCCTATGTGACTTGGTCAGTTTCTTCCAACAGGAGTCGCTTTTTGTTGTGCCAAAATGCTGGCCAAAATCAGTAACTTCAATCATTTTTTTTCATGGGTTTATTTTGGGATAAATTCAAAAGAATCACTGTGATGTTTCTGTAAATAGTACATTTGAAGCTCTCAACTAATAAAAAAATTGGATTACGGTGTGCCTTTAAGCTTACTATAAATAATAATAAATAATAAATAACAATCAATGAAACTATACTTTTGCAATGTTGTGTTATAGTTAAAGTGAAATCTTTAAGATGCATAATAAATCATCATAATTAGCATGAATTGTCTTTATAACAATTGAGTTGTATTTTCACTATTGTTTGACCTTACAAAGAAACAGCTTATAATTATAACGTTTTATCGAGAGAAATGTCATAGTTTTGAATCAGAATCCTATAAATTAAAAGAAGAGACTGAAGGAAACAGTTGACAAAAATGGGTTCAAATTGGGGTTGTCATGCAAACCTTAGTCAATGCTAGGTTCAATTATTGCTCACAGTATATTTTCTGTGAAAAAAAAAAAAAAAGATGATTTAAATGCCGCAGGCATCTGCTCAGATTGCACTCCATGCACTAATTAGGAAGCATGGAAAATGCCAGAAACAGTATATTTAAAGTTTGAATAGTTAAACAAATTCCATGTTCTTATATTGTCAGACCAATGATCTTGTTTTGCTTCTACGAAAATCAAAATCCCTGAGTCCTGTTTTGATTGAAGTTGCTCAGTTTGACAGGTGCTATCTATTGCACTGAGGCTAATGCATGGTAAATTTACCACTCTTGGCCACAATTTTCTGAACTGCTGAAAAATCAGTATGGTAGCTGGTTTCGGAAGTTCTTCAAATAATGTTGCACTGCCCCTGACTGACATTCATGACATCCCAGACTTTTGGTTGCCCTATGAGCAGACTTCAAGTCAAGCTCTGTGCCAGAAAAGTGCTGCAGTATGAGATCGCCTCACTCACCAGCATATTTAACTTGACGTGTCATCGCCTTCCCCAGCCTACAGCAGAGAAGCTTGTCAGTTTGGTAGTGCCCCACAATTTATGCAATAACCAAGCCACCCGATTATTTCATTGTTTCACAGACCGAGTCAAGCATCCACGAACTGTACATCAAGCATTTGTAGGATGCAACAGAGTGACACAGGGTGCTTCAAGGGGTGAAGCATCCTGCATCAATCTGATGCACCCTACAAATGTGTGATTCACCCCTTGCTCTGGTGTGATGCACCTCACTGGTGCTGGTGCACCTTGTCACCTCTGTTGGACCCCTCAAGTTCTCACATCCACCCTGTAGGTGTTTCACTCCGCCCTGTGCACATTTTTTTCTTACAGTATGGGAACAGTCTTGAGTAGCTTGCCAAACATCCAAATTGCATTGTCATGTTAAATCTCCTTTCAAAGTTTTCAAAATCCGTCTCCGTCGTTTCCAGCACATTACCACTGACCTATCAACGTTATATTTATCTCTTCACCATTGTGGATAGGTTAACCAGGTGGCCAGAAGCTTTTCCATTGAAAGGCATATCCACATTAACCTGTGCCCAAGCCTTGATTACTCATTGGATTTCCCATTTTGGTATTCCAACAGGAGGTGGTGCATATGACTTGGCATTTGCTGATCAACTAACCTGCCTCTCCCCAATTTAGCTTAATTCTTTTTCCTTTTCGAGTTTTAAATATATTTCTTTTCTGAAATTGGTAATTGCAGTTTTCATGAAATTCTGTTTTTTCATTCAAGGCCAATCAGAAAAATCAAATTTAAACAGTTCAGACATGCAACATTTTTTTATTTGTTAGAAAAATTCATATTCCACCAAATCATTATAAATTAATATACAGTGTGGCAAGTAATGCAAAATTTAATATGATTTGTAAAAGTAAACAAAACATGTAAGTATTAGATACATAAAAGGGAATGTTTCTGTTTATTCATGGGAAAATACATGACAACAACTTCAATGAGATTCCTATTCACTCCTTGGCACAGCGCTGATCCAAATTCCTTCCTTCACCCTGTAGCCGATCTTGTCAAATTGCAGTGGGACCTGAAAATGTATATGCATTTAGCATTTGGTGGTTTACATAAAGACATTAATTGTTCGTCGTGTCAGCTATGGTGGACTTTTTTTTTTTCAGTTATAGTTACTGTTTTGATTTATGATATTTTTTTTTTTCATTATCTTTTTTGCAGACTGTAGCAGAAATGTCTTGCATAGTAGGCATTCCAGACACCTCCAGAGAGAAAATATCAGGCTTTACAGTTTTTCTACATTTACCCCATTCCAAAATGATCCCAAGCTTGGCCCAAGCAGGCCAAGCTAGGGGTATATTTTTTGTAGGGACCATCTCAGATCTATGTTACAAGCTCCAAATGATGAAAGACTTAACATTGAAGGTCCCTAACTAAAGGGACAAAAATACCCAGCCAAGTGCAATTTGTCATCAGTTATTGTGTACTGCAGTGGTGGAGCTTCTAAGTTTCTGGAGGGGGCCACAGGCAAGTTGGAATTGCAGAGATACTTTCCCTATAGCAGGAGTACCCTCCTAATTGACCTCCAATATTAGGAGGATACTCATGCCACAGAGGAGGTATCTGTGAGTACAATTTACAAATCAAGTCTATGTTGCACCCTCTTGATACACAGTAGCTACACCAGAGAGGCAGCAGCCACTCAACCATGACAATTGGGTCAACTGGTCATGGTTGGATGATTGGGGACCATCTCCAAAGCACACCTGGAGCATATCCCATAGATAGAGATTTCCTTCAGGAAATTGGTCAAATATATATATAAAGTTTATGAAGATTTGAGATCATATAATATAGAAGTGTACAAACACACTGTATGAAAAGTTTGAAAACATTAGATATTTAACTTCTCACTACTGCTATGATGTTCACAAGCTTATGAAAAGTGTAATAATCCTAATAAGCAAGCAAGAATTAGTTTGTTGTTATAGAATTTTTTTTTTATGACAAAAAATAATTATAACAACTATAATTAGGCATGTCCAATCATGAGGCAACATGCAGTAGATTTGTCAAATCACAGTAGGTCCATTGGAGGTATAGATGTGACTACACATACATAGGAAATCAATTGAATATTTGGAAAATAAAATATGTGTTTGAAGAAACCTCATATTTCACACAAAGGTCCCTACAATTCTTTTTTTAAAAAGAATTTCTTGTTATGTTAACCAATGGAAATTCACCAAGTTTCCTTCTCTTCAATAATTTAGATGAAGGCAAATTAAGACTGAAACTAAAAGTTTACAGTGTAATATGTGACTTACTTTGGTTTTCTCGCAAATGACCAGCTTTTGTTTTTTCAAGACCTGAGCGACGGCCACTTTGGCTTCAAGGAGAGCCATTCGCATTCCAATGCAGTTCCTTGGGCCGTATCCAAAGGGCATCCAGTCAAAAGGACCTCGCTTCTTCTTGGCTTCAGGAGTAAACCTGTGATAAATGGTATTGAACTATAATTATAAGAAGAAAATGTAACTGAATTCAGTTCAATGGAAATCATTGACGACTACTAGCAGCTAATTATAAGTACTTGTCGTTTGTTGACTGTAATGATAATGCATGCACAATGTGAATTTACAGCCACGGAAAAATGATCTATTACCAAAGTGCACCCAAATTCTCTTTCTGAGGTTACATCACTACATACTCCCTATGATTTGATATTATCAGCATACGTCAGTAAATGAGTCACACTAGTCACCAGTAATCTCGCACGTTTTCCAATGACGAACTTGACCAAAAATTATTTTCAGCATAAAAAATATGCCGTGCCATCGCTCAAACAGACTGTAATCACTTATTGTCCCGTTGCTGTGAAAACATGGCATCATGTGTACAAGTCAGTGTTTACCTCTCTGGATCGAAAACTTCAGGTTTGGGCCATCGATTCTCATCATAATGTATCGCTACTGTTGGTACTACGACGAATTCTCCCTTCCTGAACTGCACTCCCTCAATTGTAATGTCTCTTTGACTAACTCGGTCAAACCTGATAAAAAAGTTGATAAAAGATCAGCAAATATAATTGGCTGCTTTCAAGCAACTACACAAAAAGTCATTCTTTGATTAGCATATTATGGCAACTTTAGGCTATTTTCTTACAGTGGTGCTGGAGGATATACCCGCAAGGTCTCCGAGATGCACATATCTAAATAGGGCATCTTGGTGATGTCATTGTAGTCAAGGTTATCCTGAAGAAAATAAGAAGTATTAATTAAATTTAAAATTTGATGGAGTACATTGAGAAGGACACAGTAGCAGATTGCAGTATATTCATATTTTCCATAGAGAGCCAATAACGCTTTTACACACAAACTCATGGTTTAAATTCATTAAGGCAAAAGGGAGTCAGACTTTGGAACAGCTTAGCACCACACTGCCAAAATGCCAAAAATACTACTGGTTTTAAAACTTTCATTAACTCTTATATCAAATGATCTTAATGCCAGTGTAGTTTTTACTTTGTACATTATACTGTGTTTTTAACTGCCTATTTTTTTACATTTTTCTTTTAATTTTCTCTAATTCATTCACTCTACATTGTTGTTTTATGTCGGTAAAAAAAAAAACCTTGCGGAAACATGCTTCTTTTGCAAATCCAACTTTAAATAAATATTACTTAGTTACTTAAAATAGGGTGGTCCAAATTTGTATGGGAAAAATCAAATCCCTTAAAATCCTCAAGCAGGGGAGAGGCAGGTTAGTTGAGATGTTTTCAGTAAAGCTTGTCTCCAAAATAAACGGATGATGATATTGAAATGACGAATAGCCATGTGCATGGGGAAATACGTTGTTCAAACATATGGAGAAACTGACTTTCTCTGTTGGATAGTTTTTACCCCAGATGGTGTCAAACGAAGTCATATGAAATGTATCAACCAACCCAAGTAATTAAGTAAGGTTAGTTGATACACCGAACCCTGATGGACAATGCATAGAAAAAGTCACATGCCTCTGCCTTGGTAGGATACTATAAAACCATATGCCTTCACCAAGCTACTTTCTGTTCCCATGGATGCACACCCACTTCCATTTTGAGTCAGATCTTATGGTTGACCTGTTGGGAGGAAGAGATCTCAAGACAAGTTCAACCTAAAATTCATCTACAGAGCTTTTTCATGTAAATTCCTGAGTAACACCTAGCTTTATGATTGTTCGAATATTCAGGGTTGCTATTTTTCCCAGGCCAGCCAACAAAGCCGAAACCAATCTCCTGTATCAACAAACCCATCCACTTGATTAAATATTTCAGAAAAGAGCAGGGCTCTGGACCACAAGTTACACTAGATCATCTTTGGTGGCTTATAAATAATCATTTTCACCTACTTTATCCATATATATACTAAGTTACTCTGAATGATCCCTCACTTATAGCGAGAAAAAAAAACATGTAAGTTTTCAGCACAAATTCACTCAGAACAATAATTATTTAACTCGGAACAATAATTTTTGCATTTTTTTGCTTTTCTCCTAAATCTTGATTCTGATTCTATTTTGACCTAGATGAGAGGATGTGTTTTTTTATTCTGCTTCTAACAAATGGCAACACTTTCTCAAATGACCAGGAGGTGGGTCGTATCAACTAACCTTGCGTATCAATTAACCTGCTTCTCCGCTACAAATTGATGACCACATAAGTTACAGGTGATTTCATTAGTACGCGATTCTAAGATTCTAGACACACCAAATACATGGCATTTTTGCTTAATCTGATTGGTTTAGGAACAATAGAACGTCACACAGCCAATACAGCAAACGTAGCAAGTGCATGTATAGCATTGATTTATCACAGGCAACTGTGATTGACCAGAATCGCGTGGTAATGAAAACACCTGTAAACAACAACATGCAAAATTTGAGCCAAATCGGTTTAGATTCAGAGCTTGTCTTTTGTTTAAAGTTTATAATGTAATTCGTCATTCGCTTAACTGAAAAAATTGGTCAATTCATGGGACTTCTGCAACAGACTGGCACAGACCTGTGTAATACGGAGGTGCATGCTGTACAGATACTGAAAGTTACAATTACAGCGCATAAAAATCTACAATACATCAAGAATTTTACCTTGTCACCAGCAACATCTTGGATTTCCTGGAACAACTTTTCCTGAATTTCTTGTTCAATAGCTAAAGTGTAGAGGATGAGGGACATCAAGATTGAAGTGGTGTCATACCCAGCCAAGAATACCAACATTCCATTTGCTGTGATCTCCATCATTTTCATTCCTGAAATTTTGCACATCATGAGTGAATAATAATGGTCAATTTGTCCGGGGGGGTACCCAACTGGATCTTTATAGCACGGGTGTGTGGCACAGTGTTCTGAAATAGCCTATTGTATTGACATAAAAGACAAGAAGTCATCAGGAGTCATTAGGAAAGGACTCAAAGGAGACAAGTAATCTGCAATTAAGAATGACACTCTTCACTTAACAGTTCATGGCAAACTAGACATTACATGATTGCAATTTCCAAGGCAAAACACCATTGTGTGATGTCTAATTAAGAAGGGCACCCTGTGGTCAGTCTCCCCTGGACAAAAAAAAAGTTACCGTATGCTTGGGTCAGGACATTCTCAAGATTGAAAACCTATATTTTGAGCTGCACATCGATAGTATGAATTCAATGGCACTTTTGGTTTTGCCTAAACAAAGTTAATTCAAATTTCAAATTTTTCTAAAATAACAGCAATGCAGTATGGTTAATTACCAAGAATTTTTCACCATACCTTCCTTTGTGTTTTTCTCATAAGTTGCTCCAAATTCCTCATTTTCTTTTATCTGTTCCTCGGTTAATGCCAAATTGTGTGCGTTCAACATTAACTGCATTAGATCTGAGCTGCCTCCAGAGCTTGACTTCTTTGTTTCCATAGCTTGAACTGTAACCTGAATTGGAATAATTTTTTATAAAGATTCAGTTTGACTTTTTTGAGCCGCTTCATCTTATTTTTACATGTGACGGTATTTGTGATGGCATTCTACATAAAGGAGATGTAAGGTATCGGTGATAGGCATTGTGTTGGTTCATATTCTGACTAATTTTTAAAATGGATTTAACTGTCATCAAATCATGTCATGGGTGATAATAGGGGTAGTGGCTGTTTTACCCCAATATGGGGCATAACCACCCGCCCCTGGAAAAAATACAGTAGGGGGGTGACAGAAACAGGAGGGAGATTTTCAAAAATGTACTGTTAATGTGTGAGAAACTTGGGAAGGGTTAGCATAGATTATGTCATTTGGGCTGTCTTGAAAAACCAAAAGATTGGTATTGGCGGGAGCGTCCCGGAGAGAAATATCTCAGAAGTCATTACCATAGCAAAAGTGAGGACACTGATATGATTTGATACTTTCCAAGTCAAGAGCACCTGCATTTTCATCAGAAAGGGACATAGTATCCTTCCACCAGATATGGAAATCCTCCAGTTATTTTTGTTGCTGGTACCTTGGGGGAGGGGTTATGCCCCATGGGGTGGGTGGTTATGCCCCGAGCATGGGGCATAACCACCCACCTTGTACCAAAAACTATTTCATATCCCTGTGCTGTAAGGGAGAGTCATTTGATGCTGCAGGTAGGGGATATGAAAGTGCTCTAAGAGTGCGTCATATTGCCAATTGGAGTTCTTAATTGTGTTGGTAATTATCATCCTGTGAGACATTTTGTCTTAGGGGGGTGGTTATGCCCCACTCTCCCCTACTATGGAGTCAATTTCGAAAAATCAAATCTTATAGATCTCTTTTTATATCTGTCATGAAATTAATCTGTGATCTAAATATAACCTTCCAATCAGCTTTCTCAGATCATTTTGGACAGCCACCGGTTAGGGGGAACCAGGGCACATTGGAACGCAAGGGCAGTCATGATCACGACTCGCATTTTTCTGTCTGGCTTTAAAAGGATAGGTGCAGCGACTGCAGTCTCATTGATTATACCTTGTATTTAAGCTCAATAGCATTGGTGATATTCCTGCAAACTTCTGAGTTGCTCAGTGCTTTCAGCATTGAGCAAAATTAGTAGACGTTAAAAGCGTCCCAATGTGCCCCTGTTCCCCCTACCCCTACAACATGAAGAATCCAGCATGATGAATCGATGATCATGATAAACACATAAATAAGAGATTGGACTCAGTGTCGTTGAGTGACCAAATTTATAGCCTTTAACCTGTTCAAAAAATCCCAATGCGTCTTTAGGGAACATCTGCATACCCATCTTCTTTGTTATGTTCGTCAGAAATGGGAAAAATACTGAAATAAAAAAATTGATGTTTGCTGTCTTACTAAATACTTTTTTTATTAAATGAAGTGGTATTTACAAATTGACACTGCATTTTCAATAATCTTTTTATAATTGCTTTTTTTCTGTTTTATATGATTTACATTCTGCTATTCATATATTATCGTACAATTCCACAGATCACGTGATTGAATAAATTGGTTTATGATATATAAATAGACTATTCAGACATGCCAAATGATGAAATATAATGTGGAAAAAAAGCTCATACTCACGGCTTATGATCACAAACGGGCTGAACAAGGCGAAATCAAGAATTTTTTTTGTCATTTTAACAAAAGTGTTGTCTGGATTCCGTAAACTGTCCACTTCTATGCCGTACGTTGTAGCTCCTATGACATCCATGGTGTAGCATCCGGAGAATCTGTTGCGCAAATCGAAAGTTATTATTAACTGCAATTGGACACAATTTATTTGAAGAAATTTTAATTAAAATAAATCCAATTTTAGTCAAATTCTACCATAATCGTGTAATATCTGTCACTTCACCTAGGCCTATATATTTATGATAATCATTGTTGGTATATCACAAACTTTCATTTGTTTTATAGAATACATACTGCTTTGTGTCAAATGCCTCTCCAGCAGTCTTCGTTGCTTGACCAATGTTCTCAGCCAAAGATTTTCCGCATTTGTTCATCTGGGTCATCATCTGTTGAATCCAAATAAAAGAGAAATCACTTGTGGGCACTTACATCATTAGTGGAATTGATTGCTGAAGTATGTGTTGTGTGAAGGAACAATTATTCTCCTTGGGTGAGACATAACAGTAAGATACCCTATTTAAACCTCTTACAAGTTTATATTGAATAATGTCAAAACCACAATGTTTTTAAATAGTTCTTATTCTTAACATCCCAAACAGTCACAGAAACAAGGCTCATACATAATGTTAATGAAAAGCTTCAATTAAACTCGCTTTTACTTCTGACACATATATATCATCAAATATTACCAGTTTGAGTTTCCCTGAACTGAATGTTGGGGTCATCAAGTTACGGACTCTCTTCCAATCGTCATCTTTCAAAACTGTCAGGAAAGAGTTTACGACCTCACTTCCATCTGTCAGTGACTGAAAGACAAAACAGACCAGAGGCATCAGTTTCGCTAAACAGTGTGGTGGGGGAAATGGAAATCGAAACCTTCAAGGCAAAGGTCTCAGTCACCCTTACTTTTTTTTCAAAAGTCAACATCCATGCTTTGGCCAAAAATTGATGAGGCAATTGCCCCACCAGCCCCACTGAATTTGATATAATATGTATCAGGGCAATTCCATAAAGTCCGATTTACAGATTTGACACTTTACTAGGCAAAATTTCATCGTAACAGTTTTGTAACTATCCATGCATATCCACCTTAAATCTAAATATCATGAATATAGTGCGAATCAGTTTGTGTCCAGTTTGAATATATGTATCACCCTTCTGTTGGTAAATGTGTCAAACTGTTTGACCAATATTTCTCTCAGGAGGTCATCTCTGGCAACCATTAACCCAGGGCTGCTTCCCATGAATGTTCTGAAATGATATAGTATGCAAATACCAAAACTTTAGTATATATACAAATATGTATAATTCTCAAAATTTTGGTGCAGAATATAACAAATAGTGGATGTTGAGTCAACCAATATTGAGTTTTATTGGCCTTAGCAGGTAATATTGGTCTCGGCCTGTGGCCTCGACCAATATTACTTCTTTGGCCAATAAAACGCAATATTGGTCTCCTCACCATCCACTATCTATATAATATATAAACTTTTTAGAACTGATTGCAGATTAGAACCATAACTCAGGTTTCAGTAGATGAAAAACAAGTGCTTCCAGAAAAGCTGTTGTTGGCCATCAATGACCTCACAACAGGACCTAACAAACACATTGAAACGACGTATCAATTTTTTGATGAGTTGTATGACATGTCAAATGGCTTTCCCTGCAAGCATTGCTAGTATCAGTAAGGGAAATTATCACCAGCTGATGACAATCAATTTCCTCAGCCCCACATGACAATCACCCTAGCACTGTCATCACCCTCCCATGACACTCTCACAGTGTCATGGCCTAGCCATGACTTTGGCAGTGCTCAAAATCATCTTTGACTGGCTATTTAAAAAGAACTACTGCAACTATCACTTCCAAACTTGGTATAAAGTTGTATCACAGTGTCAACTAACTCTATGAATTTTGGCAGACCTATCCATTACATAATGAGGAAAAGAACCTGAAGGCTCCAGAGAAATTAGGTAATTGTCATCAGCTGCTGATGACTATGCAGTATTTCGTGAAATTGGATAGAATTAAGTCCTGCAACTGACATGCTGCTGTGTGGTGAGGATGGCTGAAAAGAGATCAGACTTCCTTCTGAGACCCAACTGATCAACCCCACACACTCTATCACCCTGTCAGGGCCAGGACTTGGCTGGAATTGCAATTGTCCTCATAAGCTGGTAATTTCCCTGACTGAGTATAGGAAATACTGAATGTAAGACTTCTGTAAGTGTCCGTCATTTGTCAACTGTAACTGCAATTGTCAGATTCAGGACGAAGTGTCACTTTTTACACAATGAAACAGGCAGACACCAAGAGCTCTTTGCAGATTGGCTGTCCACTGGAAAAATTGATTAGAATTATTATTTTCAATTTGCACACTGGCTTTGCCACGTCATTGACAGTTTTCTGTTAGTCTCCTAATCTTCTTATTTGAGCTTATTTGATGAAGTACCTTGAGTCATTTAATTATTTTGTTTACTGTCACCTATGCTGCTAGATATGATGAGCATTGAGCACTGAATAAACTGATTAACCATAACTGACATACAAACATTTTTAAGCCAGTGACATAACTGACATTACAAAACCAAGTTGAAAGTTAATGTTGAACCTGTTTGGACCGCTGACCTGGAAGCAGCTCTAAAACTGCATATTCCTGCAGCAAATAGAATGCATGAAAATTGTTTATCAAATATGGTGGATGATGAAATCCATTGTCTTATTCCCTGGTAACGAATCTTTCTGCGAAAACATGTTCTCAACAGTCACCAAATTAATTTTGCTTGCAGGAAATAATGCATATGCTCCAATGATAGATGATGGAGTCTCTAGCTATGACATCACAGTTTTCACAGCAACGGTGCCGGAACAGGGGGGGGGGGGGCAGAGGGGGCAATTGCCCCCCCTGCCCTTGGCCAGGAGGGGCAGGGGGGGGGGGGCAATGTTGCCCTTTTGATCTCAAAGAAAAAAACATTATTCGGCCTAAATTTACAGTGAATTCAGGCAAACATTTTCAAGTATATTCAAAATTATTATTGCGACTACACTCAATTTTTGTCAAGCGTATTAGATTTGCCCTTTCTCTACCGGCCGCCCCTGCCGCCCTCGTTTCTCTCTGGCACACCTGTTTCACAGTGAGTCATTGAAAAATATATTTATATATACATATGATGAAGGATCAAACTTATAAAGTGATCATGAAAGTTTGTGTGTCTTATCCTAAAGGGAAGTTACATACCCGTACAAAGGCCCATACTTCTTATGACGCTCCTTTTGAACTTCTATCAACCGCTAAGATGAGAACAAACAACAGTGTCACATGATATAGAAGTAACGGATGTTGTACGATTTATAAGTAAAATTTAGACATAAGGAAGACCACCAAAGTTGGCAATCTGTATTTTCCATAAATGAGCAAAATGTGTCAAAAGTTCACATTTTTACGATTTTTAGCTGTCGGTACTACATTTTAGCAAAAATACTTTACTTTGATAATCTAAGACCATCTTAACCAAAAACTGATTTTTTAGAATATCGTCTTAATAGGGCATATATATAATTCTTGATTTTCTTAGTTCTTTCATTGCAATGGTGGGAAATTCAAATGCCATTTTGTCAAAGTTCGATGTTTCGTATCATCAATGTTTGAGGTGCCATATCTTTGGATTGGATGGAGATATCAAGACATATGATGCATCATTTTAAAAGCCAAATTCCAGTAGAACAAAGTCATTTTTCCAACTGAATGAGATAGCAGGCCTTCTTTGAACCCATTTTGGTGGAGCAGGTCACAGATAGTATAGCAGGTATGCATAGCTTGTATGACAGTCAGCAGACTAGATAGATAGCTAGACAATAGTAGACAGACAGCTAAACAGACACCTAAACAGACAGCTAGAGCCATAAAGATAAATTGCTTGATTTATTGATTGATTGTTGCAAGGTACATGTATGTAAACAGTAGCTTCTTACTTTAGTGAAGCTTTCTAACATAGTGCCAAATATGGGGTATGGTTTTGGCCCTGGGATGCCTTGCTCTTTAAATCTGCCATGATTCGAGGTTGTCAGCCTGGAAAGAAACAAGCACAGGATTCAATTTATCACATCTACGGTTCATATCGTAATAAACAGTTCAACAAAAATAAGTCGCCCTTTGGATAAACTTGAATATATGAAAGATTCCTTCACTGATTTTTATGACAGTTGCTGAATTATAGCTCTGCACATCGACCTTACATGTGTGTATTTATAGCTCAGTGACATTATTCCTGGCTGATCCAGCAGTCTTCGAGTGAGACTAGCCTACACCTGTTTTCAAAAATGCATGGCTTTTCCAACAGATATGAACAATTTCATTATCCATGGCCCCCCGCCCTTAAGATGAAATGGTGTCCACCTTAGGACCCATATATGTTTTCTTAATACAGTATACCAAATTCAAGCGCTAAAATATTGAGTGGTATACTGGCAAATTATACTTGCCGCAGGTAAATGTAAATGTTTTTCTTATAATGAAACAATGGCAAGTGGTCATTACTTTTCCATCAAATTTCTGCCACATAATTTTGTGTTGATTAACCAAAATCAGTACCCCATGCTTATGGAGTACTACCAAAATGTAACATTGCATTTTGCTGTTCTGTATCTAGATAGGAATGCATGCATGCAGTGGCTATGCATGTGCACTTATCATTATAAAATGCACAGTTTTCCTTGCACATCACACCTGTGCATTCCTAAATATAATTTCTTGAAATCGTACTGTGCAATTCAAAAATGATTTGTCTATTTGAATAAATGCAGCATGATACGGCCTATGTTACAATTTATACCACCAAATATCAAAGCATGGATAGCCTATTTGTTAGTGTGTCATATAAACATAAACATGTAGAAAGTAGGCCACATTCTACAGTCACAATACTTGCATGTTTTGGAAATGCATAAGTTGCACTTACATGTAAATCAATACAGCAAGGATGACAACAACCAGAAACCAATCAGCAATTTGGATAATGCCCAAGATATTCATTTTCAATTGGATATGAGCTCCTCAGATGTTATGGTCTGCTATATATATAGGCCTATAGACCGCTGGTGCTCTCATGTGACCTACTTGACAGCATGGCCACTATATTTAGTCATGACAAAGTTGAATGATTTTGTATGAATCAGATATTTCTAAGCATAAGATACAATTAATCTATTTTGCATACATGTGATTGTGAACCAGCAAGGATTCAAAACTGGGACGGTGACCTCAGTGGTATACTGGATAATTGTCAATATCCCAAATCTTTCTCTGAAGTGAATATTTTTTGCATTCGTTTTACGATAAACTTGCATGGCAAAGTAGGTCTAATATCTGGAGGTTATTTTCGATTGATGTATCATCTTCACGGACGCTCTGCTACTCATGGCAGGGGACATCGAAGCTTCAGACGGTTTACATGCAGATACGATCTGTGCTCGCTACGAACACATGCTCAAGGAAGCTCTCCATCTCTTTCCTTGGACCCGAATAGTACTCGCCGGCCTACCACAGACTGGAAGCAACCGCCGTCAAGACACCATTCGGAAGGTCAACAACTACCTTGAGGCGGTTGCTCGAGACGAAAGGCTGGTGGAGTACGTCTCCAATGCTCGAGCCAAGCTGAGAGACCACATCCAACTTAGTCGCACGGCCAAGGAGAGACTCTGTTTTGCTGTTTCTAGTGTTGTTAAGAAGATTTTTCTGTAAATAGGTTCCAGCGACAGCAGTCCCCTGTAAATAGTTCTAATTATTTGTCTGATCACTCCTCAATACATAACTGTCAGTCTCCTGTATTTTCTCAATGTAGGAATGTTGAAACTGTAATTGATTTTTCTTTTGTTGACTGTGTGGAGATAGGAGATGTTTGTGATTCTAAAACTCAAAATGATTGTGATTCTGAAGTTAAAACTAGTTGTGATTATGAATATTATGGAAATGTCAGTGATTCTGAAGTTGTAAAAATTCCTAATGTTACCTCAGATGTAATAGCTCGTTCATATGGAAGTGAAGCAGTGTATCCCAATCAGGTTCCACTATGCAACTTAAATCAAGATACCTATAACCATAGCACAAGTATGAATAATGGATTGCATAATCTTAAAGTAATGTCATGGAACATTCAGGGAATAGGTCAAAAAATTGAGTTAGAAGAGATTAGAAATATGCTAATAACCTATGACGTAATTTTCTTGTATGAAACTATGAAACTAGATACCTATGACCCACAAATTGAGGGATACCACTATTTCCACTGTCAAAGAAAGTATAAACATCCTAGAGCAAGGAGGCCCTCTGGTGGTATAGCTGTAATGATCAAGTCAAATATATTCAAATCTAAAATCATAACTATTGAAAAGGCAAATGAACATGTAATTTGGTTAAAAATTAAGGGCTCAAACAATGAAATATTCATTGGCGGCACTTATGTTCCCCCCGAAGGTAGCATGATTTACTTGAATAGCAGATATGGATATGATGTTTTAAATGAATTAAGAGAAGATCTTGCCCGTTTCCTTGAGAGAACACCATTTGTTTCAATCTGTGGTGATTTCAACAGCAGGACAGGTAATTTGAAGGACTTTGAAGAATCTGTAAATGGAAAAAACCCGAATTTCTCTGATTTATACCAGGCAAGTAATGCTTCAGCGAATAGCACACACTCCAACTGGTTGACTAAACTTAGATTTTCTAAAGATAAAAAGATAAATACCTATGGGAAAGATCTCATAAATTTATGCAAGGCAAGTGGTATTAGAATTAT
Source organism: Platynereis dumerilii (assembly GCA_026936325.1). Lineage (NCBI taxonomy): Eukaryota > Metazoa > Annelida > Polychaeta > Phyllodocida > Nereididae > Platynereis > Platynereis dumerilii. The sequence goes on from JAPTHN010000003.1 coordinate 82,018,391, forward strand.
GAATGGTCTAGTTGATGAAAGTAAAACAGACCAATTTACATGTCATACAACAAATGGGCATAGTGTTGTTGACTACTTACTTTGTAGTGAATCTGCATATAGGTATCTTCAGGAGTTTGTCATAATGGATAAACTTACAGAGTCGGACCATACGCCACTCATCTTCTCTTTTAATCTTCCCTCGAAACTGAAAACTGACATTGTTACCACAACTTCTGGGAATAGCTCAAAAACCTTCAAGTATGTGTTTGACCATGGCAAAATTGATGAATTTCTATCCAACTTTGACAGTGAAACTGCTCAGAGTACATTGTATAAGCTTGGCTGTGACATTGAGACCAATGTAAACACTGATATGGTAATTGAAACTGTATACAACTATATAACAGATTGTATACAGCCAACATTTAAGAAAAAGAATTCGAAGTCTGCAAAAAGTACATTTCCTACAAATAAATGGTTTGACAATGAGTGTAAAAATATTAGGAAGTCATTAAATGACTTTGCCAAACAGAATGACTTAACTCTAGATTATAATAAAACTCATTATGGTACCATGCTCAAAAATTATAAACGAATTACTCAAAAGAAAAAAAGACAATTTCAGGAGAGAAATCGGAATGAAATGCAAAAACTTATGGGTAAAAATCAATCAGATTGCTGGAAATATTGGAATAAATTAAAAGCTCTTGGAAAAAACCAAATTGATAGCCCTGATTTAGACACTTTTCACGACTACTTTAAACAACAATCTTTTCCACCTGAACGTGATTACTTTGATATTGAAAGCATGACTCATACAGTCAATGAAATTCAAAATTCCCAGTACAACTGCTCTAATGAAGTTGCTTGTCATATATGTGATGATGTAATAACGGAGGACGAAGTAGCGCTGCACTTCAGGAAACTAAAAAATAATAAAGCTTCTGGTATTGATGGGATACCAGCAGAATTCTATAAATATGCCAGTGAGAAACTTGTGACACCATTCTGTGCTGTGTTCAATCACATTTTTAATAAAGGGGAATATCCTTCTCAGTGGTCTGAAGGTCTTATTAATGCCCTCCACAAAAAGGGAAGCCGCGCAGACCCAGATAACTATAGAAAAATAACTATAAATGTCGTTATGGGTAAAATCTTCGATTCAATCCTCAATAGTCGGTTGTATTTCAAAAATGAGGCTCTGAACCTTGATGACCCCTGTCAGTTCGGTTTCACACCGGGAGCCAGTACCACTGACTGTATTTTCATTTTGGATACAGTCTTAAGCTATCAACATGCAAAGAAAAAGCCTGTGTACATGTGTTTTATAGATTTTACCAAAGCATTTGACTACATAAACAGAAATGCTCTATATTTCAAACTGAGGCAGCAGAACATTGGAGAGAAAATGCTCAAAATTATTATAAGTATGTTTGACAAGGCAAAAGCAAGGGTTCACCAGGGTGGAAATACTAGTAATGCAATTGACAGTCAATGTGGGGTCTTGCAAGGGGGAATTCTTAGTCCAAAGCTATTTAATGAATTTATGTCTGACCTTCCTCAGTATCTTGACAAATCGGATGGGATAAAATTGAACAACTTCACTTTAACACACATATTGTATGCTGATGATATTGTACTTATCGCTGATTCTCCTAAGTGTCTACAGAATAGCATAAATTCAGTGCACAATTTCTGTAAAAAATGGCATCTTATAGTAAATGTCAGTAAAACCAAAGTAATGCAAATTGGTACCAAAACAGCTGACTCCTTCTTTTGCAATGGCGAGGAACTAGAAAAAGTGGAGAGTTTCAAATATCTGGGTCATATGCTAACTAACAAACGTAAAGTGCACAGCAAGATGACAGAATACCTGTCAGTGCAAGCTCATAAGGCACTTTTTGCCCTACAAAGTGATTCAAAGCAAGTCCTAGGACACATCGACCCAATTATATCTTTGCGAATGTTTGATACTTATGTTCTACCAATCCTTGAGTACAACAGTGAAATATGGAGTAGCGAAAAACCTGTATCTGAATTAGAAGTTCTGCAACTTGGCTATCTAAAACGTATGTTAGGCGTAAGAAAACAGACACCTTCTCTGGCTGTTTATGGTGAAACTGGTAGATTTCCACTGCATGTTAGACAAAAAGTTAGGATGATCAATTATTGGATGAGATTAGAAAATTCACCAGATGGAAGCCTGTTAAGGAGATGTCTCCAAATTCAGAAAGATACTCATACAAACAGAGCTAATGAAACTAATTGGTTCAGTAAAATAATAAACATTTTAAGCTCTTGTAACATTGAATATGAAGCAAGTAACAATACTAACTTAGACATTGACAGCATATGTAGAACTGTAAAATCAAAACTTTATGAAATAGAACAGGAACAATTATTCATATCTATAAATGATAGTACACAGCAACCAAAACTTAGAACATATAAGCTTTTTAAAACTGACTGTAGATTAGAACCATATCTCAGGCTGCGACAAAACCGTAAGGTGTTAACTAAGATTGCCAGATTCAGGACAAGTTCTCACAGTCTACAAATCGAAATAGGCAGACATCAAAAGCCAGTGATTCCTGCAGCAAATAGAATATGTGAAAAGTGTTCATTAAATATGGTGGAGGATGAAATCCATTGCCTTGTTGTATGCCCTGCTAATGAATCGTTCCGTGAAAACCTGTTTTCAACAGCTGCTAAATTCATCAACAATTTTCTATCTTTGAATGACAGTGACAAGTTCACATCAATAATGAAAAGTAAGGAACCTGACCTACTAAATACTCTAGGGAAATTTTTACTTCAGGCTGATGTTTAAATTTAAAGTGACTATCTCCTGCATCCACACGGTCACTTATAATACACAATTATGATAATTATGATAATTAGTATACAATGTACACTCTAAGAAAAAAGTTATTTCGAACATAAATTGAACTATTCAATATAGCAATCGATCAATATTAAGGCAACAATGTATGTTATTTGATACATGTTTTGTAAATAATGTTCAAATATGAAATATCAAGCATTATTAATTAATCTATAAATTTGTTAACTTGTATGTCTTTTGCTTTGGTCTTATATATATATAATTAATCATTATTTTTTTTAATAAGCCAAAATGACTATTTGTAAGTGATCAGTATCAGTGGTGTGTGTATTTTATTGACTGTTATCTATATTAATTGATGTTTGATACCTACTTTATTTTATAACTATTTGGGTGGCTGGAACCTAGTTTGTATGTATTTTAATCTTGTGCTGAGTGCTCTTTTTATCCAAAACTACTATTACTCGTATATGTTTGTATCAATATGCTCACTTGATTTTAGCTATTTATAACATGTGTATAATCAATTTTATGTATATATAGTTAATCTTGTATATAATTAATTCTATTTTTATATATTTTATTTAACTTTTCCCCATTACAAATGACATATGTATCAATTGTGATATTTATAGATGTCAATAAAAGAATATATATATATATATATGTAAAAGTTGAAATTTTGAGTCAGATCAAATGATTGAGTGAGATGGTTGCACAATTTGTTTGAGCTATGATAGCTTGATGTTTTGAGTTATGATGATCTTTCCACTGTCATAACTAATAACAACAAGCTATGTCAGCTCAAAGGAATTGTGCAACCATCTCACTCAATCATTTATTATCGTTTTCATAGCTACATGTTTTTCAAGTTTGAAATTTGCTGCATTCCCAAACTGGGATGTCAGAGATTAAGTTGAATAATTTTGATTATTACAAGCACGGATTTCAGCAAACTGACAAAGTGCATTGACACATGGATGATGTATGTTCCACTATGCACTGCAACTGAACCAAACAGATTACTTAGCCTCTAAGGAGAGTTGCAGTACTGCCAAAAAATGTTGTTTGAAATTGTGATGACTGGTGTCCTGTGAAAAACAGTAACACATTTTGTTTGGAAAACAATGAGGTGCAGCACTAAGTTCATACATGCGTTGTTTGTTGCGGTTGTACACAAATAGTAACATTGCCTGACAGTTTTAAATTCCTTTGTCATTAACTGTGATGTCAAACTCTGAACTGATATGTCACAGATTTAAGATTAGACCAATCACATTGACAGATACCTGATGATGTCACAGTTAAACTACAAAATGAAGTTTTCAAAAAAACACATAGCTATGAAAACGATAATAAGCTGACTCAAAACTCAAATTTTACAGTGTTGAAGTAGCCACAACAATAAACTTGCATGGCAGGCAAAGTAATATCTGGAGGTTATTTTTGATTGACGTATCATCGTGAAGTAGCCACAACAATAAACTTGCATGGCAGGCAAAGTAATATCTGGAGGCTATTTTCGATTGATGTATCATCTTGAAGTGCCCTTTCTGTTTATTTATAAATCATTTATAAATCATTTGACAAATATCTTGAAGCTTTGATTAACTTAAAATCATCTTCCTTGGCTGCAGATCCCAGTAACACGGACACTTTTTTCTTTGTCCGTGCATTATTCGAGAAATTACAAGAAACTGAAAATGTTTGGGAAGCAGGTAGCACAGGGCAAGATGCCCGAGTTAGGTGAGAGGCCCCCAGACTTATATTAAAACGTACCTTTTTCACGCTTTTCTTCTGGATAGGATTGAAGCTGGAGGCTTTTGAGGGGATATCACATATTTCCAGGACAAACAACAACAACCCATAATAGAAATTCAAGAAACAAAAAATATGTGCACAGTTTGTGTAACTTTTGTTAATTCTTTGAAAGTTGTTGTTAGAAATCGATTTGGAAATTTGATACAGTATAATGGGTATCTGCATTGGTCTGGTTCTTGACCGTCATCTCGATATGATTTTGATTGTGATTTTTGCATTTTTGTTTTTATAATAACGGGGTCAAATTAAAATTATGCATGTTTGGGGCGAGAGACCTTGCATGCCATGGGGCATAAGGCCCCCTTCTCGGGTGCCTCAATGCTACTTCAAGAACCATTTAAAAATGTATTTTGTTCCTTAAATCTTGATGGAATAACTAATGAAAATGTCGCAGGATTGAAACATGGAAAAAAATATGCAAAAAATTAAAAATCTGAACAGAAAAATACTAAAATATAGAAAAAAAAAACAAAATCTAAAGGAAAGTGAATAAGCCCTCTTAAAATAAGATAGAAGAAACCCAAAAACTTTTTAAGCTGAATGCGCTTGTAAAAAATAATTACCGTTGTACCAATGTCAAAATCAGTATGCATTTGTTTCACTAGTTTTTAGTAGAGTCAAGTGATGTCTTTCTAAATGCTAAAGCATTAAAAATCAACCATAAAAATTGTTCAAATCGCACCTCGAAGTTAAGGGTGGCAGCATGCCCCGCGCTACTCTGTTCATTGAACACAAAGAGATTATATGATATATTTGAGTGGTATCAAGTAGTGAAGATGTGTCCATAGTCAAACAGCCCCACAAAATCAATCTCAATGAACATCTTGAAAAGGGCAATTACCCTCGTCAAGGCAATAAGCATGGCCACAGTTACCCTCGTCTTAAGATGCAGTTACCCTCGTCTTAAGATGCAGTTACCCTCGTCATTTATGCGGTGCTTTAAGCCATTTCTGAACTCTCAGGGCCTGAATTCAGCTATATTTCTTGCAATTTGATTGTGGATCAAAGATATGGTCATGCATCTCTTGAATTGTCAGTAACAGAAGTGATAGGCTCAAATTAGATGCTACATAATGTTTAAGGCCAATTTAAAGATGATGGTAACTCAGTTACCCTCATCCTGTTTTGGCACAGTGACAGTGGCGTAGCTACAGGGGGGGCAGGGGGGGGCGGTCGCCCCCCCTGCCTCCATCCTGACCAGGAAAGAAATTATTACATTGTCATCAAACGTTGCATTTCGCCGATGGCGGGCCTCTGCCGCGACAGCGATAATAGCTCCCCCGACAAAAATGTTCCATTTCCATCGCTGACTTGAATATTTTGCCCCCCCTGGAAAATTTCCTAGCTACGCCACTGCACAGTGACATGGAAGACAATGAATTCTCAAGCTCTACAGTACATTCAAGAACTTATTCAAGCCAGTCTCATATTTTATTGTCCGATTATTACTACAATGTAATCTGATCTTCTCTTGCTTGATATTGCCTTGCCTGATTTTAATATCATTTCTTGTGTGATTAGCACTTGTCTGATCTTCTCTTTCCTGACTTTCCATGTCTGATTGTTGCTTGTCTGATCTTCTCTTGTCTGATCTTTCCTTGTCTGACTATTCTAGTCTGATCTTTCTTTGCTGAACTTGTCTGGTTAATGCTTGTTAGATCTCTCTTTGTCTGATCATTGCTTGTCTGATCATTTGCTTGTCTAATGATTGCTTGCTTGATATTATGGGTTAATTTGTGCCGAAATGCCATTGCCATACAGTAACTGATGCTCATTAGCTTGTAAGTAGTGACTGGCCAACCAATATTGCTACCAAACTCACAGTTCTTAGTAAATAGTCATTGGCATGCAGTCCCGTGTCCATGGTAGCTACCTATTATTTAATTTACCTTCTTTCCTGTGCTTTTTATATAATTCTTTTCTGATTTTTGCATTCCTGGTTTATAATAGATTTTTTTATTCAATGGCAAATTAGGAAAACCACAATCAAACAGTTCAGATATGCAATGTTTTTTATTTGTTTGAGAAATTCACATTATATATCAATATACCATAAGTGATGCAAAATGAAATATAAATTGTAAATGTAAACAGTCTGGGACAAAACATGTAAGCCTTTGATACATCAAAGGGAGTACTTTGGTTTATTTATGGGGAAATATATATAACAGTGGCTTTATTTATAAATACATTTTCTGAGATTCCTGTTCACTCTCTTGGCACCGCACTGATCCAAATTCCCTTTTTCACCCTGTGGCCAATCTTGTCAAATTTCAGTGGGACCTGAAAATTGAAATAAAAAATAATTATTTGATGTGATTAACTTATGGTGGTTTTAAGACGTGAGTTGTTCAAAGTGTCACCTATGGTGGACTTTATTTTTAGTAATTTTAGTAATACTTGCTTTATTATTTTTTCATTATCTTTTTTTGCGAATTATCGCAGAAATGTCTTGCATAGTCCAGACACCTCCAGACAGAGAAGATCAGGCTTACATGTTTTTCTACACTCACCCCTGTTCCAAAACGAACCCAAATTGGCCCAAGCAAGCCAAGCTTTTGATATATTTTTTGTTAACCAATGAAATTCTGCCAAGTTTGCTTCTCTTCAATAATTCAGACGAAGACAAATTAAGACTGAAACTAATTATGTCTAATATGTGACTTACTTTGGTCTTCTCGCAAGTGACCAGCGTTTGTTTTTTCAGGACCTGAACAACGGCCACTTTAGCTTCAAGGAGAGCCAGTCGCATTCCAATGCAGTTTCTTGGGCCGTATCCAAAGGGCATCCAGTCAAAAGGACCGCGGTTCTTCTTTGCTTCTGGAGTAAACCTATAATAAATGGAAGCAATAATTATAAGAAGAAAATGTAACTGAATTCAGCTCATTTCAATGCAATGGATAGGGCCTGTTGTGAAGTCACTGATGTCCACTAGCAACAGAACGTAAGTACTTATCATTCGTTGACTGTAATGATTATACATGAATAATGTTATAGTATAAAAACAAGTACTTACAAGAAATTGATATCATCAGTAAATGAGTCACACTAATCACCGGTAATCTCACATGTTTTTCAATGACAAACTAACCAAATATTATTTTCAGTATAAAATATATACAGTGACATCACTGAAACAGAATGTAATCACTTATTGTTCCATTGCTTAAGAAATATATCATTATGCCTACAAGTCAGCATTTACCTTTCTGGATCGAAAACTTCAGGTTTCGGCCACCGTTTCTCATCATAATGTAGTCCTATTGTTGGCACTATGATGATGTCTCCCTTCTTGAATAGCACTCCCTCAATTGTAATGTCTCTTTCACAGACTCTGTCAAACCTGGTGAGAAATTTTTGTGTTAGGTTGACACTGATTTGGAGGGTTCTAACATGACAATATTGATGTTAGAACCCGACAAAGAGATGTCTAACTGACTTCAACATCATGTGCTTCTTCTATTACATGTTTTAACTTATAATTCTTCCAAATAAACAATAATCTGGTTGCTTGTTTGCTGTTTTGGACCATGTTAAATCGTTAATCCTTAGCAGGGTGCTAACATGCAAAATTGTCAGTTAGATACCAGCTTTTTCAATGGCATAAGTATCTTGGCGATGTCTAAAACAAGATAAAAGAAAAGAAAATATAATCGGCTGTTTTCAAGCAACCAGCCAAAAATTAGAATGTTGGCATAGCCTATTGGTTAAAGTATGTTCTTAATTGTATATATATACGTGTATATGGCAAATGTAAATTGACTCACATTGGTGCAGGAGGGTATACCCGTAAGGTTTCCAAGACGCACATGTCCAAATATGGCATCTTGGTGATGTCATTGTAGTCAACATCATCCTGATAAAAAAGATTAGAAAGTATTACTGAAAATGGAAGTTGATATACATGTATCAAGAATGAAGCTGTAGCAGATTGTAGTACTACGTAGGATTCATTCAGAATGAAATGTAAAAACACACTCAAATTATCAGATTAAAAAAATAATAAAATCAACATGTAGATAAGTAAATTCATAGTATTCACTTCGATCAGTAAAAGTTACAACATCTCTGCATGGATTTACTTTGAATGGCATATAGGGGTCATAAAAAGGACAGCAATATTCACACACCGCTTTCAAAGGAGTGACATGGCCCTGCTGTTAATTCTGTGGTCTGTATGCATACTGAAAATTATTTTTGAACCTCGTAATAAGATATAATACATACTTTAAGGCTCTATACCGTTGCCGACATTTGATACGATACGTATCATCAGTCCGCAAATTTGGGCCGATCCTCATTTTAGAGAAATCCGCTAGCGAAAACCGAATTTTTGGCCCAAAAAGTTGATCTCGCACTACAGCGGACGTCAAGATGACGATGTTGTCTAGTTCAGCTGATGATTTTGTAGACATTTTTTGCCAAATCATGGCAATAAAACTGCTGTTTTAGCCGGATATGGCATTATTGAACCGAACTGAAAGTGCTGCTTTAAAAACTGGTTCGGGAACCGGCCAAACTGTACTGTTACGGCAGGTATTTATCGAACTGGTGTAGTGCACTTATACATATAATCATACCTTGTCACTGGCAACATCTTGGATTTCCTGGAACAACTTTTCCTGGATTTCTTGTTCAACTGCCAAAGTATAGAGGATCAGAGACATTAAAATGGAAGTGGTGTCATACCCAGCCAAGAACACCAATATTCCGTTTGCTGTGATCTCTGACATTTTCAGACCTGAAATGAAAGCAAATGAACAATAATGATGCCTACCACTACTACATTGGAAATTATATATATGATCTTGTTTGTGACTCTGTATCAGTACCATTACATGCACTCTAAAGAATTTCGGGACAAAACTGCTTTTTTAAGTGGAAAATGGTTTTTTGAAAAACCAAACTTCCATGCAAAAACCAATAACGATATTTCAAAAAACCGTTTTTGATTTTCAAAAACCAGTTTTGTCCCAAAATTTTTTAGAGTGTGCATAATGATGATCGATCATTCTTGAGAAGGTACAGAATTACATACAATTAGATATTTCAAAAATTGTGCCAATCCGTTTGCCAACACTTCTTTATGCATTACATGGTTTGTACTGCAAAACTGAAAGGTAAATAAATGAATCTGAATCTGAATCTGAATTATCCTATAGAACATCAATTTTTAGCCAGAGTTGAAGTTCTGGCGTCCATGGCTGGAAAAATTTGGGAATTTGGGCATGTCATCACCTGGAAATTTCTAAATCTCGTGGACTGGACATTTTTTGAAGATAGGGTCATATTATTTCTGACTTTGAAGCAGTTGCCTGATTTGCAATCATTCGTGGGAAATTTTTACACTCAGTCAAATTCACAAAGTGCTTGTTGTTCATCAGCTTCATAGATTGAAGTTTTTGATTTGGAGGAATTTTACTTCTGCCTCTACAAATTTTCAGTGGCTATTGCTACTCCTACCACTGTATAAACTGCAATAATAAAGGGCAAAAGTAGCAATAGCTACTTGAGCCAAATTTTTAGAGAGAATCATTTTTCATGTAGGCTAGTTGATAGTATGCTAATTTAGTAAGGTCAATTAATTAAACCTTTCACTGTACCTTCCTTTGTGTTTTTCTCGTAAGTTGCTCCAAATTCCTCATTTTCTTTTATCTGTTCCTCAGTTAATGCCAAATTATGGGCATTCAACATTAACTGCAGTAGATCTGACCTGCCTCCAGAGCCTGACTTCTTTGTTTCCATAGCCTGGACTGTAACCTGAATTTACATTTTAGTAAAAATTCTGATCATAGATGATTAATTTTCATAATTTTAGACAATTGTGGTCAGAAATTCATCATCTTTCCTGAAATTTTCGGTGGTTGAGAGAAGGTAAGACCTCACTCTGTCCTGAAGAGTAACATTGTCACTTCGATATAGAAAAAATGAGGACCAGTTCACTGTGAAAAATGCACTTTGTGACTCATGATATAGCCAATGAAGTGTCATCTTCTCTACTTCCAACATGAGAAACATAGAGGCTGCTTGACAAGTCATGATCAAGAGAAGGCCATTTGATTTGTCATAACTGATTTTAGAGCAACAATCAGATGCATAATCCTTTCATATGGCTGTCACCAACAAGCGGGATAAGTCTCCAAAATCAAAGTAACATTGAAAGTATTGGGTATGATCATGAGAAATCATCAGCATGATGATGCATGAAATGCCAATTTCACAGTGCAACAGTCCACTCTTTTTCTATACCAAAATGACGGAATGTAACCAAACTAATGACTTTTACCTGTTCAAAAAACCCCATGGCATCCTTAGCGAACAACTGCATACCCATCTTTTTTGCAATGCCCTTCAGGAATGGGAAAAAGACTGAAATTGACATATAAATATATTGTTATCTTATTCAGGATTCAACACATTTTTATAGTAGGTTGATAAGTAAATCGGAATAACAAATAATTGTTCGCTCTACATTTCAACTTTTTTCTCCAAAATATAGACAATGCAGGCATGCCAAATGTTTACGCTATACAGTGTATTGTCACCCAACTTAAAACTTGCTTGAAAGAAAGATTAGAGCCATATGTAACTTTTTCCGACTTAAATTTGTGTAACTTTCATTCAAACTTTCTAAGCAAAAATGAAGGCGAATTCCTTTAAAAAAGTAAACACACAGTTTTGATAGGCGTGAAAATCCTTAATTTGTTTACAAATAAAGCAATGAAGGGTTTTCCTGAAGTATAAAATGAATTACAAGATTGACTGCTTCTGGCATTTCCATCCTTAAACCAAATTTATCAACTTGAAAGAGTATATATACACTCTTAATGCAAAAAGTTCTTTGTGGTGGGCCTATATATAAAGAACCCAAAGCTGAAAAAAGGCCCTGAATATTTTAAAAGTTCAATGGCATCCCTATGGGGGGGGGGGGGGGCACATGGTTAAATCTGTTGATGTTATAGCTTTAAAAGTAGTGTATGATTTGCGGCATTTGCCTATACTCACAGATTATGATCACAAATGGGCTGAACAGGGAGAAATCAAAGATTTTTTTTGCCATCTTCACGAAAGTGCTGTCTGGATTCTTTAAACTGTCAACTTCTATGCCGTATGTTGTGGCTCCTATGACATCCAAGGTATAGCATCCTGAGAATCTGTTAAGCAAATCAAAGTTATTTGATATGATACAATACGATACAATGAATGTTTACTGCCATAAATGGAATTTGCTGCAATCGTACTAAATTTATGTGATGGAATCGTAAATATAAATCCTCCTTTGTGGTCACATCTTAAAATAATCATGTAATATTTGAAACTTCACTCAAATGAAAATTTTTGTTTACCTGCATTATAACCCCAGCTCCCATTACTTTACCATTAAAGCAATGATACCTGCCGTAAAAACAACTGTTTTCTTCCTTAAATTGGCACTTTTTTCATTCATTGTGGTAGCTGCCTTTAAAGAAACCCAACTGCTTTTACAGTGTACTACAAAGTTTCATTACATAGAATACATACTCCTTGGTGTCAAATGCCTCTCCAGCGGTCTTAGTTGCTTGACCAATGTTCTCAGCCAAAGATTTTCCACATTGGTTCATCATACTCATCATCTGTTAAATCCAATTAAAAGAGAAATTTTTACTTTTGTTTATTATTTTTATTCATTGCAGTGATATTGGGCTGTCTATTGCTATGCAAGATAGAGGTGTTAAAATAGATAAATGATATCAGTTTGAAAAATGTTTTAAACTACCAATAATGTTAATAAACACAAGCTTTCACTTCTGGCACATGTGTATATTCTGTTTCTTCGGGACTGTGGCCATTCACAGGCCCTTGAAAATGAGCACTGCATATGCTGCTGCCACCTGGCATCGAGTTATTTTTGTATGTTGCAACATTGCCGCTTCCAAGAAATAGTTAAAATTTCATGGCACATTCACAAAGTTTCTGTTAAGGTAAACCAGTGTCAGACAAGGCAATCGCATTCTCTAAGGAAATAGGATCATTAGCATATTCAGAAACAGCTGTGGTTTCCTCCAGACAAAAGTTGTTTTAGTTCCTGACACTCAGTTTCTGTTGACCACTTGCTGGAGCTCGCAAAATTGCACACTAGCCACTAGGTGGCAACATATCATGTTACGTACGGCATTATATGTTCTGCAAAAGCTTGAATAAAGTACGGGCATTGAAAAAGCAGTCAACTTGTAACCAGGTGTATCCTGATATCTGGCATTACCAGCTTGAGTTTCCCTGAACTGAATGTTGGGGTCATCAAGTTACGGACTCTCTTCCAATCGTCATCTTTCAAAACTGTCAGGAAAGATTCAACAATCTCACTCCCATCTGTTTCTGACTGAAAGACAAATTAGACAGAATTCATATTTTTTAGATTTATACCTGCAGTGCAATATTCAACTTAATCTCCATACAGTTTTTATATAAAATGTTATCAGTTCCAATCAAGCAAGTCCTACTAGACATTTAAGTCTTACCCTTCTGTTTGTAAATGCATCGAACTGTTTGACCAATATTTCTCTCAGGAGGTCATCCCTTGCAACCACAAATTGTGGTTGATTTCCCAAGAATGTTCTGAAATTTGGCAAATTTAAAAACAGTAGCATAAGAGTCTTTTTGGTGGTAAAGACTTTGTATCTCTTAATAAGGGGAGGGGATACAAACTGTGTTTACTGACACAACCGCTATAACGATTCATTCCTTGAAAATTATTTTTGTTGTAAAAGTTAAGTCTCTGAAAAAAGACATATTCCAGATTAAATTTTTTCACACAATTGGGCTCATAATTTTCATTTATACTTTCTTGTGATAGTAGGGCTTCATTTCACAAAACATGAAAATTATGAGCCTTACAGCCTCGTTGTACATTGACATTCTCGGGTGTACATATCTTCATGTCCCGCATTTACCCATTAGACAACTGTAATATGACTGACATTAATAGAGAGGTTTTGCTATACGTTTATACAAACTCTTAACGCAAAAGGTTCTTGATGGTATAAATATATGAAGAATCCACTGCCAAAAAAGATTCTAGATTTTGTTAAGGGTTCAACTGAATTGAAAAAGGTTCAATACTTGTGGGAAGGCCCTATTATTGAACCCTATGCTTCCATCTTGAGCGGAAAGAGTTCCATAGTAGGAGTTCCGTGCAGCTGGATTATCTAAGTGCTGTTTTTGTTTGGTGTTGGAATCTTTTTAAAAGTTGAATAATGAACCTTTAAAGGTTCCATATAAAACCTTTTTATTAAGAGTGTATGACATTTACCTTTACAGGTGCTATCTTATCACATTGCATGTGGCACCCCACACGTTCACTTTCACGGGTCCTGTGAAAGCGTCGCAAAACCTCTATTCAATAGGGAAAAAGTTAATGACATACCCATACAAAGGTCCATACTTCCTATAACGGTCCTTTTCAACATCTATCACTCCCTAGAATGAGAAGAAACTGTGTCTGATTTGAGCCATGCGATATATATAGTAGATGTTGTACAACATATTAAACATTGTTTAGATATGATAAACAAACTGAAACAAATGTTTTCAAAGACTTCATTTGACTGTAGAACATATCCTAATGGATTTCTTCAAGAAGAAATGTAAGCTTCCAAATATGGTATTACTTTCAGGAAAAGTTATTGTCAATACTTTCGTGCAACATGTCAAAGTAACTATCATCCGATAAACTAATATTCAACGTCAATCCACTCTTTTCCCTGAAAGATATAAAAATATTCTAAATACTTTTTGAAATACAGTGTTCCTCAAAACAAAACGAAGCGCTCAGTATAAAGTATGAGTAAACAATAGGTTCTTACTTTAGTGAAGAGTTCTAACGCAGTGCCAAGTAAGGGAATTGGTTTGGGTCCTGGGATGCCTTGCTCTTTGAATCTGCCATGATTCGAGGTTGTCAATCTAAAACGAAACAAGCCCAGATATGATGAAACCGTCATTCTTTATTGCATGGAAGGTTCATATGGCGCCATTCACTGCAGGTTCAGTGGACCATGATACTTGGATGAGCACCGCAAAATGTGAGAAAGTAACGCAACACTCCAACTACACCAACCAGCAAAACAAACACAACACTTGATTTAAGCTTATATATTTGCTCATATTTTTGCACAAATTATTTTTTGCCCAAAACCAAATTGATGACATTAATTCTATGGTCAAAGCACAATAGTGCCAAAAATCATTTCCAGTCCTTTTTTGGCCCAGTTTGTAAAATTTGAAAATTTACGAAGAAAAACAGACCTTACCTATATCTTACAAGCAAAAGGAGGATGCCATTTGAAAGCCCACCTCAAAGATGATCAAAACCCGAAAAAATACTTCAGCAACTTAAATTTTTTCGCAAAATTTGAAAACTTGCATTTCACCAATATTGAAACACATACATGTAGAAGAAAGTAATTTTATCATGCCTTTTAAATCATGCTATTTTTGTGAAATGTCTCCATGTCCAGCATGTCTAAGAGTTGCAAGAAAAAGAATTCAGACAAAATATCCACATTTTTTATCATTTCATTGAAATCTAAATTTCAAAAATGACAGTTGCAATAACTCCTTTAAAACTGAAATCCAAAAACTTTAAAATATTTGAAGGCTCGAGATGTTCCAGATAATTCTGCCTTGACTTCTGAAAAATTTCACGTTTGAAAGGCATGAAAAAAAGTCATTTCCACACTGTATTTCAAAAGTCTGTGTAAAATCTAAATGGCACCTTCCTTTTGCTTGTCAGATTTAGGTTCGGTCTTTTGTTTTTTAAATCTCAAATTTGACAAACTGGACCCAAAAAAACACTAGAAATATTCACAGTTGAATGATTTTAGCACTTTTGCGCTTGTCGCCCATTGATTCAATGCCGTCAAGGAGGTTTTAGCTGAAAAAGATATTGCGCAAAAATATGAGCTAAAATCAAGCGTTGTGTAATGATGGAACAGCAACACCTCACATCCAGAGCACGTCTTCGAGAAACTGCTGCCATTTTGCTTCTTATCATAGATCATAGTATATTTATATATATAGTTTCCTAAAAATGTTAGTTTCCCAGGGTCCATTGCAGTGGTTATAACTGAGAAAGTCATGGACCACTGCATATCTAGATCAAGTCTTGGTCAAGCCCAAGAATAAAAGGAGGACCCATTCTATTTTTTTTTTTTTATTGGGGACAAACAATGTTTGTACACCCACAGAAAACTTTAGGGCTTATAAGATGCATCTCTTCTTTTTTTTCTTCTTTTTTATATTGTCTGAATAAGTTTACTGGCAAATTATATTTACTGAGTATCAATCACTCCATGATGAATCATTGGCTGATGGTCTGCACTCCACTGCATCATCATAATTTCTACCAAACAAGGCTGTGCACGTTGATTAGCCAAAATGCCACAATGGTCAATGGGCACACATCGTCACATTGAGTCAATTTCTGTGCACCTATAGGTATTTGCATGAAGCATTTGAAGCAATAATAACATATACACAGTGTCTCTGTTAGGGACGGACAAGTGGGAGCAGAATGCTGACAGTCCCTGGAAAATCAAATTGGGTCAACAATAATTTGGTCTGTTTTGGACAGATCACAAGATCAGGTCGCACAATGGCTGTCCATATTACTACGCCACACTACTTTAGCAAAGCATGGTTGCTGGCAAAGATCCAGTCCACTGCTTTGAATGAAAATGTTTGGAAATCATGAGACAAAAAGAAAGTTTTGAAACTTTAGCATAAACTTAGCCTGTGAAAGGGATGATTTTACTCATCAGAAGTTTGATGGTATTCAATCTACTTATGCCATTTAGTGCATGTTAAATTGTGATCAGAAACGTGTCCAAAAAGAATGCTCTCTCAATTATTCACGTGTCCTTACTCAGCCAATGTTTTTGCCTTGTGTTATCAAAAATGCTCATTTGCATCTATTCTGTTACTTTAAGGAGATTTATTAACTAGGACGACAATACAATTTATAATTTCATAAAAGCTGCATTACACTCAACAAAATGTCTTGTCCATGCCACAAGTGGCCCCCTCTATACTGGCATTATATGTGAGCTACAATGTATACATCCTCCATGATAAAGAATAGTTCCAACCTATTTTCGTATCTATAAGCTGTCTGCTTAAAATTGCAGCCAACCAAAGGCAGATTAGACACAGAGTTTTTGGAAATTAACTAGACCATCACTAAATGATGGAACTGTCCTGCTTTGTTCCAGACACTGTCCTGGTTTGTTCCAGAGATTGAAATTCTGTTGACCGCTCACAGGAGTTCACGAATTTTGCACCCTAGGTGGCAGCAAATAGCGGTCAACTAGTAGACAGACATACACAGCTGTTCCTTGGAGTTTGTTCCTAAAATAAATTCCTGAATTTTCTGGTGACAATGTACAATTTGCGTTGTAAGCACAATTTATAGCATAAATGTATAGCCCACAGTAGAATTTATTACTTTAAATATCTGGAAAAACAGAACTTTTTTTTATTTTTTTTATTTATTGACTACCAAGGGTAATGAAAGAAAATAGTCACAGTTCAAAGTCACACTTCAATGATATTTATAGCCTGCAATATTAGATCAATGTGTAGCCTATTTATGATGTGCTAAAACTGCTCATGTAAACACACATATTAGATATAAACACAAACATTTAGCAAGTAGACTACATCAGAGTACATCCTACTCTCATCAATGTAATAGGCTTGCACATTACCGAAATGAATAAATTGCACTTACATGTAAATTAGAACAGCAAGGATGACAACAACCAGAAACCAATCAGCAATCTGGATGATTCCCAAAATATTCATTTTCAAGTTTCCATTGATCAATTAGATATGTACTCAGTTGTTCTGGTGTGCTATATATACAGCTGGCACCCTCACTGACCTAGTTGAAAGCATGGCCACTATATTCAGTCATGACCAAGTTGAATGTGCTACAATGAACATGGTCACCCAACCATAGGCATCAAAATCTCTTATACCACTGTTTGCTTTTTCTGGCCAATCAGAAGGCAAGATTTCGCTCTGATATAATGCATATCACAGCTGAAACACCTGATCATGATATTGCATGCTTGGCTGACTGCAAGTTGACAAAATTGAAAGAAACACTGAAACAAAACTGACCAACAGAGGATTAAAACTGAACAACACAGACAGTAAACAAGGAGGAAGATTATATCAAGTGTAACTTGTCTCAATAAAAAGGCTGTATTCACTCTTTTTTATACCAATATCTGAAATAATTATCAAATTTAAGGTCACTTGATAAAATAGTTAATTTTGGATTGGCAAGCTGCAAAAAAAATAGCGGAGCTGCAGACCAACAATTTTGGTCCCATTTGGCAAACTCAAAGTATTATTTTTTCTTCTTAATTCGGGGGCTGCCGCCCCCGAACCCCTGCTTCTTCTTATTTCGGGGGCTGCCGCCCCCGAACCCCTGCTCGTTGCTTTCTATTATTTTTCAAATGTATTTCGTAACTTCATAATACAATATGCTCAGCGACTGTAATAATCAGCCTCACCAAAGAAACCTTGGCTTAGAGGGCTGCACAATCGACCTATCTATCCGTCTATCAATCTATCTGTCTATCTATATAATTAGTCTATGAAATTAATGTATTGTGTTATTTCTATCTATCGATCTTTCTATTGATCTTTCCATCTATCTTTCTATCTACAAAATTAATGTATAGTATTATTTCCTGAGAACAAAGAATTCTGACCTGTTGCCTTCTGGGCTGCCAACCTTCAAATGAACTGAGGAACATGAACATGCAACAAAACAATGAAATGTTGTCAAACAAGAAGGATTGAAGGCAAACAAAAGGATTTAAATTAATTTGTTTTGTACTTAGTGGTATAAGTTAGATAACACCCTTGTTTGTGACAATATGCAATAATCTATATATTGCATATTGTCACAAACGAGGGCGTTATCTATTACATAATAATCACATTTAAATGTTGCACTCCACTGACCAGAAGATCTCGACAGGTGATTATAACAAACAGTCATTGCCAAACAATGCTAAACAAGAGGATTCACAGTGGCTAGCATCATCCCAAGTCATACCATGACAAAATTGCCCATAACCTTTGCTAATTCATGAATACTTAATTAACTTAAAGGTAGTAAGTCACCTGATTCTATGTAAAATTTAACTTGTTGTTATAGATCATACATTGATAGATTTCAAGTATAGTATACATTTCCGATCAACAGAATTGTGTGTTTTCTACAATTAAGTGAGTTTAATTGATTGTAAAATCATAAATTACTTAAGGAGAGCCCTGCATGGCTTGAAATGTAAACAAAGCAGGGCTTTTTCACGGCATGAAAAACTATTTGTTTACATTTTTCAAGGAAATAAACTTCGTATACTGTCAATAGAACAGCAATTAGGTACATTTTTCAACTGGAATGTGGTAAATATGACTGAAATCTAACCATAAACAGTCTATTAAAAATTCGGACTTACTACCTTTAATCACAGTTTGAAATTGTTGCTTCTGTTTCACACAGTTACAAATGGAGAAATTGTGTATTGTTGAAAGGTGCTATCACAGTTCCGAAAATTCCATTGAATTATGTATTTTCACAGTTCTGAAATGAAACTGTTTGAAAGTTTGCTTGTTTTACACTGTTTTTCTTAGTTGCCAGTAATCCACTAAGTGTCCATAATCAGACTAAATCTGCCTGCAAAATGCTTATGACCTAAATAAGCAGCCAATCACAGAAGAGATTGGAAATAGCAGAAAGCCCTGTCCATTTTAGCAGGGCTTGCGTGGGTAGGATGATTGGCTAGAAGCCGGGGAACCTGACAAAGTTTAGAATGACATCACAGCTTGTAGTAAATTTACATATATTGCGATGCTTTGATTGATTGATTGATTTATTTAGAAATTCAAACAGAGTTACAATATTAAATCGATGAAATGAAAATGTAACAATGGGTGAACTTCAAGGATGACACACAAAAGTCCGAAGACTTGTTTCCAGTGCGGTCCTGGAGTGAAGTGAAAAAAAAAACGCAGGATGGAGTCGATGAACGAATGGGATGTATGACTAGAATGAAGAATAAATATTGATTAGATTGACATAAATATATTAAATTAATTAATTAAATTAATAACATGTAAAATTTATATAATAATGAATGGATTGTGCTCACTTGTTTCAGATCTTCTTTTTAACCATTTTTTGATTTGGAGCTTGAAAGCATCCTTGCTGTTACACAGTTTGATTTGATTGGGGAGCTCGTTCCACAACTTATCCCCCTGATATGTAAAATTAGATTGGTCAATGCTGAGTTGTCTTTGAATAGAGTCATCTCTGACATCACAGTTCAACAGCACAGAAAAGAACTTGAAATTCATGACGAGGACTGTAATCTGATTTTCTCTTTCATGATATTTCCTTGCCTGATTTTAAAATTATTTCTTGTCTGACTAGCACTTGTCTTATCTTCTATGGTTTATAGTATATATTTTTTATTCAATGGCAATTAGGAAAACCAAAATCAAACAGTTCAGATATGCAATGTTTTTTATTTGTTTGAAAAATTCACATTATATATCAGTATACCAAGTGATGCAAATGAAATATAAATTGTACATGTAAACAGTCTGGGACAAACATGAAAGCCTTTGATACATCAAAGGGAGTATTTTGTTTATTTATGGGGAAATATATATTAGGCCTACAGTGGCTTTATTTATAAATACATTTTCTGAGATTCCTGTTCACTCTCTTGGCACAGCGCTGATCCAAATTCCCTCTTTCACCTTGTGACCGATCTTGTCAAATTTCAGTGGGACCTGAAAATTGATATAAAAAATTATTATTTGATATGATGAACTTATGGTGATTTTAAGACATCAGTTGTTCAAAGTGTCACCTATTTTGGACTTTATTTTAGTCATCCTAGTAATACTTACTGTCTTGTTTTATTATGCTTTATTATTACTTTTTGCAGATTATATAGCAGAAATGTCTTGCATAGGTTTCCAGACACCTCTAGAGAGAAAGTATCAGGCTCACATGTTTTTCTACACTCAACCCTGTTCCAAAACGAACCCAACTTGGCCCAAGCAAGCCACGCTTTTGGTAGGCCTATATTTTTTGTTAACCAATGAAAATCTGCCAAGTTTCCTTCTCTTCAATAATTTAGATGAAGGCGAATTAAGACT
Source organism: Platynereis dumerilii (assembly GCA_026936325.1). Classification (NCBI taxonomy): domain Eukaryota; kingdom Metazoa; phylum Annelida; class Polychaeta; order Phyllodocida; family Nereididae; genus Platynereis; species Platynereis dumerilii. The sequence continues at coordinate 82,039,263 of JAPTHN010000003.1, forward strand.
GAAACTAATTAAGTCTAATATGTGACTTACTTTGGTCTTCTCGCAAGTGACCAGCTTTTGTTTCTTCAAGACCTGAACGACGGCCACTTTAGCTTCAAGGAGAGCCAGTCGCATTCCAATGCAGTTCCTAGGGCCGTATCCAAAGGGCATCCAGTCAAAAGGACCCCGGTTCTTCTTCGCTTCTGGAGTAAACCTGTAATAAATGGTAGCAATAAGAAGAAGAAAATGAAATATAATTCATTTCATTGCAATGCAATGGATAGGGCCTGTTGTGAAGTCACTGATGTCCACTAGCAGCAGAATGTAAGTTCTTATCATTCGTTGACTGTAATGATAATGCATGAATAATGCTGTAGCAGAAAAAAACAAGTATTTACAAGAAATTGATATCATCAGTACAGGGGCGTATCTAGAAGTGGCCTGGGGGGGGGACATTACATGGGGTGAATACGGGGCGCTCCGCGGCTTTTCCTATCTCTTCCATGTAAATTTTGGGCCTGAGGGGGGGGGCCATGGCACCATGGCCCCCCCTAAATACGCCACTGCATCAGTATCATGAGTCACACTTATCATCGGTAATCTCACATGTTTTCCAATGACAAACTGACCAAATATTATTTTCAGTATAAAATATATACAGTGAAATCACTCAAACAGAGTAATCATTTATTGTTTCATTGCTTTTAAAGAAATATATCATTATGCCTACAAGTCGGCATTTACCTTTCTGGATCGAAAACTTCAGGTTTCGGCCACCGTTTCTCATCATAATGTAGTCCTATTGCTGGCACTATGATGATGTCTCCCTTCTTGAATGGCACTCCCTCAATTGAAATGTCTCTTTCACAGACTCTGTCGAAACTGGTGAGAAATTTTTTGTATTAGGAAGACACCGATTTGGAGGGTTCTAACATGACAATATTGATGTTAGAACCCGACAAAGAGATGTCTAACTGACTTAGACATCATGCGGTTCTTCTATTACATGTTTTAACTCATAATTCTTGCAAAATAAACAAAAATCTGATTGTTTCTTTGCTGTTGTTGACCGTGTTAATTCTTAGCAGAGCGCTAACATGCAAAATTGTCAGTTAGATACAAGCTTTTCCAATGGCATAAGTATCTTTGTGATGTCTAAAACACGATAAAAGAAAAGAAAATATAATTGGCTGTTTTCAAGCAACCAGCCAAAAATTAGAATGTTGGCATATTGGTTGAAGTATATTCTGATTGTATATATATGGCAAATGTAAATTGACTCACATTGGTGCAGGAGGGTATACTCGTAAGGTTTCCAGGACGCACATGTCCAAATATGGCATCTTGGTGATGTCATTGTAGTCAACATCATCCTGATAAAAAAATTAGAAAGTATTAATGAAAATTAAAAGTTGATATATATTTGATATATATATACAATTTTTTATCTTTTTCTCATGTAATTTTATATGTGATATATACATGTATCAAGAATGAAGCCGTAGCAGATGGTAGTACTACGTAGTCACTGTGTACCGTTTGCGCTATGCGAAGCGACCTAGTTAATCATAAAATCTTAGATTTTGGACAAGAAACCAATTCCATTACAATATAACATAGCCAGTATGCTGTATTTACGTTTTAGAGATCCTGATGTGAAATTACAAGCATCGAATATTCAGCAATCAAAAGATCTGGTGATTCTAGTAAAAAATGTGCTAAGATTTACTAAAACTGCCTTATCTCCCAGAAAAGTGAACCGATTGGTTCCAAATTTTTTATGTCTATTTCTTATACTATGAGACAGCATGCTGGCTATATGGCAAAGTTTGTTGTTTGCTCCAGATATGAGAACCAGCAAAATGTAAACAAAAAATCCTTAATTAGGTCGCTCGGTTCGTACACAGTGTAGTATTCATACCAATTATCTTCCACAGCATGAAATGTAAAAACACACTCAGATTCAAAAAAAGAAAATGTATTCACACACTGCTTTCAAAGGAGTGACATGGCCCTGAGCACTGTTACATAAGTACGAGATTCTACAGTCTCTATCCACCTTGCTACATCACATTTTTGCCTAATCTGATTGGTTTATGATCGCTAAAAACGTCACATATAGTAGACTAGATTTACCCATGATTTGGGGCAGGACTAAAATGGGGAATAATTAAACCCCCCCCCCTCTACCTGCATGGGCATGTGGCCCTGTGTTGCATGCTGATCATTTGAAATAGCATTTGAGTAATAATTGTAATATAAGTAAAGATTGGTGGTAGAGGAAGTGAAGTTACAAATGCACTTCCATATGTATTGGTGTAAGGTACAGAATGGGCTTGAGAAAGGTGAGAGTGAAGTGTGTGGATGTTTTTGGTGGGAAGGCAGACGGTGGCGCCAGTCCTAAACGTGAGCAATAGCGGAACTACGATGGAGATGCATGCGCCCCTGGTGGGGAAAAACAGCAGAGGCAGAAAACGTAAATAAGGGAGCTGTTTCACTGTTATTTGCTGTTATCAGAAGGACAGGATAGATCAATAAGGATAGGTGGACAGTTTAGGTGATTGGCATTGCTCGGGGAGGAGTATTTAGCTGTTGCAGGTGTGAGCATGTCACCCATGATTTTTGCATCTTATACCCGGCAGGGATTGAACATAGTTAGCAGCTCTATGCATTGCATTCACACAGTCAGGGCTGGATGACTAGAATCACATGGTAATGAAATCGCCTGTAACTCTGTGGTCTGTGTGCATACTAAAATTACTATTGATCCTCAAGATAAGATACAATACATAATATCATATAGTAATCATACCTTGTCACTGGCAACATCTTGGATTTCCTGAAACAACTTTTCCTGGATTTCTTGCTCAATAGCCAAAGTATAGAGGATCAGGGACATCAAAATGGAAGTGGTGTCATATCCAGCCAAGAATACCATAATTCCATTTGCTGTGATCTCCGACATTTTCAGTCCTGAAATGAATGCAAATTAACAATAATGATGCCTACCACTACTACATTGTAAATTATATATATGATCTTGTTTGAGACTCTGTATCAGTACCATGCATAATGATGATCGATCGTTCTTGTGAAGGTATTTCAGAAATTGTGCCAATCCGTTTGCCAACATTTCTTTATGCTATAGAACATCAATTTTTAGCCAGAGTTGAAGTTCTGGCGTCCATGGCTGGAAAAATTTGGGAATTTGGGCATGTCATTACTTGGAAATTTCTAAATCTCGTGCACTGGACAATATTTGAAGATAGGGCCATATTTCTGACTTTGAAGCAGTTGCCTGATTTGCTATTATCATTCATGGGAAATTTTTACACTCAGTCAAATTCACAAAGTGCTTGTTGTTCATCAGCTTCATAGATTGAAGTTTTTGATTTGGAGGAATTTTACTTCTGCCTGTACAATTTTTTAGTAGCTATTGCTACTCCTACCACTGTATAAACTGCAATAATAAAGGGCAAAAGTAGCAATAGCTACTTGAGCCAAATTTTTAGAGAGAATCCTTTTTCATGTACGCTAATTTAGTATGGTCATTGGTCAATTAATAAAACCTTTCACCACACCTTCCTTTGTGTTTTTCTCGTAAGTTGCTCCAAATTCCTCATTTTCTTTTATCTGTTCCTCGGTGATTTCCAAATTATGGGCATTCAGCATCAATTGCAAGAGATCTGACCTCCCTCCAGAGCTTGACTTCTTCGTTTCCATAGCTTGAACTGTAACCTGAATTTAATTTAAATTTAAGTAAAAATTCTGATTACAGAGATTAATATTCATAATCTTAACCATCAGTGGTCAGAAATTCATCATCCTTCCTGAAATTTTCGGTGGTTGAGAGAAGTAAGGTAAGAGTGACGTAAGACCTCACTCTGTCCTGAAGAGTGAAATTGGGTTTCAGTAGGTTGATTGTGGCAACTTGATCCATTTATTTCCTTACTTGGTGATTAGTCCAGGACTAGTGTGGCATGGGATGTCATTAATTTGGTGGCTGAATGCTGAGGCCATTCAAGTTTTGCGTTTTAAGCAGAGAAATTCACTATGCAAGAGAGCCACCAGCTGGATAAACTTCATCATGTGTCTGGAGAAAATTAGTTTCTCAATCGTATTTAGAAGAGAACTGGGGACTTCCTTTGTAACAGTTTTACAGTTTAGGTTCCTTGGATGCAATAACAATTAATTTGAGTGGAGTTTAAACGCCTTTTGGTAAAAGAGTTTTTGGAAAAGCCAGAAATTTGCATTTTTGAAAATAGGGGTATGTGCACTCGGGCTCTGCTGGCTCAAACAAAAATGAAGCAATAAAGCTACAAATACACCCGCACACTGTCAATATGCAGGCCTACAAACTGGCCAACAGAAATTGGTTTTTGAGATATCCATGTTTTCGTAATGGGGGACTTTTTTTTTTTTAATTATTTATTACAGCTTCATAGTTATAACACTACTGTACAGGGCGAGATGACAGTTCTGAAAATTTCATTTTTCATGTAATTTATCAAATTTTGATTTAATCTTTTTTTAGTCGTTTTTGGAATAAAGACCCTGCATGGTGTTGCATTAATAATGAGAATTAGTTATTTTCAAAAATACAGTAGGTGCGAAAGTTTGGGCACCCTTGGAGTGGGGTCACATTCTTTCAAATGTCACACAAACCATTTGCAGAATCTTTCCAATGTGTGAGTGAAGGATACTCATGCACTAAATCTTAGCCAGAAAGAACAATGGAAATATAAAAATGTAAAACAATATGGGTATTTTTGTCAGATTTTACATGTGCAGAAGTTTGGGCACCCCTACAGATTCTGATCTTGATTTTTGTGTAACTCTACATTAAAGCAATATAAAAGCTCTAAAATGCTTTGAATAATGATGTAGGCACCCCAGGACTTCATTTTGTGTGAATTTTTAATTTTAATCCCGAACAGAATGACTATAAAACTTGGCAGATTGGAGGTACCCAAGGTATGTCAGATTATTTAGTAAACTTTCAAATATTTTGAGTCCAGGAGCTGGAAAAGTTGATTTGTCATGTTTATTTTTCATCACCTAAACATGACTGATTATTCTTTGATGAAATTTTGGAGTAGCTGAGACCTATATCCAACTAAAATACATAAAATGCCACAAAAGTTAAACTTTCTTCACATCTATGTCAGAGTACCTTGACTTTTCTTGTAAAATATTTCAGAAACCTGCTGTTTTTGAGTTGTGTTGTGTAGAAATGACAATTTCGGAATGAATACAGCTGTAATCCAAATTGTTTGGCCTACCTATTCTTGCCCTTGGGGAGTCAAACTTGTTTATCACATTCTGGTGTATTCATTTCAATACATTTTTTACTCCCTTGTCTCAAACACCACAATGACTGATCCAGAATGCTTCCAAATAGCTAAATGGGTCCTTTGGCATGACTCAGACAGTCAGATTAAGCTATATAATTGTGACATCTTGTATAGCTTGGCTTTTCACATCTGCATACTGACGGTGGAATGATGCACCTGTCAACCACATTCAGTGTCAAACCTGTGGAGTTCAATGAGGTTAATACACAAGATTTAATTGTTACAAAATTGCAAAATTGACTAATATCTACAATATCTACAAAGCCACAAGTCGAAGAAGAAAAGAATACCCTCAGGGCTACCCGAGAGGGAGGGAGGATGAGGAGCCCACAATGGAAACACAGATACCGACTCAGAACAGACAAGGAAAAACGACATGTATCTGCGGAAGATCCTTCAAGAACCAGAGAGGACTGAACATTCACCAAGGCAAGAAGAAATGCACCCAGAAAGGAACACAGCTGAGACTTACACAGCAAGGAGAGATAGCACTACAGGGGACTCAAGTGGAACCAGGCACAGATGATTCTGGTCAGATGCAAGAGAATCACAGCCAGGAGGCAGACAACAGCGCTGAGATTCTTGAGGTGACACAAGAACCCTTCGAAGCTACCCCTCCAATGTTGGAGCAACAGGCTAGACAACCCAAGAACAAGGAAATCCCAGGGAGGAAACCGAGGGTGAAGTGGCCGAAGTCAAGTCAAACAGCTGAATGGAGCACTTTTGAGGAAGATGTGGAGAAAATTCTAGAGACTACCATGGTAGGATCAGCCGAAGAGAAGATTAGAACCTTGGCAGTCCTCTTGAACAACATTGGAGCGGAGAGTTTTGGAACAACAAAGTAGAAGACGAGAGAGGACAGACCAAAAGGAGGACCCAGCAGAAGACAGCGACAAATAGCAGAACTGAGGCGGCATGTCAGAAACCTGAAGAAGAGGTGGAAGGAAGCCAATGAAGATGGGAATGAAGAACAGAAAACCGGGTTAAAGGAGCTTCTCGACGATTTACGTAGCAAACTCAAGTCGCTCAGGAGAGCAGAAACACAAGCCAGGAAGAGGAAATTGAAGGAGAAGAATCGCAGTAGATTTCTGAAGAACCCATATGGATTCACCACGGCGACATTGGGGGAGCCTCGCAGTGGAACATTAGAATGCAAGCAAGAAGACCTGGAAGAACACTTGGCAAGAAGTCACAACGATCACCTGCGGGATGAACCATTACAGATTCCAGAAGGCCTCGATTTACCAGCCCCTCCAGTGGTTGAATTTGATGAAGGCAACATAAGATGGAAGGAAGTTAACGACACCGTCAAGACAGCCAGGTCAAAATCGGCACCAGGACCAAGTGGAATCCCGTATTTGCTGTACAAAAGATGCCCAAGACTGCTGAGAAGACTTTGGAAGCTACTGCAAGTTCTATGAAAGAGGGGAATTCTACCAAAGGAATGGATGTTGGCAGAAGGATGCCTTGTGCCCAAAGAATTAGACTCCAAAGGAATTGAGATGTTCAGAGGAATCTCCTTGCTAAGTGTAGAAGGGAAGATATAGGCTACTTCGCCGTGTTGCCAAGAGGATGACATCATATTTGGTCCAGAACAAATACCTAGAAGTGGACGTCCAGAAAGGAGGTATTTCAGGGCACGCAGGATGCATAGAGCACAATGGGGTCATCACACAGTTAATTAGAGAAGCCAAAGAGAAGAAGGGAGATCTGACAGTCATCTGGCTCGACCTGGCGAATGCATACGGATCCGTCCCCCAAAGACTCATAGACCTGGCCAAGAGTTGGTATTGTCATACTACCACAAAATCAAGGTCAGATTCACTACGAAGAACTTCACAACAGTACCCCAGAGAGTAGAGAAGGGAATTGTAACGGGCTGCACAATTTCCGTTGTGCTGTTTGTGATGGCCTTCAATCTCTTGATCAAGACAGCACAGAGCGAATGCAGAGGCCCGGTGACAAGATCAGGATGCCGCCAGCCATCAATAAGAGCATTCATGGATGATCTGACAATAACGACCGAGAAGGCAGCTGGAGCAAGGTGGATAACCAGGAGTTTGGAGAAGTTTTTAGAATGGGGAAGAATGAAGTTCAAGGCCAAGAAATCCAGAAGTGTAGTCGTCCAGAAGGGGAAAGTGAAAGATACGTACCGCTTCAATATTCAAGGCGAAGACATACCACCACTCAAGGAGCAACCCGTGAAGTGTCTGGGAAAATGGTACTACAACAGCCTCAACGACAAGGAGAACACCAAGAACTTCATTTCACAGATGGAAGAGGGCCTAGAGAGGATAGAAGATACGCAGCTTCCAGGGAAGTTCAAGGTGTGGATGCTTCATCATGGACTGATACCCAAGCTTCGATGGCCTATGATGCTATACGAAATCTCGCTCTCAACTTTAGAAGGAATGGAAAAGAAGATCAGTAGCAAGGTTAAGCAGTGGTTGGGAGTACCAAGAAGTTTGACAGCGGTGGCCCTTTACAGTAACTCTTCAAAGCTGCAGTTGCCATTCCAATCACTTATGGAAGAGTTCAAGATAGCAAAAACAGGAACAGCCCTGTCCTTAAGAGATAGCAGAGATGAGAAAGTGAAACAAGCTGGTGTGGTGCAAAAGACAGGAAGGAAGTGGTCAGCGCATGAAGCAATACAAACAGCAGAGTCAAGACTGCGCATAGAAGAAATTGTCGGAATAGTATGCAAGGGCAGACAAGGAGTAGGGTACCAGTCAATGCAACAATGGAGCAGAGAAGATACCAGAGGGAGGCGAGAGATGATACAGAGGAAGATCAGGCAAGAAGAAGAAGAAAGGCGAATTGAAAAGGCAGTGGGAATGCGAAGCCAGGGAGCTCGGCTGAACTGGAACTCGGTGACAGAGAGGAGAATAACGTGGAACGAAGTGTGGCGATCAACATCTTACAGTCTGAAGTTCCTGATGTGCTCAGTTTACGACTTGCTACCAACACCAGCTAACTTACAGCTATGGGGAAAGAGACAAGATGCAGAGTGTCCATTGTGCAGAGGAAGAGCAAGTCTGGAGAACATCCTATCAAGTTGCAAAACTGCACTAAAGCAAGGCTGATACCGATGGCGACATGATCAGGTATTCAAAGAGTTGGCAAGGGAACTAGACGAAGCAAGGAAGGAAAAAAAGGTCACTGGAGGTACTAAGTTCATCCACTTTGTAAAGGCATCATCTGAAGTGAGGAAAACAGAGAAAGACACTGGTCGAGGCCTACTGGCCTCAGCAGAGGATTGGGAGATAAGAGTAGACCTGGAGCGGCAGTTGAAGTTCCCGAGGGAGATAACAACAACAAACCTTAGGCCGGACATAGTCATGTGGTCAAGGAGAAGCAGGCAAGTCATCTTGATAGAACTCACCGTCCCTTGGGAAGATCGAGTTGAAGAAGCCTTAGAAAGAAAACGTCTGAAGTACCAAGACCTGATGGCAGAATGTGCGGAGTCAAGATGGAAAGCCTGGATTTTCCCTATAGAAGTCAGTGCCAGAGGATTTCCAGCACACTCACTATGGAAAATGTCGTCAATGTTGGGCCTCAAATGAAGACGGAGCAAAAGTGCAGCGAAGAATGATTCAGAAGCAGCTGAGAGAGCATCAAGCTGGCTATGGCTCCGAAGCGGAGACAAATTGTGGTGTGGCAGAGATACAGCCTGAAGAAACAGCAAGGCAAAACGACGGCACGTAGGACCTGATCAACCCTGCGGACCCACCACCAAGAGGGAGTTTTGAGATAAGGGTCGAAACTTCTGAAGACGGGTGGCACTCAACTGAGGATGCCATCGTTTCATGCAGTGAACCTGTTTTGAAGAAACTTGCCCCAAATTGATTTTTTTTTTTTCAGCAAAATAATCCCTGGCTGGCAACACAAAGTTGAACTGCACACTAATATTTTTAATTTCACTCGATATTAACCTAAATAAATAATGGAAATCTCAAATATTTTTGGTCATTTTAGATAAAATGTTAATTTGAGGTAAAGGAGAGGCTAACCAGGTCTCCAGGCCCAGAAATTTTCAAAACTCTCAGTATGACTGGACATGTGCAATTGATGCCATAGGTACCACAAAGATGCAACATTTGAGGTGCTTACATTATTATCCAATGTGCTTTAGAGATTTTATATTGCTTTAATGTAGAGTTATTGAAAAATCAAGATCAGAATCTGTAGGGGGGCCCAAACTTTTGCACATGTAAAATCTGACAAAAATACTCATGTTTTTTTTATATTCTTATATTTCCATTATTCTTTCTAACTAAAACTGAGTGCATGGGTACTTCACTCACACAATTCACTTTGGAAAGATTCTGTAAATGGCTTGCCTGAAATTTGAAAATATGTGGCCCACTGAAAGGGTGTCAAAACTTTCGCACCCCACTGTATATACAAGAGTCGTTCTGAAAGTTGTGACCAATATTTATGGCAGACCATTCAATTTGAGATAACTGAATGAAACTTTTACAGAAAAAATTTCAGGCATGTATTTGGTAGATTGTAAGATGCATGAAATCTGATCCATGACAACATCATTCATCCTCTTCAAATAGAAAGGTCTGTCAGAAAAATTGGTCCGAATTTTCTGAATGGCGGTTGCATTGACACTGATTCCAGTCTGTCACTTTGATATAGAAAAAATGAGGACCAATTCACTGCAAAAAATGCACTTTGTGACTCATGATAGCCAACATGAAAATAGAGGCTGTTGATAAGTCATGATCATGAGAAGGCCATTTGACTTTTCATAACTGATTTTAGAGTGAAAATCAGATGCATAATCCTTTCATATGGCTGTCACCAGCAAGCAGGATAAGTCTCCTTGAATCAAATTAACATTGAAAGTATTGGGTATGACCATGAGAAATCATCAGCATGATGAAACATGAAGTGCCAATTTCACAGTTTCTTTATCAAAATGACAGACTGTAACCAAACTTATGGCTTGTACCTGTTCAAAAAACCGCATGGCATCCTGAGGGAACATCTGCATGCCCATCTTCTTTGCAATGCCCTTCAGGAATGGGAAAAATACTGAAATTGACACATAAATATATTGTTATCTACTTCGGGATTCAACATATATTAAGTTGAAAGGTAAATCAGAATAGCAAATAATTATTCGATAGGAAACTTTTCACATTTTGGTTAAGGCTGCTGATAGCTGCTGATGTAATAGTTTTAAAGGTGTACACTCTAAAAAATGTCGGGACAAAATTGGTTTTTCAGATTCAAAATGGTTTTTTGAAAAACCAAATTTCAATGCAAAACCAACATGGATTTTTAAAAAAATCCATGTTGGTTTTTTGCTTTGAAATTTTGTTTTCAAAAAACCATTTTGAATCTAAAAAAACCAATTTTGTCTGAAATTTGGTTTTTCAAAAAACCATTTTGAATCTAAAAAACCAATTTTGTCCCGACATTTTTAGAGTGTATGATTTGCTTATACTCACAGTTTATGATCATGAATGGGCTGAACAGGGAGAAATCAAAGATTTTTTTTGCCATCTTCACAAAAGTGTTGTCTGGGTTCTTTAAACTGTCAACTTCTATGCCGTATGTCGTAGCTCCAATGACATCCATGGTGTAGCATCCGGAGAATCTGTTAAGCAAATCAAATTAAGTTATATGATACGTTAAAATAAGATATGTGTTTACTGCCATAAACGGAATTTGCTGCAATCGGACTTAATCTATGTGAAGGAATCGTAAATATAAATCCTCCTTCAAATTTTCAAACAATCATGTAATTTTGAATTATATCCATTACACAAAGGTCTCATGGGATATTTCTTACTTCACTTAGGCCTAAATGATAATCATTGTTTACCCAGCTCCCGTTACTCTTAGGGCAGTTGCCATTAAAGAAATGATACCTGTCGTGAAAACAACTGTTTTCTACCATAAAATGGCAGTTTTTTATTCATTATGGTACACTCTGAACAAAAAAGCTCTACATGGAACCTTTAGGGTTCTGATGTATTTATTGAGTTCATTAGCTTGTATAGATAAGGAACCATAAAAGGTTCATTAGTCAACTTTAAAAAGGTTCCAACAGCACACAAAAACAACATTTAGATAATCCAGCGGTACTGAACTCCCACAGTGGAACCACTTTCTCTCAAGTTGGGAGCATAGGATCGTATCATACACTGTAAATTTTAAATTTTAAGTTAGCTTAATTGATTGAGTGAAATGGTTGCACAATTCTTTGAGCCAAGATAGCTTGTTGTTTGCAAGTTATAACAACATAAATATTATCATAACTCAAAACAGCAAGCTATCATGGCTCAAACAAATTGTGCAACCATCTCACTCAATCATTTGAGCTAACTCAAAATTTCAGAATTTACACTGTAGGGCCTTCCCACCAAGTATTGAACCTTTTCAATTCAATTGAACCCTAAACAAATTCAAAACCTTTCTTCAGCTCTGGGTTCTTTATATATACCATAAAGAACCTTTTGCGTTAAGATTGTAGCTGCCTTTAAATTAACTCAACTGCTTTTACAGTGTACTAAAAAGTTTCATTAGGTAGAATACATGTACATACTCCTTGGTGTCAAATGCCTCTCCAGCAGTCTTTGTCGCTTGACCAATGTTCTCAGCCAAAGATTTTCCACATTTGTTCATCATACTCATCATCTGTTAAATCCAATTAAAAGAGATGTTTTTATTTTTGTTTATTTGTTGTATTCTATGGAGTAATATTGGGCTGTCTAATGCTTTGCAAGATATCACAAGTGTTGAAATAGATTGATGATAACTGTTTGAATAATGGTTTTAAAATGCTGATAATGTTAATTAACACAAGCTTTCAGTTCTGGCACATGTATATATATTCTGTTTTTTCGGGACATGGGCCATTCACATGCAGGCCCTTGATAATGAGCACCGCATGCTGCTGCCACCTGGCACAAAGTTATTTTTGTATGTCGCAACATTGCTGCTTCCAAGAAATACACTGAGTGCCATTAAAACGCAACATCGTTTAACAACAATATTGCCTAAGTTCTGGTTACTCAATAATTATCAAATTTGGCATAGACCTCAAGTATGACCTTCAGAGCAATTGTGTAAAAAATCGTGAAAAACTGTTGACTTTTCACTACACACTACTCATTTTAGTGAGGTCTGTCTGAAACCTCAATTCACGGACAGTGCTTCACTGGAAAATGAGGCAATGGAAATATTGGTTTTGCGGCTTTTTGGATGGGAATAATCTTGTAAAATTTTCACATAACATGCACAAGACTTCAAACAGCTGTCCCACGAACGTTTTAAAAAAATGTTGAGGATAAAGCAAATTTTGAGTGAAAAACTCAAAATATAGGCTTGAGTATCCGGAAATGGAGCATATGAACCCAAACTACCGAACAAAGGGTTCTTATTCATACTGAGGATAAAAACAAAGACACAGATAATCATTCCATGACCAAACTCGAAAAAAATCTGAATAAAACATCTTTTTTTGAGGATTTTGACAAAAAGCTCCGGTAGGGGGCAGGCCAGCATTGACACTAAAAAAAAAATTTAATTTCATCATCTTCAATTGTGGTTGGGTCAAATATAACTTTTTTCCGCCCCATCAATCAATTAAAATTGTACAAAAACCATGCACCTGTGTAAACTATCCCACATTATGTGGAAAGAATATCAAAGTTATTGAAATTAATGATCACAGCATCTTGAAATTTTGTGACTTGCATTTTCAACAATAGCCACAACGATTTAATTTGACACAAGAGTTTTGCTCTCAGAAATCTGTAAATTTTTGTGAATATACCTGATGGCAACAGCTAAGTGTGTGCAAAATTTCATTGTTATATTTTGAGAGGAAGTACCATTTTTCAGCCATTTTGCGATGTTGTGTTTTTAATGGCGCTCAGTGTAGTTAAAATTGAAGTTTCTGTTCAGGTAAACCAGAGTCAGACTTGGCAAAATTTCTTTCACATTCACTAAGGTATAAAAGATCATCAGCATGTTCTGAAGCCCTGGTCTGGTTTCTTCAGGACAAACATTTTCTTAGTTCCTCACACTCAGTTGCTGTTGACCATTCGTTGGACCTCGCACACTACCCATCAGATGGTAAAACATGGCAGCATATGTAAATATAAAGTACTGGAAATGGAACAGCAGTCCACTTGTAGCCGGATGTATTTTGATATATCGAGCATTACCAGTTTGAGTTTCCCTGAACTGAATGTTGGGGTCATCAAGTTACGGACTCTCTTCCAATCGTCATCTTTCAAAACTGACAGGAAAGATTCGATGATCTCACTTCCATCTGTAATTGACTGAAAGACAAATTAAACAGAATTCACATTTTTTAGATTTTATAGCACATGTCAAACTTTCATATCCATATATATAGTCTTATTATTATCAAATTTCATCATATTTAAAATTGAATCCCACACTAAGTGAGAAATCTACAATCCATGAGATATTCATGAAACTTTGCCAAAAAGTTCTTCAAAAAGAAAGCTTTCCAACGTAAAAAAAAATAGGGGGGCTCTCCAACATAGTTTCGAACTATGCTTTTTTTCATATTTTATGTCATAACATTAAAACATACAGTAAAATACTAAAAGAGTGTGGGATTTATAAAAAAAAGCAGCGTCACTCGAACAATATCCATGAAATATTTATGAAAAATTAAAGGAATATAGCTGAAAATACACTTTATTGAAAAAAATGTCTTTGAAGGGGGGTTACCGATGTTTTTTGAGAGTTACGTGGTGTACAATATGTGAAAATTACGAAAAACAGTTCAACAAAAGTAAGTCCCCCTTAAAATAAACTTGGATATCTCAAAGATTCCTTTTCTGATTTTTATGAAAGTTGGATTAAATGATAGGCCTGTATATTGACCCAAAATTTGTACATTTATAGTTAAGTGCCATTATTCCTGGCTGAGCAAGCAGCTTTCGAGTGAGTCTACCCCTGTTTTCAAAAATCTGTGGCTTTTCCAATGCATATGAACAATTTGACAAAGCGGTGGAGCCACCAGCTGGGGTATTTTTGTTGAGCTGTGGAGTACAATAGATGGAGCAGCGGTATTCAGTGGGCTTCAACTTAAATCAAGAATGACCACATTGTCCAGTTGAAATTTATGTCTAACGTAACTCTTACCCTTCGGTTGGTAAACGCATCAAACTGTTTGACCAATATTTCTCTCAACAGGTCGTCTCTAGCAACAACAAATTGAGGTTGATTTCCCATAAATGTTCTGAAATTTGATAAAGGACAAAATTTAAAGGCATGATCATAAAAATAATCAATAAGTGCGTATGTAAGTCTGACATTATTCAATAGGGCCAACTTTAATGACATACCCATGCAAAGGTCCATACTTCTTATAACGGTCCTTTTCAACATCGATCAACCCCTAGAATGATAGCAAACTGTGAAAAGTCTGATTTGAGTCATGTTTAATGTATATAATAGATATTCTACAACATATTGAATATTGTTTAGATGTGATAAACAAAATGAAACAAATCTTTTCAAAGACTCCATTTGAATATGGTAAATATTCCAGTGAAACTGAATAAAGTGGATTTCTTCCAAGAGAACACGTGTAAGCTTCTAAATACGGTATTACTTTCAGGAAAAGTTATCGTCAATACTTTCTTGCAACATGTCAAAGTAACTATCAACTTAATGCACCTAAAACTGCCAATATATGATATAAATTCTGATTGTGTTTTCTAATGGAATGGGACAAAAATCGAACAAAGTAATATTCAACGTCAATGCACTCTTTTCCCTGAAGGATATAAAAATATCCTAATACTATAGGAGATACATTGTACCTTGTAAAAAAAGTAAGCGTTTAGTGTAAAGTAAATGTAAACAATAGGTTCTTACTTTAGTGAAGAGTTCTAACCCAGTGCCAAGTATGGGGTATGGTTTTGGCCCTGGGATGCCTTGCTCTTTGAATCTGCCATGATTTGAGGTTGTCAATCTAGAACGAAACAAATCCAGATATGATGAAACCGTCATTCTTTTTTTCTAGTCTTAGACTCAGACTCATTTATTTTTTGCTCTCGAAATAACATAATATAAATAAATTTCAACATGTTGAGAAATTAATATATCAACTTCAAGGCACAGTAGCTGGCAGTGTACTTATCAAATTAATGTTAGAGGTAAGGATAGAGAAAATAGCGAAAAGAAGAGGCATAGATTGAATAGTAAAACCTAATTGGTAGCACAGGGCTGATGGGCCGAGACAACCAGGTACGCAGCTGTGAACAATGCACTAACTTGTGATAAATCAAGTTCTGTTACAGATATAACAATGCGGGATTGAACAATTTGGATCATAATTTTCTACATCATTCAAATGAAATGGGAGCATCACTGCATGGAAGTTTCATAATGGTGCCGGGCACTGTAGGTTCAATGGACCATGATACTTAGATAAGCACTGCAAAATGTGAAAAAATCAATCAACCATGAACATTTCCAGTCCTTTTTTGGCCCAGTTTGTAAATTTCCAAATTTGACGAAAAGAAACAGGCCTACCTTACAAGCAAAAGGAAGATGCCATATGAAAGCCTGACTCGAAGATGATCAAAAGACGAAAAAAATACTTCAGCAACTTAAATGTTTTCAAAATTTGAAGACTTGCATTTCACCAAATTTACACATGCATGTAGAAGAAAGTGGTTTTTGTCGTGCCTTTTAAATTATGCTATTTTTGTGAAATGTCCCCTTGGATGATATGTCCTTCATGTCCAAGATAGAGTTGCAAGAAAAATAATTCTGACAAAATACCCAATTTTTTCATCACTTCATTGAAGACTAAATTTCAATGTAAAATCTGAAAAATAAAGTTGCTCAAGTGATTTTCAGCTTTTGATATTCTATGAGGCAGGCCATCAAATGGCATCTTCTTTTTGCTTGTCAAGATCGTTTGTTTTTTAAATCACAAATTTGATTATATTGATGCACTAATAAGATACACAGCTCTTCATTTCAGAGCACACAGGTCCGTACATTCTTCAAATAATTTCCCGGAGTTTCTGCTGACAATCATACTCCCATACAGCTTGGCAGGGTGGTGACAATGTGCAATTTAAATTGTGAGAACAATTTATCTACAACACACACGGGTGAACTGCCACATGTTATAGCATAGCCTACATTTATAGCCTATGGTACAATTTATTGCATCAAATATCAGTCCTGAAAAAAAACATTTTTAAAAATCTAAATTTGAATTTATTGACCACCAGAAATAATGAAAGAAAAGAGTCACAGTTCTCAGTCACACTTCACTGATGATTCTATATAGCCTACATTAAGGCTGCTTGCAGATTAGCGGTCCAAACAGTTTCAAAATTAACTTTCAACTGGGTCGTGTGAGTCCCTGGCTTAAACATTGTGTTTGTGTCAGTTATGGTTTTAAACCAGTTGATTCAGTGCTTATCATATCCAGCAGCATAGGTGACAATAAACAAACTAATTAAATGACTTAAGGTACTTCATCAAACAAGAGGATAATGGGGCCAACAGAAAACTATCAACGATGTGGCAAAGCCAGTTTGCAAATAAGAAATTCAGTTTTTTTCAGTGGACCACCAATCTGCAAACAGCAATATCAGATCAATGGGTAGCCTATTTATAAACATATAATGTGCTAAAACTGTCATTGTAAACACACAAATTAGATATAACACAAACATTCAGCAAGTAGACTACATCCTACTGTCACCAGTGTAATAGGCTTGCGCATTACTGAAATGAATAAATCGCACTTACATGTAAATTAGAACAGCAAGGATGACAACAACCAGAAACCAATCAGCAATCTGGATGATTCCCAAAATATTCATTTTCAAGTTTCTATTGATCAATTAGATATGTACTCAGTTGTTCTGGTGTGCTATATATACAGTTGGCACCCTCACTGACCTAGTTGAAAGTATGGCCACCATATTCAGTCATGACCAAGTTGAATGTGCTACGATGAACATGGTCACCCAACCATAAGTATAAAAATCTCATAATAATCGCATTTAAATGTTGCACTCCACTGACCTGAGGATCTTGACAGGTGATTATAACAAACAGTCAATGCCGAACAATGCTAAACAATATAATCCAGCCTGCTAGTTTGTAAAGAGGGGCCCCATAAATCCTGTCCCACCATAAAAACTCATGGCGGGAAACGAGAGCGTATTCTTGAGCATTTCGAGAAAATGGCCAAATTAAAAATGGCAGCCAAAACGAGCATCGTTCACCCTAACTTTCTTATTTTTTGGTCTAGAAAGGTGTGCAATACGACTACAGTACAACCCAATAAATTTTCCGAGCTGGGGCTCTCATTTGCACTCACTTAGACACCCTAGCACATCCACTACTTTGCCCTCACTTGCATGCACTTGCACTCCTGAGCAAACAAACAAGCATGCAACTGGCTGGTGTCTCCACCTATTGCAATATGATGCAATTACCTGATTCAACAGCAGTGGGTGGTTCTATAATGTTAGTTTGGTTAATTGCAATTCATTAACACAATGCTATTCTATATAAATGCAAAAAAGTATTTCTTTACAAAAGCATCTATAAATTGTTTTTAATAGTAAAAAAACAACAACTGTATTTTGTTTACTTTTGAGCATTGCAGGTCCATCCTGGAGTAATTTAATCAAATAAGCTTACTTAACACTTAAAACATGCTGTTGTTTATTTGAAGTCTGCATAATATCTTTTGTTGTAACTAAAATGCCTATTTTCCATATCAAGTTCAGTTAATTATTTATTTAGTAAAACACATATTTGATCATATTTGAAGCACTCCAAGGATACACCATTTGATTGTGATTTGACCTCACCGCCGCCATTTGCTTTTTTCACACCTTTTGACGCAAATGAAAACATCATAACTTACATACAAATACTGGCCTTATCGTTAAAGATACAGCATTTCTACTTCCACCAGTGTATTCCGCAACTTCTAAATAATATATTTACGTTTTTAAATTATGTTTCTAGCCTTATTTTAACCACTACAAGAGACGTTTCCGTTTTAACCTTTTTTTGGTTAAATTTGACGCTTTTACGGAAATCGGAAAACAATGTTTAGTCCACAGGCTTATCTTAATTCTAAAAAGTGTGATTTTAATGAATTAGTAAATTGAAATTGATCACATTTATAATTAACATTTGTTCAATTACACATGGCCTGTTGATATTAGTTTATATTCGTTTATTTATTAAATTGAAAAATGAGCATGCAAACATTTTTTGTATTAAACACAAATTGTTATAAAAAATCTATAAATCAATGTTTCTTGTGCAGGCTACCAGGGCATAGTCTCTTCTAACTTTCTAATACTATATTATGATTTTATCTAACGAAAAATATTCTTAGCTGAGCGAAATAACCATTTCTATACTTGCAATAAATTTATATTGTATTTAATTTTTAGTAAATCTGCCTTGCCCAGCTTTGATATGTGTTTTTAACGAATTCTTGGCACTAGAAAAAGATATTGAAATGAAATAAAAACTGACAGATAGCAAGAAAATGTTCTGTCATATATAATAATATAATTCTAGGATATTTTAATTTGCTTAACCAGTAGAACAAGATTCTAAAGAGCAGCACTCACTACTGTTTTGTGTTGTGTTTAATTAGCACCAGAGGACAGGAGTATAGGGGGTTTCCCCAGAAGGGCATGGAAGTGAGAGCAAGTGAGGGCTTCAGCAGAGAAGTGAGTGGTGGGGAGTGAGGGCATCTTCCTGAGGGCATGGGATTTAGGAAAATTTTTTGGGTTGTACTGTATTTCCAGTAAAATTGGCACGGGCAATTCATTTTTAAGGTTTCTAAAGGATTTATGCCCGCCTGTTAGCTTCTAGAATTAAAAATAGTAAAAATATCCCTCAAATTTACGATAATGTTAAGCAAATGGTTTGGTCTGAAAACTTGATTTGTTTCTGGTTTTATATGTGTAACTAAATATGAATTTGTTTTAAATACTTCAGAATTTCTTTCAGATAAGTGCAGAAGATTGTTAATTGATGTGGTACTGGGTAATCATGATGTGGTTCAATGTGAAAATGACAGATTTTTTGACTGAATTAGACTACGGACCTTGACATTGTCACTGTAAGGCTGACATCATTTACTTTTTTGACTTGCAAATGAGTGCTGCTGTTCAGACAAACTTCAAATCTGTTAAAGCAAAAAGGCTCAATGCAATACTCAACATAAAGTACATGAAGGACATCTGCATAAGATGTTAATATCTTTGCTTTTGTCAAACCTGGGAGCTATGACATTCCAAGTCACCGAAATGACACATACTTCATTGGTGAAACTGAAGAGGAAGGAAAAGTTGAAAAAGCTTAGCAACAATCAAGAACAAGTGTTCAAAGAGAACGAAATGAGTGACAGAGCAACTGGCCATGTTTTAAAACAGTCCAGACAGCAAACCTCCATGAAGCAGATGCATGGTACCATTGACAGTGTTATTCTAGATTTGTGAGCATTTGCAATGTCAAGGAATCTGTTTGAGATCCTCATAGAACAGATGCAAGAGCAACACCACAAGAAGTGAGAATCAGTCAAGTTGATGGACTTGTACCTTGAACGTGGACGCAAAGCAATGATAAGGCTAGTTTGCTAAATCAGTGGAGTGAAATGAATGGTTGTTCTTTTTGCAGCTCCATTATTTTCTTCACAGGAAGCATAATGTCACCCTGAAATTGAAGGATGAAGATGAAGACAGTTGGAGATGCAAACAGTACAATTTTGTTTCCACTTTCAGCTCTTTCTTAGGGAACGCTGCTCCAGATCAGATAAACCTCATGACAGCAAAACAAACCATGGGTGTCAGACTGTTAAAAAGATATTGATGGAAAAAAGTCCCAAATGCAGTTGGTGTTCTTCTGAGCAAATTTTAAAATTCACTTTGAACACAGGTTCTAAGTCATCGTAGACAATCTGCTGCAGATCTGAACAGCTGCATGGAACGGTTTCCTGTTGTGCCATGGTTATTGTGGAGATGGTGGATTGGTTCAGCCAAAGCAGTGCCTGACACTACCCTAATAGTAGGCCTACCCCATAATATATTATGCTGAAATGACAAAGCCAATGTGTGTGGGTGTGGACTATGATGCTCACTCATACAAGCAACCCCATCAATTCTTCACTCTAAAAAAAATAACAGCCTCCAAAAAACCCCGTTTGGTTTTTGAGCTTCTCCCGCATATTAAACCATCTAGGGTTTTGTGGAAATATCAAATTGTTTAGTTTTAACAAAAACCAACAAAAACTGGTTACTTCATAAACCAAACAGTTAGGGGGCTGTTTGGATATCTTAGCGGGGCAGATTTGTCATGAATAGGGGAGTAATATTTCATTTATACATAGAAGCATGAAACTTGGCACATTGTTTAAAAACATCTAAAAGAATTAATTTAGATAGGGAGCCATTTAAGATTTGACCTGGTTGAGCCATGGCAGCCATTTTCCAAAATGGCGGTTAATTCTCTCCTTTTCCTGCTTTCTGTTAAGTGCCTACAGTTTGACCATATGAAAACAGTGGTCATTATTTCTTCTAAAGATCTAAAAAACACTATCAATTGATTCCTGGGTTGAACTAAGGAATTTTAGGGTGGACAGGGCCCATTTTGTTATAACTGTTGAAGAAAATGCAGCATTTTCCCGGTTTTCCATAATTCTATGGAATCTCAATTGATATTTAAACAGACCACATATTTGAATTCCTTGTAAGCAGAGCTTTCAAATGAATGGTAGCATCACTAGTTTCCGTGAATTCTTTGTCTAAATGAACCTTAGAACCAAAATCTTCAAAAAACTTAAAATTTTCCTTTTTTCCATTTCCACTCCAAATTTACGAAACCCATTAATGCGGGTACTCATTTGAAAGCTCTTTTTGTAAGGGATTCAAATATGCAATTAATTTTTATATTCATTTAGAATTGGCGAAACCACGCAAAACCGCGAAAATATAGTATTTGAGTTGATAATTCTACCAAAATGGATTCTAGAAAGCCTGAAAATAGTTGAGGCTACTAAAAATGTTGTAGTAATGTTCTGAATACATAGAGGAGGAATAAAAAGCACTATTTGCATGCATTCTATTCATAGGAACTACACAGAGAGCAGCAAAATGCAAGAATTGGCGGCCATTTTGGAAAATGGCTGCCAGTTGCCATCTATGCTAAATCTGAGGTGGCTCCCTATCCAATTATATTTGTAGAGATATTTTTTAAGTGTGCGCCAAGTTTCATGCTTCTATGTATAAATGCACTATTTTTTTACATACCTGCCCTGCTATCTGAGATATCAGTAGTGGTAGTATGTTATCTCATACATAATAGGTCCATGGCTGATGGTTGGCCCGATTAGCCTATCAAGTGCGGATGCATGGATGGATGATTGAGGCTTTACATGAAGTGTTTATCCACTTGGTAAGCTAATTAGGACAGGAGGACACAACAACAATCTGCGATGCATGATTGAAACAGCGGTCCAACATAGGCCGTATGTAGTGCAGAAATACAGGATGTAAAACCATTGATTCAACCTGCCGGGGGGGGGGGGGGTTTGTGTTTTTCTATCTGAGGGGAGGGGAGGATATCTGTGGGGGAAGGAGGCGCTTTGATTTTTGTTTATATCTGCATTCTGCAAAAGAAAAGACCAAATTGCAACAGTGAAAAGAACAGAACAGTTACATGTAAACTGTATAATAAAGGAACACAGGGCAGAAGTTGAGCTGAGCACCAAGCAAGCACTGGAGATAGCTCTGAAAAATCAGTAGACTTTTCTTCCTTGTTTTACCAAGCAGTCTTCAGTTCATTTACGGACTACCAGGATAACAAAATGTACTTACCTCACAGAGAAATGCAACTTCAAAGCTATATTGCCAATGGGATATTCCCAGAACAGTTGCCAGTGAATGACAGTAGTTTGAATCATTCTCATGTTGGAGTTGTTGGGTGTAATGATACCTCTACGAAATGTTTAGGTACTTAATCTTCCACATGTTGAAAGATGTTCATTAATGATTTCTTGCAAATGGTGTATCTGCAATTTTGTAACGCAATCATCTAATCAACATGTCGTGCATCAGACATGATCTTTTACAATTACAAAGTTACAAACCAAATTTGAATGACATATTTATAGATGGCAGCACTCGCCTCACCATTGCTCATTCATGATCATTGACAAACATGAGACTCAGTCTACTTTTAAAGTCAACTGTGATGTGTAAGCTGGGACAGAAAACACATTTTGAGATAATACACTGTTTGTTTGTTACAGCTTAGTTATGCTTTCAGTGTGGATAGGCTCAATGATTCCTTGCTGTGTTTTTATTAATCACTTGTTCATTGTTAAATTGGAACTTCTGTTTGCCAAATGCATGCCAGTATAGATGGCGTTACGTGTGGTACAGAAGGAGGCCGTGTTCTCTGGGGAGCTGACCTGTCTCAGCAAGCACAGTATTGAAGTTGTCTATGAGATCCATGAAGTTCCTTATTCATCGAAACTAGAACTAGGTAATTAAATATCATGAAATAAGTTAAAAGCCATTGTCCCTAAGCAAATTATTTGTGCACGGTAATCTGGTTGATCATCCACAAAATTTAATGTTGTCATATTGACACATGGACCAATATTTGTAATGCCAGATAAAAAAACTCTAATACCGAGGTAAACTCATTCCTACCAGTGGTCTTGGTTTTTTTAATCTCTTTGTCCGATTATTGCTTGTCTGATCATTTGCTTGTCTAATGATTGATTGCCTGATCGTATTGGTTAATTTGTGCCTAATGCCATTGCCATACTGATGCTCATTAGCTGGTTTACAAGTAGTGACTGGCCAACCACTATTGCGACCAAACTCACAGTTCTAAGTAAGTAGTGATTGGCATGCAGTCCCACACCCACTGTCCCACAGTAGCTACCTATTATTTAATTAAGCTTCTTTCCTGTGCGTTTTAATATAATATCATTTCTTTTCTGTTTTTGCATTCCTGGTTTATAATAGATTTTTTTACTCAATGGCAAATTAGGAAAACCACAATCAAACAGTTCAGATTATGCAATGTTTTTTATTTGTTTGAAAAATTCACATTTTATATCAATATACCATAAGTGATGCAAATGAAATATAAATTGTAAATGTAAACAGTCATGGGCAAAACATGCAAGCCTTTGATACATCAAAGGGAGTATTTTTGTTTATTTATGGAGAAATATATAGTGGTTTATAAATACATTTTCTGAGATTCCAGATTAGTCTCTTGGCACTGCGCTGATCCAGATTCCCTCCTTCACCCTGTGACCGATCTTGTCAAATTTCAGTGGGACCTAAAAATTTATATATAAAAATTAATTATTTGATGTGATTAAGTTATAGTGATTTTAAGACATCAGTTGTTGAAAGTGTCACCTATGGTGGACTTTATTTTTAGTAATTTTAGTAATACTTACTGTCTTGCTTTATTATGCTTCCATTAATTTTTGGAGATTATAGCAGAAATATCTTGCACAGTTTTCCAGACACCTCCAGAGAGAAAAGATCAGGCTTTTTTGAAACAATTGCCCATGTTCCAAACTGACCCAAGCAAGCCAAGCTTGGGGTATATTTTTTGTTAACCGATGAAAATCGGCCAAGTTTCTTTCTCTTCACTAATTCAGATGAAGGAGAAATAAGACTGAAACTAATTAAGTCCAATATGATATTGTTACTTACTTTGGTCTTCTCGCAAGTGACCAGCTTTTGTTTCTTCAAGACCTGAACGACGGCCACTTTAGCTTCAAGGAGAGCCAGTCGCATTCCAATGCAGTTCCTTGGGCCGTATCCAAAGGGCATCCAGTCAAAAGGACCGCGCTTCTTCTTTGCTTCTGGAGTAAACCTATAATAAATGGCAGCAATAGGAAGAAGAAAATGTAACTGAATTCAGTTCATTTCAATGTAATGGATAGGGCCTGTTGTGAAGTCACTGATGTCCACTAGCAGCGGAATGTAAGTACTTGTCATTCGTTGACTGTAATGATGCATGAATAATGTTATAGTAGACAAAAAACAAGTGCTTGCAAGAAATTAATATCATCAGTATCATGAGTCACACTAACCACCAGTATTAATCACATGTTTTCCAATGACAAACTGACCAAATTTTATTTTCAGTATAAAATATATACAGTGACATCACTCAAACAGAATGTAATCATTTATTGTTTCATTTCTTAAAAAATATATCATCGTGCCTGCAAGTCGGCCATTTACCTTTCCGGATCGAAAACTTCAGGCTTCGGCCACCGTTTCTCATCATAATGTAGCGCTATTGCTGGCACTATGATGATTTCTCCCTTCTTGAATTGCACTCCTTCAATTGTAATGTCTCTTTCACAGACTCTGTCGAACCTGGTAAGAAATTTTTGTGTTAGGTTGACACTGATTTGGAGGGTTCTAACATGACAATATGGATGTTAGAACCCGACAAAGAGGTGTCTAACTGACATCATGCGCTTCTTCTATTATATGTTTTAACTTATAATTTCTGCAAGATAAACAATAATCTGATTGTTTTTTGCTGTTGTTGACCGTGCTAATTCTTAGCAGGGCGCTAACATGCAAAATTGTCAGTTAGATACCAGCTTTTCCAATGGCATAAGTATCTTGGCGATGTCTAAAACACGATAAAAGACAAGAAAATATAATTGGCTGTTTTCAAGCAACCAGCCAAAAATTAGAATGTTGGCATATTGGTTAAAGTATGTTCTAGATTGTATTTATATCGCAAATGTAAATTGACTCACATTGGTGCAGGAGGGTATACCCGTAAGGTTTCCAAGACGCACATGTCCAAATATGGCATCTTTGTGATGTCATTGTAGTCAACATCATCCTGATAAAAAAATTAGAAAGTATTAATGAAAATTAAAAGTTGATATATATTTGATATATATACAATTTGTTATCTTTTTCTCATGTAATTTTATATGTGATATATACATGTAACAAGAATGAAGCTGTAGCAGATGGTAGTATCACGTAGTCACTGTGTACCGTTTGCGCTATGCGAAGTGACCTAGTTAATCATAAAATCTTAGATTTTGGACAAGAAACCAATTCCATTACAATATAACATAGCCAATATGCTGTATTTACGTTTTAGACGTCCTGATGTGAAATTACAAGCATTAAATATTCAGCAATCAAAAGATCTGGTGATTCTAGTAAAAAATGTGCTAAAATTTACTAAAACTGCCTAATCTCCCAGAAAAGTGAACCGATTGGTTCCAAATTTTTTATGTCTATTACTTAAACTATGAGACAGCATGCTGGCTATATGGCAAAGTTTGTTGTTTGCTCTAGATATGAGAACCAGCAAAATGTAAACAAAAAAATCCTTAATTAGGTCGCTCGGTTGGTACACAGTGTAGTATTCATACCAATTATCTTCCACAGCATGAAATGTAAAAACACACTCAGATTCAAAAAAAGAAAATGTATTCACCCACTGCTTTCAAAGGAGTGACATGGCCCTGAGCACTGTTACATAAGTACGAGATTCTACAGTCTCTATCCACCTTGCTACATCACATTTTTGCCTAATCTGATTGGTTTATGATCGCTAAAAACGTCACAAATAATTATAGTAGATTGAACATAGTTAGCAGCTCTATGCATTGCATTCACACAGTCAGGGCTGGATGACTAGAATCACATGGTAATGAAATCGCCTGTAATTCTGTGGTCTGTATGCATACTAAAATTACTATTGAACCTCAAGATAAGATACATAATATTATATAGTAATCATACCTTGTCACTGGCAACATCTTGGATTTCCTGAAACAACTTTTCCTGGATTTCTTGCTCAATAGCCAAAGTATAGAGGATCAGGGACATCAAAATGGAAGTGGTGTCATACCCAGCCAAGAATACCAAAATTCCATTTGCTGTGATCTCCGCCATTTTCAGCCCTGAAATGAATGCAAATTAACAATAATGATGCTTACCACTACTACATTGTAAATTATATATATGATCTTGTTTGTGACTCTGTATCAGTACCATGCATAATGATGATCGATCATTCTTGTGAAGGTACAGCATTACAGACAATTAGATATTTCAGAAATTGTGCCAATCCGTTTGCCAACATTTCTTTATCCTATAGAACATCAATTTTTAGACAGAGTTGAAGTTCTGACGTCCATGGCTGGAAAAATTTGGGAATTTGGGCATGTCATTACCAGGAAATTTCTAAATCTCGTGCACTGGACATTTTTTGAAGATGGGGCCATATTTCTGACTTTGAAGCAGTTGCCTGATTTGCAATCATTCGTGGGAAATTTTTACACTCAGTCAAATTCACAAAGTGCTTATTGTTCATCAGCTACATAGATTTAAGTTTTTGATTTGGAGCAATTTTACTTCTGACTCTACAAATTTTTAGTAGCTAATGCTACTCCTACCACTGAATAAACTGCAATAACAAAGGGCAAAAGTAGCAATAGCTACTTGAGGCAAATTTTTAGAGAGAATCCTTTTTCATGTACATGCTAATTTAGTATGGTCACTTAATAAAAACCTTTCGCCATACCTTCTTTTGTGTTTTTCTCGTAAGTTGCTCCAAATTCCTCATTTTCTTTAATCTGTTCCTCGGTGATTTCCAAATTGTGTGCATTCAACATCAACTGCAATAGATCTGACCTGCCTCCAGAGCTTGATTTCTTCGTTTCCATAGCCTGGACTGTAACCTGAATTTAATTTAAATTTAAGTAAAAATTCTGATTACAATGACAATGACAATAACTTTATTAATCCTTATTCAGGAAACTCGTTTTGCAGACATGAAAATCAAATAATATAACAATAAAATAATGTAAAAACATATAACAACAAAAACATACAAGGTATTACAGAGATTAATATTCATAATTTTAACCATCAGTGGTCAGAAATTCATCATCTCTCCTGAAATTTTCGTTGGTTGAGAGAAGGTAAGACCTCACTCTGTCCTGAAGAGTAACATTGTCACTTCGATATAGAAAAAATGAGGACCAGTTCACTGTGAAAAATGCACAAGTTCTAAATTTTTTTAGGGTTCAATTGAATTGAAAGGGTTCAATACTTGGTTGGAAGGCCCTATGATAGGACCCTATGCTCCCAACTTGAGAAAAAGGGTTTCCATTGTGAGAGTTCATTGCAGCCAGATTATCTAATGTTGTTTTTGTTTGCTGTTGGAACCTTTTAAAGTTGATTAATGAACCTTTTGGGGTTCCTTATCTATACCAGCTTATAGAACCCTTAAAGGTTACATATGAAATCTTGTTAAGAATGTGTCATGTGATGAGGCTGGTTGTCATTTATTACAGCTTCATAGTGATAACACTACTGTATAGCAGGGCAGGTATGTAAAAAAATAGTGCATTTATACATAGAAGCATGAAACTTGGCGCACACTTAAAAAATATCTCTACAAATATAATTGGATAGGGAGCCACCTCAGATTTAGCATAGATGGCAACTGGCAGCCATTTTCCAAAATGGCCGCCAATTCTTGCATTTTGCTGCTCTCTGTGTAGTTCCTATGAATAGAATGCATGCAAATAGTGCTTTTTATTCCTCCTCTATGTATTCAGAACATTACTACAACATTTTTAGTAGCCTCAACTATTTTCAGGCTTTCTAGAATCCATTTTGGTAGAATTATCAACTCAAATACTATATTTTCGCGGTTTTGCGTGGTTTCGCCAATTCTAAATGAATATAAAAATTAATTGCATATTTGAATCCCTTACAAAAAGAGCTTTCAAATGAGTACCCGCATTAATGGGTTTCGTAAATTTGGAGTGGAAATGAAAAAAAGGAAAATTTTAAGTTTTTTGAAGATTTTGGTTCTAAGGTTCATTTAGACAAAGAATTCACGGAAACTAGTGATGCTACCATTCATTTGAAAGCTCTGCTTACAAGGAATTCAAATATGTGGTCTGTTTAAATATCAATTGAGATTCCATAGAATTATGGTAAACCGGGAAAATGCTGCATTTTCTTCAACAGTTATAACAAAATGGGCCCTGTCCACCCTAAAATTCCTTAGTTCAACCCAGGAATCAATTGATAGTGTTTTTTAGATCTTTAGAAGAAATAATGACCACTGTTTTCATATGGTCAAACTGTAGGCACTTAACAGAAAGCAGGAAAAGGAGAGAATTAGCCGCCATTTTGGAAAATGGCTGCCATGGCTCAACCAGGTCAAATCTTAAATGGCTCCCTATCTAAATTAATTCTTTTAGATGTTTTTAAACGATGTGCCAAGTTTCATGCTTCTATGTATAAATGAAATATTACTCCCCTATTCATGACAAATCTGCCCCGCTAGTACAGGGCAAGATGAGTCAGATGACAGTTCAGAAAATTTATTTCAGTTTTCATGGAAGTTATCGAGTTGTTTTTTTTTCAGGTATGTATTTGATAGATGGTAAGATGCATCAAATGTGATCCATGACAACATAATCCAGCCACTTCAAATTGAAACGTCTGTCAGAAAACTTGGTAAAAATTTTCTGAACACCGGTTGTATTGACATTGATAAACCAAACTTATAGCTTGTACCTGTTTAAAAAACCCCATGGCATCCTTAGGTAACATCTGCATGCCCATCTTCTTTGCCATGCCCTTCAGAAATGGGAAAAATACTGAAATAGACATATAAATATTGTTATCTTATTCGAGATTCAACACATTTTTATTTTAAGTTGAAAGGTAAATCGGAATAGCAGATAATTATTAGTTAGGAAACTTTTTACATTTGGTTAAGTCTGCTGATAGCTGCTGATGTAATAGTTTTAAAAGTGTATACACTCTAAAAAATTTCAGACAAAATTGGTTTTTTAGATTCAAAATGGTTTTTTGAAAAACCAAATTTCAATGCAAAAAACGAACATGGATTTTTTTAGAGTGTATGATTTGCTTATACTCACAGTTTATGATCATGAATGGGCTGAACAGGGAGAAATCAAAGATTTTTTTTGCCATCTTCACAAAAGTGTTGTCTGGGTTCTTTAAACTGTCAACTTCTATGCCGTACGTCGTAGCTCCAATGACATCCATGGTATAGCATCCGGAGAATCTGTTAAGCAAATCAAATTAAGTTATATGATACGTTACAATACGATACATATTTACTGCCATAAATGGAATTTGCTGCAATCTGACTTAATCTATAGACTATATGTGAAGGAATCGTAAATATAAATCCTCCTTCAAATTTTAAAATAATCATGTTATATTTGTTACTTCACCTAAGCCTAAATAATCAGGGCCGGATTATCCATAGGGCACAGTGGGCACTGTGCCCAGGGCCTCACACAGCAAGGGGGGCCTCACAAAAATTTGAAAAACGAGGATCGACGGCCAAGAACAAAAAAATGTTTTCATTTTTCCAGGTGTGCCGGATTTAGGTATGTGGAGGCCCCTGTAAAAGCTTTGCTGACAAGTTGGGATGGCCCCCAAATGCCTTATAAATAATAAAGAAGAACTGTTAATTCTGACCCATGCAAACAAAACCAAGTAATGTCATAACTGAAATTACAAATCAAAATTACAAATTATCATACAAGGACATTTATTTGAAGATTCTACAATGTTTCAGGAAAAAAAACCAAAACTTCAGAATATTACAAAGTTTTTTGCAATCAGAATTGGACTGCCACACCTGCATGGAGTCAGTGCAAACCCCCACACATCAAACATCCACAAATCCTCTGATTGTGGGATTACCATGTTATCTCCTCATTTCAGAATTGTTTGCAAAGACAGTCAGCTACATTCTGACCAGATTTCTGAAAGCCTAAGCGGAAGTCCGGGACATTGGGGGACTCCAATTATCAACCATACTCCCTTTTCTGGTTGTAGAAATTTTACCAGGTTACTTTGTTAACAAAAGTGACACTTCTGGTAAAACAACAACAAATTTAAGATGAAAATTGGGGGCCCTTGTGTGGGGCTGTTTTTGGGGGGGGGGGGGGGAGTGGGGCTCCACAGATCATCCATTACCATTGGGCCAATACAGTGTTGGAAAGTACATCATATCAGCGTTGTATGCTCATAATACAATTTTGCAAAATATCATCACCGGACCTGCCTGGTTTGAAATGTGGGCTCCCCTCCCATGTGGACATTGTGGAGCCTTGTGCTGCCGTACACTAGGCACAGTGCAGTACGATAAAAGTGCTGTCCATTTAAAAATAATTCTTGTCAATCATCGACAGTGTATCACCATGACAAAGGTCATGTGCAAGAATGTAACACAATGATATAAGTTTTAAACATTTTTGCCCAAAACAAAACTGATTTCCATCATCCAATGATGAATCATTTACTTGTGTATATATATCAGAAGACAATTAAAATTGGTCTGAATGTTTTTCAGAGCCAAGAGCATTTTATATTTTGTCCAAATATTATTGTCCAAAAGTTATATGGCCCCATCGAATGTGATTTTCTTGCCTTGATTGTTAAACTCAAAGGTTTCATCTGTCAAAAAAAAATTTCAAAATTGTGATTGAGCATCAGTGCTGGAAATCTCAGCAAAATAATATACACAGCGTATTTCTTGAAAAAACACCAGTAAAACATTAGGTTTACATGAGGCAAAGTGGGGGCCTCAGTACCACATTGTGCCCAGGGCCTCCCAGACCCTAGATCCGGCCCTGTAAATGATAATCAGCGTTTACCTACACTATAAACCCAGCTCCTGTCACTCTTCTAAAGGACATTTGCCATTAAAGAAACGATACCTGTCGTGAAAACAACTGTTTTCTACCATAAATTGGCACTTTTTTATTCATT
The DNA here is from genome assembly GCA_026936325.1 of Platynereis dumerilii. Taxonomy (NCBI): domain Eukaryota; kingdom Metazoa; phylum Annelida; class Polychaeta; order Phyllodocida; family Nereididae; genus Platynereis; species Platynereis dumerilii. The sequence continues at coordinate 82,070,470 of JAPTHN010000003.1, forward strand.
ATGGTGCACTCTGAAAAAAAAATCTATTTTAGGGTTCTGATGTATTTATTGAGTTCATAAGCTGGTATAGATAAGGAACCGTAAAAGGTTCATTACTCAACTTTAAAAAGGTTCCAACAGCAAACAAAAACAACATTTAGGTAATCCAGCGGCACTGAACTCCCACTATGGAACCTCTTTCTCTCAAGTTGGGAGCATAGGGTCGTATCATAGGGCCTTCTCACCAAGTATAAACCTTTTCAATTCAATTGAACCTAAACAAATTGAGAACCTTTCTTCAGCTCTAGGTTCTTTATATAGGCCTATACCATAAAGAACCTTTTGCATTAAGATTGTAGCTGCCTTTAAATTAACCCACCTGCTTTTACAGTGTTCTACAAAGTTTCATTTCATAGAATACGTACTCCTTTGTGTCAAATGCCTCTCCAGCAGTCTTCGTTGCTTGACCAATGTTCTCAGCCAAAGATTTTCCACATTTGTTCATCATACTCATCATCTGTTAAATCCAAATAAAAGAGAAATTTTTTTTTTTGTTTATTTTTTGTATTCTATGGAGTAATATTGGGCTGTCTAATGCTATGCAAGATATCACAAGTGTTGAAATAGATTAATGATAACTGTTTGAATAATGGTTTTAAAACCGATAATGTTAATTAACACAAGCTTTAACTTCTGGCACATGTATATTTTGGTTTTTTTTTCGGGACATGGGCCATTCACAGGCCCTTGAAAATGAGCACCGCATGCTGCTGCCACCTGGCACAAAGTTATTTTTGTATGTTGCAACATTGCTGCTTCCAAGAAATAGTTAAAATTTCATGGCACATTCTCGAAGTTTCTGTTAAGGTTAACCAGAGTCAGATTAGGCAATCACATTCACTAAGGAAGTATAAAAGGTCATCAGCATGTTCTGAAGCCCTGGTCTTGTTTCTTCCAGACAAAAGTTTTTTGAGTTCCTCACACTCAGTTGCTGTTGACCATTCACTGGACCTCGCACACTACCCATCAGATGGTAAAACATGGCAGCATATGTAAATATTAAGTACTGGAAATGGAACAGCAGTCAACTTGTAGCTGGGTGTATTTTAATATATCGAGCATTACCAGTTTGAGTTTCCCTGAACTGAATGTTGGGGTCATCAAGTTACGGACTCTCTTCCAATCGTCATCTTTCAAAACTGTCAGGAAAGATTCAATGATCTCACTTCCATCTGTAAATGACTGAAATACAAATTAGACAGAATTCACATTTTTGAGATTTTATAGCACATGTCCATTGTCCAACTTTCATCTCCATATATATAGTCTTATTATTATCAAATTTCATCATATTTAATCAAGAATGTCCACATTGTCCAGTTGAAATTTATGTCTAACGTAACTCTTACCCTTCGATTGGTAAACGCATCAAACTGTTTGACCAATATTTCTCTCAACAGGTCGTCTCTAGCAACAACAAATTGAGGTTGATTTCCCATAAATGTTCTGAAAGTTGATAATAGGACCAAATTTAAAGGCATGATCATAAAAGTAATCAATAAGTGCGTATGTAAGTCTGACATTATTTAATAGGGCCAACTTTAATGACATACCCATACAAAGGTCCATACTTCTTATAACGGTCCTTTTCAACAGAGATCAAACCCTAGAATGACAACAAACTGTGATAAGTCTGATTTGAGTCATATTTAATATAATAGATATTCTACAACATAATGAATATTGTTTAGAAATGATAAACAAAATGATACAAATCTTTTCATAGACTCCATTTGAATATGGTACATATTCCAGTGAAACTGAATGAAGTGGATTTCTTCCAAGAGAACACGTGTAAGCTTCTAAATAAGCTAAAGTTATTGTGAATACTTTCTTGCAACATGTCAAAGTAATTATCAACTTCATGTGCCTGAAATGCCAAAATATGTCATAACTTCTGATTGTGTTTTCCAATGGAAAGGGACAAAAAGCAAACTAACTACAATTCAATGTCAATGCACTCTTTTCCCTGAAGGATATAAAAATATCCTAATACTATAGGAGATACATTGTACCTTGTAAAAAAAGTAAGCGTTTAGTGTAAAGTAAATGTAAACAATAGGTTCTTACTTTAGTGAAGAGTTCTAACCCAGTGCCAAGTATGGGGTATGGTTTTGGCCCTGGGATGCCCTGCTCTTTGAATCTGCCATGATTCGAGGTTGTCAGCCTGGAAAGAAACAAGCCCAGATATGATGAAACCATCATCCTTTTTTCTAGACTTAGACTCATTTATTTTTTGCTCTCGAAATAACATAATATAAATAAATTTCAACATCTACAATAAACTAAGAGCAGAGGTACCTCTCGATGGCACAAACATAACCGCTGCTTAGGAGCCACACTGTTGAGAAAGTAATATATCAACTTCAAGGCACAGTAGATGGCAGTGTACTTATCAAATTAATGATAGAGGTAAGGATAGAGAAAATAGCGAAAAAAGAAGAGGCATAGATTGAATAGTAAAACCTAATTGGAAGCACAGGGCTGATGGGCCGAGACAACTAGGTACGCAGCTGTGAACAAAGCACTAACTTGTGATAAATCAAGTTCTGTTACAGATATAACAATGCTGAATTGAACAATTTGGATCATAAATTTCTACATCATTTAAATGAAATGGGACCATTATTGCATGGACGTGTCATATGGTGCCGGGCACTGTAGGTTCAATGGACCATGATAATTTGTTGAGCATTGCAAAATATGAAAAAAGTAAAGCAACACTCCTACTACATTAACCAGCAAAAGTAATGCAAGACTTGATTTAAGCTCATCATTTGCAAAAATGATTTTTCAAAACCAAATTGATATCATTAATTCTATGGTCAGAACACAATAGTGCCAAAAATCATTCAACCATAAACATTTCCAATCCTTTTTTGGCCCAGTTTCTCTATTTCAGAACTTCCCTGAAACATATAGGCAAGAAAATCCATGCAGAAATTGTTCCCTTTTATTGCCAAAAAAAAGATGTGGCCTAAACTTTCGTTCGCTACTGTAGGTAAACATAACACACAACTAAACAAGAAAATACTACCATGTAACCCGCAGAGAGCATTGACAAAAATGTACATTTTGACTGACTTACAGTCCATTTCTGAGCTCATAAGCGCTCACCAATAAATGTAAATAAATATATAATAAATAAAAAATATGCATGTATACTGATTTTAAAGACCCGTCAAAGTATGTGGGGGGTCTGGAACGACCGCAACCCTGGCTTAATAAATGTTGTATTTGTGTCAGTTATGGTTTTAAATCAGTTGATTCAGTGCTTATATGCAGCAGCATAGGTGACAATAAACAAACTAATTAAATGACTTAAGGTATATTTCATCAAATAAGAGGATTAGGAGACCAACAGAAAACTATCAACGATGTGGCAAAGCCAGTTTGCAAATTGAAAATAAGAAAATTATTTTTTTTCAGTGGTCCGCCAATCTGCAAAGAGCTCTAAAGCAATATTAGATCAATGGGTAGACTACTTATAAACATATAATATAATATGCTCCACTTGTTTATGTAAACACACACATTAGATATAAACACAAACATGCAGCAAGAAGATTACATCCTACTGTCAACAGTGTAATAGGATTGCACATTAGAAATGAATAAGTTGCACTTACATGTAAATTAAAACGGCAAGGATGACAACAACCAGAAACCAATCAGCAATCTGGATGATTCCCAAAATATTCATTTTCAAGTTTCCATTGATCAATTGGTTATGTCCTCAGTTGTTCTGGTGTGCTATATATACAGCTGGCACCCTCACTGACCTAGTTGAAAGCATGGCCACTATATTCAGTCATGACCAAGTTGAATGTGCTACAATGAACATGGTCACCCAACCATAGGCATCAAAATCTCATAATAATCACATTTAAATGTTGCACTCCACTGACCAGAAGATCTCGACAGGTGATTATAACAAACAGTCATTGCCAAACAATGCTAAACAAGAGGATTCACATTGGCTAGAGTTTAGAATGACATCGCAGCTTGTAGTAAATTTACATATATTGCGATGCTAGAATAGAGTCATCTCTGACATCACAGTTCAACAGCACAGAAAATAACTTGAGATTCCACAAAAATACAGTGTATGACGAGGACTGTAATCTGATTTTCTCTTTCTTGATATTGCCTTGCCTGATTTTAAAATTATTTCTTGTCTGATTAGCACTTGTCTTATCTTCTCTTCTCTGATTTTTCCGTGTCTGACCTTCTCTTGACAGATCTTTCCTTGTCTGACTATTGCTTGTCTGATCTTTCCTGTATGATCTTGTCTGATTATTGCTTGTTAGATCTCTCTTTGTCTGATTATTGCTGGTCTGATCATTTTTATTTTGCTTGTCTAATGACTGTTTGCCTGATCTTATGGGTTAATTTGTGCCTAAATGCCATTGCCATACTGATGCTCATTAGATGGTAAGTAGTGACTGGCCAACCAATATTGCAACGAGACTCACAGTTCTTAGTATGACAATGATAATGACATATTTTATTTAAAGTCGGTTTTGTAAACAAAAACAATAGTACAAAACTAGTGTCACTGACGACTGGAAAAATAACAATTATACATAAAAACATGATAAAGGAAATAACATGAATAAAAACCTGTTGTGACATGATAATTTGTGATGACTAATTCCATTAAAAAGATGAGATTAAATCACAATAGTTTAATTAAATCAAATTTGCTTAGTTCTTCCCTGAATTTATCCAAAGTCTCTAATTCCTTAACTTTGTTAGGTAATTTGTTCCACAAGGAACTTCCCAAGTGGGTGAACGTTCGTAGTTTGTAATCCGTCTATGGTAGATTGTCAATTGTATTGTTCTACATAAATCATAGTTTGAAACCTTACATTTAAACATTGCTCTTACGTACTCTGATGAAATATCATCACACGCTTTATAAACATCAATAATAATTGATTGTAACCTAGATTCTTCCAATGATTTAAATTCTGATTTTCTAACAAAGAGTGATAATCAGATAAATAATCATCAAAGACAATTCTAAGACCTCTTTCTTGTAATCTTTCTATTTTTTTTGTGTCGCCTTTGGAGCAGAAATGCCACACAGGTCTGCAATATACAAGATTGCTTAATACAAAAGATCTAAAGATCGCCATTCTTGCATCTAAAGGGATATACCTTGCAATTCTTTTTAAGGCACACAACTGCCAAGCAGTTTTCCTACAAATGTTTCTAACATGTAATTTGTGATTAAGCATTTGGTCTAATGGAGTTTATTCATGTTTGACAACTTTGCACATGACAAGTTTAAGTTGTGTCATGCTTGAGCAATCCTTTTGTTTTTGACAAGTTTGACCAGAAATAGTCCGGCAGACAGTCGTGCTTAGATGCCTCAGAAGTTGTCATTTGGACAGTGCAGGTTGCTCATCCACCATGACTGATTAGGAAACTTACAGATTAAGAGTTCACAGTTTCAACAAAACCAAACAAAGAGATCATAAAGTAATTACAAAGTGAGTTTCATAATTATGATCAAATGTGCTTAATTCTGATTAAATTGAGGAGAACAGAAGGAGGGATGGATGGCCAGGTGATATGGCTTTAGATCCTTCATTTATGCACTGGCCAGGTTTAATAGGACATGTAATAAAGGTTGATCAACTTTGGTAATAGTGATGGAGCAAAGCATGGCCTAGAATATTATCAGCTAAGCAAGCCGACATCAGCTGACTTGTACAACCAATTACTTTGGATTGATGGATGAGTGGGGCAGTATGTCCTGTATTTATGTACTTGGTAGACTAATTAGGACAGGAGCAGGTCACGGCAATGAGACAAAGGATGATTAAAACAGCTGTCCAACATAGGCCTCCTATGCCTTCATGAAGAAGGAAGAACAGACAGAAGAAAGGAGGGACAGAAGGAAGGTAAGGAAGGGAAGAAAGGATGAAAGCATAGGGGCAGGAGGTCAATGAATTTTGGGGGACTGTTCAAAAAATATTGCTAAAAATTCACATAAAATTAATTTACAAAATTTTCTGCCCGAAAAAATTGCTTTTCCAAAATTTATAGGGCCTCCTGAGCCTGGGATGGCTTGGAATGAAAGGAGGGAAGGGACAAAGAAAGAAGCAAAGAAAGGTAGGGAGAAGGAAGCAAAGAAAAAAAGGAAAGAAGTCATAAAAGAAAAAAGGACTGCTTATGTCTGGAAACCACTTAGAGTAGTGAGACAGGCAGGAATTAAGGAAATAGGCAAAGACGGAAGTAATACAGAAAGGGAAAAAGAAAGAAAATAAAGAAGGAAGGGTTGGGTAAAGGAAGGAAACAAGGTGGGAATTAATGTGAAGACAGATTAAAGGAGTAAAAGAAGGAAGATGGTAAAGGAAATTTAAAATGGAGGAAGGAATTAAGAATTAGTGGAAGGCAGGGTTGAAGAAAGGAAGACATATAAATAAACAAACTCTAGATGTGCATGGCAAATTGGATAGATGATTTCGGCTTTATGTCCTGTATAGATCTGCTCTTGAGCTCACCTCCCGCAAACTTTGAGAAAAGGCCCAAATTGCCGCAAGGAGGCTAAAAATTCGGGCAGATGGTCAAATAATATATTATTGAAAATCAGGGATTTTCTAGCAATTTCATTGGACATAGAGTATAAGTCGGATCGTGAAATTCAGGCAAAAACACTCCCTCCCCCCCCCCAAATCCTTATGCCTATGCTTAGAAGACTAATTCGGACAGGAGGACGACACAGAAATGGGAGAAGGATGATTGAAACTGTGCTCTCCAAGAAAAGTCCTGGTAACCTGGCCATAGCAGGAATCGAACATTGGACCCAGCAATCTCCACAGATAGCAGACAAATAAAGGGAAAGAGATGGACAGATGCACAGATAAATAGATGGATAGATAAATAGATAGATAGATAGATAGATAGATAGATAGATAGATAGATAGATAGATAGATAGATAGATAGATAGATAGATAGATAGATAGATAGATAGATATTCTTTTTTCTACTGACGTAAAGCACTTCGTATTTTTTTAATGGTGTATTTTTAAAAATCAAATACACTCGGTTTTAAACATTTGTATAAACATTTGCCTTGTTTTATCAGTTTATGCTCCATTGCATTTGCAACCCAAACAAAATTTCTCAGACCTTTTCCACCTGACACTCAACATAATAATGTATTTTTTCGTTCTTCACCCTTTATTGAAAACTCACAAATTTTTTGTAAGCTAATTCTGATCACTCTATGCTATAATTTTTGGAGGTGCTTTGTTAGTCCAGGGCTTAGTACAGAATGCAGAGTACAGCTGAACTATTTAACTTGGTGGATTATTGTCTATGACAACCTCCAACTGAGTGAAGCGTCTGAGGCAGAAGGTGTCAAAAACAAAAGAAAGCATTAATTTTCACACAGGTTATCAGGTACTTGTTACAACTTTGCCAAAGTGGAAGGTGTCATGACAAGTTTGTCAAACATGAATAAACTCCAATTTAACGCCAAGTACCTTCACACATTCATTTTCCCTCAATAATAATGTCATCTAGTATTAATCGTACAGTGTCTGTTTTCCTAACAAAAACAATAAACTGGAACTTAGTAGGATTGGCTGGCATTTGATTATAAAAAAACCAATTGATAGCTACTTTAGTACCACTAGTTAATCTGTCTAATAAAATTGATCTAGTAAATAGTGATTGGCAAGCAGTCCCACATCCACAGTAGCTACCTTTTATTTAATATAGCTTCTTTCCTGTGCTGTTTTTTATATTTCTTTTCTGGTTTTTGCATTTATGATTTATAGTATATTTTTTTTATTCAATGGCAATTAGGAAAACCAAAATTAAACAGTTCAGATATATGCAATGTTTTTTATTTGTTTGAAAAATTCACATTATATATCAGTATACCATAAGTGATGCAAAATGAAATATAAATTGTACATGTAAACAGTCAGGGACAAAACATGAAAGCCTTTGATACATCAAAGGGAGTCTTTTGTTTATTTATGGGAAAATATATATTAGGCCTACAGTGGCTTTATTTATAAATACATTTACTGAGATTCCTGTTCACTCTCTTGGCACTGCGCTTATCCAAATTCCCTCTTTCACCCTGTGACCGATCTTGTCAAATTTCAGTGGGACCTGAAAATTGATGTAAGAAATAATTATTAGATGTGATTAACTTATGGGGGTTTTGAGACATCAGTTGTTCAAAGTGTCACCTATTGTGGACTTTATTTTAGTAATCCTAGTAATACTTACTGTCTTGCTTTATTATGCTTTATTATTACCTTTTGCAGATTATATAGCAGAAATGTCTTGCATAGGTTTACAGACACCTCTAGAGAGAAAATATCAGGCTTATATGTTTTTCTACATTCCAAAACGAACCCAACTTGGGCAAGGCAAGCCACGCTTTTGGTAGGCCTTTATTTTTTGTTAACCGATGAAAATCTGCCAAGTTTCCTTCTCTTCAATAATTTAGATGAAGGCGAATTAAGACTGAACCTAATTAAGTCTACTACTTGTATGTGACTTACTTTGGTCTTTTCACAAGTGACCAGCTTTTGTTTCTTCAAGACCTGAACCACGGCCACTTTAGCTTCAAGGAGAGCCAGTCGCATTCCAATGCAGTTCCTTGGGCCGTATCCAAAGGGCATCCAATCAAAAGGACCCCGGTTCTTCTTCGCTTCTGCAGTAAACCTACAACAAAACGCAGCAATGAGAATAAGACAATGAAACTTAATTCATTTCATTTCAATGCAATGGATAGGGCCTGTTGTGAAGTCACTGATGTCCAATGGCAGCTGAATGTTGGGCCTTGTCATTCATTGACTGTAATGATGATACATGAATAATGTTATAGTATAAAAACAAGTGCTTGCAAGAAATTGATATCATCAGAAAATGAGTCACACTAATCAACGGTAATCTCACATGTTTTCCAATGACAAATAGACCAAACATTATTCTCAGCATAAAATACACTCCTGCTCATAAATATGGAATACTTTTTTGGAAAAAAGTGTCAAATAAATGTAAATATCAGAGTGTGAATGAAAGCAAGGTCCATTGTAAAGGTCAAGACATCTTCTCTAATCACTCTTTGAAAGCCTCAACTACATTTTTTGCAAGAATTTCTAATTTTTGGTTTAATGCACCTCACCCTAAAAAACCTCCTGAATTTCCATATTTCGTGCTGCTGTAACTTTTCCTGGGGTTGACGCTGCAGCATGCATTTTAAAAGACAGCATTTTCTTCCCTTTAGCGGTCATTGGAAGTAGTCCCCATTGAATCCGACCATCATGTGCCCCAGTAGAAGTTGCTAAACTTGCCAATTTCAATGGAGAATGTTGAAGTATTTCATATTTATGAGCAATGGTGTATATACAGTGACAACACTCAAATAGAATGTAATCACTTATCGTTCCATTTCTTAAAAAATATACATGTATCATCGTGCCTACAAGTCGGCAACTTACCTTTCTGGATCAAAAACTTCAGGTTTCGGCCATCGTTTCTCATCATAATGTAGCGCTATTGCTGGCACTATGATGATTTCTCCCTTCTTGATTTGCACTCCCTCAATTGTAATGTCTCTTTCACAGACTCGGTCGAACCTGGTGAGAAATTTTTGTGTTAGGTTGACACTGATTTGGAGGGTTCTAACATGACAATATTGATGTTAGAACCCGACAAAGAGATATCTAACTGACTTAGACATCTTGCGCTTCTTCTATTACATGTTTTAACTTATAATTCTTCCAAATAAACAATAATCTGATTGTTTTTTGCTGTTGTTGACCATGTTAATCCTTAGCAGGGCGCTAATGTGCAAAATTGTCAGTTACATACCAGCTTTTCCAATGGTAAAAGTATCTTTCTGATGTCTAAAACACGATAAAAGAAAAGAAAATATAATTGGCTGTTTTCAAGCAGCCAGCCAAAAATAACAATGTTAGCATATTGACTAAAGAACATCCTTGATTATATATATATGGCATAAGTAAATTGACTCACATTGGTGCAGGAGGGTATACCCGTAAGGTTTCCAAGACGCACATGTCCAAATATGGCATCTTTGTGATGTCATTGTAGTCAACATCATCCTGATAAAAAAATTTGAAAGTATTAATGAAAATTAAAAGTTGACATATATTTGATATATATATATACAATTTGTTATCTTTTTCTCATGTAATTTTTTATGTGATATATAAATTTACATGTATTAAGAATGAAGCTGTAGCAGATGGTAGTACTATGTAGTCACTGTGTACCGTTTGCGCTGTGCGAAGCGACCTAGTTAATCATAAAACCTTAGATATATGGCAAAGCTTGTTGTTTGCTCTAGATATGAGAACCAGCAAAATGTAAACAAAAAAATCCTTAATTAGGTCACTCGGTTGGTACACAGTGTAGTATTCATACCAATTATCTTCCACAGCATGAAGTGTAAAAACACACTCAGATTCAAAAAAAGAAAATGTATTCACCCCCTGCTTTCAAACGAGTGATATGGCCCTGTTGTTACATAAGTATGAGATTCTGCAAGTCTCTATCCACCTTGCTACATCACATTTTTGCCTAATTTGATTGGTTTATGATCGCTAAAAACGTCACACATAGTAGATTGAACATAGTTAGCAGCTCTATGCATTGCATTCACACAGTCAGGGCTGGATGACCAGAATCACATGGTAATGAAATCGCCTGTAATTCTGTGGTCTGTATGCATACTAAAATTACTATTGAACCTCAAGATAAGATACAATACATAATATTATATAGTAATCATACCTTGTCACTGGCAACATCTTGGATTTCCTGAAACAACTTTTCCTGGATTTCCTGCTCAATAGCCAAAGTATAGAGGATCAGGGACATCAGGATGGATGTGGTGTCATACCCGGCCAAGAATACCAAAATTCCATTTGCTGTGATCTCCGACATTTTCAGTCCTGAAATGAATGCAACTGAACAATAATGATGCCTACCACTACTACATTGTAAATTATATATATGATCTTGTTTGTGACTCTGTATCAGTACCATGCTGTCTCTGTTCGGGACTGTCAAGTGACAGCAGAATGCTGACAGTCCCTGGAAAATCGAATTGGGTCAACAATAATTTGATCTGTTTTGGACAGATCACAAGATCAGGTCGAACAACAGCTGTCCATATTACTACGCCAAACTACTTTCACAAAGCATGGTTGCTGGCAAATGTCCAGTCCACTGCTTTGAATGAAAATGTTTGGAAATCATGAGACAAAAAAAAGTTTTGAAACTTCAGCATACACTTGCCTTTGGTATTTACAAGCTGTCTGCTCAAAATTGAAGCCAACAAAAGTCAGATTAGACACTTGCAGAGGTTTTGGAAATAAACTAGACCGTCACTAAATGATGAAACTGTCCTGGTTTCTTCCACACTGTCCTGGTTTCTTCCAGAGGTCGAAATTCTGTTGACCGCTCACAGGCGCTCGCAAATTTTGCACGCTAGGTAGCAGCAAATAGCGGTCAACTTGTAGACAGAGTACCATGCATAATGATGATCGATCATTCTTGTGAAGGTACAGCATTACAGACAATTAGATATTTCAGAAATTGTGCCAATCCGTTTGCCAACATTTCTTTATCCTGAAGAACATCAATTTTTAGCCAGAGTTGAAGTTCTGGCGTCCATGGCTGGTAGTCCTGGAGCCAAGGGGTGTTTGCATGCATAAAAGTGCCACAAAATCACCCACCTGATTTTGATAAAGGACCCCCTGGGACACATTTTTAGCGAGGGTGGACATTCTCAAACCCGGCAGTAAGTGAGATATTTGACGTTTTGTCTGAAATGCTCGGACACAAAATTACGCCAAAAATTAGGGGTAGGGGAAACTTAAATCAATATAACATCACAACTAATCAGTCTATTACATTGTATAGCCACTCAAATTAAGGGTTATTAAATCAGCTTTAAGGTGAGTGCAAATTCAATGTGATTGGATGAAAGTTGAGGTCACCAGAGGTCAAAGTATGACATAATCTGACATGTGCTTGAAATTCGGATATTTTGAAGAGTCAAACAGCAATAAAATTTCTCAGAATGATTGGATTTCTTATTGGTTGGTATATATGATTAGAGTACAACATAGGAAAGTTTTTAAAACAAGTTTGAATAATCTGTCATGTGCCATAATCCTTTGGGGTCCTTTTAAAAAATATGCCATATCGACAAAATCGGTTAAATTATATTTTTCGGCAATATGTCTTACAAACATAGCCACATATCTCATAGAAACCAATAATAGTGGTATGGTAGGGAAGAGGTTGATCCAATTTCACTCAAATTGTAAAAAAATATTTATAATGTAGTGTTTTTACTGTCTTTGTTTATTGTGTGGCATGTGCAATAAGGACAATATTTGATGCAGATTTCCATATACGGACGACAACTTGCAATATACGGACGACAACTTGCAATAGTCATTGGGAATAAATAGCTGCTTCAGTTAGCCAGGAGGGGCCTATCTTAGTCAGCATAACTGCAGGAGTGCAGGTGCGTTAAGTCAAACACCTCAGTAGCTATGTGAAGTTGCACAACCGGTTGGAGAAAGGTCCAATAGCGTTTCTGGTATAACATTTTTACAAGATACTACTCATCTGCTGTTCATTTCTGAATCTGAAAAATTTTGAAAGATGTTTGATGGTGTTTGCTACTAAGTGGCAAAATTTGAACCAATTATGCACAGCCAATTGATGGGGCCAAGGCATGCAGGGCAGAAGATCTCCAGAGTCCAGACCTTCTGTCAAGATATGGAATGGTACATATATGTACCTTGCTGTATTCCTGACATAGACCCTATCCATAGTTTCTTTGGGCTATGAGCCTTAATAGATCTCCATTAAAGAAGTCAAGGAACACAACATCTGAATAATGTGACTGCAAAACTTCTCTGTGAGCTCCACAAATTATGATATTCTGGGGCCGAGAATATGTGGGCTCATTGTTACTGTCTCTTCAGTGTGGACATCCAGTTCAGGTAATAGGATGTTAATTTAGCATTAGGCACCTGTATTTCCAGTCAGACTCACAATAGTTATGATTCCCATAGTTGACATTCGCCAATCTTATATACATGTATGTCTGGAATTAACAATTCAGGCTCGACTTTAGTCACAAGGTTACAGGTAATAATGGGATGGAAATTGCATCTCCTGGCCAGTTCACCAGCTTTAACTGTACCTTCAACTGGATGGCAAAAAACAAAGTCAACACTGAGAGCATTGCCGCCAACATTTCATGTAAACTTACATTCAATTGAGCGCTTCCTCATAGTTCTGCAAATTATACCAACAGTGCTCTTTTGGAACAGAATTGTTGTATTCTCAAGACACATGTCTGACCCAGCAGAAGTTTATTGCCTCCCTGTCCTTTTTACAACAAATGTCCCTGGCCTAAACTTTTCCAACAAAGAGGAGCATCTTGTGGTTTTTTTTCCTCATTTCCTCCAGATAAACAGATCCAGTGAATCTGATTTATCCACCAATCAGGAGAAGAGATTTGTAGACACTTTCAATATTAACATTTATTTCCCTCATGGTCAGCCCTTACTTACAACATTTTTCAGAATAGAAACATTCTGATGCATTACATCGCTAGACCTGAAAGCGCTGAAATCTTCAATTGAATTTGACCCAAGTTTACCCTAATGCCTCTCAAGGTCACTCCGCTAGATTTATTGCCTGCATCTTGTTTCTTCTGTGATTCAAACAATCTCACCAATTTAATGACAGATAATTCATGTATGATTAGATTGACTGCCACCAATTCCAGGTGCAATTGTATATTCGTCATGATCAAAGTGGTGAAATGGCCAAATGATGAATTTGCTTGGGTTAACAGATTTTGGTGGTGATCTGTACTGTATAGTTTTGTCGCAGACGAATGGTGCTATATCACAATTGTTGCGGAAAACTTGTCAAAACAAATTATTGGTTCAAACAAATTGAGGCTCCAGGTGAGTTTCTAGAACCTACCAGCATTATAAAAGTAAATTAATTTTGCTTCCAAATCAAACATATGTAGATGAATGCACATTCTGACAATTGACTTGATATACTGAAAGATTCGCTTCAGTTTATATACCCGCAGGGGTGCCTGCGACCTTGCTCAGAGGTAGTGTGTTGTGCTGCTAGGACTAGGTTATACCCTATCACCCACCAACAGTCTCCCTCTTACCCCTATCAAAATCTCTATAAGTTGTGTTATTAGACTTCAGTCACAACATTAAATGGACATTTTTGGACCTTTCTCCAATGTGTATTGCATAGACACAACATATATTTAAGCTTCCAATCGAACACATTTGCAGTTATGCTGACAGAAAAAGACAGAACCAAACCAATTGGAGTTAGGTCTTTTTTAGCAAGAGAGTGCCCTGTTACTCGACTGAAGCAGGTATTTATTCCTGATGACTTGCTTTGAACAGATGTGCAGCTTGTATTGCAAGTTGTCGTCCGTATATGGAAATCCGCATCAAATATTGTCCCTATTGCACATGCCACACAATAAACAAAGACAGTAAAAACACTACATTATAAATATTTTTTTACAATTTGAGTGAAATTGGATCAACCTCTTCCCTACCATACCACTATTATTGGTTTCTATGAGATATGTGGCTATGTTTGTAAGACATATTGCCGAAAAATATAATTTAACCGATTTTGTCGATATGGCATATTTTTTAAAAGGACCCCAAAGGATTATGGCACATGATAGATTATTCAAATTTGTTTTAAAAACTTTCCTATGTCCTATGTTGTGCTCTAATCATATATACCAACCAATAAGAAATCCAATCATTCTGAAAAATGTTATTGCTGTTTGACTCTTCAAAATATCCGAATTTCAAGCACATGTCAGATTATGTCATACTTTGACCTCTGGTGACCTCAACTTTCATCCAATCACATTGAATTTGCACTCAGCTTAAAGATGATTTAATAACCTTTAATTTGAGTGGCTATACAATGTCATAGACTGATTAGTTGTGATGTTATATTGATTTAAGTTTCCCCTACCCCTAATTTTTGGCATAATTTTGGGTCCGAGCATTTCAGACAAAACGTCAAATATCTCACTTACTGCCGGGTTTGAGAATGTCCACCCTCGCTAAAAATGTGTCCCAGGGGGTCCTTTATCAAAATCAGGTGGGTGATTTTGTGGCACTTTTATGCATGCAAACACCCCTTGGCTCCTGTACTATGGAAATTCTTTGGAATTTGGGCATGTCATTACCTGGAAATTTCTAAATCACGTGCACTGGACATTTTTTGAAGATGGGGCCATATTTCTGACTTTGAAGCAGTTGCCTGATTTGCAATCGTTCGTTGGAAATTTTTACACTCAGTCAAATTCACAAAGTGCTTGTTGTTCATCAGCTTCATAGATTGAAGTTTTTGATTTTGAGGAATTTTACTTCTGCCTCTAAAAATTTTTAGTAGCTATTGCTACTCCTACCACTGTATAAACTGCAATAATAAAGGGCAAAAGTAGCAATGGCTACTTGAGCCAAATTTTTAGAGAGAATCCTTTTTTCATGTACGCTAATTTAGTATGGTCAATTAATAAAACCTTTCACCACACCTTCCTTTGTGTTTTTCTCGTAGGTTGCCCCAAATTCCGCATTTTCTTTTATCTGTTCCTCGGTGATTTCCAAATTGTGTGCATTCAGCATCAACTGCAACAGATCTGACCTGCCTCCAGAGCTTGACTTCTTCGTTTCCATAGCTTGAACTGTAACCTGAATTTAATTTAAATTTAAGTAAAAATTCTGATTACAGAGATTAATATTCATAATTTTAACCATCAGTGGTCAGAAATTCATCATCTCTCCTGAAATTTTCGTTGGTTGAGAGAAGGTAAGACCTCACTCTGTCCTGAAGAGTAACATTGGTATTCAGTTGATTGATCATGGCAACTTAATCGAGTTATTTCCTTACTTGGTGATTGGTATGGCATGGGATATAATTTGGTTGCTGAATGCTGAGGCCAGGCAAGTTTTGCAGTTTTAAATACTTTTACAGTCTGTCACTTAATTTTGATATAGAAAATGAGGATGGGTTCACTGTGAAAAGTGCACTTTGTGACTCGTGATAGCCGATGAAGTGTCAATTTCGCCACTTTCAATGTGGGAAACATAGAGGCTGTTTGATAAGTCACGATCAATAGTAGGGCCATTTGACTAGTCATAACTGATTGTAGAGTGAAAATCAGATGCATAATCCCTTCATATGGCTGTCACCAACATGCAGGGTAAGTCTGCTTGAATCGAATTAACATTGAAAGTATTGGGTATGATCATGACAAATCATCAGCATAATGACAAACAAAGTGCTATTTTCACAGCGCAACAGTCCACTCTTTTTCTATACAAAAGTGACAGACTGTATTACCGGTAGATGAAAATGCTTCTCACACTTGTGCTACTACAGAAGTCAGCAGTAGCTGCCTTATCTCCAGTGGCGTAACTGGAGGGTCTCGAGAGGGGGGCACCTGGGTGCACGCAATTCTCTGGGGGGGGGGGGGGGGGCACCCACTATACTAATAGTCTGGGGGCCAAACACCAAAACTGATGGTTTCGTGTGCACCAAGAGAGGAATGGACAATCTATACATCGTTGGAATCGCCAGGTTCCATAGATTATGGAATGGGGGATGCAGTAAAATCGCTTGATGCAGTTTTTTGTAAATCGATTACCATGGCAACCAAGTCATAACTGCAAATAACCTTACCTTGCAAACTTTATCTTTATTTTAAATTTCACCTAACTAGAACCAAAGTCATTGAAAATCTTGATAAAGTTTGCAAGGTTACGTATTTTGCAGTTATGACTTGGTTGCCATGGTAACTGATTTACAAAAAACTGCACCAAGCGATTTTAACTGCATCCCCCCATTCCACTATTTATGGAACCTGGCGATTCCAATGGTGTATAGATTGTCCATTCCTCTCTTGGTGCACACGAAAGCATTAAATAAAGCACTTTTTGCCACTTGGCCCCAAGACTACGAGGGGCGTTCAGAAAGTTCGAGGCTTTCTTTTATATGGACACTTATTTTCAATATAGAACTTTGAATTTTTCACAGGATAAAAATTCAGCATATTTGGAATGGATTTGCTAAATTTTGGACAATTTGGACATTTTTAAGTCATTCTGTGGTTGCCATGGAAACTGAAAGTTCTGCTTCTTGGGGCAGATAATACTGAAACCACTAAAGCCAATGAATTTTGGCTGTGAGAGAACTCTCTCTATCACTTGCATTAGTGAGATTGACAATATTTGACACAAGATATATAATGTTAGCCTTAAAAAATACTCCCAAGCTCACCAAAAGCATTGATTCATACACCTGACCCATTGAAGTAAATGTTCCTTGAAGTCCTCCAAACAAAGTTCTGTGAAAGAATTTCGGTCATCCAAAGCCTTATCTCCTCCTGTGCCTGAAACTATAGCCCCATGGACTAAAGAAAGGGAACACCAGGACTTATGTAAAGCAGCATGTCACAGGAATAGCTGGGATGGATAATGCTGTCCATTTTGGTCTCTTGTTCATACTAGTGAATCCATACTTTCACAAGTCCTTATGTAGTCAGGGAAACGCACCTTTGCCTCCTGAATTTCCCCTAGCCAAATCTGGCATGCAGGAGTGCTTTCCTACATGGGTTCATTGTAAGAATACTCACATTTGGTGTACTTGAACGCATATTTAGAAGCTAATGCCATATTTCTTGTGTCAAATATTGTCAATCTCACTAATTCTCAGAGTCTAAATTTCTTGGCATTCTTGGTTTCAGTGTTACCTGCCCCAAGAAGCTGAACTTTCAGTTTCCATGGCAACCACAGAATGACTTAAAAATGTCCAAATTGTCCGAAATTTTGGAAATCCATTCCAAATATGCTGAATTTTGTCCTGTGAAAAATTCAAAGTTCTAGATTGAAAATAAGTATCCATATGAAAAAAAGCCTCGAACTTTCTGAACGCCCCTCGTATAATTGTTTATTTTAGCAAGAGTTGGAAAGTTCATATGGGGGGGCAGCCCGGGGCACCTGGGAGGGCACAGGTCCAATATGGGGGCACGTGCCCCCCATGCCCCCCATAGAGACGCCACTGCTTAGCATAGATCTGGTATTCCTTTGGGAAGTAACAGGTCTTTGCCCAAACCTTTCACAATGCCATATGCAATCACCGGGTCTCTTCAAGCTTTGACAACAACCATAGCATAGCATTTAAAATAGGTGTTTTGTTTTATGTTTCATCGAAGTAAAATTTTTAGCATTTACCACATTCTTTACGACTACACTCTTAACGCAAAAGGTTTTCTAGAACCCACAGCTGAAAAAAGGTTCTAAATTTTTTTAGGGTTCAACTGAATTGAAAGGGTTCAATACTTGGTGGAAAGGCCCTATGATAGGACTCTATGCTCCCAACTTGAGAAAAAGGGTTTCCATTGTGAGAGTTCATTGCAGCCAGATTATCTAAATGTTGTTTTTGTTTGCTGTGGGAACCTTTTAAAGTTGAGTAACCTTTTTGGGGTTACTTATCTATACCAGCTTATAGAACCCTTAAAGGTTCCATATGAAATCTTAAGAATGTGTCATTTGATGAGGCTGGTTGTCATCTATTACAGCTTCATAGTTATAACACTACTTTACAGGGCAAGATGAGTCAGATGACAGTTCAGAAAATTTATTTCAGTTTTCATGAAAGTTATCGAGTTTTTTTCAGGTATGTATTTGATAGATGGTAAGATGCATCAAATGTGATTCATGACAACATCATTCAGCCACTTCAAATTGAAACGTCTGTCAGAAAACTTGGTCAAAATTTTCTGAGCACCGGTTGTATTGACATTGATAAAGCAAACTTATGGCTTGTACCTGTTTAAAAAACCCCATGGCATCCTTAGGTAACATCTGCATACCCATCTTCTTTGCGATGCCCTTCAGGAATGGGAAAAATACTGAAATTGACATATAAATATATTGTTATCTTATTCGGGATTCAACACATTTTTATATTAAGTTGAAAGGTAAATCAGAATAGCAAATAGTTATTAGATAGGCAACTTTTTACATTTTGGTTAAGTCTGCTGACAGCTGCTGATGTAATAGTTTTAAAAGTGTATGATTTGCTTATATACTCACAGTTTATGATCATGAATGGGCTGAACAGGGAGAAATCAAAGATTTTTTTTGCCATCTTCACAAAAGTGTTGTCTGGGTTCTTTAAACTGTCAACTTCTATGCCGTATGTCGTAGCTCCTATGACATCCATGGTGTAGCATCCGGAGAATCTGTTAAGTAAATCAAATTAAGTTATATGATACGTCACAATACGATACATATTAACTGCCATAAATGGAATTTGCTGCAATCTGACTTAATCTATATATGTGAAGGAATCGTAAATACAAATCCTCCTTCAAATTTTAAAATAATCATGTTATATTTGTTACTTCACCTAAGCCTAAATGATAATCATTGTTTAGGGACCGTTCAGAATTTATGACTGGGGCGGTGGGAGTTTTGGCCGAGGGGGTACTAACTTTTCACACGTGTTTCAAGGGGGGGTATTACTTTTTGACAACACTTCCGAGGGGGGGTAAGAAATTTTAACAAAGAAAAAATTTTAAAATTCACGCATAAACTCATCTTATTTGGACTTTTTTATGAGCAAAAGTGTGCAAAATGACGCGAATCTGTATGCGTGGCCGTGTATAACAGCATATATGTGTGTATTACTTTGTATGTCGAGGGGGGGGGTACTAAAAATACGCATGAAACCTAAGGGTGGGGTACTAAAAATCCGCATGAAACTCAAGGGAGGGGTATTAATTTTTGACGGGAAGTTCCAGCAAAACTCCCACCCCCCCCCCGTCATAAATTCTGAACGGTCCCTTACCTACACTATAAACCCAGTTCCCGTAACTTTTAGGGCAGTTGCCATTAAAGAAATGATAATATATAAATTGGCACTTTTTTTATTCATTATGGTACACTCTTAACAAAAAAGCTTTACATGGAACCTTTAGGGTTCTGTTGTATTTATTGAGTTCATAAGCTGGTATAGATAAGGAACCGTAAAAGGTACAACTTTAAAAAGGTTCCAACAGCAAACAAAAACAACATTTAGATAATCCAGCAGCACTGAATTTCCACTATGGAACCTCTTTCTCTCAAGTTGGGAGCTTAAGGTCGTATCATACGACCTTCCCACCTTAGTATAGAACCTTTTCAATTCAATTGAACACTACACAAATTTAGAACCTTATTTCAGCACTGGGTTCTTTATATATACCATAAAAAACCTTTAGTGTTAAGATTGTAGCTGCCTTTAAATTAACTCAACTGCTTTTACAGTGTACTGCAGAGTTTCATTACATAGAATACATACTCCTTGGTGTCAAATGCCTCTCCAGTAGTCTTCGTCACTTGACCAATGTTCTCAGCCAAAGATTTTCCACATTTGTTCATCATACTCATCATCTGTTAAATCCAATTAAAAGGGACGTTTTTATTTTTGTTTGTTTGTTGTATATGTATTCTATGGAGTAATATTGGGCTGTCTAATGCTATGCAAGATATCACAAGTGTTGAAATAGATCAATGATAACTGTTTGAATAATGGTTTTAAAATGCCGATAATGTTAATTAACACAAGCTTTAACTTCTGGCACATGTATGTATATTCTGTTGTTTTTTTTGGACATGGATCATTCACAGGCCCTTGAAAATGAGCACCGCATGCTGCTGCTACCTGGCACAAAGTTATTTTTTTATGTCGCAACATTGCTGCTTCCAAGAAATAGTTAAAATTGAAGTTTCTGTTCAGGTTAACCAGAGTCAGACTTGGCAAGATTTATTTCACATTCACTAAGGTATAAAAGGTCATCAGCATGTTCTGAAGCCCTGGTCTGGTTTCTTCAAGACAAACGTTTCCATAGTTCCTCACACTCAGTTGCTTTTGACCATTCGCTGGACCTCACACACTACCCACCAGATGGTAAAACATGGCAGCATATGTAAATATAAAGTACTGGAAATGGAACAGCAGTAAAATTGTAGCCGGTTGTATTTTAATATCTAGCATTACCATTTTGAGTTTCCCTGAACTGAATGTTGGGGTCATCAAGTTACGGACTCTCTTCCAATCGTCATCTTTCAAAACTGTCAGGAAAGATTCGATGATCTCACTTCCATCTGTAAATGACTGAAAGACAAATTTGACAGAATTCACATTTTTTGAGATTTTGTAGCACATGTCCAACTTTCATCTCCATATAGTCTTATTATTATCAAATTTCATCATATTTAATCAAGAATGCACACATTGTCCAGTTGAAATTTATGTCTAACGTAACTCTTACCCTTCGGTTGGTAAACGCATCAAACTGTTTGACCAATATTTCTCTCAACAGGTCGTCTCTAGCAACAACAAACTGAGGTTGATTTCCCATAAATGTTCTGAAATTTGATAAAACGACCAAATTTAAATGCATGATCATAAAAGTAATCAATAAGTACGTATGTAAGTCTGACATTATTCAATAGGGCCAACTTCAATGACATACCCATACAAAGGCCCATACTTCTTATAACGGTCCTTTTCAACATGGATCAACCCCTAGAATGACAACAAGCTGTGATGAGTCTGATTTTAGTCATATTTAATATAATAGATATTCTACAACATAATGAATATTGTTTAGATATGATAAACAAAATAAAACAAATCTTTTCATAGACTCCATTTGAATATGGTACATATTCCAGTGAAACTGAATAAAGTGGATTTCTTCCAAGAGAGCATGTGTAAGCTGCCAAATATGGTATTACTTTCAGGAAAAGTTATCGTCAATACTTTCTTGCAACATGTCAAAGTAACTATCAACTTCGTGTACCTGAAATGCCAAAATATTTCATAACTTCTGATTGTGTTTTCCAATGGAAAGGGACAAAAATCGAACTAACTACAGTGCCGCCTGTAAGTAAGTGAAACGCATGATATTGTGACATTGCATCAATGTTAAACATCCTTAACCAAAATGCTTCTGGAAGGACGAATTCTCATCCGATGAGAGGAAAACATTTTGGGTTTCAAGGCCAATATGTGAGGCATGTGGGATAAAAATAGCAGCCAATTTTCTTTGCTGTAGTTGGAGTTAGGTATGGGTCAAAGTCTTTGATAAGTAAGTGAAGCGCAGGCCAAATGTTAGGGGAGACCGGGGTAAGTTGTGCCATTTTTTTCGTCAGGCTGATTTTCCAAAAAACCAAAGCTTAATCATGCAATCTGAAAATCAGACATCAAAATGTAATACGTTGGCCAGAATCAACCAAAGTTTCAGGCCAGTCCGACCATTGGGAAGGTCGTGGCAGGCATTTGAAAAAAGTAGGTCAAGTGGCACAACTTGCCCCGGTGCCGGGGTAAGTTGTGCCGCGTGAAGGGGTAAGTTGTGCCTCCTAATTTATTCCAAAAAAATCTTGTATTTCACCCGTTTCTTCAGATAGATTATTTGTATCATGTTTCTAATGTATGACTGACATGTTACATTAAACTAATCAGACATTTATGAGCCATTTTATACACAAATTAAAAATGCTGAAAAAACCAGAATTATTTTTTGTTTAGAAGGTGTTATAACTCTTTTAACATGTGTTCCTTTCGTTGTAAGTTATTGCACAACATTTTGAGGCCTTGCGTAAAATTTAAACAAAAACAGATGAATAAAATATTAATTCCTATGTCATACCATTGGCACAACTCACCCCAATCAAAACGGCACAACTTACCCCTAATTGATTTTCTGGATGAAACTGGTTGTCAAAAATAAACCAACAATGCAAAATGAAATCTAACAACAGAAAAGTCTTGATATACCTCTTAACTCCATCCTACCAGAGGGACATTATCTTATTACAAATACCAAATGACTGAGAAACCAGAATGTCAGTCCTCGGCACTTCAAGTTTCCAGCAACAAAATCGAATTTATGAGTGTAGCTTTTCATACCATTATATTTGGTAGTTTTTTTCTTGGTGCCTGATGATGTTGACCAAGTGGGTATATATGGGTGGCATTGCCTTCTTTGCCCAGTTCATCATTTAACCCCAACAGTGGGCGGCACAACTTACCCCGCGGCACAACTTACCCCGGTCTCCCCTAAAACATAGGGAAGGGTGGTTCACTTACTTATCAAAGACTTTGACCCATACCTAACTCCGACTACAGCGGAGAAAATGGGCTGCTATTTTTATCCCACTTGCCTCACACATCGGCCTTTATGACCCACTTTGTTTCCCTTTCATCCAATGAGAATTAATGCCCCCACAAGCAGTTTGGCTGAGGATGTTTAGCATTGATGCAATGGCACAATGTCATGCGTTTCACTTACTTACAGGCCGCACTGTACCATTCAACGTCAATGCACCCTTTTCCCTGAAGGATATAAAAATATCCTAGTACTTTAGGAAATACATTGTACCTTGTAACAAAAGTAAGCATTTAGTGTAAAGTTAATGTAAACAATAGGTTCTTACTTTAGTGAAGAGTTCTAACCCAGTGCCAAGTATGGGGTATGGTTTTGGCCCTGGGATGCCTTGCTCTTTGAATCTGCCATGATTCGAGGTCGTCAATCTAGAACGAAACAAATCCAGATATGATGAAACCATCTTTTTTCATTCAAATGGAAGCATTATTGCATGGAAGTGTCATATGGTGCCGGCACTGTAGGTTCAATGGACCATGAAACTTTGTTGAGCACCGCAAAATGTGAAAAAGTAAAGCAACACTCAAACTACATCAACCAGCAAAAGAAACACAACACTTGCTTTAAGCTCATATTTTGCATAAATAATTTTTTTTGAAACCAAATTGATGTCATTAATTCTATGGTCAGAACACAATAGTGCCAAAAATCATTCAATCATAAACATTTCCAATCCTTTTTTGGCCCAGCTTCTCTATTGCAGAACTTCTCTGACACATAGGCAAGAAAATCCATGCAGAAATTTTTCAGCTGAGCACCTATTTTCCCTTATATTGCCAAAAAAAATGATGTGGCCTAAACTTTTTTTCGCTACTGTAGGCAAACATAACATATAACTTAACAAGAAAATACTACCATGATAGTTACCATGTAACCCGCAGAGAGCATTGACAAAAATGTACATTTTGACTGACTTACAGTCCATTCTGAGCTCATAACCGCTCACCAATAAATGTAAATAAATATATAATAAATAAATAAATAAATATGTGCATATACTAATTTCAAAGACCCGTCAAAAGTATGTGGGGTGTCTGGAATGACTGCAAACCGGCCTTAATAAATGTTGTGTTTGTGTCAGTTATGGTTTTGAATCAGTTGATTCAGTGCTTATCATATCCAGCAACATAGGTGACAATAAATAAACCAAATTAAATGACTTAAGGTATATGTCATCAAATAAGAGGATTAGGAGACCAACCGAAAACTATCAACGATGTGGCAAAGCCAGTTTGCATATTGAAAATAAGAAAATTAATTTTTTTCAGGGGACCATCCATCTGCAAAGAGCTCTAAAGCAATATCAGATCAATGGGTAGACTACTTATAAACATATAATATACAATGCTCCACTTGTTTATGTAAACACACACATTGGATATAAACACAAACATGCAGCAAGAAGATTACATCCTACTGTCAACAGTGTAATAGGCTTGCACATTAGAAATGAATAAGTTGCACTTACATGTAAACTACAACAGCAAGGATGACAACAACCAGAAACCAATCAGCAATCTGGATAATGCCCAAAATATTCATTTTAGTCCACTGACCAATTGGATAAGAGCTCTTCAGTTGTTATGGTGTGCTATATATACAGCTGACACTCTCACTGACCCAGTTGAAAGCATGGCCACTATATTTGGTCATGACCAAGTTGAATGTGTTACAATGTATAGGATCTTTCTGATGAAATAGAAATCTGTTTTGCATATATGAGCCAGCAAGCATTCAAAACTGGGACTCCGTGAACTCCGTGGCAGGCCTGCTGGAAACCTGGGGAGAACAGGCAGCTGTAGAGACACTGGCAGAATTTTTGGTCCTGCATGAGTAAATTCAGTTTTTTAATGCCCAACTCCCCAACTTTGGTCTTAGTTTCTACTACAATTATGCATACAAAGTATGAAGACCACACAACAGAGGCCCTACTAATGTGTCCATTTCCACTTTCGGAGCAGTTGTCAGTGGCGTCCCTGTGGGGGGGCACGGGGGGGCACTACCCTCGACCCCAGTATATTCCCTCGACCCTTCGGGTCTCGGGAATATACTGGGGTCTCGAGGAGTATACCGGGGATGTACTGCACCTACCCATGGTATAACCTCATAATATCCAAACATATTTTTCTTTAATTCACTTGATGATTGATTATTAGGCCTTTCATTTGACACCCATTTGTGATCAACTTATTTGAATGGATGTCAAACTGATGACAATTAGGTTTTGCAGTAACTCAATAAGACTCTGTCAGATGTATAGGACTGGTATTGATTGCAATTCAATTGTCACCTATCATGAATGTGTAAATTGGATATCTGATGTGATACAAATTTAGGTGAACTATCAAAGCTGGTTGCAATCGGGTGAGCTTTCCTTTGAAAGTTGGCAGGAGTTCAGGCAATTGCAATCAAGTTGACACTAGTTGAACACTTTGAATGGTATATAAGTGGCGCCATCTTGGTGTTGGCATTCAGTTCAAGAATTCCAGATATGAGAGAGTTCTCTACATCATGACCATGGAATCTTTAGTGAAGGTAAATAAACTTATCTGGCAAACAAACTTATCAGATATAAACAAACCAACTGCATAAACATACAACAAACTCAGGTGAACAAATCTGATCAATATCTAAAAATAAGGCATTATAAAAGAATATCCTTATAACCATATTTGCTGTATTAAAAAAAATCACCTGAGTGTACGATGATGAAATTACTAGATTGCTAGAGCGGTACAAATCTATTTCCCATAAACAAGTAAGCAAATGGCATTGTGACAGCAGTACAAAGAGATGCTGAAAATGGGTGTCTGCCAATAAATAAACAGCAACACATCAACAGACAAAGAGCAGACATTACAGGCAATTTCATTACCATGCGATTCTTGTCATTCACAGTTGCCTGTGAGGAATCAATGCAATATATACATTTGCTACGTTTTGATAGATTAGCTGGGTGACGTTCTGTTGTTTCTAAACCAATCAGATGAAGCAAAAATGCTATGTATTTAGTGTGTAAAGAGTCTTAGAATCGCGTACTAATGAAATTGCCTGTAAAGTAATAGAGTACCATAATCTACATATCTAGATTGAGTACAAAAAAAAAGAAGAAAAAAAAAGGTAAATATGTATAATTATGTTATTTTACATAATGAGTAATGTATCTATTGGCCAATCTACAAGTATCCATCATGAGTAGGGTAAGGTGGGGTAATTCCGGCCCCGGGGCAAATCCGGCCCCTTTAGGACAAAATGTTCTCTCAAGGCCCTAAATTTGATTGATGATGAATATTTTCCTAATAGTTCATAGCTTCTCTACTTGGAGCTTACAGAATAAGAAAGATTATGCAGCAAAACACTTTTGTTTGGACTACAACTGGGAAAAAAGACAGACATCTCATAACTGAGCAATTTCAATGTACAATTGAAACTTGCAAAACTGAGGTGTTTCATAACTGAGTCTAACAGAAACACATCATTTACTGTCATGAAAAGCAACATTTAGTCGATAGCTTAGCTTCTGCCTTTTTTTCTGTCTCTTTCTTACCTGTCATATTGAAATGATAAGTACGCTGCCATCTGCTGTGCCTGGATACTTTTCTCAACATTGGGGATCCTCAGCAGCGGCAATTTTTTTGCCATCGAGGATTCCCTTTGCTCTTTTTTCTTATTTTGTACTGTTATTGTATGTTATGTATATTGTATGAGCCAAAAATAAACGAGTCTGAGTCTGAGTGCAAGAGATTTAAGCTATTAATATAATACCTATCCAGAAAATGACATATTCATGTTTTGCTGATGATCGGGGCATTTCCGGCCCTTGTTTGTGGGGCAAATCCAGCCCCTCCGATTCTGATGTTAAAAGCATGTGAACATAAAATATTCTTCGTAAGGTGCTCCTTATACCATTGAAACACTAGTTGATGATGATTATAATTCAAATGAGTTGAATTTGGGAATTTTGTCAGGTTTCATGGAATATTGTGTATGTCACATATATAATTTTCAGTCTCTCAAATAAACTGGCCAAACGATTCTTTCAAAAATGGTTGAATATATCCCTCATAATGTGTGCTAGACTGACAAATAAAATATCCTTCTGAAGCAATATTTTCTTGGTTTATCTCATTGAGCTTCAAAGGGGCCGGATTTGCCCCCACACTTGTGGTGCAAATCCGGCCCCTGAGTTGGAACATCAATTCAGTTATTAATTGTTTAAAAGGTGTCAAATTAAAACACATATGTTTCCTGATATGTCTAGAAGCATGCAATCCATCATCCCAAACAAATGAATGTTTTTCACAAATATGAGAGCTGGGGAGTTGAATATATGTCAAAAGGGGGCCGGATTTCCCCCACCTTTTTGCATGATGATGATTTTCAAGTCAGTATATCACACAAGCAAGGGCCCACTCCCTGTTATCATACAGAAGTGTTTGCTTAATTTAATACTACATGTACGTGTATATACTATTCATAATTTCATAATTATCATAACATGTGGGTAAGAACAATCTGTGTTCTGAAAATGCCGCTATTGCGATAATATGGGCCCTTCAATGATCTTGCCCAGGGGCCCACTGTGGGACCAGTCCGCCCCTGCCTGTCCCACTTGAAGCATGTTGCACCCACTCAGGTAAAACTCCCATCTCTCCCACAACCCAGTCATAAATTCTGAATGGTCCCTTACTGATGTCATAGACAATGCTCGTGGCTTTTGGTCAAGGCATGATAATTTAGTGTAAATAGATGTGAAACTATTCAGAGTCAGTTTGAAACTGATTTAATATCAATTGAAACAATCTCAACAGTTGCACGCAGGAGTGTGAAATACAACTGTTAATGCAGAAGTGAAAAGAGTTCATGTGGATTGCTGTTTGACAAGCGTGAACAACTGCCACAATACCAAGTTGGCCTTTGCTGAATACTATTGGTCAAAATTATGACATCATTTTTCCAGCAAACATCACTTGCTTGAAGCAAGCTGAAATAAAGTGACATGCAATGGGCAACTTGTCCAATCACCTGGCAGGATTTTCTGATGTCAGACCAGAAATTTTGGGTGTTTCTCAAAATATATTAGGTATATATGAATGACAATCGTCCAGAAAACTTATAAGAATGTGCCAGTTGTTGTCAAATAAAGAAAATGGATTTAATTTCATGACAAATTACCATTCAGCCCAGTTATGTTTCACTGCCACGAAAAACAGACTTTTAAAAATTCTTTAAAATTCAGCTGTTATCAATTATTTCCAATCATCAAAGCACCAAGGTAAATATAGTTTCTGGAACTTAAATATGTTCTTTACAATACGCTTTGGTCATTTCATACAAAAATACATTTTAAAATTTTGATGGTCATGTCACACTTTGGCTTCATCATTTTTGAGATAGGCCTATTGTAATTGTTTGGATTTCATTTTAAGAAATGAATTATTGAAACTTTGTTTCAAAAGATAGAGTTACAATGACTAATGTTTTCAATGTGGAGTTGCCATAAATGATATATTGTAATTAGAAATTGTGTAGAGGTCTAAAGCTGATTAAATCTTTCCTAATATTAATGACCAGTTTTCCTTTATCATAAATTATGAAGACTTTCACCATGATTGACATTTCACAAAACCCGGTTTTCAGATAATAGTGTTAAATACTGTATTAAGATATTACCTTAGTTGCTAGCCACAGTATATATTTCGTAATTGCCAATAAGCAAAAATCAGAATAACTGAATAATACTTATTATCGTTTTCATGTGTGTTTTTCCAGTTTGTACTTCGCTTTATCTCAAAACTGTGATGTCACAGATTTAGTTGCATAACTTTGTATATTACAGGCACACATTTCAAGAAACTGACAAAAAGAATTGACACATGCATTATATGTTGAACTTGTTTAGCCTTAAGACCTACACTGGTTGATAGATGCTTTAATGAAATATGACTGAAGCAAACAAATCTCAAAGGAGAGTTACACTGCTGGCCAAAAGTTTGTTCACCACTGCCTTCATGTTTCACAAAATGCTATCTAGAATCTAGATGTTCAGTTTGTAACTTCATCAAATCAAAATAGACCTTAAATCATTTAAAGTGGATTTTCAAAGCTAAATTTGTGAAAATAACATTAAATTGATTTGCCTGGCCACTTGTTTGGGGCAATTGGTATTTTGAAATCAATAAAGTAAAATAAACGCCATTCATGTACACTGTGGAAACTACTCATACAATCCCTCTTCAAATTCTGAGATATTTTTATGATCAGATAAGCATCCATGCATCGACAGGCAAATTTCTGTGACACTGATTTTATGGCAAGCAAAATTCTGTTTCCAAACTTTTGGCCTGCAGTGTACAATGACTAAAACAAATGTCACACAGTGATTTGAAATTGTGAAGACGAGTGTCTTGTAATGAACAATAAAACAGGCTTTGTTTGGGAAACAATGAAACAGAGTCTCTTCTGGCAAGGTGTAACAAACGGCTAAGACAGAAGTTGTTTGTTGTGGTTGTATACAAAACATAACATTGCCTGGCAGTTTTAATTTCCTTTGTAATAAACCGTGATGTCTAACTCTGAACTGATATATCACAGACTGAATATTAGACCAATCACATTCACAGATATCCTAGTGATATCACTATTTTATTTAACTGCAAAATGAAGTTTTCAAAAAACACGTAGCTATAAAAACAATAATAATATAATATATATATATATAGGCTTTTATTGACACAGAATATCAACAAGATACATTTGTCATAATAAGCAAGCAAATTGTAAAAACAACTACAACTAATAAAAGAAAAGATAGGAGATATATATGTACAAAAGGAAAGAAAGAAGCTACATCTAATAGAAAAAGCACCAATGAAGTACAATTATAAAATGAAAATAATATCCAATATATATATGCTTTAAACACATTATTTCTTTTAGAGTCATTTTGAAGTTGTTGTAGCGAAATACTGAAAGTTAGGAGCACCATTGTACAGGGGAAAAAAAAAAAAAAATCAAATTGGTATTGCACAATAACAGTATAAATAACAGTAAAAATTATCTATATTATATGCATATATATATAGCAACCATACAGTATAAGAACAGTATTTGCAAATGAGTTATTATCATATAAGAGCAATAAAATAGAAAGCAAAAATAAATGAAAATTTATATTGAAAGACAAACAATTTATATTGAAGCAAAATCTCTTTTGATAGTGTAAAGCCAAAGTTGTGCAGAATGGTTATTTAAGATAAGTGATAAATAAATAAAGCCCGTATAAGTCTTAACAATGAGTAATGAGTAAATAAATGCATAATTTAAGTACAATAGAGACATGTATGTAACAAAAGCGATAAACATATATACAATTATACATACAACACCTGGAAGCAACACAGTCAACATGCCACTCACCACTCAGATACCAGGAGCTTGAAACATTGACCAAGTTCAATGACATGGTTATTGATCTATTTTTAGCGCTGAATACAGAAATTTGCCAAGAGCAATATTTAGGTTGATATCTTTAGAGATCATAATTAAGTGAAATTGTTCAGATTTATCATATACCATGAACCCATCAATGGAATTACAAGCTACTTCAAATAATTTTACTCTGTGTTCTAACCATTTAGTACAGATCATTAAACAGTGCATCTCATCCTCAATGAGATTTAAATCACATTTTTCACAGATTCTATCTTCCGCTGGCACATACGGACGTTTATGTCTGCCTAGTTCAATATTGAGATTATGCGAACTTAATCTGAAACGTGCAATACTGGAATAAATTGATTTAGGTAGATTACAATTCAGATAGGGTTCAATACGCATTTACAATTAATTTTATAATTAAGAGAATATATCTACTACAAGTTACAGAATATTTTTTTTAAAGATGTCCATGAAATGCTGTTCTCTCATCTCAACCACTTTCTAGAAGAATGTGCGAATTTGGTTAATTCTTTTGACAAAATGTTTTTGGATTATTAATTAATTTATGTTTTCCTTTGTTTCAGAACATGGACAGGATCTGGAGGCCATTCGCTCACCTTGTGGGAGAATCTTCTAAGCCGAAGAAACAACCTCTAAGGTACTTTACATATCTTCAATTTCCTATTTAAGGTCAATGTTACAGCAAAGTGTGTCCAAGATACAACAACATTTAGTCATGCTGATTGATTTGATTGAAATTCAGTCTTTGGTTTTATAAGTGCAAGAAAAAATGTATTCATAAGATTTTATTAAGCTCTATTATAAAATCTTGCATCACCAATCCATAAAAAGCACGATTTTTCATGATCCTGTTGCTAAGGTAACATTCCAATTGAATACAGGTCTGTATGTTGCATGCCTTTTTGTCTAAATTTTTTAGATCCGATCTATCCTAAATATTTTAGTGACATCCTTTTTTTTTTCAACTTAAACTTTTTGGCTTGGGGTTTAATTGGTCTAAGATATACCTGTAGTACAAACATAAGGGAAGCAGTGGCAATTTGGAAAACTTGGTTTGAATTGAATTGAATTTATTTGTTGCAACCAAAAAGTTGAAATATGATACAATACATATATAATGCATAAAATTATAACATAAGATGTAAAATATATAAATAAAAAAGTGAATAAAAGTTTTAAAAATTACATTAAAAGATTTATAAATTAAATTAACTTAAAAATAAACAGTACATAATTAAAAACGTCTGGTACAATAAGGAATAAACGAATTAGAAAAGCGATCAGTATAGCACATAACAGAATTAAATGGATTAAAATCTCTATAATTGTAATATCTGGTTCTCTGAACAGGGAGTAGATCATGCAGTTTGTGACTAGGAAATTTCATGTCATTATATAATCTTTTGCACTGATCTTCACGTCTTCTCCACAGGGTCATCAGATTTGATAGCACCAGACACTCTTGATAATCCTTTATGCCATAAATAATATGAAGGGCCCGCTTCTGCACATTTTCGATCGAATCACTAAGGTATTTAGGCAGACTAGTATGCCGCACAACAGCACAATATTCCATGGTTGATCTGATAATCGATATATATATACACACCACGTCATCAACAGATAATCCAGCACGTCTACATAAGACAAGCAAATAAAGGCGCTTATTAGCTTTCTTTAACAGGTTATTCACATGTTTTGTCCACTTTAAATCACTGCTTATCGTGACACCCAAAATTTTTGCCTCCTTGACTTGTTGAAGAATATCACCATTAATATTGACGGGTGTCAAATCTGGCACACGCTTAGTAAAACTAAAGACTATTTCCTTGGATTTGTTCACATTAAACCTCATTTTGTTCTTCGGACCAAGCTGCTAAGTATTCCGCGACATTCTGCATAGTCGGGTCGGACGGATCAGAACTAGCATGGAGGATATTGGTGTCATCTACATACTTCACTGTCAGTACTGGCTCTTTGGTGCTAAACATATCATTAAGTATTTCTTTTGCTGATGTGATGTTATATACAATTTTATATTCAGGGTATCTTTTTCTCTTAGGATTTTCTTATAGATAGATTTTTTTTCACGTAATGTTATCTTTAAGTAAAACGCTTGCATCTTAATTCAGACTATAATTGCAATATTTTATAACATTCCTTCCTAACCTGTTGTAGGCCTATATAAGACTAAATGCAATTGATATTAACTCCTGAGTGCTATTCAGTTCTTGTTTGATTCGTTGTAGCCTGATTGCAATTGCAGTGAACTATCTGTCATTCCAATTAGATATGACATGTCTGAGAATTGCTCAATGAGTATCAAGAGCCTGGAGCAGTGTTTAAACAATGCTCAATTGAAATCTATTAAGCATTGAAAATGATTACTATATGTGTTAGTAAAAGGGAATTAAATGTAATATATATTATGTAAAATAAAATTTTAAAATTTTACTTATTTGAAGCTTTCATTTATTTTTTGTAATCTTCAATCTTGTATTGCAATTTGCTCAGTTAAGCAGAACATGGATTACTTTCAATTTTTTTTATCAAAAGATGGTACAATTTGGCTACTCTGAAAAATAAACTGCTTCCTAGATATTAGCATTTTTATCTTTTCAAAATTTTCATTGTCTTTTTTTTGGTATTTTCAGTATTCCTGAGGTTCCAGTCGTCATCATTGGTCAACCCTCTCATGCAGCCCTCCAGCTTGGTTATTTCCTCCCGGTCAGCTACTATCCACAAAGTTTCGCCACTCAGCAGTCTCTCTCCCCCTACCGAGAAGACGACTCATCATCCTCAAGGCCCCCTAGTGTCGGCTCTGTGAGCTTGTCACGGACGGGAAGTTTGACTGATACAGGTACGTTTGTTTCTTATTTCCCGGGGGTGGGGGTACTTCGCGGACTTTTGCATACGGATGCGCCACGGCAATTTTGAAAACCAGAACCATTTTAATCTGGAAAATACGCCAAAACCACAACCCTTTTTAATCCTTAAATACAATTTTTGGCAACCAATTTAATCTTCATGGTTTTTAAACCATTTTAATCCTCTTTTCAAGCCGATTCTAATGATACCAAACATGTTGGGGTTGCAAAAACCAGAACCAAATTAATCAGAATTGTCAAAAAACCAAAACCATTTTAATCCAAAAAGGCCAGAAAACCAATACCATCCAGCGGCGCCTCTTATATACACCCTCTCTTAGTGAGTAACCCCCCCGGGCTTATTTCCCATACAATGTGAAGATGTAGAAATTTAGATGTAGATACCTGCATTCAAAGGCAATTAAATAACATGCCTAGGGAAAGTTTAAGGGGATTAATCCCACAGTGCCATTTGTTGGTGACAGGCAAATGAAAGGATTAATCATCTGCTTTTTAATCTAAGATCAGTTATGACAAATCAACTGACCTTCTCTTCATCATGACTTATCAAACAGCCTCTATATTTCCCGTGTTGAATGTAGAGAATATGACACTTTATCGGCTACAACTGTATGACTCACAGAGTGCAAAATCTGTGTGAAGCAACGCAAATTTTTTTGCATGTTAAGTTTACTGGCTGTAATGCCTAGTTCACACGGAGACGTATCAGAGGGTTCTTGTCGCGGCGCTTCTTACTTTTCCAGGAAAGTAGGAGGTGGTTAAACTACATTCAACAATTCGGCGACGATAATTTCGTCTACGGCGCATCTTAAACTTCCTCGCCAAAAGTTCCTAGAAGTCATGTGACAGGTTGGTGAAGCAAGAAGTTGCTTCACCAAAGATTCAAACTGTTGAATCTTTACGGAACAAGAAGTCACGATGCAAAAGACCTGAAAGACCCCCAAAGTGCTTTGGCGAAGATAGAGACAGCTTGGGCGAAGGTAGAGACAGCTTGGGCGAAGCTAGAGAGTGCTTGGGCGAGGCTATTTATCATTGAGTCAATACAACTTCGGCGACGCAACAGCACAACTCGCCATCACAAACAAGCTGTTGAAACGCCGAAACAGCTACTTGCCTCACCGTAACAGCTATTTGCTTGGGCGTAATTGAATATTTGGGCGAAGCAAGAGGATGCTTGGGCGAAGCAAGAGACTCCTTGGGCGAAGCTAGTTTATTTAACATTGAAGCAATGGAACTTCACCGAGGCTCCTCACAACTCGCCGACACAACTCTCTTCCTCATTTGGGGTTGCCTCGTCAGTAATTACGAGTGATTCGGCGTAGAAAACGAGTGCCTCGTCGTAATAGGATCCATCCACGACGATGTATAACCTCTAATTGATTATATAATTGTCCAAAAATGACTTGAAACGCCGAAATGTGGCTTCCTGGCACCTAGACCGCTTCGCCGTCACTTAACCACTGTCGTGAGAACTAAGCATAATTTAGTGTCAGATGTCAAAAGATACAAAAACCTTTTTTTCTAATGGATGTTTCTTTGTCTTTGCAGACAGCCAGACGTCGCCGGTGGACATGGATACCCCCATTGACTTGACCAAAAGAGGAAGCCTCTCTGACACCTGTCACTCCCACCAGGTAAATATAAAAAGTCACTTATAATTGAATCTTTTCAAATATATTTCTAAAGTGTATTAACCTTTTTGGAGTTGTCTAACAGGGGGTCTAATATATATTTTGCAATTTATTTGCAAGGGGATTTGTTTATATATCAACTATAGCTTGTATTTCAATAATTGACAATTTATTCAGTTACACACAAATCCCCTTCTCATGTAATTGTTTTCATTGAGCATTTTCATAATTTGTATTTTTTTATATTTTTGATATTGAGCATAAAATAAGAACAGATACTACATGGTTTGCTCTTTGTAGAAATGGGAGTAGGGATTGTCTCCAATCTCATATTTGCATTTAAACACACACAGGGAGGCAAGCAGGCGTCATCGTTTCAATCATCATTTCATATCTCTCTGAAACGCTAGATATTGTTAAAATAACCTTTAGTATTAATAGTATTGACTTAGCCTACTTGAATGTATAAACTATGGACATGTAGTGAACTTTTAAATTCTGGTGCAAGTGGCAAATTCACCACCTGGTGTCAGCCAGCCAAATGTAATTTAATATTCTTTGGTCCAAATAAATTGAATTGATTTTTTTTGCAGTCAAAGTTGAATCATAAGCTTGAAAAAGTACACACAGAGTATGTAATGAGTATCTAATGATGCTAAATTGTGTATTTTCTAATTTTGCAGTCTTTTCCGTTGCAAGCAAAACGACAACAACACAGCCAACATCATGACGACTTGACGCCTCCTTCCAAACGTTCAAGAACCACTGCTGACTCGAAACAGTTGCAGTGCCCGAAATCATTTGCACATCGTTCAACTTTGTCGAAACACCAGTTTTGAATGCTACCTCCCAGGGAAGGAACAACGAAAAGTTTACTTGTACTTCAGCACTTTTATTGCACACTTGAAGATCAAGGTTTCGAGATCAAGGTTTCAAGGTGAAACTGAAAACAACATAAAATAACCCAATAAATAAATTGAATATCATAATGACTGACCAGTGACATGAATCTACACAAAATATGAATTGAGCACTACATATGAAAAAACACTCACAAGATTGTGCATACTCCTGTGTACACTGTAGCATCCAAGGTCTATCAAGATACTCATATACATAGTCAACCTGAAACATCATATGATTTATCTAAGTTGGAGCTACACCTCGCATACACATCAAACATTGACTAAATTATTATGTTCATCAAACTCAAATGTCTGAGTACTATATGCACAATGCACATTGCATGTGTTTTTAAGCTAATGTGATTTTAAGCATATACACCATATTTTATATATACAGAAATAAGCATATATTTATACACATCAATTTTACATTATTTTACAAGAACTTTTTATACAAAAAACCAGTAAATTGTACTAACCTTATGAGCATCAAAATTTAGTAAGCAATTTTAGAACATCTTCACATGTCCTGAGTTAAACTTCAACTAACTAAAAATTGCAGGATGCCCCACATGTGTAGGGAAACTGTGAATGCATCATGGAATACATGTTAAAACAATACATGTGCAATCCACAGCAATATCCAACACTCAATACAACATTGAAACATGGCAATTTATCACAGGTTGTGCAGAACAGCTGATCATGAGAAATGATGTGTGCAGTGTAATAGAATTTTATTATAATAAATTTGTGTAATAATTAATGAATATATATTTAAATAGGCAAATTAAAAATGAACCATAGTGAATGTTACACTCCCCACCTTGGATCCATGTGGGATCCAAAACAAAACAATAGGAGATCAAAGTAAAATTACACAAACTAAACAACACCTTCATGCAAAACTATCTTAGTGACAGGTCTGACCAAATGAGTGGACCTTGTTTTTTACAGTTACTGTTCTAACAAGACCATCTGAGCTATGCTTGATCTCTGTGACAAGACCCATTGGCCAAACACCTCTTGGTGTGACCTCACTTTTGATCAACACCAGGTCACCAATTTGAACACTTCTCACCTCTGACATCCACTTTTGTCTCCTTTGGAGTTCAGGGAGATACTCTAGGAGCCATCTTCGCCAAAACTCTTGAGCCAAGTGCTGTACACAGCGCCACCTGCGTTTGTAGAGATCAGCATTAGCAAATGACCAGGAGACAAGTTTGGCTGCTCCCTCAACAGAAGCAAGTGATTTGGGGTTAAAGCAGTAAGGTCATTGACATCTTCCCTGGATTTTGTGATGGGCCTACCATTTATGATGGCTTCCACTTCACACATCAAAGTCTGCAAAGTTTCATCAGACATCTTACAATTGATATCAGACAACCCAGCAAACACCTTTCTAATTATCCTGATCATCCGCTCCCACAGACCACCTTTGTGGGAAGCACATGGGGCATTAAAATGCCACTCAACATTCAATTTGACACCATAGCTATGCAGCTGATCTGGATCAATCTCACTCAGGGCATTTTTGAGCTCAGTGTTAGAACCCACAAAGTTGGTACCTTGATCAGTCCAGACTTTAGCCGGAAACCCGCGTCTACCAACAAACCTACGGAAACCCGCGTCTACCAACAAACCTACGGAAACCATTTATGAGACTGTCTGTGTCCATGAAGTATAACACCTCGATGTGTACCGCTCTGGTATTGAGACAGGAAAAAATGCAACCATATCGTTTGACCTGCGCTCGACCTAATTTTACCATAAATGGGCCAAAACAATCCATCCCTGTGTAAGTAAATGGCGGCTTACCAGATTCCAATCTTTCAGGAATGTGATCACCCATCTTCTGGAACAAAGGTTCAGCAAACAAACGCTTACATTTGACACACTTGTGAGCAATGCCTTTAGCAAGTCTACGGATCCTAGTGATCCAGTAGCGTCTCCTGACGTTGGCTATGACCCACTCAACACCTAAATGAGCCTTGTCGTGCTCTTCCTGGACAAACAAATCAATTCTAAATAGCCCACACTGGTGCTGATGGGGCGTAAAACACTAACTCACCCCCCCACTCACTCCTGGACAATCAAACGGGAAACTGGATGATCAAACGGAATAATAGTAGGATGTTTGCTCTGCTCAGAAACATCAGCACTTTTCAAACGACCCCCTACTATCAATCTGCCCTCGGGATCCAACACCGGATCCAATGAAATCAAAGGACTAGACCTATTTACTGGAGAACCACTGGATAGAGAAGCTACCTCCTTACCATAAGACTGCAGCTGTGCACGTCTCACAATAACTAACTCTGCATCTTGAATCTCCTGTACAGAGAGCTTAGACTGATCACAACGAATCTTGTGCCTCAGAATACCCTTCAACCTTAACAGCCATGCAACAGCATGCTTGAGACCATACCAGCTTGAGTAATGAGAAGACAGTCTATCAATAGGATGATCTGCACCATCCGCTGCAATGAGGTTGCACATGACTTTGACCTCTGGATCACCTACAGGGAGCACGGGATCACAGCTCTCAACTTCCCATTCACTTTTATAAGACCGAAGAAATTTTGGACCTTTGCACCACTGATCTACATTCAATGAACTGACACTAGTACCCCTAGAAGCAACATCAGCAGGATTGCACTTACCAGACACATGACCCCATTGATCAGGCTTTGTAAGCTGCCGGATCTGAGACAACCTGTTACTGACAAACACATGAAATCTCTGGGATTCATTGAGGATGTACTTGAGGACTATTTCACTATCAGTCCAGAAATAAGACCTGACAATATTAAAATCAAGTTCCCTCCTAAGCAAAGCATCAGCTTGAGCTGCCATGACTGCAGCCAACAACTCTAGCCTTGGAATTGTAACACTCTTCAGCGGGGCCACTCTACTCTTTGCCATAAGTAGACAAGTTTGGACAGTACCCTGCTTGTCGATTGCCCTAAGATAGCTACAGAAACCATACGCATTCATGCTGGCATCACTGAAGTTGTGGATCTCCAGGACCATATCTGAGACATCACCTGAAACAACACACCTGGGAATTCCTAACTGATCAACATCACTAAGATCCTGGATCCAACTTCTCCATCGTCTCTCTATATGAGATGGTACTGGGTCATCCCATCCCAACTTCGCCCTGGTTGCCTCCTGAAATATCAGCCTACCAACTAAGACGTTGGGACTAACTAACCCCAGTGGGGCGTACATTGATGAGACTATACTCAAGATAGACCTTCTAGTCACTTCACGAGAGTCATTGACCTTTACATTGAAATGGAATTTGTCTTCACGAACATTCCACTTGACACCA
Source organism: Platynereis dumerilii (assembly GCA_026936325.1). Classification (NCBI taxonomy): domain Eukaryota; kingdom Metazoa; phylum Annelida; class Polychaeta; order Phyllodocida; family Nereididae; genus Platynereis; species Platynereis dumerilii. The sequence goes on from JAPTHN010000003.1 coordinate 82,110,052, forward strand.
AGAACTTTACTATCCTTGACAAACTCAACATCAGCTGCTTCAGCAGCTCTATCTTCTAATGGGACAGCAGACATCAATTCAACATTGTTGGCAATGAACTTTGTGAGCTTGAAACCTCCTTCCTGTAAGACCGACCTTGTACCTGCAATGACGGTGTGTCCGTCTTCCACACTTGAGACTGACCTTAGACAATCATCCACATAGAAAGACTGACGAACTGTATCTGCAACAAGGGGATCAACATCTGGACCATCACACAATACCCTACGCAAAGCAAAAGTGGAGCTAGCGGAACACCACACACCGCCGAAGACATGCCTTGTCATACGAAAATGACACACTTGGCCAGATGTATCAAACCACAGAAACCTTAACGCATCACGGTCCTTTGGAGGGATCACCACCTGATAATACATTGAAAGTTCAAATGACATGACTCAATTAGTTAATGATTATACTCGTATTACTGAGCATTCTGCTTCAATAATTGATGTCATTTTGAGTACTAATCCTGCTCTTCATCATTATACAAAGGTTTTTCAATGTACCTTGAGCGATCATTATTTAGTTTTTACATCTGTTGATATTACAAAATGTCCAGCTCAGAATAGACATAATGAAATGAGGTTTCGTTGTTTTAAAAACTTTGATCTTAACTTATTTCGTTCTGATATCATCAACTCTGTAATTTTCAAAAATGTTATTAGTACTTCTAATATTAATGAAGCATGGGATTCTTGGAAAGCTGAGTTTCTACATATATGTAATAAACATGCTCCTATTCGAGTCTGTAGATTAAAAGATAGATTCAATCCTTGGATAACTAAAGAAATTGTACAATTGATTTATAAAAGAGATTATTTACATAAACAAGCTGTTAAGTATTCTGATAATGTTTTGATGAATGAGTATCGTGCTGTTAAATCAGAAATAGACTGTTTGATTAAACAAGGTAAAAAGAAATACTATGATAACCTTTATAATGAGGCCAAGCATAAACCCAAGGTCTTATGGAATGAATTGAAATTATTATCTGGTAAAACTAAATGTAATATTGTTAATGATGACAACCATGATGCCTGTAAATTTAATGAATTTTTCTCGAATATTGGTAGAAGTACAACTGAACATTTACCTGAACCTGATGATGTAAATTGGGTAGGCTCTAGTAGTATTTATGAATTTAAGTTTGTCGATGTTGTTGAAAGCTCTGTCTTGAAGCTTCTAAAGAGTCTTAGTATAAATAGTTCTTTGGATATTCTCGATATAGATTGTAAATTACTTAAATTATCTGCCGATTGTGTAGCTCCTTCTTTAACATATTTGTTTAATTGTTCCTTAAGAAATGGTTATGTACCTAATGACTGGAAGTATTCCCGCGTTACACCTGTTTATAAAGGAGCTGGTGATGTTTCAAACTATTCTAATTATCGACCAATCTCTGTAATAGCTCATATAGCTAAAATGTTTGAAAAAGAAGTCCAATATCAATTGATGTCATACCTTATAGATCATGACTTTATATCACTCGATCAATATGCTTATAGAAAATATCATTCAACTTCTACATGTCTTCACACCACCATTGATGAGTGGCTTCAAAGTATTGATGAAACTTTAAAAGTAGGGGTCGCATTTTTGGATATTTCTAAATGTTTTGACACCATAAATCATAGTCTGTTGTTAGGGAAACTTAAGAAATATGGTGTTAATGATAGTGAACTTGATTGGTTTAAGTCTTATCTTAGTGACAGATGTCAAAGTGTTATTTACAAAAATAAATTGTCAAATCCTTTGGGTTGCTCAATAGGAGTGCCCCAAGGATCAAATTTAGGTCCACTCTTGTTTACACTATTTGTTAATGACTTTTCAACTTCTATTAAAAATGGTAGAGTATCTATGTATGCTGATGACACAATCTTATATTGTGATGGTGATAATGTAAATGAAATTGCTAGAAATTTAAATAAGTGTCTAGAGGATGCTGCTGAATGGTATTCTAGAAATTGTCTGGTGCTTAATGTTAAAAAAACTGTTGGTATGTTATTAGGTTCTAATGTAAGTAGTGTAGATCAGGATGAATTGTGTCTGGAACTCTCAGGTGAATCTGTTCATAATGTCTCTGTTTCAAAATATCTTGGAGTACATGTCGATATAAATCTTAAATTTGATAAACACATTGATGAAGTTGTCAAAAGTATTTCCAAAAAGCTCTCTTGGCTAGGTCGTCTAAGACACATTGTACCAAGAAATATTCTTGAATTAGTATATAAAACATATGTTGTACCTATTTTTGATTATGCCTGTACAATTTGGGGTTATAATAATTCAAATGTTAATAGTATACAAAGACTGCAGAATAGAGCAGCAAGAATTATTACAGGTTGTTTTGATATAGTCAACGTCAGAGGAATTGAAATTGTAAAACAACTTAAATGGCAAAGCATGCAACAACGTGTAAATTATTTTCTAAGTATACACATGTATAATTGTATCCAAGGTAATGCACCTCAACATCTAGTCAATTCTGTGATAATGGCATGTGATGCCCATAATATTAATACTCGTCTTGCTAATACTTTAAATGTTGTTATTCCAGAGTGTCAATCACAAATGTATAAGAGATCTTTTATTTATAGGGCATCAATAATTTGGAACACACTGCCAGAGAGTATTAAAGAGTGTAATAATGTAATTGATTTTAAATGTAAAGTCAAACTTTATTTTACTTGATTTTACCACTTTTAATTTATGCTTGTTGATTTTACTGTTCACTTTGTAAATGGGCCACTTGAAAAACAGTCTTTTGACTGACAGTGTTACCCATATAAAATATGTTCTAAATAAAAAAAAAAATAAAAAAATAAAAAAAACATGCAAGAGCTTATTACAAAGATCAGGACCCTGATAACATTTATCATTTAAGGACTCTCCGAGGAATTTAGCCGCACAATCGAACACTATTCTGATTTTGCCTGGCTTACTATCAGAGACAACAACCTGATGGGGCAAGTACCACACCTCATTTTTTGCTGATTCAGAATCAGGGACAGGCTCCGCATAACCTTCGACCAATAACTTCTTAATCTCATCATCATTCTTGCTGTAAAGACCTTTCCTCTCTAAATTTCGACACAAAGACTTCAACCGGGACTTTGCCATGGACAAAATGTTCGGAAGGCAGGCTCCAGGCTTCCAAGGGATTGGAAGCTGATAGTGACCATCCACCTTGGTCACTGAGCTCTCCCACAAACCAATAACCTCATGGTCATTTTTTTGACCAGGAATTTTCATCAACAATACACTCATTCTCAATGTTCCACATATTATTGACCCTTTCTTCCAGAGAAACGTTCACAAAATGAGAAACCGCTCCAGAACCAACATTGTCGACACATCTAAGGGGACCATTTACGGACCACCCGAACAAAGTCCTCACTGCGAAAGGATCTGCAAAACCTCCTCGACGAACGTCTAATGGTATCAAAGCTTCGGAGTAATCCTGACCAATAAGCAACTGAACCTTCTCATGACCAGGAGTGAAAGTCATACCTTCTAAATGTGGATACGCTGCAACATCTACTGAGTAAGTCTGAACGGGAATGTTTTCTACCACAAAGACATTAGACATATTCAACGACCTGTGGCCATCAAGAGACGCAGCTCTAAAAGAAACAATAGATGTGACCTGCTCATTGGAACCATGCAAAGTGCTAAGCCTATATTTAGTACTATCACAATCGAGATTCAACTGATTTGCTAAATCAGCTGAACAAAAACTGCTAGAAGAGCCAGTATCCAACAAAGCATTAATGACAGTATCATTAATCCTAACAGAGACGACAGGTAAATGAACATTCACTGCAGTTGACACATTTGCCTCAAAATTTTCACTTACATTTCCCTTCTGATCATTAACAACACTGTCACTTACATCCAAACCCATTTCATCTGAAGATTCTGCACCTGTGTTCGCAAGTAGATTTACATTGCTTGCATTACCACTCGACTGATTGAGATGCAAAAATTTGGAATGTCTCTCACCACAGTCAGAAATTGTACATTTGTACTGTTTCTTACAGTCAACAGTTCTGTGATTATCCAACAAACACACATTGCACAAACTGTTATCAGCGACAATTTTCAATCTGGCTACAACACTCATGCGTTTAAACTCTTGGCAATATAACAGTCTATGATCACCTGAACATAAAACACATCTGCGTGGAGCTCTCTTTGTTGTGTTCGAGATTGAAGGCCCCACTGCGCCGGCAGAAAAAGAAGTTGTCGTCTTTGTCGATTGCTTTGGCACATGCTTAGCTCTGCTACCGATATGACCATACACAGGATCATTGGAATCTTCAGCGGCCACGATCACAAATTTAACGAACTCCTTAAATTTGGGATACATCTTCGTGGTACGTTTCATTTTTGTGGCCCGTGTCACCCACCGATCCTGCAGCTTTAATTCCAGACGAAGAACAATGTCTGTGATGCATTTTTGGCTCTCGACTTCAGCCAGAGTTCCCATCTGTGAGAGCGTTTTCTCACAAGTCCGCAGCTCATCGGCTAGCTGTCGCAAAGCTTCTGGAGATGTAACACGACCACCGCTTCGTAGATTTTGAACCATTCGCTCGGTTACCAGATGGTCACTGCCAAACCTGCAGGCCAGAATATCCTTAGCATCCTGGTACGCGCCATCACTTTTCTGAAGGATGCAAGAACGAATGGCATTCTTAGCGTCTCCCTTGGTACATTCGATAAGGCGGGTCAATTTTGCTCTATTTGATGTTGGTACACTGTCTACAGCTTCATCGAACAGGGCAATGAAAGAATGATACGTGAGTGGATTGCCATCAAACTTCTCGATATCAACTTTTGGCATATTCATCATTGCCATGAAGTGCTGTTGAGCCTGAATAGAGTCAGATGGCTTTTCATCTTTCACACTATTAACATCACCACCATATCTGTCTTTTAACCAGTCTTTTGCATATTTCATCTTTGCTACATATTCCTTCTGTGCTTTGTCAAAGTATCCATCACTGTCTTCAACAAGTGCATCGTCTTCAAGCACATCATGGTATTTTAAGTGGGCTTGTTCAAATTCATCAAATGCTGTCATTACTCGCTCCACATTTTCTTTAACTTTAGCTTCATTATCTTCAACAGCATACCTGTCAATACTGTTCATGGGCCTCGTCACCAGGGCTTTCTTTTGTCCTCGGACCTTCTTGTCTTCTACAGACATGATGACTTCCGCTGGTCCAATTTTCACTGATGACGTAATCTTTTTCACTTTTGAATGCTACCTCCCAGGGAAGGTACAACGAAAAGTTTACTTGTACTTCAGCACTTTTATTGCACACTTGAAGATCAAGGTTTCGAGATCAAGGTTTCAAGGTGAAACTGAAAACAACATAAAATAACCCAATAAATAAATTGAATATCATAATGACTGACCAGTGACATGAATCTACACAAAATATGAATTGAGCACTACAAATGAAAAAATACTCACAAGATTGTGCATACTCCTGGGTACACTATAGCATCCAAGGTCTATCAAGATACTCATATACATAGTCAACCTGAAACATCATATGATTTATCTAAGTTGGAGCTACACCTCGCATATACATCAAACATTGACTAAATTATTATGTTCATCAAACTCAAATGTCTGAGTACTATATGCACAATGCACATTGCATGTGTTTTTAAGCTAATGTGATTTTAAGCATATACACCATATTTTATATATACAGAAATAAGCATATATTTATACACATCAATTTTACATTATTTTACAAGAACTTTTTATACAAAAAACCAGTAAATTGTACTAACCTTATGAGCATCAAAATTTAGTAAGCAATTTTAGAACATCTTCACATGTCCTGAGTTAAACTTCAACTAACTAAAAATTGCAGGATGCCCCACATGTGTAGGGAAACTGTGAATGCATCATGGAATACATGTTAAAACAATACATGTGCAATCCACAGCAATATCCAACACTCAATACAACATTGAAACATGGCAATTTATCACAGGTTGTGCAGAACAGCTGATCATGAGAAATGATGTGTGCAGTGTAATAGAATTTTATTATAATAAATTTGTGTAATAATTAATGAATATATATTTAAATAGACAAATTAAAAATGAACCATAGTGAATGTTACACCAGCGAACCCACACCGGATTCCAGTCCCACGTCTGTCCGAAATGCTCGCGATCGTTCGCCCGGTTCGGAAGCATGTTGCACCACATGAGGACAGTTCACAGACACTTTATGTTATAAATTTCATAGGTTTTCTAGTATAGGCATAGGAGGTCTATTAATTTTGGGCTGCCAAAAAAATATTGCCCGAATTGCCCCAAAAAATAAAAACTCCCAAAATTGTCTGCCCGAAACTGCATGAAAAATCGACTTCCCTAAATTTTTTGGGGGCTGCCTCCTACGCCTATGATTTCAAGTTCTGAACCTGAGCATTTCTGTTCTTGTATCATATAAATTAATCATATCAGACAAAGTATTGCTACTGTTGAAATACAGTTTTTTTTTTAAACAACTTAATTCATGTTAATCGGTTGTCTAAATTCAGCGCTTCAGTGAAATTCAATCATAATACCTTTTTTTAACACTGATGTTTAATTGTTAATTATATATCTCATCAGGACTAATAAGTCAAGTACGAAATTTTGAAAAAAGGAAGTTGCAAGTCTTGGATTTTTTTCTGAATCTTTTCATAATGTTTCTTATGTTTGATGTTTCTGCTTTTAGATGATTAATTGTTACCCATGATCTACATCTTGATTATAATATTGCATACATTTTTTCTACAGGCTGGTTATTTATGAAAGTAATATTCTAGTCAGCTCTCTATATTCATTTCTTATTTATTTTTTAACAATTTCTTTAGAAATGTAATTTCCTGTATGTCACATTTGTTACTACGTCTTGCATTTTTTATGTTTGTACAAACTTGGTGCTATGTCTTTATTAAAAAATATTGAAAATAACATTGTGTTCGAATTTTATGTGAAGTTGGTGCTTTTCACAATCTGTGCACTGGTGAAGGTCAATATGTCTCAAAAATAACCCTATCAAAATTTATAAAATGTGTATTTATTGTAATTCTTTAAAAAGTTTGACTTTGGTTGCTATGGCAACATTTTGACAATGTTCCCCAGTGTTGAATTTTGTTGAATTTCTTTTGGATAAACTACAGAAAATTCCCTTTCTAGGCCTACTCCTCTTCTTTTAAACTACTTGTTCATGACAGAAACCTTCGGGGAAAAATCAAATAATTTTGCTGCCAACTGCAAGCTCTGCTGTTTGGCCTTTTCATTTTCGATATAGCCTTCCGAATTGCCATCTTATAAGCTTTTGTGTTTTTTTATTATTATGTTATTATTATTAGGGCATTCTGCCCTATTGTTGCTGGTCTTCTCTGGAATCTTGTTGACAAATTTCGAGAAAAAATACAGCACCAATTTCATTAAAACTTTGCACACAGGGTTTGATTTGCCTAAGAATGTGTTGATCAACTTTACAGGAACATGAACATTGTTTAAATACCATTTTAGAGACCAAGGAAAACCATCCTAGAAAAAACTGGAAAGTGGGAGTCCTGTGATGTCATTGAGGGGCTTCCCACCCCAGATCTATTTATAGCTCACAGAGAATTTGTCAAAAAAACAAGAGGTCAGCAAGTAGGACTATAATAAGACCAAATGGGTATGGTGGTATTTTGAGATGTACTCCACGAGTTGAAGATATCCTGAGTCCTCTGTACCCACGAGTGCATCATATTCAACTACACATATCCTACCCAGTCTGGAACCAGACTGCTTCTTTCCCCATCCCCTTATTTATTGCCAAAACAATTAAAATTATTCAAATAACTGAATGCTCCCTTTTATGAAATACAGTATGCTCCCTAGGGTAAGATCTTTCTCCATCCCTTATTTGTTTCACCACAATTAAAAATTATTAGATTAATTGGATGATCCCTCTAATGAAACACAGTATGCTCCCTAGAATGAGTTGCAAGCGCAGCTTGCAGTCTGGAAGAATTCAGCATGAATTAGAATCAAAGGGGGGGAGATAGAAATTGAGTCCACTGGGACACTTCATAATGATACACAGTATCCAACTATTCATTCTATTTGGACCAACAGACTGTAACCACTTGTATGAGGCAGTTATAAGTTTGAATATTAGCAGACAACAAATGACAGTTATTTGTTTCATTTGTGCCACATGTGGCGCCATCTATACCTGTACCTCTACACAGGCTTTAATAAAGTCACTAATGTGGAAGCGTGGGACCGGAAGTGAGCGCCGCGCATGGGCAGAGCGGCGCGGGAAACCCACTCTCAATTAGATGTACACTAGAGACTGACAAGAAAGGACCTACCGCTCTTACCACCCATAGAACAGGTATAATTACCGCTTCTACATTTGGTGTCAGAAGTGATACTTATTGTCAGTATCATCATCTCACATTGGATACGCCGTACAGTGTATCTGAAGCTTCAGAATTCGTTTTCCAAGTTTTGACAGCTGCCCCTGTTTGTAAACAGAGATCATCTGATCGGCCGTTGACACTGGAATTTGAATAGGCAAGTGTTGGAGTGACGGTTTTGAATCAACTTCCAGACCTGTACTGACTATTTTGCTTTTACTAATTTGCCTGTGTTTGCTAATTAGCATCAGCTTATCACAAGTTAGCCGTTGCATACAGGCTAGGCATTTCAGTAATTTTCCAGTATTTCTAATAACATAGACGTAGATCTGTGTTAGGCTTTTGGTACTGGTTATCATGGCTGAATCTACAGCTATACATGGATTGGACAAAGATCCAGGGTCACGCCAGTCCCAGTTTGACGAACTTCTCCAGCAAGTGCTTAATGCTCTTGATGCGTTCTATGCCAAGAAGGAGGCTACCAAGGCGTTTTGTGGGAGTAAACCCACCAAGGAACCAGCAAAGTTCACAGCCGAAGCCAGTTTAGGACCATGTTTAGATTGTCCTATTCCAACATGTAAGGGGAGGGAGGATGTCTTGCATTTAGTTTCCACCAATGTCAATGAAGGCGTAGTCCTCATTGATGAAGGCATCAATCAGCTGCCACCCGGACACATTAATTGGTCATCACCAGGAAATGAAGGAATGGCACTTGGATATGATGGCCCAACTAGGAAAATTCCTGAGCTGCTAGGCCACAACAATCCCGTTGACATCAGTTGTCATTCAGGAGTAAGCAAGTCTTTGGGTGGGAGTACACCCATCAAAGAAGCTGCAGGATTCATGGCCACTGGCACAGGTAGTGAGGGTCCCTATGATGAGTCCCCTGCAGGTAAGAGGAGGCCCGGGAGGGAGGATCCCATCTCCGAGACTCCTCAATCCGGGGGAGGAGACAGCCTCTTAAATGGTGGGAGTAAACCAACCAAAGAGGAGCCAAGACAAAGCAGGCAGGGAAGTTATATCCCTTCAGCTGGTCAGGCAATTGGTTGTGGCATAGACCCGATCACTGAGCTTGTTGAGCGAGCCGAAGAAGAGGAAAAAAGAAAAAAAGGTGGTGATCAAACTGGGCCGACGGAAGACTGTATGGAAGACAATGGTGGGAAGACCATGGCTGCCAGACTCATTCCAAGTTTTGAGCGTAATGACCCAACAGGCACCAGTGAGTCTCCTGAGCTGGTGGGGTGTAGAGATCCCCAAGGTAGGAGTTGGTTTCAATCCTATAAGGAGGAAGTGGACAGCCCTGCCCCACCAGGACTGGCTTCAGCACGCTCAGGAGAGAGTGACTGTACATTAAGTGGCATGTCTGTCAGGGGAGTCGCAATGGGATGGAAAGATTCCGTTTCTGTGATTCCTGGATGGGAAGACCCGAGCAACCACCCATGCTCAGGCTCTACACCGAGAGGCCCAAGGATTTTGCAAGCTGCTCATGGTGATTATGACTCGACACCGGAACAGAAAGATGTCAAGGAGGAGGCACTCATACACACGGGGATGCAACCGACCTGGGAAGAGGTAGAGCCCTGTCTGAGGGTTGGCCCAATGATTGAGCACTCAGATCCCGTTGATGAGGGCCTTGGAACAATGGCCGAATCTGCCTCTGCTATTTATCAGGGACACACCATTCAGGAAGAAGGAAGAAAATCTGTCAGGCCTGCATATACTGGAGTTCCCCAAAGGCAGACAGAACTGGGGGAAGAGGGTGCGGAGGACGACGAGAAGGAAGCACCAGCGCTCAATGAAGCACAAGGCCAGCCTGGATTATCAACAAAAGGCCTGGGGGCTCTTGTAGCGAAAGAAACGGGATCACCGTGTGCAGAGGTAGAGAATATCAGAAAATCCAAGACAGTGTGTCTCGGAGGTGCACAGGGAACTGCCAGGTGGAGAAAACGTACCTTTCGCGCAGCTATGGGACGTAGAGATCCCACACCCAGAGTACCTGTGCATTCAGAAGTGGGAGAATGGCAGCAAACTGAATCAGTCAGTCGGTCATCACATTGGCTTGAAGACGTAATGTCGAAGTGTCGGCATCGCCGGTCAAGGATCTCTCAACCAATAGACCCTGAGACAATCAGGGTGTATGCCCTGCCCTACATGGCAGACGGGATGCCGAGTCATGACAAGTTGATGCTGAATGTTCTTCAGGTGATCCCTGGATCTACTGCGCAGATGAGGTTTGCAGATTATGATCCGTCTCTCGCTGCCGCAGGTTGCCACAACCTCCAAACGATAGCTATAGCTGTTGGTGTACAACCCATCCCAAGTGGATTGGCAACAGGGACTGTGAGTTGGAGGAGTAGGGACACTGTCCCAGCTGCTGAATGCATGGGTCCGGCTGCTGAAGTACTATTAGAAACTAGAGGAAGAGAAGCCAAAATCGGCCATCTAAGCAGAGTGCCATGCATACATACCGGATACTCAGACCTGATCATCCTTCCATCTGTTGTACCTTTGGAGCCTACAAATACAGGACACAAGGATCTGACCATCCACTCATTTGGATCACCTTTGGAGTCACTTCACTCATATCAGTGGGCTGCATCATTTGTGCCCTGGAAGGTAGAGAACTCCCGATCCAGAGTCGGAGACAGAGACTGTTATGGAAGAACAAGTGGGATGAGGACATGGAGAAGGATGGACGAACTGGAAACAGCCCCTTTGGTTGGTAGCGAACAAAGCCCAATCTTCCAAAATTGTGAGCATTCATCTTACGTGAATGAAGATGTGGAATTTTTTTCAACTGAAACCACAAACAAGGCCACCTGTATCCAAGGTTGCGATGTCACCCTGGAACGAGGCGGAGCCCTCTCAGGTGGAACCTAAAACAACAAAGAAAGATAAGGGGGAAGGGGTGCTCTCCTTGGCAGTCGTAGACACTGAGGAGGGTAACGTTGTTGATGATGGACACTTTATTATTGTTGATGCAACGTGGCCTTGCATGATTCTTGTTGATTGACTGTTTGTTACTGATTGATGGAATTCCGGTGCTGTTAAGATTTCCGTTAAGATTTCTGTTAAGGCTGTAATTCCGGTGCTGTTAAGTTCTCTGTTAAGGCTGTAACCCCTTATATTTTGGAAGTAGTTCCCTGTGGAACCTGCAATATCTGAGGCGTAGTTCCCTTCGAGACTCGGGGCGTAGCTCCTTATATGACTGTGTCGTGACAGATCCCCTTCCCTCTCGGGGTCGTATGATCCAGGAGGCCCACTGGGTGTATTCCCAGGAGGAGAGGAGCTTGTTCTACAAAAGGGGGAGGAGTGTGGAAGCGTGGGACCGGAAGTGAGCGCCGCGCATGGGCAGAGCGGCGCGGGAAACCCACTCTCAATTAGATGTACACTAGAGACTGACAAGAAAGGACCTACCGCTCTTACCACCCATAGAACAGGTATAATTACCGCTTCTACACTAACTTTCATTTATTATAAGCAATACATCAAATTTTATCATGGTACATGGGGGATACATACCAGATACACATCTTCATAGCATTACTTTGAGTTTTTTGACATATTAAAAGCCTGTTTACAGCGATTTTAAGAAAGCTATTTTGTGTCAAAATGTATGATGTGTGATTTTGATAAGAACTGCCAAGCTTCCTTGTGTAGAGTTCAGAATATTCCCATCAGTCTGGATTTGGCTTGGGCAGGCACACTGATTTTAGTTTTGTTTCAGCTGACCTCCCATTTCTGACTGTCCCTCCACGATGTGGAGGCTTTTAATCAGAGGGACAGGTACAGTCTGTATCCTACCCTAAATGGCTCAAATGCCTGCTTGCAACGGGCTTTCTAGTGAAAACTATAATCATCTAGTTGAGGTATTCGATAGTTTTATTCATTTAGAAAAGTACATGCATCTGTATAGGGCTACAAAAACAATACGTGCTGAAAATGTTATATATACATTCACAGGAAGCAAAATTAATATATCAAATTTATATAACATATAATTATTCATTGTCTATGAGTATGATCAAGTAATTCTTTCTTGCATCGAAGCAAGAATATTCGTTTACTTCTGAGGAAAAGCCGGAGTGTGGCAAATCAGCAATGGCATTCCACAATTTCCACTGAGATCTCGTTTCATCTCAAAAACTTTCATGAGATTCCTGTTCAGTCTCTTGGCATTGCGCTGATCCAAATTCCCTCCTTGACCTTGAAGCCCATCTTGTCAAATGTCAGTGGGACCTGCAAGTGTGCAAAATTATAATAAGTTATTGGCCTAATTATAATATGCACAACATGCCTTATTATTGCAGTTTCATTGATCATATGTGGCTCTACAGAGTTGGCTTGGAGCAACCAAAAAGAAATTAAGTTGAGTCCCTGTTGTTGTTTTTTTATTATTCCAGAAGCAATCGCCATTCAGTCCAGTGATGGAAATGGAGGGGAGCTAGGGGGAGCTGAGCTCCCTTTACCAAAAAACAGGGGGAGCTGTACCCTGCTACAGCTCCCCCAATGACCAGTTGTGGAATTACAATTATCATGTTACTTTTTCATTCCTCATGGTATCTATAGCCAAAATTATGCACTGGTGGAAGAATTCTTGCCATTCAAAAAATTTGGAATGGCGAGCCGCTGCCACACGAGCCGCGAGCTCCCCTGACGAGAATTTTCCATTTCCATCACTGATTCAGTCGACTTACAATACATTATATAGTTGTTTGTTTTTTTTCCCTTCCAATAATAATTTCCTTAACTGCATGAAGCAGGAGAAGCACTGGCAGTTGAATTTGTCTCAAGATCATAACAAACAAAATTACGTGACTTACTTTGGTTTTCTCGCAAGTGACCAGCTTTTGTTTCTTCAAGACCTGAATGACGGCCACTTTAGCTTCAAGGAGAGCCAGTCGCATTCCAATGCAGTTCCTTGGGCCGTATCCAAAGGGCATCCAGTCAAAAGGACCACGCTTCTTTTTCTCTTCTGGACTAAACCTGGAACAATAATAAAACATTGTATATTGGTAAGTAATTTACTTGAAAAAATCATGAACGAATTTGGAGTGTTGAATGCATTTGATAGTGAATATAGTGTATTTATATAGTAGGCAAAATAGTATATGTGTAATAGTGTGTTTTCTTTACCTTTCAGGATCAAAGACTTCTGGATTCGGCCATCTTTCCTCATCAAAGTGAAGAGCCACTGATGGGATAATGATGAAATCTCCTTTCTTGAAATGTACTCCCTCAATTGTAATGTCTTTTTCACAGACTCGGTCAAACCTGATTTTAAAAAAAAAACATTTCATAAAAGCTAGTCATGTAGCTGCCAAAATCCAGGATTCCAAATAAGTTTTTAAAAATCAATGAAGTCACATTTATTCATATGTTTTTTTTTATTGACTTATTTAACAAATTCACCAGTGCATATACACTATACAGCAAATGCTTGACAAATGTATGAAATAAATAGAGATGGTCTAATGAAATATGAATGAAGATGTACAATTTGTAAGCTTTGTAGCTAATTTCCAACAGGATCCTGAGAATTATACACAATATTAGTACTTTAATTGAAATCCTCACTTTGCATTTGACAAAAAAAATATTGATTATTATATGGAAAAGTGCCTTTACTCACATTGGTGCAGGAGGGTATACTCGTAAGGTTTCCGAAACGCACATGTCCAAATATGGCATCTTGGTGATGTCATTGTAGTCAACATTATCCTGGTGAAAGGAGAATTTATCAAATTAAACTTCACAGTTGACAAGTCTAGTATTAAAGGCACACACTCATCAAAATGACAGTTTCGTTAATTTTTTCCCTGATGAAAGAATGGGCTACTGCAAGTGCATTCTGCCAACCTTAAAAAAATCGGTTTTTACTACAGATCAAGAAAAATATATGAAATTGGGATTTCAGCAATATTTTGTGTCCCTACTGCATGTTCAGTCAGCTGATGAGTGACGTAGGGTAGGGTGGGCCTCCCCCCTCTCCTCCAATTTATTGAACAAATTTGAGGTGTGGACTGTTGCTATTTTGTCAACCTAATATGCCTATGGCAAACTGTCAAGGAATTAAGAAACATGACATAAAGCTTAAAAAGCTGACAGTATAAATCTGAGACAAACTGAAACTGAGGAAAATATTGAAAATGCTTGGGATAAGGTCTATTGCACAGCCAACTCAGCCCAAGTGTTAATCATATTCATAATTATACATTTTGTGGGTGCTGATTGGCTGGTTCTTTTGATTTTATTTGCCACTGGTTAATTTGCCTCATATTTGCCAAGTCCAAAACGCATTTTGTAATGGCAGCAGATTAACAGAATGTCATGATGGACAAATTTGTGTAAACAGACAGACATACTGTATAGATAGATACAATGTAGATAAATAGAGGGATAGATAGATAGATAGATAGATAGATAGATAGATAGATAGATAGATAGATAGATAGATAGATAGATAGATAGATAGACAGAATTTCACAGAAAGAAAGTAAGAAAGGAAGATAGATTCATAAATACATACATACATACATAGGTACATTGATCTCTACATAGATCTATACATAAATACGTAGATATGGTGTATCTTGAAACCTGCATGTAATGGGGGTGTTGCTTCATCATTCTATCATACATTTAGGCCCTAATTGTACATTTTGCGGTCTGGTTTTACAAATTGTGGTCCAAATCAGTCACTGCTTACTCTCTCAACCTTGAGAAAATCAACCAATCAAATTTCAGTGCATCACTGAATGATTGTAAGTTGTAGCTAAATTGTTTTATTCTATTTTTTTTAGCAGCTATTGTCACTTGCACAAATAAGAGCTTCACCCCATGTGTAACAAATTCACAGCTAGTATTATATCAACTCTTTGTTCATAAAACATTTCACAGCTGGGCCTCACTGTTCTTCCATTCTTCCAGAGGTCATAAAAGGTCATCTATATGTTTATTCATTACCCAGTCCTATGTGACTTGCTCAGTTTCTTCCAACAGGAGTCGCTTTTGCTTGTGCCAAAATTTTTGCCAAAATCATTAACTAAAACAATTTTCTTTCATGGGTTTATTTTGAGAGAAATTCAAAAGGTTCACTGTCGTGTTTCTGTAAATGGTACATTCGACGCTCTCAACTAATAAAAAAATTGCACTCTTGTGTGCCTTTAAATACAGGAATATCATTATGGTCAAGGAAATTTCAGATAAATACAATTAGAAGGCAGGATCAACTGAGGTAAAGGCTGAGGGTAATTCGTGAAAATGTATGCCATTAGACATATCATTATGAGAGGATATACAGTGCCGCCTGTAAGTAAGTGAAATGCATGATATTGTGCCATTGCATTAATGCTAAACATCCTCAACCAAACTACTTGTGGAGGCATGAATTCTCAGCCAATGAGCAGAAAACATATTGGGTCATAAAGGCAGATATGTGAGGCATGTGGGATAACAATGGCAGCCAATATTCTCTGCTGTAGTCGGAGTTAGGTATGGGTCAAAGTCTTTGATAAGTAAGTGAACCACCCTTCCCTATTAAATAACATTGGGCAGGTGTTTCACTTACTTATCAAAAACTTTGACCCATACCTAACTCCAACTACAGCAAAGAAAATTGGGATTGTTATCCCACATGCCTCACATATTGGCCTTAATGACCCAATATGTTTTCCTTTCATCGGATGAAAATTCATGCTTCCACAAGCAGTTTTGCTGAGGATGTTTAGAATTGATACAATGGCATCATTTCATGCATTTCACTTACTTACAGGCGGCACTGTATGCATATGAAGGTAAGATGCAAACTCTTCAAATGTCTTTGTATGGTTCAATTATGAAAGGAAATTTATTGAAGTGATCTGTTAGACATTGCTGTTTGCCAAGAGAAACCTCAAAGTTAGCAAAAACTCATGGGAGTCATGTATCATAATGGTACCTTGTCACCAGCAACATATTGGATTTCCTGAAACAGCTTTTCCTGGATTTCTTGCTCAATAGCCAAAGTGTAGAGTAATAGGGACATCAAAGTGGCTGTTGTGTCATACCCAGCCAAGAAAACCAACACTCCATTGGCAGTGATCTCCGACATTTTCAGTCCTGAAAACATTGAAATTCAGATATCTACAATACACTAAAAATTTTCCTACCATCAGATCTGCATTCTTTTGACTGTGGATGATTAGGGCAGAATATCCTGTATCTATACACTTTGTTGACTTACTAGGACAGCAGCAGGACACACCGATGAGGCGATGTATGACTGATACTGCTGTCCGTAATAAGTCCAGGTGACCCGACAAAGGGGAATGCCGTATTAAATGCACGAGTGGAGTCACCTTTTGTTTGTGATGAGCTTGTGATGAGTAGATATACAGAGTATGAAACTAGCATTTCACCTACTTTCATGGGCTAGTTTATCCTCAAATTGACACATTTTAAAGAATTGACAGAGTCTTACCTGATGTTTTTCTTGCTCCGTGCAACTGTCTTTTTGTATGGGACAGGCCAAAGGTTGTTGTCACCTCTGTATTTTAATGAAAACCACCTCTTTCCAAAGCTTACACAGCTATATAGGGTCTTTGGCCTCAGCCAACAATGGCTGCCAGTGATAATCAAAACAACAGCCAAGGACAAAATTTAATTCTGAGATTTAGCAACAGGGGGTCAATCACTTCTAGACATGACAGCACCTGGTGAGAAAAGTAATTACAATCCACAGCTGCATTGCAATGGATCAATCGCTTTAATGTGACTAGATATGTGATAAAGAGAAATTGCTATTACAATGTCTTGTAAATGTGAATTAATACAAATAAAGAAAATTATGACAGATAGAAAAGCTCCATTTAGAAATTTAAAAAACCTCCTCTTCCAAACTTTTAGAGACCATGAAATTTTTCTAAGACTCAGCTGACAGTAAGTAAAGACTGTAATGTGGTCCAGGAGAAACTTAAAAGCTTCCCATTCATTTACAAATGCCATGTGCATTCAAGTACAAGAAGTTTCAGGGGAAAACAGATCTAGACCTATCACTCTGAAAATGTTACTGTGAGGTGCTGCCTCTGGTGGAAATATGTGTGTTGTGTCACTCCATTTGTATGTCTAGCATATTGACTGCATGCCTTCCTGCAATAGAGTGACCACCAAAAACTACAATTCCGACACTCCAACCCTGGTAGGTTGCCATGTTGGTTAAATTTCTGTGACAGAAGAATGAATTATGTAATCTGACTTATCTGAGTGATCGTTTGTGATTTTACAAAACACACCAGATATACAATAACACATGCCTGCACATTATCAAGGGTTAATTATCTGATCATGCTGATGGGAAACTCTAAAAAAGTCAAAAGTATCTATTCTTTGCTAACTCAGGAGCAAAAATGAAAAAAAAGGCCCATCGTCTCACAACCATGCAGAGTAATGAAATAAAAATTAAGAGGAGACTTTTAGTATGCTGACCTAAAAGTAATGTCATACATATTATCATTGACCAAAACAAGCACTCATGAACCTGTTTTTTAGAAACATCTTCAAGCAACTACACAGGTCTTCAGGCTACCAGGACCATATTTCAGTGCAGTGCATGAAATGAAGCCATGGAATGTCAGCGGTCATTATGTTGTAGAAAATCAGTGTTGTGTGTTATCTAATCCTTTTTTCCAAGTGTAATATTATTCTAATTAATGATTTTGTTGATGACAGTGATCACTTGGTTTGGAAGTGATCATCAGGTTTGGCCTTTTTTGTCATTTGACAGGTGTGTTGCTTAAATTTTGCTTAAAATTAGGCAGACAATTATAACATAAATATAACCAGGCATGAAATAATTTTACAACAATTCCTGAATGATTTGCAACCAAGTAATTGATTATTTTGGACAAATCATCTATCATCCAATCACAGCATTTGTTTATTTTGCTGCAAAATCATTGATGCATGGAGTGGTTCATTGAGTCTAATGGCCCTAAATGAAATGGTAAATGAGTTGACTGTCTCCTTCAACAGCAGGATATCTGTTTATAACAATGAAGCTGGCACCCATAAGTGGATGAAATCATTGCAGAAATACACAAGGATGGTGTTCAATTCGTTTTTCAGGTGGGTCATGCCTTATATAGATAATAATCAGCACACTAAATTTTATAAACAAATCTTTCAATATGGCCTATCATTCATACCCTTGTTAATAATATAGACACACATCACAAGCTCACAACTTTTTTTGAAAACACTCGTGATTAAATGGAATTTCTTCATTGAATAGACAAATATATTCACTTTTGTATAGCAGCATTTCATAAATTTAAATTAGTATTTGATATTCTACATTTGAGTAAAATTTTTCAGTTAATTTACATTTTCAAATCAATAAATAATTATAGATAATAAATTTCTGAAGCTTTTCACCCTACCTCCCTTAGCTGTATTCTTCTCATAAGTTGCTCCAAATTCCTCATTTTCTTTCCTCTGTTCTTCTGTGATTTCCAAATTGTGAGCATTCAACATCAACTGCAGCAGATCTGTGTTTCCTTCTGAGGTTGACTTCTTTGTTTCCATGGCCTGCTTTGTAACCTGAATTGAAGACAAAATTAATACGATTATCAAAATTAATCGGGCAATTTTTTTCACAATCACTCTAAAAAATGTCGGGACAAAATTGGTTTTTTGCATTAAAATTTGGTTTTTCAAAAAACCATTTTGAATCTAAAAAACCAATTTTGTCTGAAATTTTTCAGAGTGATGCCAAATGTTGCCTATATTACCAAACCTCCCAGAAGCGGAAGGATAAATGGGATGACAGTGTAATAAAGGTATGCCAATAGCAATTTATACAACACTCAACAAGACTTGCTATTTGTCTCGATCAAAATGAAAATAAGGGTTTTTTGTTGTTGTTTTTCTTCAGACATATTCTGCTGCTATTCATGATGGGGAGACTGGGTTAAGTGGTGCCATTTCTTGCTGGGGAGTAATTTTCCAGTGTATAACCATCACAATATTTAACAGCAAGAACATTTGACACTGTAATGCCATACACTGTAAAATCGGAGGCACTGATTCAGCTCAATTGATTGAGTGAGATGGTTGCACAAGTTGATTGAGCTAACATAGATTAATGTTTTAAGCTGAGATAACTCAAAATACCGAGCTGAGATAGCTCAAAATACTAAGCTATGTTGACTAAGGTATTCAAGCTGAGAAAACTCAAAACAATGAGCTGTGTTGACTTACAGCTCAAAATATTGAGTTTTGTTGACTTATTGATCCAAGCTGACACAACTCAAAATTTTGAGCTGTGTTGACTTATTTTTAGTTGTTTTTGATTTATATTTTTGTGACAGGTCTTATAAAGTTACTTATGAATATGGGCTGTAGTCCCGAAATATTGTTTGATCTCTCAAGGGGATCCACCTGATCCAGTATGCTTCATTTTAGCACACCATAGACAGGCCCAAGATGCATTCAATAAAGACCATTGCATCACAAGGAGATTTAAAAATTAATTTCTTGTGAATAAATCCCAATGGCCTGTGGCTCATCTCAGTTGGTATACAGTGCTAGAAGCCTATATTTGAACACACTCTGACTTGGAAATGTTGGTTGATGTGTGAAAGCATGCGTCTAATTACTCCCACAAATTAATTTAAGAGAGATAAAAATAAAAAAGTAACCAGCTAAAGTGGTGTGCTACTCATTTTTTCTCTGGGATAGTGTAATATATAATTTATGTTATTTTTTCTTGTAAGTAAATAATTATTTAAAACTAAATGCAGTCTTATGAGAAGTGCTTGTAAGTGGCATGACTGAGATGTCAAGCTATCTGCAACAACTGAAGCTTTCATGTTTTCACAGCTTAATGTTATGATTCGTTTGGACAACTTACAGCATTGAGCTATCATACCTTGACAACTTGTAGGATTGAGCTATCATAGCTTGAAAATTATTAACATTCTCAGATAGCTCAAATTATTGCATCAACTTAATTTTCAAATTTTACAGTGTACCTGTTCGAAAAATCCAATGGCGTCCTTTGGGAATATCCTCATACCCATCTTTTTGGCTGTTCCCTCCAAGAACGGAAAAAATACTGAAAATGAAAAAAAAAAAACTGGTGAAATCTCAATATGAATGGTTTCAAAGACACGCTGCTTCTACATACTTTAAGTTTCTTATCCTAAGGCAAAAAGAGATTGTTTAGACATGTGTCATTTTAAAATACTTTTAGTTTCTTATCCTAAGGCAGAAAGAAATTGTTATAAGAAGTAAATATTAAGTGTCCATAGTATTTCAAATACCCCCACTGATTAGGAATTTTAAATGTAGTCCAAAAATTGAGGGGACGGATGTATTTATAAAGTAGAAGAAAGTGGGGAGCATTCGGTATTTCATTGCAGGGAGCCTTCATTTTTTTATTTATTATACTCACAATTAATGATCAAAAATGGACTGAAGAGGGAGATGTCAAAGATTCTTTTGGCGTTCTTCACAAAATCGTTTTGTGGATTCTTTAAACTGTCCACTTCTACGCCAAACGAAGTTGCTCCAATGACATCCATGGTGTAGCATCCGGATAATCTGTGGTGAAAATCCAAAATCAGTTTTTATACATTATTCTAGTGCCAGGTTATTATTTTTCCTCACTATTGCCTCAACCGATTACAATACAATTTGCACAAAGTAAATTTGTCCATTCCTCTGTGGGTAAATTTGATATTCATTTCTCTTCACACAATGTCGAAGGCGATAATGTTCATGTCAATTTAATCGTATGATAGTCATTGTGGAGTCAACATGGACGTACAACTATTACGTACAATATAGTTTTAGTCATAAAATACATACTCCTTGGTTTCAAATGCTGCTCCTGTAGTCTTCGTTGCTTGACCGATGTTCTCAGCCAAAGATTTTCCACATTTGTTCATCATACTCATCATCTGTGTCATGCAAAATAAAATATAATCAATTTTCATATTTTTCTGAGTATGCAATTTATCTACTGACACATAGACAAGAAGTAAATAGCCAATATAGAGATTAAGTGTTCCCACAATGTGAGAGTTTTACGGAAACTCTGGCCTAAAATTTGCAAGTGTCGTGCGCGCAAACATTAAGGTGCCTCAAATGTACAGGGGAACCAAGCCCTTCACAGCCAATCAAATAGCTGAAAAAACTAATTTGACCTCGGATCACCGTATGCCATAATTGAGTTTGCTAAAAGAAATTTTCGTTTCTTCAACCACAGCGGGCACAGGAAAATGGAGAAATATATAAATTCAACATGCACATGCACCCACATGCACGCATGTGGGTGCATGCTGAAAACATGCCGAAAGCATGCGGACATGCCCAAAGCATGCTGACATGCTGAAAACATGCTGACATGCTGAATGCATGTAGACATGCTGAAAGCATGCATACATGCTGACATGCTGAAAACATGCTGACATGCTGAATGCATGCAGAATGCTGAAAGCATGCAGACATGCCCAAAGCATGCTGACATGCTGAAAACATGGTGACATGCTGAATGCATGCTGACATGCTGAAAACATGCAGACATGCCATAAACATGTAGACATGCCAAAAAATGCAGGGGCATGCATTCAGAAATGCAGGAATGTGCAGACATGCTGGAACATGCAGGCTCACGTATGTGTTCAGGGGATGGGGGGGATGCATCCTAGGCTAGGATGAGTCTACCAAAACATCACAAAAATGTGATAAATAAATTACAAATTTGCTCTTCTATCCGTCAGTATTCATATTTCTATAGTGTGACTTGTAGATGCTGAGCAATCTTATGGTTTTATTTCTGTGACGAAATTCTAGCAGGTCTGTTACAGTTCGCATGCTGATCTACCGTCTGGATGCTTGAATTTAAAACGTGGGGACAACCTAAAAGCCTGAACAAGTGCCCGGGACGCCCGGGACGAACTAATTGCCTTTATGTCCAGCATTCTTGTTCTGGTAGCGAAGATGGTGCTCACTTCCTTTCTGGATAGTTTTTCCATGTATGGGGCTCGTTTTCCAGCCTTTATTTCCTCCTTGTTGTTTAGGTAGAATGTTGTCTTGGACTTCGTTGCTGACATCATAGAAAAAAAAACAGATATTTTGCTCTAGAACTATCTGTTAGAATTAAGATAGAGAGAAAGAGATAGAGAGAATATATAGACCTATAGATAAAGAATTACAAGATTTCCAAACTTGCAAAATTGTAGACTTTGTAGGCCTAACTGTAGAATTCCAGTAGAAAAACAAAATACATGCTCTATAGTCCAGAGTCACCATGGAAACTACTGGTTTTCTGCCTGGGTTTTTCTGTAGGCCTACAACCAAATTGCATGGTTTTTTTTTTGTGACAAGCCACAAAACCCTTTATGATTCTTTGTGTAACTTTTGGCACAAGTGTACATAATTCCTACAGATTTACTGTTATTACAGAAGAATAAGCTAGTTCTGCAATGAATAATATGGTTTTTTGCAGAATTGCTGGCATTACTGCAGAATTCCAGCAGAGATATACAGGTATTTTTTCAGAAGTAAGCTGGAGCCAAATCAGCCAATCATTTTAAAATGCATTTCAGGTCTTTTTTGAACACTAAAGAACCGAATAAAATTAACACATTGTGTAAGCTGACAGTCAGACTTCATATATGGCAAGTTTCATCAATGCCAAGTTGGGGAAATTAGTCATATTTGATGTTTAATATGTCTTGCTTTTCCCAACTTTGCTATATAATTTTTTATGCTGGCTTCTTGAACTTTAGGACAAGATTTGTTATAGTACAGTATTGGCTATGCAGCCAGCATACTATACTGGTTGCCCCATACGGAAAAGTGTCAACCGGTTTGGTCCCCACCATTTAGTAATGTCAGCTAGAGCATTACAAAATATCTTATGATCACAAATACTTAATATTGTTGCATTGATGTAAAAGTACACCTGCCACTCATTAATCGACCAATTGGTGCAGATACAATTGTTGCAGGACTTGAAATAATTGGGGGGGAGTTGTAACAATTGGGGGTGAATAGTAATGAGAGCAGTTTGTTCTATTTATAGGTCCAATTTCTGGGTGGCACATCCTTGGGGTGATTAACTGACTGTTAGTGACTTACAGTTAGTGACTAACTGGCAGTTCAAGACTAACAAACAGTTAGTGAATCAACAATAGTTAGCGCTTACTAACAGTGAGTAACTAACAACAGTGACTTACTAACAGTAGAGACCAACTGATAAACAACAGTTAGGGACAAAATGACTAACAGTCAGGGACTAGCAGTTAGTAACTTAGTTTCCTAACAGTTAAGGACTAGCTGACTTACATGACTAACTAACAGTTAGTGACTGACTAAAAGTTAGTGACTGACTAACAGTTAGTGACTGACTAACAGTTAGTGACTGACTAACAGTAAGTGACTGACTAATAGTTAGTGACAATTAGTGACTAATTAACAGTTTGTCACTAACTGACAGTTTTTGACTAACCAACAGTTTTGACTAACTAACCATTTTTGACTTAGTTTTTACTACAAACAGTTTTGACTACAAATAGTTTTTGACTAACTAACAGTTTTTGACTAACTAACAGTTTTTGACTAACTAACAGTTATTGACTGAATACCAGTTTTTGACAAATTAACAGTTTTGACTGACTAACAGTTTTGACTACTAACAGTTTTGACTGAATAACAGTTTTTTTTACTACAAACAGTTTTTGACTAACTAACAGTTTTTGACAAATTAACAGTTTTGACTACTAACAGTTTGAATATCCCCCTTTCACTAACTAACAGTTTTTGACTAACTGACAGTTTTTGACTAACTAACAGTTTTTGACTAACTAACAGTTTGACTAACTAACAGTTTTTGACTACTAACAGTTTTGACTACAAATAGTTTTTGACTAACTGACAGTTTTGACAAACTAACAGTTTTTGACAGAATAACAGTTTTTTTACAAACAGTTTTTGACTAACTAACAGTTTTAGACTGACTAACAGTTTTTGATAAATTAACAGTTTTGACTGACTAACAGTTTTGACTAACTCCCACTTTTCACTAACTAACAGTTTTTGACTAACTAACAGTTTTGACTAACTAACCATTTTTGACTACTAACAGTTTTGACTTCAAATAGTTTTTGACTAACTAACAGTTTTTGACAGAATAACAGTTATTTTTACTACAAACAGTTTTTGACTAACTAACAGTTTTTGACTGACTAACAGTACTAACTCACACTTTTTCACTAACTAACACTTTTTTACTAGCTAACAGTTTTTGACTAACTAACAATTTTGACTGACTAACAGTTTTGACTACTAACAGTTTTGACTAACTCCCCCTTTTCGCTAACTAACAGTTTTTAACTAACTAACAGTTTTGACTAACTAACTATTTTTGACTACTAACAGTTTTGACTACAAATAGTTTTTGACTAACTAACAGTGTATGACAGAATAACAGTTATTTTTACTACAAACAGTTTTTGACTAACTAACAGTTTTTGACTGACTAACAGTACTAACTCACACTTTTTCACCAACTAACACTTTTTTACTAGCTAACAGTTTTTGACTAACAGTTTTTGACTGACTAACAGTTTTTTACTAACTAACAGTTTGTGACTAAATAACATATTTAGTGGCTAACAAATAGTAACTACCAAAACAACAGACTTAAGTACTAACAGGTAGTGACTAACTGATGAACAACAGTAAGGGATGCCTGATTAACAGTTAAGGATTGACAGTCATATATAGTGACTTACTAATTAATAGTGAGACATGTTGAACCTATGCTCCCCCATATGAACTTGCCGACTCCAGCTAAACTGTCAAAGGAATAAAAATAACAGTCAATACAATACACCAGTTAGTGTAGATCAGCAGAGTAGGTATAAGAAGCTATAAGAGGATTTATAGATGAACCCATGATGTGTATGAGTTCAAGACCTAGTTAGTGAGAGATATAGAAAAAGTATAGTTGGTGTCTCCGGAGTATCGCATGCCCCCCTTGGGATGAAGAGATAGAGAGGGTGAGAGATAGACAGATAGATAGATAGATCTATCATGGGTTCATCTATAATTCCTCTTATAGCTTCTTATACCATATCATGGGTTCATCTGTAGTTTCTCTTATACCATATTTTAAAATTCTTTTGGCAAAACATACTCTTATTGTAAATTTTGAAATCGTAATCACTACAGCCAGCATATATCTTTTTTTTTCAAAAAGATTTTCTTGTTATGTAAATTTGTGAAAAATTGTTCTATTTTCATGGAAAAACGTTTGTCATTCTTATTTATTTATTTCACATCGATAGGTTATCATCTCAGCTTTCCAAAAAGTGGTCTACCATTTTTGTACACCAAATAGCTATCTAACTATAACAATTTATAGTCAGCAATGTCTGTCCCGGAAGTCTGTCAGGACAATTAGTCCGTCCCGGGTGTCCCGTGTCGTCCCGGGCGCTTGTCCCGGGTTTTAGGTACCCCCGAAAACGTGCGCATTCACATTCCTCGCATACCATGCAACGACAGGTCGTCGTGCTCACATTCCAACCCCGTGCCCAGCGCATGCCCCCATGCCCATGCTGGGACAAGGTGTGCTGGGATGCACTCGAGAAGGTGGCTTGTAGGAGCGTCACAGAGCTGGCAAGAGCATGTGCAGAGTTGCAGTGTTTTCAATAATAACTGATTTTGGAGAAGGCTATTAAAACGTTCATGATTTAGTATAGTATAGGCCTACACCTCCTGTGTGTATGAATATCTTTAGTTTCAAAATCTAAATACACTGTCGGCCAAAAGTTTGGAGACAGTATGATGATTGTTATTGGATTAGTATTATACAGATTAAAAACATTGTCTCATTGTGTGCTCTGGCTGGCTACTGTCATCAGTCCACATGCTGTATGTTACATTTTGTAATCAAAAATATTGTTCAATTTCAAACAGTTGTAGTGGCAAAAATAATGATGATCCACCAAAGTGCGTACACCAGAGAACAGCTATTTTTGTGTAGAACAAAGAAAAACTCTACTAAATTCTGATATTAAATGCATTTTTGCCCTGAAGGTGGATGGATGTTAACTCAAAAATGTTGAATATTATTTGTCGCCCAAAAATTTTACATGCAGCATGTGTGTTTTGGGTAATAACCTTTTTACTAGTTGAGGATTTTATTTTGCACATTTCATTATGTATTTTCAGTGTGAATTGAAAATTGTTGCTACCGTGTTGTGTGTCATTAGTCTACAAGTTAGAGAGTTGTCAAATTGCGCAACTTGAAATTCTTAGCCATATACAATGTACCGTATATCAAACCGCAATCAGATGAACACTTTTGAAAAAATATGCTTGAAAATACATGTTAGAGTTTAGTTTCACTATATATGTATGGTTGCTTATTGCTTAATCACAACCATTGCTTTTGTTTTTTATGCATTATGGCGTGTACAGCTGATGTTCTTGTACAATATCTCTAATATGGTTATTAATTAGTTTTTCTATGTTCATCACTGCGTTCCTTTTTATTATTAAATAGTCATTTGGTTTGAAACCCATAAAAAAAACTATTCACTATCAGCCATTGTTCTTACCATGCATAATTTTGTTATAGGCCTATATATTTATAAATATAGCAGCAGATATGCATGTGTAGATGATACATTTACAATAGTCTAAAATTGATTTCCATTGGTATGTCAGATTTAATAAAATATCTGACAAATTTGGTCAGATTTATGCATAGACAATAGGCCTACTCCTGTAACCACTTGACGTTTGCCTGTAGGTTTAAATAAAGAGAATATTTTTAATGCTGAAAATTTTATTTTTCCTTCTTAATAAAGGGGCGACCAGTACAGAATGAAAGCAAAAGTTATCCAAAATCTGGATTAGTCTTTAACTTATAAATCTACTGAAAAGACTATTTATAAAACAACCATACATAATAGCCTGCATGCACAAAAAATCCCCACACACCAGAATCCATCAATCTCTCTGCAGTGTGTCTGTGTGTGAAAGATCTTTTGGTTTGAAATTATTTGTGTGAAATCATAAACGTATGTGTTTATGGTGAAATTACATGCAGCACAAGTGACACTAGGTGGCATACTGCTCCACACTGGTTGGAATGACCCCTGGTGGGCTAATATGACAAAATGGTGGCAGGACTAAAAACCAGAGCAGGGTGTTTTTCAATTCTACTGGGAAGTCTCAATGTAATCCTAAATTGGTTGAATTAAAGTCAAAGCTGATCTAAAATCAGCCTGCATGCCAATTAATGCCTCGATTGCATGAGATTAGTAGAGGCTCAGCGAGCCTCAGCCCTTTTGGGGGTTGGTCCTTCATTCAGTAAGCCCAACAAATAGATGATGAAGTTAATTTCAAAGAAGCCAAACCAAAACTGCACATAGTGCATGTACACATTGTCCTGCATATATCAGCATCTTGCATTTTTGCATGTCACCTGAATGGGCATGCTTCCTGCATGTGCATTCTTCAAGCATGTCCTCTGCATGTGCATGCTTCCAGCATGTCTGCATGCCCAGTGCATGCTCTGTGCACGTGTGCATGACCCATGCATGTGTGCATATTCCTATTTGGGGGTGGGTGCATGTGCATGTGTGGGGGCATGTGCATGCTGCATTTTGGCACTAACATGCAGAATTGTCAGTTAGATACCGGCTTTTCCAATGGTATAAGTATCTTGGTGATGTCTAAAAGGAGAATATCTTTTTGATTACTGCACTTAATTTATCTATTTTATTTGAAGAAGTGAATAAACACATTCTGTGTCTATTGTCTTCCAGTCATTCACCGATGGAACTGAGATTGTTGATAATTTCCTGACGGTTTTAGCAGGTGACGATTGGAAGAGAGTTCGTAACTTGATGACCCCAACATTCAGTTCAGGGAAACTCAAACTGGTAATAAGTTAATATCAACATATGCCAGAGTTCATTATTACAGCCAGTGTTGATAAGGCTTTTGAATGCTTTTCATTGGCTTAAACATTGTCAGACATTTTCCCAACCTGCTAAAGATTAACACTGTTAACAACAGCAAACAATCAGATTATTGTTTATTTTGCAAAATTTATAAGTTAAAATGTAAAATAGAAGTATATAGAAGAAGCGTAAAATGTCTGTGATGTTGGGGTCTAACAGATAAAAATGCGTGTTAGAACATTCCAAATCGGTTTCTAACTAATACTGAAACTGAAATCGGCAAGAAATGGTTGAGTTTGACAACCAGATCACTCAGAGATAAACTAAATATTCAATGGTGCTATGGATATTACCAAAGGAAGTGGTGGGAATGTATGCCATTGTATGGTGTTATTGACATCGAGGCATTAAAACATCAATTTTATGTCAATCAGGTTTTATCAATACCACAGAAGAATCCAGCTCATTTGTAATGCCAATTGGATCAGATAGCATTATTTTGTCACAGCTTGATTCAAGCATACGTCTAAATACAATCCAAAAGAATTCTTGAGAATAACAATTACACTACGCTCCAAAAGTTTGAATACACTTGAAAAGGTTACATTTCTTTCAAAAATACCTAATCTTCGACACAGTTTTGTTTTATACTTACATCAAACAATATGGACATTCACATTCAGGCCATAAGGTGTCCATATATCATGGTTTTAGATCATTTTGGTATAAATTTATGTAATTTTCTCGATATCCCATTTTATCATTTTCTATGAGAAGCTATAAAAGCACAGTTTCCTTCCGTATTTATGACATTTTATCATTTTTTACACATTTCCACTGGTTTGTGATGATTTTACCAGTGGTTTAAGACCAGAAAATGGCCACTGAAAATTGGACAAAAATACTGATTTTGGCTAGTTTTGGGTTAAAACAATGCTGAAACAGCTCAAATAAAATAATTTTCACGTGAGAAGATACAATCTTTGGTTATACTTCATAGTGACCCGAAATTATCTAAATTTTGTATTTTTCAGTGGTCAATGTCCAATTTTTTGGGCATTCTGCCCTGTTGTTACTGTCCATCTCTGGAATCTTGTGGATCAATTTTGAGACAAAATACTGATCCAATTTCATTGAAACTTTGCACACGGGGTTTATTTTGCCTATGATTGTGTTGATCAACTTTACAGGAACATACACATTGTTTAAATACCATTTTAGAGACCCAGGAAAAGCATCCTAGAAAAACTGGAAAGAGGGAATCCCGTGATGTCATTGAGGGGCTTCCCCAACCCAAATCTATCTGAGAATTTGTCAAAACAACAAGAGGTCAGCAATTAGGACAAAACATGGCTGCATGCTTCATCAATGTGTTGCTACCTTTTTATGCCCTGTTATGTAGTAGCAACATAACAGTTAAACAAGATAACCAGGACTTCAGATCAGTAGTATGATGATGTGCAGAATGCCCTTTAAAGTGCCTTGTGCACGTTATTTTTCTCTCTAGAACATTATCTTTGACCAAAGGGAAACACCATGAGCTCAAATCATACAGCAACGAAACTTGACTTTGGGTTAGTAGGATACCTAAGCATTATTTATCTCGGCAATCATGCGTCTATTGAGACTAGAACCTTGCTAAACGCTCTAAAACATAAACTTTTAGAGTAAGGAATGCCTAATTTCTTTACTTTTGTCATGAAAATTGTTTGGAAAAAAGTTCTGCCACATTTCATCAAAATTTAAGTTTTGTAATGGTTTTGATGGTTCTATGCAACAAGATGGCTGTATAATGTGGATATCCATTGAACAAGAAAAATTTTTTCTAAAAAAAATAGGGCGATTTTACTTTGCCACTATAAGGTATTTTTGACAAATTTATCTAAATTTAATTTTATGATTTAAGTGTATGTCTTTTTCTTACATATCAACCATCAATCCAGATCCACACATGTAATAAAATCTGTCTGTATACATTTATCTTGTTTTTTTTGTTGTCTATCTCATCAGAGCTGCAGGTTCAAGTTCTGGTGGATTTCCTACAAAACATTTAATTCAATAGTTTCAATTCTGAATTACTTTAATGCATAGTATTGCATACAGGGATATGCACAAAAGGTTATCAACATCACTTGCTTGGTTGTGTTTATCTCAGCATAGCACTGTGTGCCCAATTAATGGGCAATTTTTTTTTTTGAAAGGATCAAAAGAGCTCCTTTTTGGGTCCTTGGAATTCATTCCAAGACCATTGTCGTCAGATTCATTTCCTGTCAACAGGCAAAGTTGGTGTACACACAAAAACATTTCACAGACAAAATTACAACCCAAACTGATGTGCCCTTGTGATAAAATTGGTACTTAGGCATCCCTGGCTACAATATCGTCCTTCTCAGTGCTTTGATATACGTTCATTTAACATATTTCTTCTGATAGCTGTCAACTCTTCATACAAAAACTGGTTCTGAATATTTGGCTGTGCTGCCCTCTTGTGTATAGTGACAGCATACCACAATACCACAGTTGCATGCAGGCTCATTCCATAAATAAAGACAGTACAAAGTAACTTTTTTATAATATCAATTGTGCAGTTTTGACATGTGATTTGATCTTCCCTTTTTTATACATGACTCAATAAAAAATTTATTTGGTACAAATTAAGGAATAAACCAAGGACCCTGTGCATGCATTGCATGCTATTTTTAATAATAGCCAGAATGGAGTCAACTTGCACCTTGACAGTAGGCCTACTGATCATTTCTAAGAGATTTTGCAGCATCAATTGATAAGGCCTTATGTGTATTACAAGTGCTATTGAAAAAGCTTGAAATACAGATGTACATTGTACCCTTAAGCACAGAGCCTTAAATCTCCCACTGCCACCCTTCATTGCACAGAGGAAAAACTAGGTCACATGCTCAAAAACAAAAACTGCTAATACAGTAGTGCCTGCATTTAAGTGAGACTAAAAAAAGCTTTTTGTGCAGTTTATGGTGCTTTTATAGGCCAGGTAGCAGCACTAACATTAGAGCGGTGTTATTCAGCAAAAAAGAAAGATAATATAGCCAGTTTGAGGTCTGCATGCCCTGAATTGCATAAAAAGATGTGGCCTTAAATTGAGATTATCCTGTATTTCTTGGAAGTGCTTCTACCCATACTTAGATGACGTTTTTGCACACCTGTTGGCAGATTTTCTTTAAGGGGTGATGAACATACTGAGGGCTCCTTGCAAAGAAAGAAAGTATTACAATACATAACAGCGATTGGCCTGTGCATCGCCCTAAAAAATTGTTAAATTAGCATTCACAGGGATATTTTTCCTGATAAACTTTTTTTTTTAATCCAAACCTTGCCTACTTTATGGAGTGGCAATTTGGTAATAAATCAACAAATCACATACATGTGTCCTTGTTGATCTGCGAATCTTTATTGATCTGCGAATCTTTAGTATGTTCATTTCATGATAGCATGAAAGAAATTCTCATTTATAAACCTTTATTTTGACCCCCCATGAGACACTTTGAGTGCAGATACTGTAAAACTGCCCATACAGTTACTCTTGTGATTCATGGTTAACAAACAAGCCCAAGTTTGTGTCAACAGTATGCGATGTCATCATATTCAACACATTTGCCAAGCAAACTCATTACTTCTACATCTTTAGATGTACTACAGTAGCATGTCATATTCCAGATATTATTCGCAATGTCACTTGTATTTGTTGCACTGATATACCTCAAAGCAGTTTACTTTCAATCAACTGATAAAGCAAGACATTATTGATCTTTAGCTTCTCTGATCCTCTCGAAGCACTTTTTTCCTTTTTCTGGGTTCGACAGGAACGACAAAAAAGTGAAATCTCCATTTTTTATAATGTCAATTTATTGAATAAACTAACTCTTGCAATTTCAAAAAGATAATCTAAAGGATTATCTAAAGGACTATCTAACGGATTATCAAAATGACTATTTCAAGAACTATCTAAAGGACTACCTAAAGGAATATCTTGAGGAATATCTTAAGGACTACCTAAAGGATTATCTAAAGGACTATCTAAAGGACCATCTTAAGGACTATCTTAAGGACTTTCTAAAATTAGGAATTTGTCATCAGCTGCTGATGACTTTGCGGTACCTCGCGAAATGGGATAGAATACATGTAGGCTATGTCCCGCTACTGTCATGGTGCTGTGTGATGAGGATGGCTGCACAGAGATCAGGCTTCCTTTTGATACCCAACTGATCAACACCACACACTCAATCATCCTGTCAGGGCCAGGCCTTCTTAGCGAAAATTGCAATTTTCATCATGTGATGGTAATTTCCCAGACTAAACTTTTTAAACTTTTCGTTTGCAGGTCACTGTGACCGTGACCGTTAACATGATTAAAGAAACTCAATCAAGGACTGTTTTCATGAGAATATCTTACCAAGTGATTGAAGGATGCATATTTGTTCATCATAGTCAGACACACATGTATTTATCATGCAAAAAAATTTAAATTAATTCAAACTATTAATCTATATAAAATATAACAGCTGTGACTTAGCTAATGTCACTCAAAGAAGTTTTTTAACATGTTGAAAAGTAGAACAGGTGCATTTACCATTTACATTATGAGTATTAATGAAAGGAATATTGACAAGGAAAATTGACAAGGATTATCAACAGGATTATTATCAACAGATCATCAGCAGATCACTCTGAGAATCAAGCTCTGACATTTCTGTGGGAATCTGGCCGGTGCTAGGCCAATCAGCTTCAGAGGCCCCTGGAATGTGCTATTCACAAACAGCCAACATGCAAATGAGTAGGCTTGACTTTTAAGTGATATGTCTACCCTGATTGGTTCACCTATTCAAACTTACAAGCTCTAACTGGCCATCCCTGACCATATATAAACTCAGCAACATTTAAGACGCACACTTTCAAAAAAGCTAAAAATAGTACTTCCTCTAGAAGTATCAAGATGAAAGTTTCAACACTTCTAGTAGTTGCCATCAGGTATATTCACGAAAAATTTCAAATCTCTAAGTGAAGTACTTTTGTGTCAAATTAAATCGTCGTGGGCACTGTCTAAAATGGAAGTCACAAACTGCACTTAAACACAAAACGCACGATTGGAAATATTGGTTTTGTGGCATACTGGATGGGATTAATCTTATGAAATTTTCACATAACAGGCACAACACTTCCAAAAGAGGACCCACGGAAGTTTTTGAAAAAAAAAGTCAATGATAAAGCAGATTTTGAATTAAAAACTCATATTTTACAAGTTCGCATCTTCTAATGAAGCATGTGAACCAGAACAGTTAAATAACTGGGGTTTTATGCATGCCCAGGGTAGAAACAAACACACAGACAATCATTCCATATCAATTGTCTCAAAAAACTGAATAAAACATCATTTTTTAAGATCTTGACAAAAAGCTCCAGAAGGGGGCGTGTCAGCATTGACACTTAATTTTTATTAAATTCATCCTCTTTAATTGCGGTTGGGTCAAATATCCCCTTTCCCTAACTCATCAAGCAAGGAAAATTATAAACTTTCCTGGCTTATCAAAAAAGTTCGTAGAAAGAACAGCTAAGTTGTTGAAATCAATGATCAGAGGTAATTGAAATTTTGTGACTTCCATTTTCGACAGTGACCACTACGATTTAATTTGACACAACAGTACTGCACTTAGAGATTTGAAATATTTTGTCAATATACCTGATGGCAATTTCTAGAAGTGTGCAAATTTCAATCTTGATAACTTTAGAGGAAGTACTATTTTTAATCTTTTTAAAAGTGTGCGTTTTTAATGTTGCTGAGTTTAGCTAAGAGGGGGGGGGGGGGGTTAATACCGGAGACGCTCACCAGAGTATACTCCAAGGAGTTGTTGTGCATGCATGCTTGTCTTTGACCCACTGTCTGTGACCCACTTTGGGTGCCCCTGACAGTTGAGTGAACTGTGTTGACTTTTGCTTGTTCCACTTCTGATATCTAACATGTGGATTGTGTACATTTCCATGGAATGATATAAGATGTGAATAAACGATAAAGGTATGTTTAAATATGCTCATGACATGTTTGTAACTCAGATTATCCAGTAACCCCTAGAAATTCTCAGTTACTGCCCCAGATGAATGGAATGAACTTATGAGCATGGCATCATGGGGTCAGTCTTTTGAGGTCATGACTATTTATTTGGATTTGGCAAAACCAGTGTGAAAGGATGCTGTGGGTCTTTTATAAATACATGTAATAGAACAATTTGCACCTAACTGAGGCAGGGAAATAATATTCTCAGTGTTGGACAGCAGAGACTTTGGTGGGATTTCAAGTAAATTCAAAGTTTTAAAATTCATGTGCAGCAGATCTGCTAACTTGTTGCTCAAGGTGGGGGGGGGGGGGGTAAGGAAGGGGGGCCATGGAGGGGGGAGGCAAGGACTCCCTGGCAGCCAATCAGTGAAGCTGGGCTCTTTGAAAAATTAAATATTCAACTGACTTCACTTCATTATGATAATGTTGCTGCTTCTACAGATGTGTGCCGGAGGTTACTTTCCCTGAGTGCAGCAGATCACCATCAACAGATCATCAACAGATCATCAACAGTTAATCAACAGATCATCAACAGATCATCAATAGATCATCAACAGATCATCAACAGATCATCAACAGATAACCACCAGACAGATCATCTGAGGATTATCAGTGAACTATCAGAAGCAGCTCGGATATTTTTAAAAATATTTTTTTATTAAATTATCCAACTTTGACATTTGCAAATTCATTGAAATTGAAAATGGCCAGAATTTTAATATTCCTAAAATACATCGGACTAGCTGTGCTGGTGGGAGCTTCTGTTTCGATATACCGCAATATTAGTTCAATATATCATCACGATGATGATGCCCCTCAGTACATGCAATCTCAAGGTGCTATTTCTAAAGCACAAAGTCACATCAATCTTCAAGGACTCGACAAAGGAATTGATAATAATAATGTGATTGTAATTAAAATGGCAGAGGAACTAAAAGAAGAACAGCGAATACAGGCACTCGGTAACCTCTTAAACCCAAACACAGCTTCAGACGATCCTCGACTCGTACGAGCAATAAGGGAGCACTTCATAGATCCTCCCTCCAAACTACAAATCAAGATGAGCATGGCGTTACACAAGACGCCCCAAGCAGACACTATCGACAAGATACTGAACAAAAAGGTAAGAGACTGCAAAATTACAATTTTTAACAGAAACATTCCAGAGATTATGTTTGGCTACCTAATTTGCCCACGGACAGTTTCAAGCCACTTAAGGGGTTTTCTGTGGGAATTATATTAATTTTGTGGCAATGGCACCAGTAATTATTTATTTCCCAAAAATAAATAAGTCCCAAAATATTCATTCCTGAATCAGGCAACACCTTATTAAGAAAAACCCAGACAAGAAATTACTTCTTTCGACAAACCCAAAAAGAAATTATTTATTTCCGCCATAACTGAGCAAGAAATTATTTACCTTTTTAATAAGAACTAACTCCCAAGCCCCCCCCCCCCCACCGTCCAGGCTACAGTAGCCTGCTAAATCAGTTGCAAGCATGAGCGAGCAGTCTACAACATTTCAGTTGTGGTGTTCTATTTCACGTCCTTGCACACATGTATGCATTTTTGAAGCAGCAAAGCACAGTTCTGCTGAGTTATACTGAGCGCGGACCTTAGGGGCAACAGCGCAGACCTGAAAGGCAGATGTTCTAATGACCTAGAAGCCAATTTGATACCCAATTGTTACAGCCGAAAAGTCTACATGCCCGATTTGCAAATCGGGCTGCTTTTTGCATGCCAGACACTAAAATAGGTCTTTGTCAGAATATCTTCTCCCCTCATCATGCTTTACCAATATCCCTCATGAAATATCCAAAAATTGCATCCGAGCCATATTTTCTACTGAACTTTTCCTAAAGTTCTAATGTGCTAAGTTAGAAACTTTGTCATAATATATACTTGACAGCCATCTCTTCTGCATCAAATAGTGACACTATTTGTTAGAACTTTGGGCTGTCATGCGCTGCCAACTCTTCTACAACACGAGAGGGCACTCCAATGTAAATGAAGTGCAATACATGCCAGGGCCTCCGAAGTCTAAGCCCCCTCTGCTGGATATTTTGGAACTAAAAATAGGACCCAGAGAATAATTGGCAGCTGCCAAAGCTCCATATGGTCAGCCAAAGCTTAAAATGGTCAGACAAAGCATCTGATGGGATATCATCTGATGAAATAGGGTCTGATGAAATATCCAAATAGCGTCTTGGGGATATTTGACCTTTTGAAATATCCTCATTGTGCTATTTGGAATATCCAAAGTCTTTTGAAAAGCACTTTTTGATATTAGACACAATGGCACTAGAGACATTGTCGCAAGCACCAATTCGACATTACATGAATTTCGTCAGTCTGCAGCCTCGCTCGCTTGCCTGCTTCAACTGTTCAATACACAGCAGACTGTTGTCAGTCAGCCCACCCCCCGGATATTAAATGGTCTCCCCCAGTTCCGTCTGTTTGTGAAACGGGTGATATATTTAGCCATTTGTTCGATGCTGAATGAGTAAACACTCTTGACAAAACTGCTTGAGTTATTGAAGCATGGATGCTCATCTGATGAGAAGAAAACAACAATATTTCTTTGCTCGAGAAAACTCTCTTTTTGATACATGTTTCATCATTATTTTCATGCTACTTTCCATACAACTTTCAGAAGAATGGATTTTACATAGAATGTGGAGCAATGGACGGAGAAAGATCGTCAAACAGCATTTATTTCGAACGAAATCTCCAGTGGGACGGATTGCTTATTGAGATGGACCCCTCCTGGTATATGCAAATCAAGGGAAAAAACAGGCGGGCTCACACTATGAATGTTTGCCTGTCGCCTCATCAATATCCTACTAAGGTACAAAAAAAGACTTCCAAAATATTTTTCAAAATTATTTAAATTTTAAACTTACAAAATATTTTTTCAAAATTATTTAAATTTACGCTGAACAGAGATTGTAACAATTCAGGAGAAAATAGATGGAGTATAAATAAATATCGAAAATAAATTAATCACAAAATGGTCATGGAAATGGACAGACCTGTGTCAAAATTTTCTTTGAAATCAGAACCATACTGGGTAACATAGACAAAAGCCACACTTCCTTACTGTAAATTGACAAGACACTGCCAGAGAGCAGTATTTCTCAGATGGAGTATCTATCCTGCCGCTGTTAGAGTTTTTTTTCTCATCTCTCCTAAGACTCCATGTCAGTTTTAGGCCTCGGGGGGGGGGGCATGGCTCCAATGCCCTCCCAAAACATGTGCAAAATACACCAAATTCTAAGTTTGATATGCAGCTATACAATTCGAATTGTAAAAACAGACCATCACATGATCAGGATAGATCAACATTACAAACTTTTTTTAATTTTCCTTATTTCTCTTTTTTTTACTCTATTTATTTCTATTTTGTATGACACATGTATCTTCATGATATTCCGTTGTCCACACTGTACATTTTGAATTTTGAGTTAGCTTAATAGATTGAGTGAGATGGTTGCACAATTCCTTTGAGCCAAGATAGCTTGTTGTTTGCAAGTTATAACAACATACAGATTATCATAACTCAAAACAGCAAGCTATCATGGCTCAAACAAATTGTGCAACCGTCTCACTCAATCATTTGAGCTAACTCAGAATTTCAGAATTTACAGTGCAATAAAAGTTTATATATATATTTCAGATGAATTTCCAAGAAAGCAGTGGAGGACAAGGGAAACTATCTTCAAACAAAGGAAAGCCAGCTTACTGCTTTCCGTTATACTCCATTATGTTGGCAATGAACAGAACCACGATAGATTACTTCAGTCTCGATGTGGAGGGCTTCGAACTGACCATTTTGAAAACTATACCATTCGACAAATTGGATATTAAGACGTTAAGTGTAGAGTATGCCCATGCTCCAAACGGCGGTCAAGAATACATTGATTTTATGGAAAGTAAGGGATACACTATGCACTCGAGAATCGTAAAAACAGACATTTTCGTCTCTTGTGAAGATTTTATATTTGTCAAGAAGGACTTCAAATTCAAAGCAAGATAATATCTTGGGAGTTTCTGCAATCTATAGAGCATGGATTTTCCACGTTTTGAAGTTCTATTTCAGCATATCTGTACCTGTGATATTACATTTATAATATCGTTTTATATTAAATCATGGTGTAAGTTCTGCATCGACTCTAAATGAACAACATACAAAAAGAAAACTAACTGTTGGAACATGAGTGTTGACTAAATATTATTTTTATCGAACATTGTAAAATCTCAACACAAGTCAACAGAACTTTTGTCGCTAAAGAAACTTTCCGCAGAAGTTTCTTATCTGCGTTTTGCAATAAAATAATTTATTTACATAAGCTGCATCATTGAATAATGAAATGACAAAGTCATTCAGCGATAAAATAAAAATTAATTTATGATATATTATTGTATACACCATGTACACATGTCAGAGTCAGTCATCAGCTCATTTGAATCAATTAAAAGTAGTTTTTTATGCTGGCTTCTTGAACTTTAGGACAAGATTTGTTATAGTACAGTATTGGCTATGCAGCCAGCATACTATACTGGTTGCCCCATACGGAAAAGTGTCAACCGGTTTGGTCCCCACCATTTAGTAATATCAGCTAGAGCATTACAAAATATTTTATGATCACAAATACTTAATATTGTTGCATTGATGTAAAAGTACACCTGCCACTCATTAATCGACCAATTGGTGCAGATACAATTGTTGCAGGACCTGAAATAATTGGGGGTGAGTTGTAACAATTGGGGGTGAATAGTAATGAGAGCAGTTTTTTCTATTAATAGGTCCAATTTCTGGGTGGCACATCTTGGGGTGATTAACATACTGTTAGTGACTTACAGTTAGTGACTAACTGGCAGTTAAAGACTAACAAACAGGTAGTGAATCAACAACAGTAAGTACTTACTATCAGTAAGTGACTAACAACAGTGACTTACTAACAGTAGTGACCAACTTATGAACAACAGTTAGGGACAAAATGACTAACATCAGGGACTAGCAGTTAGTAACTTACTAACAGTTACTTGCTAACAGTTAAGGACTAGCTGACTTACATCAAGTTACATGACTGACAGTTAGTGACTGACTAACAGTTAGTGACTGACTAACAGTTAGTGACTGACTAACAGTTAGTGACTGACTAACAGTTAGTGATTGGTGATTGACTAACAGTTGGTGACTGACCAACAGTTGGTGACTGACCAACAGTTGGTGACTGACTGACAGTTAGTGACCAACAGTTAGTGACTAACAGTGACAATTAGTGACTAACTAACAGTTTTTGACTGACTAACAGTTTTTGACTAACTAACAGTTTTTAACTAACTAACAGTTTTTGACTAACTAACCATTTTTTGACTGACAAACAGTTTTTGACTACCAACAGTTTTGACTACAATAGTTTTTGACTAACTAACAGTTTTTGACTAAATAACAGTTTTTGACTGACAAACAGTTTTTGACTACTAACAGTTTTTGACTACTAACCAATTTGACTAACTCACCATTTTGACTTACAGTTTTCGACCACTAACAGTGTTTGACTGCAAATAGTTTGACTAACTAACAGTTTTTTGATTGAATAACAGTTTTTGACTACTAACAGTTTGGACTAACCATTTTTGACTTACAAACAGTTGTTGACTAATAACAGTTTTTTAACCTAACTAACAGTTTTTGACTAACTAAGAATTTTTGACTAACTAACCATTTTTGACTTAGTTTTGACTACCAACAGTTTGACTACAAATAGTTTTTGACTAACTAACAGTTTTTGACTAAATAACAGTTTTTGACTGACAAACAGTTTTTGACTACTAACCAATTTGACCAACTCACCATTTTGACTTACAGTTTTCGACCACTAACAGTTTTTGACTGCAAATAGTTTGACTAACTAACAGTTTTTGACTAAGTAACAGTTTTTTGATTGAATAACAGTTTTGACTACTAACAGTTTGACTAACTAACCATTTTGACTTACAAACAGTTTTTGACTAACTAACAGTTTTTAACTAACAGTTTTAGACTAACTAACCATTTTTGACTTAGTTTTTGACTACCAACCCTGTCAGCATGCCTCGGCGGTCCAATGTCGGCCCAGCGTCAGTCCGATGTCAGTAGCATCGGACCAGCTTTGGGCCGACGTTGGACCACCGAGGCACGCTGATAGGGAACAGTTTTGACTACAAATAGTTTTTGACTAACTAACAGCTTTTGACTTAATAACAGTTTTTGACTGACAGTTTTTGACTACTAACAGTTTTGACTACTAACCAATTTGACTAACTCACCATTTTGACTTACAGTTTTCGACCACTTACAGTTTTTGACTGCAAATAGTTTGACTAACTAACAGTTTTTGACTAACTAACAGTTTTTGATTGAATAACAGTTTTTGACTACTAACAGTTTTGACTAATTAACCATTTTGACTTACAAACAGTTTTTGACTAACTACCAGTTTTTAACTACAAACAGTTTTAGACTAACTAACAGTTTTTGACTGACTAGCAGTCTTTGACTGACTAACAGTTTTTGACTGACTTACAGTTTTGCCTGACTAACAGGTTTGACTTCAAACAGTTTTGACTAAATAACACTTTCTCACTAACTTACAGTTTTTGACTAACAGTGTTTGGCTAACTAACAGTTTATGGCTAACTAACAGTTTTAAGCTAACTAACAGTTTTTGACTAACAGTTTTGACTAACTAACAGTTTGTGACTAAATAACATATTTAGTGACTAACAAATAGTAACTACCAAAACAACAGACTGAATGACTAACAGGTAGTGACTAACTGATGAACAACAGGGATGCCTGATTAACAGTTAGGGATTGACAGTCATATATAGTGACTTACTAATTAATAGTGAGTCATATTGAGCCTATGCTCCCCCATATGAACTTGCCAACTCCAGCTAAACTGTCATAGGAATAAAATAACAGTCAATACAATACACAAGTTAGTGTAGATCAGTAGAGCAGGTATAAGAAGCTATAAGAGGATTTATAGATGAACCCATGATATATGTGAGTTCCAGACCTAGTTAGTGACAGATATAGAAAAAGTATAGTTGGTGTCTCCGGAGTATCGCATGCCCCCTTGGGATGAAGAGATAGAGAGGGTGAGAGATAGACAGATAGATAGATAGATCTATCATGGGTTCATCTATAATTCCTCTTATATCTTCTTATACGATATCATGGGTTCATGATGTTCAACCGTTCATCTGTAGTTTCTCTTATACCATATTTTAAAATTCTTTTGGCAAAACATAATCTTATTGTAAATTTTGAAATCGTAATCACTACAGCCAGCATATATCTTTTTTTTCAAAAAGATTTTCTTGTTATTAGGGCATTCTGCCCTATTGTTACTGTCCATCTCTGGAATCTTGTGGATCAATTTTGAGACAAAATACTGATCCAATTTCATTGAAACTTTGCACACGGGGTTTATTTTGCCTATGATTGTGTTGATCAACTTTACAAGAGCATACACATTGTTTAAATACCATTTAGAGACCCAGGAAAAGCATCCTAGAAAAACTGGAAAGAGGGAATCCTGTGATGTCATTGAGGGGCTTCCCCAACCCAATAGCTCACTGAGAATTTGTCAAAACAACAAGAGGTCAGCAATTAGGACAAAACATGGCTGCATTCTTCATCAATGTGTTGCTACCTTTTTATGCCCTGTTATGCAGTAGCAACATAACAGTTAAACAAGATAACCAGGATGTTAGATAAGTAGTAAGATGATGTGCAGAATGCCCTTTAAAGTGCCTTGCGCACATTATTTTTAAACTTTTGGGGTTTAAAACTACGGTTACGATCATGTTAAAACTCTAGAAACATTTAAAAAAGATTAAATTTCATAAACCTAGAAGATAACTGGGCTGTGACAATTTTTTATAAAATACCATTATTTAAGATAGCGAGAAAGGCCATAAATTTCAACCAAAATGACCTAAAATGACAAAATAAAGACAACTTATGACTTCAATGTGACTTCTGATATTGTTTGATGTAAATATAAAAGAAAAATTTCATTCAAAATGAAGTATTCAAACTTTTGGACGGTTGTGTATATATGAATACCATACCCTTCTATTGGAAAAGGCATCAAACTGTTTGACCAATATTTCTCTCAGGAGGTCGTCCCTGGCAACCACAAATTGAGGGCTATTTCCCATAAATGTCCTGAAATTGGACAATGTATCATTCAGATATTTTCTCAAATAGCATTTATTTTCTACATTACTCAAAAAGAAATGTTGAATAACTTACCCATAAAGTGGTCCATACTTCTTATAACGATCCTTTTCAACATCTATCAACCCCTAAAATAAATAAACAATTACATAAGCTAAACTTACTTCAATGATGTCATGTGATTTTTAGTGTCACATGATCACTGTACCATGTGTATGGAAGACAATAATTCATTAAATTTTGGTTGTATAGATTCCATAGAGGCACTAGATAGATCAGATAGATGAGACAGATGAATAGATGAGCTAGATCTTGGCACTAGTGATTGATCCATTCT
This sequence comes from Platynereis dumerilii, assembly GCA_026936325.1. Classification (NCBI taxonomy): domain Eukaryota; kingdom Metazoa; phylum Annelida; class Polychaeta; order Phyllodocida; family Nereididae; genus Platynereis; species Platynereis dumerilii. The sequence goes on from JAPTHN010000003.1 coordinate 82,153,151, forward strand.
TTCATTTACAACAATGCTCATTGCTAAATAGCTCCAACTGGTGCTTATGGGCAGTAAAAACACAAAAGTCACTACAATTCTCTATTTATAAACAGTTGTGTTTTCATTAAAATTCATTAAATTTCATGAAAAGCCTTTTTAAAAAGGAATTATTTTAATTCATATCACATTATATGTAATTTATCTTTATTATCATTTTGTTGTTAATTTATGTACTCGCATTTTTTGAGGTCAATAAAATATCTATCTATCTAAAATGGTTCTTACTTTAGTGAACATCTCAAATCCAGTGCCAAGTATGGGTAGTGGTTTTGGCCCTGGGATGCCTTGCTCTTTGAATCTGCCATGATTCGAAGTTGTCAATCTGAAATTAAATTTGTTGATGATTCTTCAGACATGTAGCTGTTCACCTACACTCTAAAAAATGTTGGGACAAAATTGGTTTTTTAGATTCAAAATGGTTTTTTGAAAAACCAAATTTCAATGCAAAACCAATGTGGATTTTTAAAAAAATCCATGTTGGTTTTTTGCATTGAAATTTGGTTTTTCAAAAAACCATTTTGAATCTAAAAAACCAATTTTGTCTGAATTTTTTTATAGTGTAGTCCCCTCGGATGATCTGTCTCCCTTTTACTGTGCATATGATTTCGTTTATTAGAATTTGATTTTCTTTTCAGATCATCTTGTTATCAATTGAGCCATTAGGTATAATTATATCAATTGTTTGGATGCAAGTATAAGTCACATGAATAGCCATAGCAATATAACAAATCATCGTATAAAGCAAATCATTTGTTAGATGTGTGAATAAAGTAGGCACATCATCCCCCATGGCCCCTCAGACCCTGCTCTCCCTATCTACTGACATAATATATTAGTTGAGGCAAGCAATTGCACAGAAGCTCAATCCCAGAGAAAATATACTATTCTTGATTCATTTAAACCAGCACATTGTCCAATTAATCGTCAGAACTTGATCGAGAACAGTGGTGTAACTGGGGAGTCTCGAGCGGGGGGGGGGGGAGTACCTGGGGGCACGCGATTCTCTAGGAGGGCACCCTTAATACAATTTGTATATTTTAGCGCTATATTGAAAAGTTCATATGGGGGGGACCACCTGGGGACCACAGGTCCAATATGGGGGGCACATGCCCCCCTTTCCCCCCCCCCATAGGGACGCCACTGTTCGAGCAACTTGTGGTGTAATTCTATAAACATTTTCAAAACTCAGGTGGCATAGCTACAATAAGCTCTGTTGATTAAGTTTTTGACATTGACCCTCCCAGCCAACATCAACAGCACTGTTGTGAATGTATGACCCAAATAAAATATCATGTTCACCATGCAGTCCATGTACGATGTAAACACGCTCATTCAGATAGCACTGGATAGGGCAGAGGTTGGCAAATATCATACCATCCCCAGTGAAATACACATTAAGCTGCATTATATGAGGTTATATCATGGGTGGTGGCAGTATATCCCTGGTATAGTCACCCGAGACCCAGTATATCCCAAGACCCGAAGGGTCGAGGGATATACTGGGTCAAGGGTGACTATACCGGGATATACTCCATCCACCCATGATGTAACCTTTTTATCCCATGTCTTTTTTTTTACTTTATTTTATATCCATGTAAAACAGTTTGAAGCACTTAATGTGAATGCAACTAAAAATCAATGATCTTAATTGGCAGTACTTAATTGCCGTAAATCACAACAAACAAATAGATGCTGGCTTATTATGCTAATAAGCATGGTATACAGAAGGGCATATACAACGTCTTTTTGTTGATTGTGGTATGCAAATTGGGCAATGCTGATTTCTGATTTGTCAGCTTCAGTATATCCCTGACACCTAATGAATACATTAATATATCCCTGTTAGCTAATTTATTGAAAAGCTGTGATTGGGTGTACAGATATTTGTCCCTCTCAATGCCCAAATATTTCCCTCTCTGATTTGGTATTTACCAGGGAAAACTTCAATATCAGGGAGAAAATGTGCCTAGACATGGGATAAATAAAATTATTAGTATCATGATTATTTTGATATAGTTATTAATACTCTAATTTACAAATAAGTTGCACTTACATGTAAAACAAAACAGCAAGGATGATGACAACCAGAAACCAATCAGCAATTTCGATGATGCCCAAGATATTCATTTTGACGTTTCCACTGTTCAATTGGATATGAGCTTCTTGGCTGCTTTACCTTCCTAAATATATAGCCATCTCCCTTATTTAGTTGCCAGTATGGACGCCATGGAAACCCATCCCCGCCATATATGGTCATGACCAATTTTGGATGTGTTTGGGTGTACAGCATACTGTTTAGTGTTGTGTGGCACACCTGACTGCTAACAGCAAAGGCTTGAAACTGGGACGCAGTAACCTCACTGGCTCGTATATATACTGGAGTCCTGGTGGGGGAGGCACTCTCTGCCTTTACACTGTCACAGGCTTTGCCTTTATTCTGTTATATTATACCAAGGTGTATTGTTCAAGCTCCCCCTATGGGAAAATGACAGTGGTCGTGTGCGGTCATATTTGCGGAAGTTGCCATAAATAGTATTCGTGGGATATCCCATTGCCACCAGGCCTGTTTTGTGGTGGCTGGGAAACAGGCTATAGTATGCTCGCCAAAGGGCAGACTGAGGTTCCAATTGAATTAAGTGATGGCTCTGTGGTCTCCTAAATTCTGATTGGCTGTCAAAGGGAATTCCCTTGTGATGTATGCTGATATAGGTGCACACATAGGTAAGATTGGCCAAACAAGGTTTAATGTGAGTCTAAATGCAGTGCAGTGGGTGAAAATCATCTCTAAGTGTAACTGAGAGACTATTATCTCACAGAACCTACAAGAATGTTGTGAAAGGCTGCTCCTTGAGCAATTTTAATCAATTTTCTATATCTGCGCTCCACCAGGTGGCACTTGAACCATACACCTTCCTCTCTATCTCTAGAACTGCTAAGCCATTGTGATCATTCCGCCTGTGACACTGTGTACAAACCCAGTGACCTAATTAAGGATATTTTTGTCTACATTTTGCTAGTCCTCATATATAGAACAAACAACAAACTTTGCAATATAGCCAGTATGCTGTCTTATATAGTACAAGTAGTACACATAAAAAATTTGGAATCAATCAGTTAAGTTTTCTGGGAGATTAGGCAGTTTTAGTAAATTATAGTGCATTTTTTAGAAGCCCCAAATATTTTGATTGTTGAATATTTAATGCTTGTAATTTCACATCCAAATGTCTAATACATAAATACAGCATACTGGCTATGTTTTGTTATAATTGAATTGGTTTCTTGTCTAAAATTTAAGATTTTGTGATTAACTAGGTCGTTTCGCGTAGAGCAAACGGTACACAGTGTTTACATATCTTACTAAAGTTACTATATATATAAAGGCGCTATTCTGGATGCTTCAGTCCTTCTTACGAGGCGTCTGGGTGACCCACGACCGCCAAATTCGCACAGTGTACTTATATTGTTGTCCTGCAAAAATGATGCAACTTTATTTTCACTTTCAAAAAAAAAAAAATTTAAAGATTTGAAAAAAAGAATTCCAACTTTTTCAGTTACGACAAATTTTTTGTTTGTTTGTTTTTTTTTTTCAAAATGAGAGAAATAGGGCAACTTCTGTTTTTTAAATTCAAACCTTTTTCGTTCCAAGATTTAAAATTTTGTTTCCTAGATTAAAAAACGAATTTAAAAAATCGTACATATTCTTTTCCCCTAATTTTTTTTTTCAAACATTTTATTCAATTTTTTCCCCCACATTTTCCCCAAAATCTTTCTGTATAAAGGCAGCTTTCTCTGCCTTTCTGGATGCTTCAGTCCCTGCTACGAGGTGTCTGTTTCAACCATGACCACCAAACTTGCACAGGATTAACATTTTTTAGCTGAGGGGACTGAACTATCTCTTTTTCCACAGTCCATTTACATTGTTGTCCTGAGGGAACTTTAATGTTTAAGGTAAGATATGAAAAAAACAATTCTATTTTTTAGAAGGGGCGGGGGTAAATTTCGTATTGTGTCCTCCAGTGTTGAAAATGTTGAGGGGGGACATCCCCCCTGACACATACAGATTAAGCTATCAATTAAATTAACATTGAAAGTGTCGGGTATCATAATGATCATGACAAATTTTCAGTATGATGACTCATGAAGTGCCATATTTTCACAGTGCAACAGTCCCCTCTTTTTACATAATTGTCAAATTTACAGACTGTAAGGAGACTAATCCTGCTTGTTGGTGACATTCAAACGAAAGGATTATGCATCTGATTTTTATTCTAAAGTCAGTTATGACAAATCAAATGGCCTTCTCTTGATCAAGTAATAGATAACGCCCTCGTTTGTGACAATATGCAATATATCCGAGGGCTTTAGCCCGAGGATTATTGCATATTGTCACAAACAAGGGTGTTATCTAACTTATACGGTTCGTCCCGCTTGTCTGTGCACATTTCAATGAAAAAAACACTGTTTACCTAAGATAACAAACAACAACAACTAAAATTTATTTATCTTTATTCACAAGGATTTGAGAGTATGATTTCATAACAATGCACATCTTATAGTTCAGGTAGCCACCACTTTAGACCATAGGTACATTCAATACATTTGGAGTATTAACAGCAGTTGAATATAAAAATATAAATTCAGGTGACACCACAAAATTGAACCAAGAAAAATAGTACAAAAGTTGACTCACAGGGAGAAGGTTGCATATCAGGTAAAGTTACAACTTTGTACAATAATACACATTTGCACTATATACACAGAGGGCGTTTTCGGAAAGGTTACACTCGTAACTCGAGTGACACGAGTCACAAGGGTTTCTTTCCGAACACGCAAAACTCGACCCTCATGTTTCCTGGAAGTGCCACCGTCATCTCTCGAGTCTAGTGTTTCCGGCTACTCCCCGATATGTGGGGAGTACTAGGGTCTCGCGATTTGTACCACGTGACAGAAACTGGTTCTTGCTCGAGTGATGCTCTCCTGTTCTGGTTCCGGGAAACACAAGGGTCAAATCTGGAGTGTTCTTAAACTAATACTCATGAGTCATCACCCGTGTCACCTGAGTTACTAGTGTAACCTTTCCAGAAACGACCAGAGAGAACCAGACATACACCGCTCACATTATCTGAGGGAGCAAGGTCGCAATCATTGTCATTTCCAGTTATGGCTCTTTCAGCGAGATGCACATGAACTGTCAAAATTACAAATGAATCATTTGAGGATGTCTTTGACGGAAATTTCATGACAAAACACAGGGTCAACACATCAGATGCGAAAACAGACCCAGGTTTATGTTTAAAATCAGGGTTACAATTAGGGTTAGGTTTATGGATAGGGTTAGGGTTTGAGTTAAGGTTGACCATCTGATTTTCATTAAAGTTCTGCAATCAATCTAGTCACATGTCATTTTTCTCTTACATTTGAGGCATTATATCTCACTGAAACAGTCATAATAGCAAAAATAAGGGGGAAAACCTCTTGCTCCCTTGATTTATATGAGCAGTGTAGTAATATGTTTGTGCTGATGTAAAGGCTCACAGCCAACAGATATACAATACATATATATTGATGATAATACCCTTCAATCCAGGGAATACACGGTGTTATTGACTCAAAAAATTTCCATCATCTTTTGTCTTTTGTCAGTACATCCATTATGCATTTCAAAAACACTGTTCATAGTAGTTCACAATATTGATACCAACATTCTTAATGGAAAGAATTATTCTTTAACGGTTGACTAGAAACGCTAATTAGCACTGTAAAAAGAAAAGAAGCAGGTAAGGCGTTTGAAAAATTCAATAACCCAACCAACAAATTATCCCCCCCCCCCCGTCTCACACCCATTTCCAAAAACTAGAAACGAAAATTACATGACAAAGCATGTGTGAGTGATAATGGGCCTATACCTATCAGGAATTTTTAAGGTACATGTATATTGATTTTTTTTTTCATATTTTAGCTGTCACTTGATTCTAGAAATGCGAAGGACCATTGATGACTATCACTGAGACAAATGTATCTTTTCCAACTGAACCTGGTGCGTAATGATTAGGAACCAGCCAGATACTAATTATGCACACGTATACCGTTAAAATTCTCAGTAGCACGCAGTTTGTGACAAGTTGGAAAGGATCTGGGGACCCTGGAATAGCATGCTGATGGCAAACTGCTGTATAAATGTCAGCAATTCATTAAACGTTTCTTTTATGAATGCTGTTTTGCGTATTATTATTTCACAATTTGAATTGCACACCTTTTGATAAATCCGTCCACACAGTTGAAGGCATAAGCAGGGTGCCCACTGAACATCGCATAAAATATTAAAGGAATATAGGATTTTTTTAATTGGAAAATATAGGAGGATTTTACGTATAGTACTTAAATAGGACAATATAGCAATTATTTGAGAGCGAAACTATCAGCAAATCAAAGAATTGCTTCTATCAATGCATCATAAGCTGAAAATTTTATGTCGTGGACAACAACCTGATTAAAAATTCACATATCGTAGGGAGAGATGCTAAACTTTGTATAGCCGACAACACATACGCGTGAAATATCATGAAAACATGAAAAATATAGGAACATATGGATTATTTTTCCAAATAAAGGAAATTAAAGGCGGCCCAAAAAATCTAGGAAATATGGGAAGAGTGGGCACCCTGCATTAGAGAGGCACAGATCAGGATGAGGAGATTAATTTCCAGATGCAGACCAATGACAACAAGGAGAAGAGGATTGAGGTCAAAGACGGTCTTGATTGAACGCTGTCGGAGGTAAAGATTTCTCCTTTGACGGTTGCCATGGGAGACTGTCGCCGGGTGTTGTAGTAAAGCTCGCTGGATGAGTCGCAGTCTCCGGGCGGGTGCCAGTACAGGACAGATTTGTCCAAGCTAGTAATCCAGCATATATGAGAAGAATTCATGACATTCTTTGACCTTGGGGTGTAGGTGAAAAGAAAATGTCGCCCCCATCGTCCTTGGAAGCGACCGAGGCATCTGAACTCCTGAGTACTCGGGATGTCCCTAACAGAACCCACGGCTCCTGTACAAGTCGTGCGGTCAATGCCAGTCACTTGAAAGATGCCATTGCCTTTACTTTCAAACCGTCCTTGACAAGAAATATTGTTGAAGACCAAAGTCAGGGCTTCCATGTGAAACTCGCAATCCACTACGGGTGGATTTCGGTCAGCTCGTACGAGATTGAACCAGTTCAAGGGAGTCTTCCGGTACTTGTCAACCAGAGGAGGGTTGTCACTGATGTACTCATTCTGGATACAGTTCCATCCCAAATTCCTGTCAAGGACGTACACATTTTTAGTCGTGGAATATTCTGTGTTGATGTTGCCCGGCCGGCTGTCGCTGATCTTGTAACTGATCACCATCTCACTTCGATTGAGCAATGATATCGAAGTAAATCTAGGACTGCATCCATTGTCGAAGGAAGAGAAGAGGAGATACTCTAACGCCGTTCCTCCGAGTCCATCAGCGGCACGGTTCTTCTCTCCCTTCGAACACAAAGTTTCCCCGAGATTGACAAATGATCCCATTGACGATGAGACTAGTTTTGATCCCTTGATTTCCCACGTCTCAACTTCCCCGTTAAACATCTCCCTCAGCCATTTGCCCTGGTAGATGTTCGGAAAGGGCTTGGGTTCGTAGCGTTGACCATCCGCACATATTCCGCATGTTTCTCTGCAGTTACGAGAGGTGGACATCTTACTGCATGAGTCCCTCTTGTCAAGGCATGCCGGACTCTCGTCCGCACATTCCCCTTTCACTACATGCCGCTGCAGCTTAATCCGGATGTACTTCGCATCCGGAATCTGGACTCCGGAATAACACGTTCCATCAGGAAAGACGTACATGTCAAAGTTGTCCCCTCGGATGATCGGAACCCTCGCACAAATAACATGGTGTTCATAAAGGCTCATTGTCAATATCATGAATTCATAATCCATGTACTTCCAATGGGCTAAGCAGATATGCTTCTGCTCCGGACGGTAGAAAAGCATTCCGTCAATCATCGGGCATTTGTCATTTTTCTCGACCTCATGTATCCACATCCCTTCGCCAATCATACACTCATTCTCAACTTTCAAAGGAGGCACAGCTCCATCACAGTTCATGTTAGTGGTTTTATTGTTCGTACTCCAGCTCGCGATGAACCCTCCCTCTAACGGACACACCTTCCTTTCCATTCCTTCGTTGCGAGGCTCCACCCAGAAGCCGTTGTCATGGTAATAAACTAACGGAGTATCCCATAATGTCAAGACTCCTGTGCACACACCGTCAGCCGTTTGGCTTTCTTTACTCAATCTCCACTGTATGATGTTTGTGTCTCTTTCGACAAATTCAACACACAAGAATTTCTCCGTATCGCCTCTTTGGACGACATACTTATCAGACGAAAAGGCTTGTTGACAAACTAGTTGAACACTCTTCAGAATCTTGTCTATTCCATCCACTGAGATCACCTTTTTGACAACTATCGTGTCCGATTTGAAGGACACCTTTCCTCCTTGCCCCAAATCTGGGGGTCCTTCGAAGAACCCGGCGCTGTCATGAAGCAGCCAATCAAACCTTGTGTAGACGTGTTCCGGAAAGCGACACGTTTCATAGCCCTGACCTTTGACCTGCATTAGCACGCAACAAAGGAAGCAGAAAAGGACGTGCTGCTTCATTCTTTGTGTTGCCATGGCTACCGTGTCCTTCTTTTCTTTTGGTCCATCTTCATCTGAAAAAGGCATAAAGGTAAATATAAGAACTGAAAACAATTTAATTAAGGGCAGACATAATTGACATTTACCTTCTCAGATTGACCGCCAAACAAATTGCCTACCTACGGAAAAGTATATTGACTTACCCACAGTTGAGATTGTAAAAAATCTAAATTTTTTTTTTTTTCATTCTACCAACCGTCCTCAGCAAAAGGAGAATATCCGCGAAGCTAAAGATCATTTATGTCTGGTCTTATGTGTAATAAATTTTTACTCAAACTCGTCAAACCTTTGCCAAGTTCTTAATTTTCAGGTTGGCCTATGCCCCAGCTAGGGCCAATATGCGAGATATTCTGCTGTTTTATTGGGTATTCCATGTTAGATAATTACAGAATTAATACGGATTCAGTTTCAATTATGAGCCAATGAGAAGAGACTAAACCCAATTTACCCATTTCTGCTTTTCATACACTGTACCAGAATTTATATTTGTTTTCATACTGTACCAGAGATTTTTTTTTCTCGCACAATAATTGTTTCAATCCTAACAGAATAGTGTGGAAAATGGCACAATAGTTGATTGTTTTCACATAATAGTTATACGCCAATGATTGTCTGAAAATCATTGAATAAATGTTTAGAATTTGTTTGGGTTTCAAGTAATTACTTCACAGACAACATGACATTGTATTAAAACCAATTGCTTTTGTCTGGCCAGCCAATCCCACAATCAAACTACTGTACAGAACATGTCAGCTTAATATATTTGCCTAAAAATGTGCAATGTGTATGAATTTGGCAATTTGCAGAGAAAAAAACAATGCATTGAATTGGCAAACTGGGCCATCAGTGTCATTGCAGCCCATTGTAGCCCATTGCTGGCCTGTTATGACTCATTTGATGATAAATACAGGAAAAAGGTTTCACAGTTGCTTGTTGTTTTCATGTCAATCATGGGAGTAAAACTGCACCATGAAAGCTTGGTTGTCCATTTCAGATTTTCCCTGAAGCTGAAATGTCACATTGACGCATAAAACTGAACATGCACCATTGTGATTTACATCCTCCCCAAGCAAGCCCTGCTAAAATGGACAGGGCTTTCTGCTATTTCCAATCTCTTCTGTGATTGGTTGCTTATTTAGGTCATAAGCATTTGGCATTCAGATTTAGTCAGATTATGGACACTTAGAGGATTACTGGCAACTAAGAAAAACAGTGTAAAACAAGCAAACTTTCAAACAGTTTCATTTCAGAACTGTGAAAATACATAATTCAATGGAATTTTCGGAACTGTGATAGCACCCTTCAACAATAAACAATTTCTCCATTTGTAACTGTGTGAAACAGAAGTAACAATTTCAAACTGTGATTAAGTTAATTAAGTATTCATGAATTAGCAAAGGTTATGGGCCATTTTGTCATGGTATGACTTGGGATGATGTGTGATTTATTGTATAAGGTGGAAGTACATGTACACAGGCCAATGTTCAATTGGATCAAGTGGAAAAAGAATATTTTCAATTCATTGAATCTGTCTTATTTGTTTTGTTTATATAGTTCTTCAAGTTGCTTCATATAGCCTATTTTAATAAATTACAAAGTAGGTGTAAGCCTATAGACTGTATCGCCAATTTCCGGTTTTGATTTAAAAAGGCAGCATAATTGTATCTCTGTCACATTTACACACTGTTCTTAAGCAGTTTTGTATCTAAAAAAATAATTTTGAAATTATTGTGTTATTACTCAATGGACAATCAGGGACATCTAACTTTGTAAGGGTATCTCTGAACAGATTGTTCTGAAATTCAGGAAACATGTGGCCTTCAGAGCGGCCTTCACACATCACATGCTTTGAAGCTCTTAGCCTAAATACATGCATTGTAGACATTGCCAAAGTCTTAAGCAAACACTGCTGCAGTGCTGTCTTTGAAAACACAGTTTGATACCAAGGGCAGAAGCCATGTGGTAACTCAACATGTATATCAATTGTGCCTTAATGAACTCACCTAATTTCAGGACAGCATTGTTTATTGTAGAAACACCATTTCCAGATTTCCAGCATACAGGGCCATGTTTAATCTCAGCAGCGGCTGGATTCGTTTTTGCTGCAGCGGAGATGGCAGGCTCAGATGAATAGCATCAATCAATAACCGCCCCCCCCCCAGCCCGCCTCCGCTTCCCAACTGCTGCATTTGCACTCACCATGCCTCACCGTGCGCTCTATTGCTTCAGCTGTTCACTGTTTTGGCGCGCACATTGTCACACTAAGATCACGAGGGGTTGTGGCCAGACGATATTTCTTGTATCTTCTTTTTGAAATTCTGATATTTGAATAGTAATATGTAATCGTTTAGGAATTCATATACCCTCTAAATTCCATTATTTTCCCTCTGAAATTCTGAATTTTATATCTTCCCTTTAAATTGTATAGCCTGTTGTCCATGATTTTGCCATATTTTCCCTCATTATGCCATATTTTTGTGATATTTTATTCATATCTTTCCTTTTATTATTTTTTTTTTTCATTTTTTTTTCGTCAGAAAAAAGAAACACCAGTATCAAGGTATTCAAGGAAAGACCATGGAGTAAAAACAAACAAGTTACTAAGGCCAATAAGTTTATTCATGCAATTTTAATACATTGATACATTTATACGTTCATTTTAAGTACATGGGCCTTAAACACGTACTACAGTAGTTGCATTTCCCATATTAGCTACCCTGAAAAATCATACCCTAAATTATCATTTACTGAGTTCAATTGAATCAAAACAATTTCAAAATGGCATAATTGTTAGCTTTTACATCAGTTTATATCTACATTCCTAGTTGATCACAATTATAGTCTGATTTACCCAAACATTTTAATATTTACAATCATTTATAATTTACAAGTAAGTTGAATTGCAATGCCCATTACAAAATTAATATTGTGTGCTCATTACAATAATGATATAACAAAAAAATTACATAATTTACAAGAGTAATTTGAAGCACAATCTAGGTCTGCAGAAGATAACCATTGAAAAGATTTGGCTTCCGGCCTTCTGATTTTAAAAGAGGAAAGGATTAGTTTTTTAATCCAAGGAGATATAATTTACAGGCTTCCAGATCTACCTGGAAGTAACATCTTCTTCAAATTAGATACAATTTATTTTGTGATTTTGGACTGACCAGCTTCCCATCTGTATTTAACCGTAAGTATGGCCATTTGAAAAAATACATGATACATGAAGAGAATAAAATCATAATTTGTTAAACCGACCCAAAAGAAGGTCTTCCTTTGAACATAAATGTTATGTAATAGATCATTATAAATTTATTAATTTCTGTGTCTAGCAAGCCACATGACACATTGTGAAATATATTTGTCAACATTATTGACTGCAACAAAATACTATGTAAATCAGGCCAAGATATCAAGTCATCAATTTACAACAACAATTCATATCAGAACACACGTCATTTCAAACATTTCAACTATACACTAATTACAAACTGTACAAAAGAACCCTGTCAGGTTATATATTAGAAAACAAAGGCAAGTTCAAACAATTCATATATATGTAAAATGTCTTTGCAGGAACAAGAGTTAGTAATATATATATATATCAACATACAATTATGTTACACATTTTCAATACAAATAACTATAATATAAGGTTTATAAGGCATGACTAGTTTCATGAAATGAAGATATTAATACTGATGACGTTCATCAAAATGACAATATTATAAAAATGATGATTTAATGATTTAAGTCTTGTGATTAATCACTATTTGTCTTCTGTATAACACCAGGTAAATGTATATACAATAATGCTACTTTTTTTGCATTGTTCATGCATTTCACTGAAGAGTTCAATTGTGTGTGCGTTTTAATTATTCGATTCAGTGCACGGCTATAGAGAAATACCATAGAATGGTCTATGACATACTGCAGGGTATCGTGAAAATTAAAACATTAAGAATTTTTTCAAGAAAATCTGAAATAGAATAATTTTCAAGACTCTATGTAAATATTACCATTAACGGCCCGATGATATACAGAGCCATCTGTAAGTAAGTGAAACTGGTTATGTTTTACCAGTGGGTCAATGCCAAACATTGTCAACTGAACTGCTGGTGGAAGCATGAATTCTGACCTGATGAGAAAAAAATGTTGACCAACAGGAAATTTAAAAAATGATTATATTTATATTTATTTTATTTTATTTTATATTTGAGTTATACTAATGCAGTATGGAGCAAAGAGATTTCATTTAATATCAGCCCTCCAAAATAGATTTGTGCAGATGAGGTAGTTGTATATGATTTGTTCCTGGTTACACTGGGTTACACTCATGGAAAAGATAGATCTATGCATTAGGTAAGCGCAAAACCATGAGCATTTATATTGATGAGGTGAAAGGTTCATACACATAAAGTTATTAGGAAGAAATTCACGCAATAGATATTCATCACATTCTGTTTAGGAAGTCTCTTTTGTACAAAAAATTCATTTCCTGTCATATAAAATGGTCAAATGCATGCACAATTTGCCAAATTCCGTACTCAAACACTAATTTTGGTGGCATATTAAAGTGACATGCCACAAGTCTCAGATTAAATGCACAACTTCACAAGCGTATCAATATGGGCATGACACCCCTGAGGGACAGAGGGAGTCCGCGGCTTACGCCCCAGCACATTCCCCCAGGTAGAAGACCCTAAATGGAATCCGCCATTGAAACTTTTTGAAAATATATATAGCAATTTCATTTCAAATGTCACAAGTATAGTCCATACAAATATATACAATTTATGTACAAATATAATGAGGATTATGTGGTTCATAATGGTAAAATTGGTAATTATATAATAAAGATCTACATAGGTACAAAAATTATTTGTCCACAAGTTTCACGGGTACAATGTCACCTGGCGTCAAAAGAATTCGAAGGATTGGTTTTAGTTCTGCGCCCTCTAGCGGCAAGATGTGGAAGTTCTGAGAGATCTGGAAGGTAAAGAGACATTTTATAAAGTTGTACAATAGACTGAAAAAAATACAAAATGTCTTGAAATATGTCCATCGCATTGATTTCAGATCTTTTGATTATTCTCGTAAACGACTGTTTCGTGGCACTGTGAATGGGGTGGCTGACTGATAGTGTAGCCTGATTGGACCTCGAAATCTTGTGAGCCATGCCTCTCTTTTAAAAATGTAAGTAAAAAATCCTTAAAAATACTTACTCTGGCAGTGGCAAGCATGAGTTCCAATTCAGCAATTCTTCTTCCTGTAACACAATGAACCAAAATCATTAACAATCGATCAAAAATCCAAAGAACGAAACCAATCGGCAAATTTATAGGCCTACTCGTAAATCTGTCCCGGAAGCTCAATTGTATCTGGCATGCATCTTATTTTCATAATTCATGTTTATTCCATTCGATATTTACCTATACATCCTCTCATTCCAAAGCCAAAAGGCATGACAGCAAAAGGGTGGTGGCCCGAGTTCTCCTCTCTTTCCCATCTTTCCGGCAAAAACTCCAGAGGGCGCTTGAAGTACTTTTCGTCACGTGCTGACGTGTAGTGGTGAAGGATGAACAACGTCTGCACAACAGAAAGGAACAGAATGAATGGAACGTTCACAAGATTTATAACCGTAAATTAAGAGATTGGTCCCCTGCATCATAAGACTGCCCTTTAGCCATGAAGTGGTCTCTCATACGAATATGGCTATTTTCGCAAAATCGCGCAAACAATATCACTTATGGCGGTCAAATTTTGTAAGGCTTGTTGGTCTTATAAATATTGGGATGTAATAATACCACAAGACCTTTCCTGGACCAGCACAGTTCAGATCAACCGGTCCTATGAACCATCCGCAGTTTTCTCATACAAGTAATTTTATGCTTGCCTCAATTTCCTAAGCTTGCTAGTAATATGGTGAAGTTGTCATCAGAACACCAATCAGTGGTTCTGAAGTCTTTCTTTTCCGCCTTCCTGACATATTGAAGTAAAAAGAAATTAAGGATTGCAACCTACCCCTTCTGGAAACTGATGACCGCCAATCATCATTTCTTTGTCTGCCAATCGAACATTCATCGTTGTTACAGGGAATAATCTGGAAATAATCAGAAAAATATCTTACATTACTTTTTCATTTAGGATTTTGTAACCCACAATTGCACTGGACCAATACATTTATTTAGAAGATCTCTTTCTGAAACTTTGTGAACTTATCTCCCTATCGGCTTTTTTATCGATAACCATATATTCGATGACCGAGTCCAAAAGCCAGAGTGCTTCGAAAAGCCAACAGGCCACCAAACATTTTGATAACCATGAATAACTATTTCAACCAATTGTTAAATTCATGGCAATTTAATCGCCTAATTGATTTATAATGGCTAATTTTATGTAAATGGGTATTATGCTAGTTTTATGTAATGCACAGATCGATTTGGGGTTTTGGCATTACATCAAATTGTAAAAGGTTACTAAAATCAAGTGGAATGGGGTTACTGGGTTGGCAATGTTTACAAAACACTAAAAACAAACTGGGATTTCCCTCCTGATTAGAAGGTTTTTTGACACTATTAAAAATCTCCACATTGCCCTGAATACCAAGACTTTTTTATTTGCTTTTTTGTGACTTTTTTTTTCTCCTTCAGCCAAATTGGAGCTGATTTTTATCAAAGCAAACAGAGATAAACAGAACACAAACTTTCCATTTCGCCAATTTGTTACAAAGTAATACTATGCATAGTATGCAGCTAGGCTTTCAAATGGAACTATTTGGAAAGGCTCATTTCCCACCTGTTTGTTTTCTGATTTTAATTTTATGTCATCCAAAAAACTATTTTTATTATTGATTATGTAATTTATATAACATTTCATGTCTTTAACAATGAAATTAATGCATTAACTTGTTATTCCCAGACTAATAAAAAATTAATTTTCACAAAAAGGTTTCTTTTTGTCGTTTTATGGTAACTCCTGTGAAGTGATAGTCCCTATAGGTATATATACTTTTTTTAATTCAATCTTGGATTTGATCGTAATTCTGAATTAAATGGACAATGTATGCAAGCTCATTTAATTTTCATGACATTCAACAAAATGAACTCTTTATTCCCACATTAAATTATAAAGTTATATCAACACTTATATTATAAATTATTGGTTAATAGAAGGGTCATTCACCTCATGGTTTCCTTGATCACCCCCTTCAGATAGGGCATGTCTTTTACAAGATTTTTCGTTGGGGTAGCCCCTTCAGTTACCATGGAAACCTCTTGGCTTAATCTCTCTTGGGCTTCTGGGTTTTGGGCCAAAAGGTGAAGCAAGAAGCAGAGGGTGTTGGAGGTCTGCAAAGAGAAGAAAGGACAAGTTAGATATTCCAATAATTGACTAAATAAATAAAAAATAAATAAATAAATAAAATAAATAAATTAATCAACACTTTTTGAAAATATTGGTCAATCTTCTGAAAAACAACGCTTTGTCCCCACAGAGTGTAATATTGGGTCTTTTGTTACCAACAAGTGACTGCGACAACGCCACCTAATTATGAAACAGCCTTTTTACTCTGCGCTAGGATACCTTTTGCGCAGAATGTTCTAAAAATTGGCTCCCGACGGAGTAAAATTTTTGGTTCTTTTGTAACCAACAAGTGACTGCGACAACACATAATTTTGCAACCGCCTTTTTTTCTGCGCCAAGAGACCTTTCGCGCAGAATGTTCTAAAAATTGGCTCCAAATAACATTTAATTTTTTGAAATTGAATCACTCTTACTTTTACTTTTTAGAGAATGAATTGTAAATGAAGTATTTTACTTGAGAAATAAATCACTTTCATTGATATAAATAAGTGTGTCACGTCAAACATGAATAGATTTACAAATTGCACCAACATTTTTTCACATTCTCTTACAAACCAAAATGTCTCAAAAACCTATTTGTTCAGTCAACACATATCCGAAACCGTAGAGTAAAAATGAGTTGTTAAAAAAATGTTGTAAAAAGTATGACTGAGTTGTTTTTTCTCAAGCAGAAAAAGCCAAAGGCAAAATACGATCAAATGTGTGTTCCAAATATTCAAGCGCATAACTTATATCTTTTGTGAAAAGAATAACTGACTTTCATATTTTAGAACCAGAGGGTTTTCGACATAAATCATCTCATCAAATTTAACCTCGCAATTTTTTTTGGAAATTGTATTTATTTTAGTGTATTTGAGTCATGTACTTGAACAATCTCAATGACACTTGATTTACAGATTAAAATTGTATTTCAAGAACTCTTTAAAGGACACTTTGCAGGCTCTTGAGACATTTTTATTTCTATCTAGTATTCTTCTTTAAAAATTGCTCATTGAAAAGACAATGGTGTCTACTTTTGGGTTTATTTGGGAATTTTAGGGTATACTTAGGTCACAATATAAGTATGTATTCAGGGCTATACATACATGTGCACTTAAATTCTGAAATATGAGCAGGGTCAAAGTGGCAAAGAGAGATTATAAAGAATTTGAGATAACAATCAGAAATTCAACACAGTCGGATTTTATGACACACTCTAAAAAATGTCGGGACAAAATTGGTTTTTTAGATTCAAAATGGTTTTTTGAAAAACCAAATTTCAATGCAAAACCAAAATGGATTTTTTAAAAAATCCATTTTGGTTTTTTGCATTGAAATTTGGTTTTTCAAAAAACCATTTTGAATCTAAAAAACCAATTTTGTCTGAATTTTTTTAGAGTGCACTGACTAAACACTGGCCCTAGTTTTCGCCCCTTTTTTGGACATGTGCCCAGATTTGCTCTCTCAATTCAAGTTCTTTAAAATAATTTTAAGTTGGTCTTGAATTGAAATTGGTCAACTTAATAAGATATTATTAGAACTTGTCATACACCTATGAAGTCATCTTGGCCTGTTGTTGTTTTTTTTTTTTTTGCTTTGGTCAGATATCAGCAAATATCCCCAAATGTCACACAGCCAGAAAAAGGATTCAAGTTTTCAGAGAAGGACGCCAGGCTTAGTCAATCAAAAGATGGATTTATATGATATCCTTCCGTGCCTTTGCCCAATCAAGCACTGAGTTGTGTGGTTCTTCCCAATCAGTCATGCATATCCTGGATGTACAGGAGTAAACAAATTGTCTAGACATGTTCCTCGCATGGTGTTACATTATGAAAGACAACAATTAAAAATACTGAAAAATTTAAGAAAAACTTATGTGTGACAAAAAGGTGTCCTCCCGAGACCCCCTCTTCGGGTGAAGATAAAGGGAATGATACCAATTCCGCCACGTAATAACCTCTAAATAGGTACGGGAAAACGACAATATTTGTAACTCACTGTGTCCAACCCTCCCAGCATGATTTCTGTCAGATTTGCATAGATTTCCTTGAACGAAAGGTCCTGGCTCATGAGGAGGTAGGTCAAGAAGTCTCCCTTTCCGGTGATGGGGTCCTCCCCGGCATCCAACTTGGCAATAATTTCCGCTTTTCGACGGTCCACCATCTCTTTTGCTGTTAGAGACAAAAATCAGCAGAGTTTAATATCAAGGGGTCTGTGACCGTATTTAACTTGGGGGGAGAAAAACAACTTTTAGTCGAAGAATGGCTTTTCCAAACAACGGAATTCAAGCTAATTGAAGTGTTTCAAATGACAATATGGCACTATCTGAATAGTTGTGGTAGTAGTAGTATTAACATTTTATTTAGAGTTGTATTCTTTTTTTTAACTTTTTAACTTTTTTATTGATTATAGTGGCAGGTACAGTTTAGTCACATTACATAACCAGAACCGCAAGCGGTTTCAACGCTCGTCTGTTAATGCGAAGTCTATCAATGTGTGCCAGATTATCACCCACAGGCCAATACCTATGGCTAATTTCATGACCCCAAGCGATATATCAACGTTACAATGGGCAGTTCAAGAATAAAGAAAGTATTCAATCAGGACGGTCAGTAAAGAGTATGTATAACAATTTAAAGGATTTTCAAAATAACCATAAAAATTCCATCAATTTATAATGCGATTCTAACCAATTCTTTACTACTTACAAATAGAAAATAATGTTTCCCATGCACCGGCATGTTCTTTCCATAAAGGGGTATTCCATTTTCTATGCAATTTTTCTCCAATGATAACTTTGAGGCTGGAACTGTTCATTGCGATTGTGGCATCGATGAAATCTTGTGCCTTTTTAGGAATCTCCTCCTCGAAACAACCAAGCCGTCTTTCGAAAAGGATTGTGCATATTGCTGAAAAGATTTGATGGTATTCAAATATCACTACAAATCGAAGTATTGGACAATTTCAGACGGAAATGCATGGGTTTATGCTGTGGTGGTGCGTGTACACTCGGGACAAAATTGGTTTTTTAGATTCAAAATGGTTTTTTGAAGCGGTTTTAAAAAAATCCATGTTGGTTTTTTGCATTGAAATTTGGTTTTTCAAAAAACCATTTTGAATCTAAAAAACCAATTTTGTCCCCACATTTTTTAGAGCGCATCACCATTAAACCACGTCTCCACATCCCCGTATTTAAAGTCACTAACAGACATAAATATATATCATTTGAAGTATTTCATTGTTTCGTAATAAAACTATGTGAAAACTGAATGATCATCACAAATGATCAGCTATCATCATTCACAAAGTTCAAATTTCAAAGTGAAATCCCACATCTGCTTTGCACCAACGTTGTGACAACGTCATGACAACGTTTCGCTGTCAGTGCAAATTACATCGAATTGTATGATGAAAATGTTATTGTCACAACATCGTGAATTAATGTCAAAATGTGACGTTAGCATTAGATGTTGAGGCAACATTGTCTGAAACATGAAAATATCTCAACATTTATGTCGTGGCAACATAATTTCTTAACATACATTTCCACATGACAACAGACGAGCCCTCCACCAATTAGCAACGTTGTGTTTACGTTATGTGTCCCTTGGGATGGTCTTATCATTCCCTATCAAAAATGGAACTACTGCAAAAGCAAACATGTAATCTATATTATTGTCACTTTAGTCTGAATACTTACATTCGAAAGCCCATTTGTACATTTCCAGTGGCAAGGACTTCGCAAGAGATTCGTGACCTTGGCTGTCGCGCGTCTTCTTAAGTTTAACCATAAAGTCATCATTTACTGAATTCAAATTATCTTCGTGGTCCAAAACTGAATTGGGTTTCATCATCCGGTGGTTGAAAGTCTTTCGCATCCGAAGCCAGTCTTCCCCATCTCTAAAAATAAGACGGATGCGACCAAATTAGTAGGACCTACAAGTACATTGCATATGTCGAAGTCAACATACATTTCCATTAAATTTCATTAGGACTGCGCTGTGATTGTGAAAACTGATTACCAAAAATGTGAAATTCTCAATTACAGCAGTTTCAATAAACATGATATTATTTTTATAAATTGCTGCATAGAGTTTTGCCTTAATCTGACTAGTTCCAGTTTCTACCAATATTTACTCACGCTGTAAGAAGGCCAAGGTCGTTATCATTATGAGCTCTCCACTCCTTCCAGGCCTGGATCGGGGGTCTTGAAGGATACTTTCCCTGCTTCCTGTAAACTTCGGCCACAAGGTCAGCATCAGAGATGTGCACTTGCGTCACCGGACCTAACTTGTCTTTGAACATCGGGCCATGCTTCTTGTGAAGTTTGTCCTGAAAAAAAAATAAACCGTGAGAAGGGTTGTCATAGATGTTGTTTGACAATGAGCCCTGCGGGCTCGAGTGATATTAATTCCCACAACAGCTCGTGATATTGTTGCTCAGTGACCCTGACTTGGGTTGTTTTGTTATAGTGTACGGGTCCTCATTTTTTCTATATCAAAGTGACAGACTGTAATTAGTTCGCAAAGTTTTCTGGAAAGTGGAGCTCAAGATAATCATATTTCTGAGAATGACATTTATCTATGTGCACCAATGACAATTGTCACAAAATAAAAGTTATGAACCAGAAATAACAAAATTAAAGATTAGTAATCCGGTTCATATAATTATATGTTCGAACAATTCTACCAGCCATAAATTGTCACTTTTTGCCAGCCTACAGGGTGTGGCAAAAAACTTGCACTCTGCGTTGACTGAAACAGGCCTCAGCAGAGTAATCAAAAACTGTGTAATGAACTATCCATTAATAGAAATGTTCAGTCAAATTCATAAATAAATGCTAACAAGGTCAATCAGTGTGAATTTAAGGCAAGATTGCTTAAAGTGATAGGCTCATGCTAATTTTAGTTTAGAGGAAGGGTAGATCATATTTTTTCTGAACGAAATCCAAAATATTGGGTGCTACAGGTCAATAGTTTGATCACAATCCCATTCCAAAGTTGCAATTTTTTGCTGACCCAATTCTGAAAGGAGGTCCTATGATGTCACTGAAGGAACCCATTTTCCATCTGCCAATGCTAAAAAAGTATATTTTCTTTTATAACTAAAGATTGGCTAGGAATACATTGGAAAAAACTCAGCACAATAAATTACACATACAATTGATACTATTCCAACCACTTTGAAAATTTTATTCACAATTATAACCAAGATAAACCAGTTTTAAAATGGACAAATTGTCCTCTAGAATGCCTGCTAGCTACTGCTGCAGCCATCTAATATACCCCTTGCACTCACTCTCATGCATATTCATCTGGTCACATGACCAGCAGCATGCCATATTTGGGTGAGATCACTGACATCACAGCAAAATAAGGTCAGTCCAAATCAGTAGTTTTAAATGGAATTTCTAAGGTGTTGGGACATGATAAAATTTTAGATTAATTTGAAATCAGTTCATTGCATATTTATCTTTTAGAAAATACCTTAATATGCTAGGGCAAGTCCATGATGAGCCTAACTCTTTAATTTTTTTCAATGTTGGAGGGCTTCCTTAAAAGTTAAAACTCTGCCTGCACTATAAACTGCATGCACTGTACTCCTGAGTTTGCTGATCTTTTGGGCATCTATAGACCCAAGCTATTTTCCATTAAGAAGTTTAAGGAAGGAGAGGTAGTGAAGAGATAAGCTGAAAGTTTCAGTCGAGGAAATTATCAATTTCACGGTTACAGCGACACTAATATTTATTTTGAGTGTGTGAGGTCCGAAAATATTCCTTTATAAATCAAGCAAGACCCTTTGGAGAAATACCTCCGCAAGAAATAATTTATTTGAAGACATACAAAAAGCAAATTTATTTATTTCACCAAAACGGAGCACAAATTATTGATTTTAAAAAACTCTACCCCCCCCCCCTTGGGATTAAATGCATGGTGGCCCCCTAGATGAAGTAGACATGTTTTTAGAACTTCATATATTTCTCCTTTATGTTTCCAGACACCAACTGACCAGGTAAATAGTCAAACGTTCATGCTGTGATTTGATTTGCAAGCAAAATGCAATCTTCCATAACTTTCAGTCTTTCCATGTGATCACACAATAGCTGAAGCCAGCAGGTATTGAGTATTATTTATGAGTTCATTTCATAACTTTGTCAACTCCCTGGGGTGCTTACAGCTGGCACACAATACCACATAATGCGCAATAAAATGCCATTTTCAGGCCTTGCACAAAAACCTGCAGATGAAATGTATATCATTTGTGAATCCAGTCAAAAATCACGAATCTGACTGAGGCTTACTTTTGAAGATACATATATTACTAAAATGGAAATGGGAGAAAACTTTGCCATGAAATCAGTGTTCCGTGTGTCAAGATCTATGTTACAGCGAAACACTTTGATATAGAATTAAAGTGACCTGTGGCACTGTGAAAATGGCACTTCGTGACTCATGATAGTTGATGAAGTGTCATCTTCTTTACTTTCAACATGGGAAACATAATAGAGGCTGTTTGATTAGTCATGATCACACGAAGTGCCATTTTCACAGTGCCACAGTTCACTTTAATTTTATATCTAAGTGTTTCGCTGTAATGTTGGAGGAAGACACTGCTTCTTGCATGATGACTCAAAAACAAAATAATTTGTGGTCTTATCCTTTTACAGCCTGTCACTTTGATATAGAAAAAGAGTGGACTGTTGCAATGTGAAAATGGCACTTCGTGTGTCATCATACATATGATTTGTCATGATCATACCCAATACTTTCAATGTTAATTTGATTTAATGACAGCCAAACGAAAGGATTATGCATTTGATTTTCAATCCAAAATCAGTTATGACAAGTGAAGTGGCTTTCTCTTGATCGTGACTAATCAAACTGCCTCTATGTTTCCCGAGTTGAAAGTAGAGAAGATGACACTTCATCAGCTATCATGAATCACGAAGTGCAGTTTTCACAGTGAACTGATCCTCACTTTTTCTTTATCAAAGTGAATGGCTGTAAAGGAGAAAAATACTGCTTCTTGCATGATGACTCTCTGACAAAATAATTTGTTATCTTATCCTTTTAAATCAGTTATACAAGGTCTCCTTTAGGTCATGACTCATCAAATAGCTTCTATGATAATTGTCACATGTAACACAAATTTCGATGGACCTTCATGAGCAAAATCGCTGTTGGATTTAACTGTGTCTATGCTGGGCAATTAAGGATCCCTGACATGGGATAAATGTGTAACATGTTGAGGACTCCCAATCTCTCTCTCGTCTCATCAATCAACCTTTGTGAGTGAACAGAACAGGGCTTAGATGGCTGCACTTACCATACCTATCTATTTATCTATATAATATATTGTCTAATATGTATGTCAAATATTTCATGTCTCTTCAGATTTCATATATGAAGATTAAGGGGAACTCTAACAGCCAGCTCTTCTCTATATCTCATATATATCTCATATAGTCAGAAGTTACTGAACACTGGAGTATCGTATTTCTGAAAAAGTGTTTAAAAGGCAGTTTGCACTGCTTTACTCAAACTACCTGTTCCCATAAACTCTTGAACCTGTGTGGAGAGTGGAGAAATGTGATCTATCTATGAGGCACCTTGTGCCTGACATGAGTGCATTTTCTTACCTAGACAACTTCATTCATGTTCTACAGCAATTCATGGAGTGATTTATTGGCCCAGAATGTGAGGAAAAAAAGCAAGGAGTAAATTAATTGTGGTTTGCCCTGAGTGACACTGTGTTTTGATTTATGGACTCAGAACTTCTCCTAAAGAATAACTCGTAGAGTTGAAAATGGCTATGTAATTTATCTATAAATAAGAAAGCAAAAAACATTCTCAAGTGGGAAAAATCCAGGCACCAGCAAGAGCAGCTAGAATTGGGCTTATTATCGGTTGCTCCAGATTGTATATATATATGTGGAGTTGAAGTGATTTATAAATGCAAAGGAAAATTGGTTGTCAAGTGCTTTTTGTAAATGAATTATACCAAACGCCAGGGAGTTCAGCCACTTTCAGATTTCAATCAAAGTTTCAATCAATTGTGATGCATAAAGACCATGGTAATCAATTTGAAATCCTGTATTTTCATCAGAGAATGAATGAATGAGCAGTCGACATGAAATACAGAGCTGAAATCACCCGAGGATGATTGAATCTACAGTCTGACTAAGGATCCAGGGCTAGAATCATGCCTAACTTAAGCTCATAGATGGAATCACACTCGAGATTAATGAATCAACTATCTGACTAAAGAAGGTTGAGGGCTGGAATTACATATTACATCGGAATTAAGCTGACAAAAATTAATCACATTTGCGGACGAGTGAATCAACAGTCCGACTTCAGATCAAGGGCTAAAATCATGACTTAAGCTGATAGAAGGAATCACACTCGAGATTAAAGAATCAACAGTCTGACTTAAGATCAAGGGCTAGAATCATGCTGAACGTAAGCTCGCAGATGGACTCACACCTGAGGATGAGTGAATCAACAGTCTGACTTAAGCTCAAGGGCCAGAATCATGCCGAACTTAAGCTGGCGGATGGACTCACACCCAAGGATGACTGAATCAACAGTACGACTTAAGATCAAGGGCTAGAATCATGCCGAACTTAAGCTCGCAGATGGACTCACACCCAAGGATGAATGAATCAACAGTACGACTTAAGATCAAGGGCTAGAATCATGCCAAACTTAAGCTCGCAGATGGACTCACACCCAAGGATGAATGAATCAACAGTACGACTTAAGATCAAGGTCTGGTAGTACACCGAACCAAAGCTGAAATCAATGTTCGGACTCACTTTCACTCACACCTGAAGCCGAATCTGTAGTCCAACAAAAGCCTCAAACAGGATCTCTCTGTAACGTCCACTCTAAAAATATTCAGACAAAATTGGTTTTTTAGATTCAAAATGGTTTTTTGAATCTAAAAAACCAATTTTGTCCCGAAATTTTTTGGAGTGTCTAAAATTATTTACACACATAAAGGTAACTTTTATAAGTGATTGTTATTCGATTGAGTTTGGTGGTGCCTCTATGTTGGCCAGTAAGTTAGGCCTTAATGAATATATCATAACAATATCTGCAGAAATAGCTAAATTTAATCTGCAAAACTTGAATACCAAATTCCATTAGATGGAGGAAGTGCTATGAAATATGTAGCCACTTATTCTTCTGTTACATTTTCTAATTCCCCTGTGGTGTTTCTGCTTCAATTGGATACATTTTGCTACAGTTCATTCACCTCTATGTTGTAGGGGAATAAATAAGCTACACTTAGATATGAATTAGGGGCAAGGAACTGTAAGTTGTTTCAACCAAGAACTTTTTAACCCAGTTTCTTTATTTTTTATCGTATTGTAATTTTCTAACGCGTTTTTGGCAGCTTTTTTGACACACGTTTTGTTGGCCAATTTTTCAGGCTCTTTCTTCACATCAATATTTTTACTCAGTTTTTTTTCACCCCGTGTCAAGCATCTTAGCAACCAACTATGTGTGCTGATAAGCGCCTCAGGATCATTTCTTCCTCAGTATTCACCATGTATAAAATTACTATGTATTTGAATTATAGATCATTGCGGATTGGCTGTCCACTGGAAAAATTAATTTTCTTATTTTAAATTTGCAAACTGGATTTGCAGCATCATCGACAGTTTTCTGTTGGTCTGCTGATCTTCTTATTTGATCAAGTACCTCAAATCAATTAATTAGTTTGTTTATTGTCACCTATGCTGCTAGATATGATAAGCACTGAATCAACTTATCAACCATAACTGACACAAACAAAAAAAATTTAAGCCTGTGACATTAGATGACCAAGTTGAAAGTTAATTTTGAAACTGTTTGGGCCGCCAATCAGCAAACAGTTAAAATATGCTCATAGTTTTGCCGTCCAAATTGCATAAAAAGGCAAGAGCCTCTGAGAAGGTGCCATGGCCTAGCGGATAAGGTGCTCGAGACGAGGCAGGTTCGACTCCCAACCATGGCAAGGAGGAACTAAGCAGATTCTCTATAACTCTTTGCTGCACTCCTCCGAGTCATAAAATTTGTAGAGTAAAATATCACACCAATTGTTGGTCGTGATACTTTGATGGGAACTTCATGGTAACATGCTGTGCCATAATTGTAAATTTCGCTACTGCTTCAATCTTGCCTGCCAGGTATAATTCATAGCAGGGTTTTACAACAACCTCACCCTGTAACAGTAGTTACCCTAAACACACTATGTGAAAAGGACCAACCACTTAAAATGCCAACAAAAATAACCATCTGAAAAGAGTTAAGCTGCTCCACTGAAAGGCTTGAAAGCCAAATCACTTGTTCAGGACAGGAATGCTGTCAAACAAAAAGACTGGACATTTCAATTCTAGGTTGAAGCCAATATCAGTAGAAGGGAGGAGGGTGAGAATGATAGTCTGTAAAGCGCTAGGTCCAGAGTTCGAATCCAGCTCGCGCCAGGTCACTTGGGTCTATGTGATGGCGGCTTCAACCATCCTTTGCCTCATTACCATGTCCTCAGCCTGTCCTAACTGGCCTACCAAGTGCATAAATACAGGACATACAGCCCCAATCTTCCACCCATCCATTTTTATGTGAAATCAAACTCATTCTTATGGATCTAGTAGGTTTCAGGTGCCACAAGTAGTGTGTTGGGAGTGACGAACTGGATGCAAAAGGTTCTTTATGGTATATATAAAGAACCCACAGCTGAGAAAAGGTTCAATGTAGTTTTAGGGAAATTGGTTCAATATTTGGTGGGAATGCCCTATGATAGGATCCATGTTCCCAACTTGAGAGAAAGGCAGGGCTGGATTACTAAATAGGCTGAAAAAGCTGCAGCTTAGGGCACCATGCAGGGGGCACCATGAGCCCTCCAAAAAAAAACACATTATGATGACTGAAATAGAACATGAAAAAAAATTGCCCTCATCCCTCAGGGTGCCCCCCGCAGGGTGCCCCCCCCCCTCAGGGTGCCCCAACTCCTCAGGGTGCCCATCCTTCAGGGGGGCCCCACGTACCCCTCAGTGGGGCCCTGCCCCTCAGGGTGTCCCCACTCCGGCCTCCCGAGCCCTCCAAAAAAATTTTCATTAAAATGACAGAAATAAAACATGAAAAAAAAGCCCCTCAGGAGGCCCAACTCATCAGGGGGGAGCCACTCATCAGGGGGGCCCCACCCTCAGGGTGCCCCACCCCTGATTTCTCCAAAAAAAATCATTAAAATGACTGAAATAAAACGTGAATAAAATTGCCCCACCCCTCAAGGTGCCCCCACCCTCGAGAATGTAAAATTTGTAAACTAAAAATATAAAATCCCTATGTAGTAAAGTATGGGTACAGTTGCCGCCCTGATCCTGAGGCCCCGCCAGCTCAAGTTGAGCACCTGCGAAAATCAGGTTTCATCTGGAAATTATTTTGTAATGGCGGGGGGGGGGGGCACCAACTCGGATGGCAGCTTAGGGCACCATCAAGGGTTAATCCGGCCCTGGAGAAAGGGGTTCCATCATGGAAGTTCAGTGCAGCTGGATTATCTACATGTTGTTTTCTTTGCTGTTGGAAACTTTTTTAAGTTGAGTAATGAACATTTTAGGGTTTCGTATCTATATCAGCTTATAGAACCCTTAAAGGTTCAATAAAAAACCTTTTTGGAATGTACGATGAACTTAGTGTCTTATTTGCAAATGACTACTTACTTAAATCTCAAACAGAACTTGATTTGTTGAGCAGCAGAAATCAAGACAAAAAAGTGCCCCAGTGAAGGAGACGCAGGACTGACTCCGACTGAGTTTCACCTCTTAATTACAGCTTTCTCTGGACATGCAGATTTCTTATGGTAACAATTTTAAACAGATCCCTTATTAATTTATGGTAAAGCAAACGTGTTAGGTCAAGTAGTTTATTTTAATATCATGATGAGCATGGTCACTGACACTTGTCTTACTTGACCTTTCGTCCAAGGTCATGGCCTGAAATATTTCAAGGTCACCAGAGGATATATCTCAAGAAAGGCCAGTCCACTGTCTAGCCAACGGTTATGACAATTATCACTATTTGCACGTGTCGGTAGAAAATGTCAAATAGGACAGCCTGGAAATGCACAGCAAACAAGTACACTCTAAAAAATTTCAGACAAAATTGGCTTTTTAGATTCAAAATGGTTTTTTTAAAAATCCATGTTAGTTTTGCATTGAAATTTGGTTTTTCAAAAAACCATTTTGTATCTAAAAAAAACCAATTTTGTCCAGACACTTCGGCGTCAGGGCGCATGCGGCGGCCTGCTGGCGGCCCAAAGACTCTCAGCAAAATCCCTTTGGGTTTTGAACTGAGACACCCCCCCCCCAAATAACATGGCCTATTTCGACCACTGGTTAAAAGTTAAAAAAAATGTACAACAGCAAACAAAAAGACTAAGATAACCCAGCTGCACTGAACTCCCACAATGGAACCTTTTTCCCTAAAATTGGGAGCATATGGTTCCATCATGGGCCTTCCCACAATTATTGAACCTTTCAAATTCACTTGAACCCTTAACAAATTTTTTGGCGGTTGGATCTTTATAATAATTTTAAATATAACCACACTATTCTTGTTCATCATTCCTGTATCTAACTATGTAATTAACTAATATGTTTATAGGTGTGGATAGTGCCACAAATAAGATAGGACCACTGTCCATCACAGTGTAGACGGATGGGTGGATGGATGATTGGGGCTTTATGTCCTGTATTCATACACTTGGTTAGCTAATTAGGACAGGAAGAGGACAAGGAAGTGAGGTGAAATATGATTGAAACAGCCTTCCAACATAAGCCCAGGAGACCTGGCAAGAGCCGGATTCGAACCCTGGACTCAGCGATTTGCAGCCTAGCATGCTACCAGGGTTGGTCTAGTGGTAGCATGCTAGGCTGCAAATTGCTGAGTCCAGGGTATAGACATAAAGCCCCAATCATCCATCCACCCATCCGTCTACACTGTGATGGACAGTGGTCCTATCTTATTTGTGGCACTATCCACACCTATAAACATATTAGCTAATCACATAATTAGATACAGGAATGATGAACAAGAATAGTGTGACACTAAAATAGTAAAATTTTAGTTTTTTGATTTTTATGTATTTTTCTCTCTTCACAAATGTCTTCAGGAACATTCTTCAAGAAGTCATATGTGATATGAAATCATCCGAAATGGTGGGAAAATTCAGCGAGAGAAATCTCTCACCGTAAACAAACAGTTACAACATAATAAGCTGGCATTCTTTGTGCATAACGGTGTTTTTTTGACCAGGCATGACACTTCGGAGAAGTGAATATTCCTGTGCATGTATATATGTACTACAATTGTGAAGGAGCATGCCTCGAGTCAAAAATCCAGGTTCAAGTGAGTGCAGGGAATGTCAGATGAAGATGATTTGCATCAGGTGACAACAGCTATCCATGTGTACTGACATGCAAGACTATTTTCAAAACTTCTTCACCTATTTTTCCACTTTTTTCGTCCGTTTTTTGTCCTTTTTTCTCGAGCTTTCGTGTGTTTTCAAGTATTTTAGTGTATTCTTATCATACGTTATGTACTTTCGTGTGTTCAACTGTTCTTGTCGTATTTTTGGGAAGTATTTTTCACAGAACTGTTGACACTTGCCAAATTTTGGCTTTTCTTGTCAAGTGCGACTATGGCGAAACGTGAAGCGGGCTGCATCTCGGGGATATAGCCATGCGCCCTAAGTCTTGTTGGAGATGTGTAACCAGCTCATATTTGGTGTATAAATAATGTATATATTTACACTCAGTGACCTCTCACTTACACGGTCCACTGAACGCAGTCCGCAACTGGGACCCGCAATTCAGAGTCTTGTTTACCTGCACCTGGGGACTTGCAGCTTGGGGCCAAATTGGACCGTTTACGTGATAAAAATTACAACCCTCTTGCTCGCCATTATACAAATTTTTTCACTTTTCCTCAATTTTTTACTTCGCAGGACTTCAAGTGCAAAATAATAACCCTGAGACATGCACCTCTGCCCAAGGAGTGAGCATGGAGTTTCGTGAGACGCCTAGCAACTTGGTAGCAAGAGTCCGCATCGAGAAAAATACGATGATTATCTATTTATAACTGGATCAGCAATTTGTTAATATCGCGCTTGTAAACACATGTGACTAATTTGACTTTCCTTGAATGAAAACATGCAATTTTAAGGCAGGTATCCGGGAAAATTATGCGCTTGAGTAATGAGGAATTGGCAATGTAGCAAAAGAGGACCGTTCATGAAAAGTTAAGAAAATTACTCATTCCAACCACTTTTACTTGCCAGCGTAGACACTGACACTGCTGTCCGGATAAAAATATAGCCAATGAAACTCGCTTTCCTTTTTACTATACATATAACAATGAAACCTTTGTCGAGAAAGATCCGATAGGCTATGCTTCAAGAATGAGTAAGGGCCTAAGGGGAATGCAAGAAAGAGGGATTTTTAACATTTCATTGATGTATTGGCCACAACTATCACCAGATTCACCACCACCTCCCCCCTTTTACATCAGAGAAATTTTAAAGGTAATTAGAAGTATCTATATGACCAGGTGACCTGGTCAGTCCATCAGCAAAGCAAAGTGCCACTGAGTTAACCCCTAATCATGCATGAAATACTTGGTGACCCTTCAACAATGTTACAGCTCAAGGCAGGCAAGGGGAACATTGCCCAATGGCCAAGGCTCCCATTTTCATGCCTTAGCATTCTCCAGTTTTGGTGATTGCTGCGTGATGATGATCAAGTGATGAGAAAATTGGGAGTCAGGTACACACCCTATTCATCCAGGCATGTCCAGGGTCTTTCAGTTGCCCCAGCATAGAACAATGGATACAACCTGCTTCCATTTAGTGTCCCATGAACTCACGACTAAATTGAGTTCAGGGAAAGTAATTCAAATCCACGCCTTACTCTCTACCATTACAGGCTGTCACTTAGATACAGAAAAAATGAGGACCAGGTCACTGTGAAAAATGCACTTTGTCACTCATGATAGCCGATGAAGTGTCATCTTCTCTACTTTCAACATGGGAAACATAGAGGCTGTTTGATTAGTCATGATCAAGAGAAGGCCTCTTCACTTCTCATAACAAATTTTAGAGTGAAAATCAGATGCATAATCCTTCCGTTTGCTTTCACCAACAAGAGGGATAAATCTCCTTAAATCAAGTTAACATTGAAAGTATTGGATATGATCAGGACAACATTTAATCATCAGCATGATGACACACAAAGTGCCCTTTTCACAGTGCAGAAGTCCACTCTTTTCCAATATCAAAGTGACAGACTGTAAGCCTTGGGAAACTTTGTATGAATACTATTATATTATGATAGAGGCTGAATCAATATTTTTGGTATTTCTGCTTGTCGATGAAGTTTATCTATCTCTTTGTAAGTCCTGGGGGGAGGGTTGGTCTAGTGCTAGCATGTTGGGCTGCCAATCACTGGGTCCAGGGTTCGAATCCAGCTCTTGCCGGTCACCTGGGCCTATGTTGGATGGCTGTTTCAATCATCCATCGCCTCATTGCCGTGTCCTCTATTAGCCGAACATATAAATAAAGGCCGTGAAGCCCAAATCATCCATCAATCCTTCGTAAGTCCTGAGAAAAGCACTTTATTATTCTCATGTACATTAATTTTTACTCACTCCGTCTTGCCCATGACATGTGCACTCGTTCACCTGACATCGTAACCTGCCAATTGACGGATTCACAAAGATGTAGAGAAATGAATGGTGAAAAATCGACCTGTCACCCCGAGCAGTGTTTAAACTCACAGGCAAGAGTTCCGCATGGGTGCCCCTAAAGCAACGACCAACAAAACACATACGATCTTGTGGTAAACCTCATAATAAGGTTGTATGGGGGAGTGCACTCAGTGCTCCCAACAAGAGTGACTGAGAGGTGAAATATAGTGATCGTGAAAAGATAGTGAAAAGAGTCAGTCAGAAGGTTTCAATGATTTGCCAAGAAAAAAAAATGGGGAAAACTAAAGAATTTGAAAAGTCAAAAAATTTATAAAACCCTCACCACACTTGAAACCTTTGCCCAACTCTTGGTTTTACATTGTATAACAAGGATGCCAAAGTAATAGAAAAACTCAGAAAAAGAGCTGAAAACCACAAACCAACAATTTATTGTCCCAACTACAAGACAAAAACATGGCGGAATGACGTCAGCATGTCAAGATCACACTGCTCAGGTGCAGGTGGGAGGGACTGTGGTTAGCTTGAAATAAATGTGGTTTACATTTTATTTAAGGTAGCTTTAACTTAAATAAAGGTGGTTTACTTTCTCATTTTATTGCCCGTAATTACAGTCAGTGCAACATCACCCCGTTTCCAATGATTAGCTTCATAAAATGGTTTCACTGGTTTGCCGTTGATTTACTATTGAGATGGTTTCCTTACTTTTTTGGTTTATGGCCTTTCTCCATCTAATGATATGGGTTATATAAAATTGTTGCCTTCAAATCTGCCTTCAATTCAAATGATTTACTTTATGGCCTTTCTCTGGTTTGCCTTATATAATGAGATTGCCTTCAATTCTTATTATTATCTTCATAATGAAGTTGTTTCTTAACTTTCTTGGTTTATGGCCTTTCTCTTCCTAATGATTTGCTTCATATGAAGTGGTTGCCTTCATTTCAAATTATTAACTTCATAATAAAGATGCTTCTTAACTGTCTTGGTTAAAGGCCTTTCTCTAATTTGTTTCACATAAAGTGATTGCCTTCATTTCAAATTATTAACTTCATAATAAAGATGTTTCTTAACTGTCTTGGTTAAAGGCCTTTCTCTAATTTGTTTCACATAAAGTGATTGCCTTCAATCCAAATTATTAACTTCATAATAAAGATGTTTCTTAACTGTCTTGGTTAAAGGCCTTTCTCTATTTTGCTTTGCATAAAGTGTTTGCCTTCAATTCAAACTATTTACATCATAATAAAGATGTTTCTTACACAATCTTGGCTTATGGCCTTTCTCTTCCTAATGATTTGCTTCATGTGAAGTTGTTGCCTTCAATCCAAATGATTTATGTTATAATAAAGATGTTTCTTAATATATTCTTGGTTTATGGCCGTTCTCGGATTTTGCTTTAGATAAATGTTTGCCTTCCATTCAAATGATTAACTTCATAATAAAGATGTTTCTTAACTTTCCTGGTTGATGGTTAGCCCTACTTCTTATGATTACACTCAATAAATGTTCATATAAAGTGGATTGAAAGTGACTTCATTATAACATGGTTTCTAAACTCTCTCGGTTTATGCACCCAGACAATCTTTACTGAAGTGGGTTTATGGCATTTATCCAGTGATGTTTATATAAAGTGGTTGCCTTCAATTTAAATTACTACGTCATAATAATTATGTTTCTTAACTTTCTTGGTTCATGGACTTTCACAAAGTTTCAAAACAGCCAGTGTACTATCACTCCATTTCTAATTAGGCCTATTATAGGCTATTAACTTCGTATTGCAAGTGTTCACTTGATTTAGACCTTTTACACCTGGATGTAACTATAATAGTCAAAGTTATAAGTATTCATTTATAAATGTCAAGCAGTGTGAGATGACATGTCATACTGCCATTGTCAGTTTGCAGGTTATTTAAGTCCTTTTTGGTTCTTTACAGTCGGTCACTTTGATATAGAAAAAGAGTGGACTGTTGCACTGTGAAAATGGCACTTCATGTGTCATCATGCTGATGATTTGTCATGATCATATCCAATACTTTCAATGTTAATTTGATTCATGGAGACTTATCCCGCTTGTTGGTGACAGCCAAACAAAAGGATTATGCATCTGATTTTCATCCTAAAATTAGTTATGGCAAGTCAAATGACCTTCTCTTGATGACTAATCAAACAGCCTCTATGATTCCCATGTTGAAAGTAGAGAAGATGACATTTCATCGGCTATCATGAGTCACCAAGTGCATTTTTCACAGTGGACTGGTCCTCATTTTTTTTATATCAAAGTGACAGATAAAGTAGCATCCAAAACGTCACAGGTCCAAGCATAACAGAGTCTTTTCTTATTTACACTAGTGTATTCCAAGGTACCATGCCCTTACTTGGCCTGTTAAGTTCATCTGGACAGAAAAGAGGTCATTTTTGGGAATCAGCCAATAGAGGTTTATTAGAGGTCTAGGTGGTCCTATTTTCACTTCTCGGATTGGCCAAGTTTAAAAGTGACCTTGAAAAGGTAACAAAATGCCATGTATGAATGTCTTTCCATATCCCATCATAATGGGTTTTTTTTTCTGCCAGGGAAAATCCAGCAATATATGGTAGAGAAAATGTGCCTAGAAATGGAATAGTCAGGATATTCCTCCTGTGGGAAGGCATGGTGCAACCTATAGGATGCAATCCGTAGCATTTAGGTGACACGGAATAAGGCAAATATATACGTCACGAAAAAGCAGACATCTATAATTGATAACGTTGACAGTAAATGAATTCGAGATCCAGTATTTGTGTTTTTGGAGTGAGGAATGCAACCTATCAATTTTACTGTGTAGACTACTGAAATGCACGAATGTTCAAAATGTAGCAATGCTCAGACAAAGAGCAAGTTTTTTAAATCAAAATGCCAACTGACTGTCCTTAGAAGGTAATTACTCAAAAAATGACAAATTTCATCTTGATGATGGCTGCACATTCATTGTACAAGCTGACCTATCAAATGATTTTTCAGATTCAAAAAGCTAAATGAAGTGAACTTTTGGCAAAGAAACTTGGTCAAGGCTACTATTTCAAAGAAAAGAAATTTATTGAGTAAAGAAATTTGGGAAAATTAGTAACTTCCGTTAGAAACAGATGTGTGACACGAATTTGGAAAAGTAGCATGCGAATAGTTACTAAGTCAGTAAAAGATGCACATAACGGAGTAAATAAAGTTGAGAACGTTTCGTGATTTCCTTGTGATTATATCTAAGTGCGCTTCCCCGGGTCATGGAGACATTAAATTTTACCTGTTTTTATCAATATAGAATCAGATGTTTCAGATACTAGGCCTACAATGTATACATTTGTAAACCTTCAGAATTGGAACGTTGGTTAATGGTTATTATGGCACTATCTGATTGAGGCTTGGAAAAAAAGGTATTTAGTCCGCGACTACTATAGTGTTGCAACTGCAAGTTCACATGTTTATATCCTTTCTGCATCAGTAAATTGTTTACAATGCACTGCACCGAGCTAAACCTTGGTCTGACAAATCTACAAAATGATACAATTTTGATACAATTTCATCATGTGACGTCAATGGAAGACAAAAATGACGTCACCACTTCCGTAAAACAGAGCTCTCTGCTTCGTTTGACCTACTTTCAGCAGAAAAATAGTTATCTCTTCTCAGAATCCATGTAATTTGCATCAATTGATATCAGGCTACACTCTAAAAAATTTCAGACAAAATTGGTTTTTTAGATTCAAAATGGTTTTTTGAAAAACCAAATTTCAATGCAAAAAACCAACATGGATTTTTTTAAAAATCCATGTTGGTTTTGCATTGAAATTTGGTTTTTCAAAAAACCATTTTGAATCTAAAAAACCAATTTTGTCCCGACATTTTTTAGAGTGTAATTGGTGTGTTTATCAAAGCAAAGACTTTGTTTAGGCCTACTTTGTATACCATTTGCATGAGATAACTGTGTGCTCCTATTTGTTTGTAACCTAATATCAGTTGGCAATGATCATGACACCAATAACAAGGGTCAAAAAGAATTTGTTTCATTTCCTTTTTTCATATCAGATCATTGACCCCAGTACAATAAAAGTGTAGCATGACATAAGTACTCCAAATATTGTCTTATCAATTCCAATGGGAAAGCCCGAGGTGTGACAAACACATATTCCTGATCGGAGGATGATCCCATGGTGAATAACCGGCTTACATCAAATATTGCGGAATAAGTGGACAAAAGAATATATATTCATTGTATGTGTGGAATACTGGCCTGTGATTGGCTGATAGAGGCGTGGAATAGTATAAATATCAAAGACACCACACATTGTCAGTGCCCTCTATAGACTGCAGTGTCTATGAGTACAAACCTTTTATTGCTTCTTTTACAAAAGATTATGCGACTTATCGACTTATCGAGGCACAGGCGCACAGGCTACAGCAAAGGGATCAGACCAAAAATTTCACTGAAGGCAGTGATCAATGTTCACACACGATATCTTTGTACATATCATTCCACTTATATCTTAAAGCAAGACTTCCTCACCATACAGTCACAGCGTTAGCAGTGTCAATCCTAAAAAATATTATGCGTGAGCAAGTTTGCTTCCGAATAGTTGCAGATCCTTCCCACACTAACAAATCTATGTGTAGCCCTACATCTTATGATCACCAGTGGCAGATGCGACGGGAGCCATCCCCCCCCCCAGACCACTGAGATTAATAATAGTATTTAAGAAAATACGCTGCGACGCCAGCCCGCAAACGCCGAAACACATCTTGGCCCCCATAGATGACCCTGTCTGGACCCGCCACTGATCGCATTAAGTTTACTTTTATGCAGTAAATTCAAATTCTGTAATATATTTATGACATTTTTCCACTCGATGAGAGTGCAGCGACACCACCCTTTCAACCAAGTACAGGTAGTGATCACTGTATATAATTTGAACGATGTTGTCAGCCGGTACATCCATTCTCCAGCTCCTGTAATACCCGCTCTCTTCTGACATGGCAGCGTATTAGATTAACACCCTTGAAAGGCTCCGATTCACTTGTCGGCTTGCAGTATTTTGGAAATATGCTGGGCTTGCAAGCTCATCACTGGCCCTCATATATCTCCCCATTAAGCACAGAATTCAGCCTATGCAACCGATGGGATGTAGTCTGGGTACAGAATTTATCACCCAAATAATGTTACACCTGCAGCTTGAGCTAGCTTGCAGAGCATTATGGGTGGGTTATTGTTGTGGGTATTTTGTAACTACATCCGGGAACGTAAAGGGCTGCAATTAGGGTCCTGTTTTGGGGTGCTCAGTATGCCACCGTTCAGCAAAATATTTTCGTTCCTGACATGCCTCCATTCACAACATTAGGGCACTGAGTGCAGAATGTTTAGGAGCCAGATTGTGTACATAAGAATATGATATGTACATAGGCACAAAGGATGGTTTGACTGTGTGTTTACACTGGACAGATTACATGTAATCATGTGGATAATGTGATCTTGTTTTGGTAGCATTGTACTCAGATTTATCTGGCCATAATTTTGTGGGACTTTAAAAACAAACATACAAGCTGATGAATCGTCTGCAAGCAGCAGTTTTAGTACTATTGCTGGAGCTCTTCCAACTGGAGGTGTCTCAAGACAAGGTCCTCAAAAGGAGGCACTTATCTTGGGCTCTGGAGACAATCACTAAGCCATTTTAAAGCAGTCATCTTTGAAAAAGTAGGCTATGTACAGTTCTGCAGAAAATTGAAGTCATTCATTTACAGCTAGAGCAAAAAGCGAGAGCAATTTTGCCACCGAAGGCTGAAAATTTGCAAGCGTTACCGATCCTTCAGCACACTTACACTACAATCATGACATCATGTACGTGTTGAAAAATTGTTATTATTGATGGCCTCAGCGTTAAACATATATATATGTTGGATCACATCGCATCGTCGACATTTGTTTATTGAAGTCCAACTATGTGAAAGAAATTAAACTATGTAATGACTCATACAAAAGAACACTAAACCAGCTTTTTATAAAATTTAATTAACTTTTAAGAAATTCTCAGTCGCAACAATTTAGGACCAAATCTTTTCGATTTTATTTATTTATTTCAAATTGTGCTTCCTCGTTCCCTTTTTACCAGCTAAAAATCTGTCATCTGCAAAATTATTTCAGTGTGGCTAAAAGCTTGTTTAAGTTCGTATACCATTTGGGCAAGCCAAATATATTGACATTTGTTTTCTTTGCGCACTCATCCAATCAATGCCAACTGCTTAAATAACCAATTAATAATCATGAATAATGACAATTTGAGTTTGTTTATGATAGTTCAAGTTCATTTTCAGTGCCAGTCATCATGTATTGATATATATATAATAATATCTTTACTCCTTTTTTTCTCTCTATCAATGAGACTCAACCCTGAAATGCTGTTAGGGCGAAGGCTAATAGGAAGTGATGCACTCCAATTGGCAAAAATGTAAAGGTTGAATTCATAGTAATTGACGATCACAACCTTGTAAAGTTGTGAAGCCTTGAATTTAAAAAAAAGAATTGTGTATACACACGATCATTACAGATCTTCAATCTACTTTTGATAAGATTTTTTTTTTCTGAAATTTGATGAAGACATAAAAACAGACAGATAGATCTGTGTATAAAAGGTAAAGATCGATACTTATTGGAATTAGATAGAAATATTTTAAAATAGAATAATAGGTAGATAGACAAATAGACATTGATTGATTGATTGGGCGTAGTATTAGATAACTATTAATGCAATAAAAGCCTCAAAAGCTCCATATATAACCACTGGGTTTTTTGTAACATTGCCGCAGACCAAATTGCAAAATTAAGTTTTAAAATACAATTAACCTAAACAATTAACATGGTCGCGCAAAATGCTTTAGAACTACGTAGAACTGTACTGTGAAATAATTGCTTAATTATGAGAATGCATTACTCTTGTAGGTTTTAATATCCCTGTCGCAATTAATAAGTGCGTCTAAAGCTCTTCGCTTTTTCCGGACCCGGATGAACTGTTGGTAGCTCTTGTTTTTCTTAACTCGGTACTAAGTTCAAGTTAGTTCGGTTGCAGTGCGCGTCGACAAGTGCCAACATAAAAGGAGTTATTTATCGACAGTGGGAAAGCGGAGAAACTGTGCTCTTAAGATGCACTGGACAGGAAGGGGAAACACTCCGAGACAGCAGGTAAAAGATTCAGAAGAGACGCTGGCTGTAATGAGATGTCAGGCTGGAGAACGGAGAAAGTAAAAGTTTGGTGAGAAAATCTCGCGAGAAAGTGAAATCGCGAGAAAAGCTCACTTCCCCGCGGCTTCTCCAGGTGTCAATCGTGGTTGTCGGACGATATACTTGGTGAGAAATAACCATGTGACACTAAAACTTCCATTTCCAAGTGGTGCTTTGCATGTTTTTGTGGGACATTAAGTTGGAAAAAAAAATTATGTATTCATCTCCCATATTGTCCAGGTTGTATCTTAACTCTCCATAAAGGACGTTAAAACTGCTTTGGATGACTACTTCGCCCGATGCATGAGGCCATGCTTTTCGTAACAATTCTAATGCATGGAGTTTAATCTATCGATCAATTAATAAAGGACAATGTACCTCAGATATAAATTGATTCAATTTATATCTGAGGTACATTGTCCTTTAATCAATATATCTATCTATCTATCTATCTGTCTGGCTATCTAATAAGTATCTATCTATCTATCTGTCTCCCAGGTTTGAATCCAGCTCTTATTGGGTTACCGGGCCCATGTTGGTCGGCTGTTTCAATCATCCTTCGCCTCACTGCCGTGTCCTCCTCCTGTCATAAGTAGCCTACCAACTGCATAATACAGGACGTGAAGCCCCATCATACATCCAACCAACTATCTATCCATGCATTTATTTATTCTAGTGTCATCGAAGAAGGTCGATTTATAGATCTGATTTATTTAATGGAATGAATACTATTTTATGATACTATGTTTATCGAACATTTTTATTTGAGGGCAAATCAAATTTCACATCTTTCTTTTTCACTCTTATAATCACCTAGGGACACTCTCTCAGTGCATGTTTTTGTTAATGAGACTTCTTTTTTTAACACGTGTCTGCAGGCTGCAAAACAGTGCTGCAAAAAGTGCCAAAAACTGCGCTTACAAAAAGCATGTAAACAGGTTGATGAAATAACGTGAGTTGCAGGAATGCTGAGAGGCTGATCTATTACCCCTCCCTCCGTGGGCCTATTTATCCCACATATTACCACTTGTGGCTGCAATTATTTCACTCCATGACTTACACCTACTGACTGGAGTGGTTACCGTGCCAAATCTAGGTGCATACAACTGCATAAAATAGTTCTCTCAGGTAATAGAGCTGTGGGCCACAGAGTCACAATTCTGTCATAGATTTGAACCTCCCCAGGTCACTCGGTACATTACTGTATTATTTTGATAAGCAACCAGATCCCATGTCGAAAGTTGTCATATATACACACAGTGCATATAATATGCATGCCTAAAAGGGTCGATGGATGACTGGGGCTTTACTTCCTGCATTTATGCTCTCGGTATGCTAATTTGGACAGAAGATGGGTGCGGGATCCCAGGTCAGGCTGCAAAACAGTGCTGCAAAAAGTGTGAAAAACTGTGCTTGCAAAAAGCATGCATGCATGTACATTAGGCCTACAGCATATTGCCAAGCAACCGGACCTGACACTGTCAAAAGTTGTAATATACATATATATATATATATATACATTCATAAATGGGAGTTCCCCCGTGGCCTAACTGGTAAGTGCGCTTTTCAACTGGCTTTGAGGGCGTGGGTTCAAATCTCACCCCGGGAACTCACTTTAGTCCGAGCCCATGGGACATTAAATGGAGGCGGGTTGTATCCAGTGTTCTATGCTGGGGCAACTGAAAGACCCTGGGCATCCCTGAATTAATAGGGTATGTACCAGACTCACAGTCTTCTCATCTCATCATCATACGGCGATCGCCTGCCTCGATATAGCCCACTAAGGTGCTGCAGAGGTGTAAAACACAAACAAACAAACAAACAAACATTCATAAATGGGTGGATGGATGATCGGGGCATTACTTATGGTATTTATGCACTTGACACATGTATGCTAATTGGGCCAGGAAAAGGGTACAGCGAGGCAATTGGATCCTATGGGCTGCAAAACAGTGATGCAAAAAGTTCCAAAAATTGTGCTTGCAAAAAGCACGTAGGCATGTACAGTACATGTACAGTACTGTATTATTTTGATAAGCAACCACATCTGACAATGACAAAAGATGTGCACATATTACATCTATGGGCTAGCTATAACGCACATACATGGATGGATGATAGGAGCTTTACGTCCTGAATTCAGTACAGAAAGTCACAGGAATGAGGCAATAGGTTGTTTGAGCAACCACTGGCAGTAAGGGCATGGGTTCAAATCCCATCCGGAACTCAATTTAGTCTGAGCCGACGAGACGTTAAACATTGTTTAATGGAGGCACTTGTTTCAAGTGTACCATGCTGGGGCAACTGAAAGACCCTTGGCATCCCTGAATGAATAGGGTATATGCAAGACTCCCAGTCTTCTCATCTCATCATGTGGCGGTCGCCAAAAACTGAATGAGCAGCTCGCTCCACCAAAAAAGGAGGTTTAACTACCCAGCTGATCCAGGGTAGGCTAGTCCAGCACAGTTCAAGCAAGAGGCGAACTATATATTCCATTTATGAACTCAGTCATCACTCATATTTAAGACAGAATGATGAAGGTTATTACTGGGGAAAAAAAGCACCATAAAAGCGACAAATAACTCTCCAGAATAGACCCCGGAGCCAGTCAAGTCATGCTCAGATGACTGACTTGATGTTCAATGACTTGACTTGACTGACTAAGTGGACTTGGTCATCCTCTGTGACTTCACTTGACTTACTATGAAATTGGCTAACTAAAACAGCAAATAAACATTGTAAATACTGAGAATATCATGTTTAATCATGATCACTGGATGGGCTTAGCTGGTGTAACAAATTTATCCAAATTTTACAGAAATATTTTGTCTTAAAATGCAAACAACATAGTGTAGTTCGGTCCAGGCTTATCCTATCTTGACAATTTTGGTATCATTATCATTGGAATCGTCTTTTCAAGACAAACCCAACGGTACCAAATACGTTGGGGTTCAAATCGGCGGCGGCTGGCTAATTACACGTCAGCGACGGCTTGGACTGTCAATGACTTGACTTGACTTTTCCATGCATTGACTGACGGCGGCGACTTTTGTCTACGGCTCCAAGGTCTACTCCAGAACAATGTTTTCTGCGAAACAGCAAACACCCGAAGGGGCTTTACGTCCTGTATTTGTATGCACTTGGTAGGCTAATTGGGTCAGGAGGAGGACCAGGCAATGGGGGGAAGGATTATTGAAACAGCCGTCCAATCCAAAAACCAAGATGCAAGGTTTAACACTTAAAAGTTTAACACTTAAAAGTTTAACACTTAAAAGTTTGCAGTGAAGTATCACTCTGGGAAAATCATGACCATATATCTGCTTATTACCTTCCTTGGTCATTCGATTACTCCCGAAACGAGCACACAGTGAACATGACATACTCACACAGGCAAAGTAAGTCCTGAGTTAAATATCTTTAAGTCTTCGCCAGGATCATGCTCACATGGGGGAGGTTCGGGTCAGTCAAAATCTCTTTTTCAAAAGTTTACTTTTGATAAAATCTCCATAGGCCCATATGACAAAGTCTCCTCATTTTCGTTTCATTTTGCAACAATCAACTTTTATTTTTAATTAATTTTCAATTGATTTGAAAAGCTCTTTTTTTCTTTTTTTTAAATTCTTTTCTAGTGATAATACCAATACTATAATGATTAAATCTTGGGTAAGTCAATAAATAACGCATTGAAGGTTTAAAGATTATTTTGCGGGAAAAGTAGATTTTGCCAAAATGAAGGAGATTTTGGTTTCCATCAAAATTAGATTCTGGAGGGAAGAGGAGATTTCGGAAAAGTAGATATTGACTGGCATTGATGATATGTCAAGGATACACAACACATTGTATACAATTATTGTTATACTGTAGCCACTATCACATGTTGTATGAGCCCAGGTACGCATTCCTTATGTGTGGATTTTCTTAGAAATAAACAGGATGCAGTGGCCATTGAAGCACTGTTTTGAAGGAACTCTCATGGAAAATTGTTACATCTCAGACATGCCATTGCCCAGGAACTAGGGAAAACAACATGCATGTATATTTCAGTCTTGATATCCACAGTTGTTGAGCTACCCTCAATTGCATGGAAGTTGGGGCTATGTGGGTAATTTCACAAACGAATTACCTGGGCCTCCTGATTTTGACAAGAGAAAATGTGCAGCCAATGAAGTTTGATTTTGACAAGAGAAAAATTCCAGCTAGATGTTATTCGGATGCGACATCAAATCGGCAGCCTTTTGCATCAGTACCTGTGCTGGGCAAGTAAAAGATCCCTTACATGGTGTATATGTGTAACATGTTGACCACTCCCACTCTCCCTCTCATCTCATCAATCAACCCTCGTGAGCACCCAGAACTATCCATCTATCAGTCCATGTACATAATTATATCTAGATATCTAGATCCATCGATCTATCAACAAATATAGTACATTTTCGGAGACCCTCTTTAGAAACAGCTGACTGGATTACAAGGTAGACACAGAGATAGATGCAAAGATACATAGGTTGATAGATGGATGGATGACTTTGCGTCCTGTATTTATGCGATTGGTGCGCTAATTAGGATAGGAGGAGGACATGGCAATGAGGCAAAGGCTGATTGAAACAGCCATCCAACTTAGGCAGAAGTGCTGGATTCGAATCAGTATATAGATACGAAGCTATTCATAGATAGATAGATAGATAGATAGATAGATAGATAGATAGATAGATAGATAGATAGATAGATAGATAGATAGATAGATAGATAGATAGATAGACAGACAGATCCACACATAGGCTAAATCAATCAACCTAGCAAAAGTGCCTGGAATTCAAACCTGGGTCCCCTGAGTGCATGACCTGCAGGTTAAGATATATAGGCCAGTGCTCTCTCTTTCTCTTTCTCTTTCTCTCTCTCTCTCTCTATATATATACACATGTACATAGATCTTCACATATATATAGGCCTATATCTTGTTGAACTGTTCCTTGGGTCATAAGCTATCTGGGCTACTGATACACTTTATAGTCTATTGAGATCCAAAATATGGCCTGTATAATAAATCTCACGCATCCTAAACTAGCAAAGTGAGCAATCCTGACAGTTCAGGAATTTTAAGAGACGATAAAAAAAAAAACGAAGAAGTATTCAACTTCAAGAAGACCTATAATGCGTTTCTTCAGATATTTAAGCCAAAATGGACATCCTCAATAATCTTAGCTCCTATCAATTGATAATTTTACTCCATTATTTACAAAGCTGATTGTTGGTGT
This sequence comes from Platynereis dumerilii, assembly GCA_026936325.1. NCBI lineage: Eukaryota > Metazoa > Annelida > Polychaeta > Phyllodocida > Nereididae > Platynereis > Platynereis dumerilii. The sequence goes on from JAPTHN010000003.1 coordinate 82,197,498, forward strand.
AATTGGTTGATAACTTGATAGCCTATATGGCTCCTGTGCTTCACTGGAAGAAGAAGGATAGTTACATGGAGACATTAGATTTAGGATTGTGTTACTTTTTCAAGAAAAATGATTCGATAGTCACTTAATCTCTCTAACTCTGAATATAACTTTCTTCTGTTTCATTCTTACACTTTACCTTGACCATTCATCATTATAGAACAATCTGAAACACAGCCAAGAGACTCATTTCTGAGAAATCTGCCTGTACTTAATATGTAAGTTGAAACACCTTTCCAATTGATTTTCTGCCATAGAGGCACTGTTTGCCTTTCCATTGATTTTCCATGTCATCATTTTCTTGAGAAAGTTCTTCCTTTACCCTTATCACACGTATATGTCTTATTTCTGTCAAGTGGTGACAAGACGTACCAGAATTGCAGAACTTTTTTTTTCAGCATTTGAAGGAGTGCCATACCCATTCACAGTTGTGAAATCACAATTTTCTATAAAAATTACTTGTCCCATTTGCAGTGCATTTAAATCAAGAGAAATCCCAAGCAAAATCGTTGATTTTAGTGCATTAAAACAATGATTGGTTGGATTTTAATCAAACCATGATTCAAATCACTTGATTTGAATTTTCAATCACCAACCCTGCATCACATAGACATATTTGGGGCTATCTGCAGGGCTTTCTGTCTATCTACCTTTCTACCAATCAATGGATTATAGATATATGTCTATCTGTCTGGCTCCTCCCAGCTGTCAAAGGAATAAATCTGTGAAAACTACAAACTGAGGTAACTGACAAAATCAATCAGTTGCCTCCCTCTAGACTTGTCTAGCTATTCTAATGATAGACCAATAATTTATCAAAAAGTCAGGAAAAAAATATTTTTAAAAAATACAAAAAATTATCAATCATTAAAATGCACTTACCATGTATATGTGAAGGTTTCCCAGGTTTTCCTTTTTAACGTATGCAGGGAAATTGCCTACAACAGGCCATCCACGTGGGCCAGGCAGATCATCCAGGGTTCGAACCTGGGACTCCTGATCAACTTCAACCTCAGTGGCAGTTGTAACAACATGTCTAGTTCTGGCAGTTGAGGTTTTCAAGGCTGATGATGTTGAATTTTGGAGTTTTAGAACTCTTGCAAAGTGTTTTGAGAGACTCATGACTGTGTAGTGTTATATTCAAAGTTCGTCTGCTCAACTGAATGAAGTTTGTGATTCAAGGAGGAGGCCCAAAAACCTGCACATGCGCAACACCCACCAGCCTGACAGCCAATAGCAGGGCATATTTCTCATTGTCAGTGTAGCATGTCAACAAAGTAGTGACAAGTAATTCATCAATGATTCGTATAACCACTTCTCTTTCACTACAATGTCTTGATATTTGTATTCATGTATATCTTGGATCTCCAACTATTGTTGCATTTAGCTAAACATATATAGATCTACAAGTTGCAACCCAAGTTCAGAAAAGTCAAAGGGGAGAGGCAAAAACCACACTACTTTGGCATGGATATAGCTTTGCACCGAAGTCCAATTAGAACAAAATTGTATGTTTTATTTGTATGATTTTCTTATTATTTTTACATAGGCTGCAAATCGTTTTGAATGTTTCGTTTTTTCTGCTTATGAAATGCCGAATCTTTATGCACCCCTAGGAATTAAATGTACCACTCCTTTAGAAAACAATTCTTGATGCCTTCTGATTTCTGATGACTCTGCATGTCTTTGTAATCAAGTAGAGTCTGTGATTAATTCAAACCCTGACCAGGACCATTTTATAAGATAGATAGATAGATAGATAGATAGATAGATAGATAGATAGATAGATAGATAGATAGATAGATAGATAGATAGATAGATAGATAGATAGACAGATAGATAGATAGATAGATAGATAGATAGATAGAACTATAGATAAATAGCTAGATAGATAGAAATATAGATAAATAGATAGATAGATATAGTAAGCACAACCCTCTAAGCCCATGAGGGTTGGTTGATGAGATGGTTGGAGTGGTTAGAGGCTAGGTTCGCTCTGCTGAAGGTCGTCCCTGCCTCTCTTGATCCCCACGTGGGGAACCCAAAATTTTCAGTCCTTCATGAGCAAAATCCCAGCTGGATGTCGTTCAGATGAGACGTTAAATTGGAGGCCGGCCCCTTGTTTCAATGTCTGTGCTGGGCAAGTAAAAGGCCCCTCACACGGGGTAAATTTATAACATGTCTCCAAACGACATCCATGCAGCTGGGATTTTGCTCTTGAAGGTCCACTGAAATTTCAAGTTTCCCCACCGCGTGTATGGTTCGAAACCCTGCAGGTTATATGTAAGACCTTCAGTGGAGCAGGCAGGAACCGTAACAAATTTTCCTGACCATTTTGTCACTTCTCAAACTTCATTGGCTGCGCATTTTATCTTTTGAAATCTAATTAACTGTGGATATCAAGGCTGATATATACATGTATGTGTTTATTTTAGTTCCTGAGCAATGGCATGTCTGGGATATAATAATTGTCCATGATAGTTGCTTCAAAACTTTTCAATGGCCACAGCATCCTGTTTATTTCTACGATATTCCATACTATGGAATGTGTACCTCGTGAATACAACTTGTGATAGTGACTTTAGAAAACAATGTAGGCCTACTGTCCTTGACATAATCATTGCAGGATACCAGTCAATATCGACTTTTCCGAAATATCTTCTTCCCTCCAAAATCTAATTTTGATGAAAACCAAAATCTCCTTCATTTTGGCAAAATCTACATTTTCCGCAAAAAATTGTTTAACCTTCAAGATGAGTATATATATGACTATGTTATTTATTGACTTACACAAGATTAAATATGATACTAATTTAACTTTAAAAATTTGCTGATAATCGTTATAGTATCCTACAAATATGATCATCAGGAAAGAAAATAACAGCCTGAATCAATTTGAAAATTAATTAAAAGCAAAAAGTAGATTTTTGAAAAGTGAAGTAGATTTTGATTTTAAGAAGGGGATTTGTCAAATGTACATTACTGAAAAGTACAGGGTGATCCAAAAAAAAAGTTGACACTTGTGTAAACTTTAGCAATGTACCCTGCAGCTGAAAAGTACACAATCATCATGAAATTACGCACAGGGATATACTTACATTTATCCCATGTCTAGGCACATTTTCTCCCTGATACTGTATTTTTTACTGGGCCAATACAGCAGGGAAAAAGTCAGTATTGGGGAGAAAAACCAGTATATGGTCAGCTGACCAGTATTTGCCAGGGAGTATACTGACTTTAGATTCATTAACCAATCACAGTGCAGCAATGTGACACACCCACTTTCAGCTCAGCCAGACAAGCCAGAGTTCATGCATGACTGCACAGAAGAAAAAAAATCAATAATCCACCACTCCACCACTCCACCACTGTGCACAGACTGCCACAGAGTTTTCCTGTGTGTTCATTGTTGGGATTAGACTTCTTGGAGCATGGTAACATTGTGTAATTTAATTAAAGCAACTGGAGTCACCAATTTTAATAAAAAATGTATAGATAAAGTTAATTTAAAAATGAAACAAGGGCTCTCTTGTAGTATTATTTTTAGAAGTTATAAAATCAATTTCAAACTCACTTAATTCTGAAAACATGCAGTTCTATTGTTTGGAAGTGTATAATATACTTTAATTTATCAATTCCTGATATTTTATTGAAAGCTGAATTTACATAGAATCAGTAATAAATATTAGACTGATTTTTAAATTACAATTTTAATGTCATGGTAAAAATAGTGGGTAGTTCAGCAGCACTTTACTTTTCATAATATTTATACTCAATCATAAGGCTATAAAAAGCTATACAAATGCAATCAGCAATCTACTTCTCAACCTGTTAAACAACCAATCCTAATTTTTTATATTAATGCTGACAGAATAGCCAGACAGCTAGACAGCTAGACAGATAGACAGATAGATAGATAGATAGATAGATAAATAGATAGATAGACAGATAGATAGATAGATAGATAGACAGATAGATTAATTGATGATTGGTTGATTTATCAATGTATATTATACACATTATATATATAACAACTCCATAGCATAATGCTATTTAGTTGTTAGCCTATATAATGTGTATAAGTCACAGGCTGGTTCAAGGCATTTTGAAAGACAGATGGATGACTGATTATCTCGCAGTGGTACTAATTTCAATTAAATAAAAAAATGTGCCTAGACATGGGATAAAAAGGTCATACCATGGGTAGGTGCAGTACATCCCAGTATACTCCCCTCGACCCCAGTATATTCCCTCGACCCTTCGGGTCTCGGGAATATACTGGAGTCTCGGGGAGTATACTAGGGATGTACTGCACCTACCCATGATATAACCTCATAGTACATTTTGATCTCGTCATTTGAGAATCCGTGCTCCCACAAGCAGTTTAGTTTGGGATGTTTATCAAATGTTGACCCAATGGCAAAACACCACCAGCTTCACTTACTTTCAAGAATTACAGGAGCCAATTGCAAGGAATAAGACAGAGATCTGAAAAGTTCCTTGAAATTTTATATTCGCGTAGCGAAACGGCCGAAGGCCGTTTCGCGAAGCGAAACTTAGCACAAGAAAGGTTTAAAAAATCTGGGCAGTGATGGTCTCAACATCAATGGTCGACAGCAGGAAATTAGGTCAAGTGGGACTAGCTTCTTATCAATGATTTATTTTCGAATTTAACAAAACATGACATATTCATATTCAAAAGTGTCTTAAAAATCTGATTTTCTCCATTAATATTCCCTGTTTCTATTATTTTTATGTAATAGTTCATTATAAGCCTTGACAAGCTAAATTAAATTATTTTAAAACATGTGATTCATTTCATTTCAAAACAGACAACAAGAAAACACAACAAAATTAAGGTTACATAATCTTTGTCAATTGATGATTATGTGACAGTGAGCAATTGATCTACATGCAGATCATGTTATTGTTTTTGTTATCACTATTATGTAATATCAACAATCTAGCATAGACTTTAATTTGGCAGCTTTCAGTGTAGTCTTCCTTTTTACTATTTAGCTGATTATCTATCAATTCTATTCATTCTTAATCCTATTTATTTGCTATCCTATCTTTCTATCTATCTATCTATCTATCTATCGATCTATCTATATATTCTATTTTTGATCTATTTTATTTTTCTTATAGTTTCTAGTCTAAATTTCTCTCTATTTTTCCATATATCCGTCTTTCAATTTCTTTGAAACAGTAACATAACTGCCTTTCATACATTGAATATGAAATAAATTTAATGAGAGTTATGGTAAAACCATAAGTGCTAAAAAAACTTTTTAAGAGCTGCGCGAATTTCATGGCTGTGCCATTTACATATTAATCATTTAGTGTTTAAGACCGATCGACTACTGTAGTTGTCCACTGCTTGAAATGCCTTCATGAGAAATTGAGATGATACCCCTAGGATGATACCCCATCAAAAGTGATTTGAGTGGATATGATCATTTTGATGCACTTATCACATTTCACAAGGCTTCACGAGGTTTCACGAGACCAAAATATCACAAAATGGGGCAAAATGAGGTTATTCAACTTGCACTGATTTTTGAGGTACAAAAAGAGCAGGTTGTTCTTAATGGCCTACTGTTGTTACACAAGCACTCTACTCTCAGCTGTCACTTTTTTGGCTCTGCCTCGATGTGAAATATTTGGGTCAGGAGTTGGCCCCATTCATCACAGACTCCTAGTGCAATATCCAGGCCTCGAGTGGTGTATATACCTAGGTGCATATAAGTAGGCCTATATGCAGCACATGTTGAATATAATCAATAGATACATAGCCAGATAAACAGCCAGTAATCAGATAGATAGCCAGATAAGTACCTGGGGGGGGGCTTCTTACTATATGTTTGTCTACATCTATGCTTGGCTGAAAAGGGCTCTTCAAGGGGTCATTTTCCCTAGCTAAGCGTCCTAAAATGAGGTCCGAAATTCCCTAGACCTGGTCCACCATTTCTAGAATCCAAAATTTCGCAATAAAATTCCTTTTGGAAGGCTATATATATGGCAATAAAGTAGATATTAATTTCTAGAAATTAATGAAATAATTACTTTTAAATGAACTCCAATTAAGTTGTGGAAAATGTATGCCTCTTCCTGAATCCAGGGTGAATTTTCTTAAGGGTCCTCTTTTTAGGCCACTCCGTTACTGGGTCTGGGTACGAGACGCTCAGCTGAGCACCCCCGTAAGTTTTCGCGATGAGAACCCCCCCCCCCCCGGGATTAGTAGATAACCAGATAGATAGCCAGATAGACAGCAAGATAGATAGATAGATAGACAGATAAATAGCCAGAAAGATAGCTGGATACCAGTAGACCGTGACCTCCTCCTGTCCTAATTAGCCTACCAAGAGCAAAAATACAGGATATAAAGCCCCAATCATCCATCCATGCATTACCAGTAGACTAATTTTGGGTATCAATTCTCTGTCAATTTGCAAAATGTAGCCTATAATCATCAATAACCAATATTAACCATGAATTGCATGTCTGTATAGATCCATTACACCACTGTTGTGATGTATTCTTCAATTGGTGCCAACCAGAAGCAAAAACTTTATGCATTCAAAAAAACATGTAACCCAGTACAGCCTATGTGACTGTGCCAAGGTCAGAGTGTGCCCCTTTTGTGATCACTTTGCACCCTGCTTTGTGCCCGGCCCCCAAGTCCCAGCTCTATAAAGTGCCGCCTGTAAGTAAGTGAAGTGTTTTAAACCTTCACATTTGCAACTTTTGTAAATGAAACGTGTTTTACCACAGGGTCAATGCAAAACCAGAGAGCTTGTGGAAGCAACAATTCTCATCCAAAGCACTAGGAGTTATGTATGGGTCAAAGTCTTTGATAAGTAAGTGAAACCCAAGGCCAGTGCAGTTTCAATGGGAAGAGGGTTCACTTACTTATTAAAGATTTTGACCAATTAATATAACTGTTTGAAGAGCAAAAAAAATTGGCAGCCATTTGGATCGCACATGCCTCAAATATCGTCCTTCATGACCCAATATGTTTTTTTTCCTTCATCAGATGGGTGTCCTTGCTTCCACAAGCACTTTGGTAGAGGATGTTTAACGTTGACCAATAAAAGCTGAGACTTCAGTGGACACCTCAATTTTCGGTGTTAGCAAGGGAAAGTGAAACACCGCTTACACCAGACACAAGAGGACACCATGATAGACTGCTAGTGATTAAGGTGCCACCTGGTAGAGTTTTTTCACCATAAATAGTGATGCACAGATATATATGTGATTGTACCATATGAATAAATGAATTATGTGTTTATTTGTCCTTGAAATGTCATTCAACCCACAAATTACTTGCTCTTTTTGCGAAGTTTCCATGCAAAACTATCAGCGACAAGTGGGAAAAGTAGCAATTTGGTGCACACATCCATGGGTGTTACAGGAAAAAAGATATGGGCCAAGGTTACTGTGGAAAAAGTGAAGCCCTAAAAAGATACCACAATGAGGTAGCCTCATAATTTGTATGATTAATTATGACATTATCTAATACATTTTTCTTTTGACTGCATTTATATATATATAATTTGTGGTACATGTGCATTTGTATTAGCTAAATTTAGCCCATAAGCCGCAGTACAGGGATCGACTGCTACCTACATAATTATATGTTGGAAATAGAACACTGTGTCAAGGTTACAACAAAAAGAGCAACAAATACAATTAAAAAAGTCAAGGTTGCTGCTAAATCAGAAATTTAAAAAAAGGGAAAACAGTTCAAGCCTTGTAAAACAACAGAGAAAGGAGAGAGGTATTAGGTGCCAATAAAAAACACTTAATATCTTGCACATACATATTGTACGATGAGGAGTAATGGTACACTCCTATAAAAAGTATTTGGAATACATTTCCCCTTACTGGTCTCTTATCCGCTACAACCATTTTAAGTCGACGTCAAACTCAAAGCATTAAGTTAAGATTTACTTATGGGTTGTTTTTCAATCGGGGTACGCTCTGGAAAGTCACACTTTATCCAAAATACCAGAAATACCATGCATATATGTGGAAAAAACGTTACACAGAATGATTAAACATACTGTGACAGACCTACTGTAGCGAAAAAATTATTCAAATCGGTTGATAACTGCCCGAAAAAAATTTATTTGTGTCATTTTGACTAAAATTTACTGTCTCATTTGCAAATTAGGCAAATATCGCTTCAGATTTTTCAGTCTTGACCTAACAGTAAGTTTTAACCAATGTGAATATGCTTTCAACATGGTCCCAAGAGTTCAACATTAGAATTACATGCAACAACTATGATTAGTCTCTTCAGAATCCTGCATTGAACACATGAAGGTCAATTCCGTCAAATATTGTCCTCTCCGAAATAGGGTCAGCAAAACAGCAATAACATTACATCAAGAGTATTTTTATTTTATAGAAATACTCCTTCAATAGATTAGACAAAGTTTTGAAAAGTGTTTCACTTCAGTTGTACGAACTGCACAATGCTCGTAGCGGAAAATACCAAAAACAGCTTTCGTCAAATTAACTGTCCTCTCCATCCTCTCCGAAAATGTCTATTTTCCTTGACACGCACAAAGTTCTTGGCCAAAATTAAGCAAGTAAGATAATTTTTCATTGTCAGATATATATCTATCCACTCAGCACAAGCCCATACAACTGGGTGTTCTATACATCAAGTAATAGAGGGATGAGCCTTGGTCAAATTATCTACAACAACACAAAAAGTAAAAATAAAAAAAATTCAGAATACTTGTAGCCCTAAAATTTTCAGAAATCCACGGCACGGTATATAGCAACAGAAAAAAGTCAATTTGGCCAGAAAAAAAAGACCTTTATTTTTGACCCCCTTGAGACAAAACTATGTACCCCGATTGAAAAACAACCCCTATGACGGTTGCAGCTGAGTGGCAACCAATTTGGGTAAATATTTTCCATCAAAACCAGCAGAAGGTCTGTGGTGAGTTACAAACAATTTATAGCTGTTAGCAGGTTGGCGGCCCAAACAGTTTCAAAATTAACTTTCAACTTGGTCTTTGATGTAACTGGCTTAAAAATGTTTTGTTTGTGTCAGTTATATAGTTAATCAGTTGATTCAGTGCTCATCATGTTTCATATCTAGGAGCATAGGTGACAATTAACAAACTAATTAAATGGCTTAAGGTACTTCATCAAATAAGAAGATTAGGATTTAGTAGACCAACAGAAAATTGTCAATGATGTGGCAAAGCCAGTTTGCAAATTGAAAATAAGAAAATAAATTTTTCCAGTGAACTGCAAATCTACAAGTAAATTTTAACTTTGAAATATTTTTAGAAAATGTTTAACAACGTTACAGCCTATCTTCGACAAGCTTGAGTAAATGTTTTCTCAAACTTCAGGTTACTATACCTTTTGCTTCACAAAATACTGCAGGGAGATGGCCATTTTGAGTAAACTGGTCTTGAAAAAGACTGGGATAATTTCAAATAAAACAGAAATGCATGATAACAATTATGAGGTTTTATGTGGAACCTTTAAGGGTTCTATAAGCTGTTAAAGATAAGGAACCCTAAAAGGTTCATTATTCTACTTCTAAAAAGGTTCTGACAGCAAACACAAATACACTTCCAAAGATTTTTGGAAAAATAATGTTTTTTGGAAATTTTTTTTTTTAATAGGCCTATTTTTTTATTTTTTTTCTAATAGGCCTTTTTTTTTTCTCTAACTTTTTTTCTTTTTTTTCCTTTTTTTTTTCTTCTCTGAACAAGAGCCGGAAAATAATTTAAGAAGAAGAAGAAGGTAGTCACATGTGATGAGAAAAAAGTGCCAGGTTCATATTATGGGATGCCTGAATCACTTCTTTTGATTGAACCATCTGGCTCACTCCTCACATGTTTGCCATAAGGGACGAGACACCTCGCTCGGCTCGCTGAGCCGGTGGCTCTGTCCCGTCTATTAATTATACCATGAAGCGCAAACACTTCTCAATGCACCTTACAAAATGGGCAACGTCATTGCTAGATTGTTTCACAGTGATGATAATCAGTTTGCAGAGTAATTCTTTCCTTGTCTTCAATGTATGACACATCTGGGATACTTATATACAATTGAGCAGTTATCACTTCCATAACAACATCACTTCTAAATTCAGTGATCACAGAACTGAGGGAGCTCTTCCCTGCTACAGCAGTCCCGATGCTCAGTGGTGAAAATACAATTTCCTGTTCACTTTTTCAGTCCTCCAGGTACTACCAGCCAAAGTTATACTCTGTTGGTAGGAATGTTCCCTTTCAAAAATTTGGAATGGTTCGATTCTATCGCACCAGCCAAGAGCTTCCCCGTTGAAATTTCCATTTCCATCACTATCTATAATCAATCGGATATGGCTGACGATTTCCTCAATGAAATAAGCATGGCCTAACTATGCCCTATGGTCTTGCAAGATCTCACCAAGGATACACTGAATTTCTTAACTAAAGTGACAATCAAAACTTTTCATTCCACCCTAAATTTATGCATAATCGTGATAATTATGTAAATTGTAGGCAGATTGTGGTAACTGCTTACTCAGAAAATTGTGGACTGATATTACAATTATTCTCTGTGTGGCATTGGATGCTCATTCCTTGATCACTTACCACTACATTTCATGCCACCTTGTGGTAATCTGTGTAACTCAAAAAGTATTTTGCCTATTCAATAAGTCATCAGAAATACTAGAATTTTTTGGCTAATATGCAAAATAGAGTGCAGATGTCATAATGACTTTGTTCTTGGTGTTATCAAATTGTCTTTCAAAATTATCCAGACAAGAGTAGTCAATGACTTCTGTTTTCTCAACCAAAAGTTGGTCAGAAAAATACTGCTGTTTCCACTTCCACAAGAGATGTCATCCAGACCATTGGCCATTCACAACCAGGTATAATTTCTGTGATGGATCTCAAGGAAGCATATCACAGCGTTAATTTGTCATGCATCGTCTTAGTGTAGAATTACATCCTACTGTGGAGGTAGAAATTTTATATGCAAGGAAATGCCCTGGGTCTTGCTATCAGCCCAGCAGCATTTCAGAATCACATCAACAAGATTCTGAAAAATATCAAGCTACAGAATTGTATATTGCGATAATGGATGATCTTATTGTCTTTTCTCTGGAAGTCAAGCAACATTTCCAGCATGTGGAAAACAATACTGAAAGCAATACAAGACAAGGAACTCAAGCTCTCTCCAGCCAAAGCGAAGCTGTTCAGAAGTCAAGTTACTACATGGGTCACAAGATAGTCATTCATGATGATCGAAAGTGTGAAACTCTTCTCAGATACAGAACTTACGCCTGTTCCAGACACCAAACAAAAGGTGAAATTCAAATCCTTAATTTTACGCCTCAACTTCACATTCTGTTACAACCACTTCACAAAATACAAGCAAAAAGGCTATATTTACTTAGATGAAACCACTTGAAAAGCCTATGATGACATCATTGAATTGTTAGTCAAGCCTCCCATACTTTCAATGCCTTTCAAGAAAAGGCCTTTTCAGCAGGCTTTACTGTGATACAAGCAAAATTGGAGTTTGAGCCAGCTTATGTCAAGTGCAACATGGCACTGAATGATTACTTAGTTACTTTTCAAAGGCTCTGCCAAGGGCAGCAGCAAATTATGCAGTGACAGAATTTGAGCTTTTGGGTTTACTAATTGCAGTCCAAGCTTTTCACCATTTGTTCAAATCTACTTCTTTTGAAGAATTTACAGATCATTTTGCACTTACACAATTCATGAAATCCAAAATTGAACAACCATCAGAGCGCAATCAAGAGGCTGCTTGAAAATCTCATTATATGCTCCTTGAAAGTTGGATTATCAAACACCGGAAAAGGATTTGGCTTTTTTGCTAATTTTGATCTTGACCCATCCGTTGCCTTTTGGCAGTTGTGCATCATTTTCAAATATGCTCCTCACATAAAATAACCTGTTGAAAATATAAAGTTGATAGTGGCCTGCCCTTCAGTTTTTGCTTTATTTTGGATTTATATGCTGTTGGCTTTGAAAACAAGTGTCAGATTTAGATAAAGTGTTTAAAACATCCTTTATTACTTTTTTTGATGAACATATAAAACAGCCATAATAGAATAATACTTAAGGTTATGTTGCAAATAACATTGCATCAATTGTATGTTTTTATTATATTAAAGGATTTTTGGCATTTTATCTGTCACTAAGGCTGCTAAACCTCTGTAGAGACTAAAACAGCCTGCTCCATAGATTTCAATATATTCCTTGTATATATATAGTATGTACAATATACAGTTTACTGGCATAATACGATAATTACATTTTAAAAATATAGCAAAATACATCTATGCATGCTTTATACATAAATACAAATTGATTCAAATACAGTGTTGACAAGGTTAACCCAACATGATCACATCACATGGTTAATATAAACCATTTGTAACAAATGAATAAAGGAGATATAATAAGTATAACAATAACTTTTAGACTATGTACAGGTAAATAGCATGGTGCTTGCATATCAATTATATGTAGGAGTATGACATAAATGCAGCAGTTTTGCAAGTTCTCTAAAAATGACATAAAAGGGACGCAGAATCAGGCTTGGGCTATTTCCATCATAACGTTAATGTGTATGAAAGCACAATTTCAACAGATGTTCAATGTTGGAGATATCTGAAATTGTATAGATGTACATGTATATACGTTAGGATTTTATCCGAAGACTAAACGATAAAAAATCAACAATTGCAGTTCAAATCCTTCCTGGCGAAACTTGCAACCAATGTCTATAATTTAATTTTATTTCAGTCTCATCTTAATTTTCTTAGCAGTAAGCCCAATTAAATGCCAGCCAATCAATATATTTCTCCTCTTCTACCTCAGCGTATGTTCCTTTGATTCCTTGAAGATGAACGTATTGAACTCCGCTTGGTGCGGAAAATATGTCGGGCTCCTTGCTCGGGTTGATGTACACCCCGTAAACATGACCTATTTGGATAGAAAGGACAGAATACAATATTTTTCAAATTCCATATTGCATATGACTAAATAAATATTATATTACTAGATTTACCCATGATTTGGGGCAAGTTATAATGGGGAATGATTAACCCCCCCCCCTCTACCTGCATGGGCATCTGGCCCCGTGTTGCATGCTGACCATTTGAAATAGCATTTGAGTAATAATTGTAATATAAGTAAAGATTGGTGGTAATGGAATTGAAGTTACAAATGCTCTGGCATATGTATCGGTGTAAGGTACAGGCAAGTGTACTTACACCTGAGCTTGTAATTGAGGGTATGGGTCGTAAGGAAAGGGAAAAATCTGTTGAAAGGAAATGTGGATTGATGGAAATGTATAGAATAAGGCAAATATGTAAAAGGGTATGGGCATTGGGACATTGACAGATTGAATGGGCTTGAGAAGAGCTTTAAAATGAGGGTAAGATGAGGAAGATACGATGAGTAGAAGTGGTTGAGCCAGGTAGAAGTGAAGAGCAGTAGGTGAGAGTGAAGAGTTTGGATCTTTTTGGCGGGAAGGGAGACGGTGGCGCCAGTCCTAAACGTGAGCAATATCGGAACTACGATGGAGATGCATGCGCCCCTTGTGGGGAAAAACAGGAGAGGCAGAAAACGTAAATAATGGAGCTGTTTCACTGTTATTTGCTGTTATCAGAAGGAGAGGATAGATCAATAAGGATAGGTGGACAGTTTAGGTGAGTGGCATTGCTCGGGGAGGAGTTTTTAGCTGTTGCAGGTGTGAGCATGTGACCCATGATTTTTGCATCTTATACCCGGCAGGGATAAACTTCTTTTTCTTAACAAAAAGATCATTACATTAGTTCTGTGTTTTTTCCACAGCATCATGGAAGCTCACCCATGGCAGTGATTTAATTGAGATTTTCCATTGAGAGCCATATCCACTATAAGTGGATGTTCATCAAAATTCAATCAATTCGTTGCGGCGATTGGAAAAATTATGCACAGTTTCATTAGAACCACTTCAGCAAAGCCTTCAGTGATTAAATCAGACACACCCCCAAAGCTGACCAATAGACAGGCCTTCACACACGTTATGCAAAAGAGGGCGATTTCGCCATTACGCAAGTCCCCGTAAGGATAGAGATGTGATTCTTACATGGACAGATAGATCTCTCTGAGACCTTTAAAATGATAGGCCATACGTCTCTGAGAAGGCAGTAGTTGCTTCGTAAATCGCCGGTAAACTTTCGAAGTGGAGGGGAATCCTGGGCGCTGATTGGCCTAGACGCTCGTGACGTAAATTTATGATAATATGTGGCAATGGAAGGATTCGTCTAGGGTAGATTATCTGGGTGATTAGAACGTGTACAGCGATCTTTTCTCTAACTTGTTGACAGACAAACAAACAGAAGTTACAGAAGGACAGACAGATGAAAACATTAGTCCCCTCCCAAAGCGGGCCTAGAAAATTTCTGCCAAAGAATTTCATTCTTATTCTGATAAAATAATCAGAATAATACCTTTGTTGGTCATGAAAGTCAGTTTGTTGATCAGGTTGTAGAGAATTCCATTGAGAGAATTGCAGCTCCTGCACTTTTCCACTTGGACTATCCTTTCCTCTTCACCCAATTGGAAATTGTACATTGATGACTTGGCTTCATCCCGGCTCCCATGCTCCACTGCTTCACCATTGCTGTAATAAACCTTCAGACCTGCAAGATATAAAAGTACACCATTTGGGTCTTTATTCAACATGTTCAAAGAAAGCACCAGGATTAACAATCAGGAAATTTGTTATGCAAAGAGAGTGGACTGTTGCATTGTGAAAATGGCACTTCATGACTTAATAGCTGATTAAGTGTCATCTTCTCTACATTGAACATGGGAAACACAGAGCCTGTTTGATTAATCATGATCAAGAGAAGGCCATTTGATTTGTCATAATCGATTTTAGAGTAAAAATCAGATGCAAAATCCTTTTGTTTGCCTGTGACCAACAGGCAGGATTAGTCTCCTTAAATCAAATCAACATGGAAAGTATTTGGAATGATCATGACAAAACATCAGCATGATGACACTCGAAGTGCCATTTTCACAGTGCAGCAGTCCACTCTTTTTCCAAATCAAATTTCCTGACTGTAAAGCTTTGTATATTAAGCAAACTGGCAAACTGACCCTTAATAAGGCGAAGTACAAACTGGAAAACACATAGCTATGAAAACAATAATACGCTTTGGAAGCCCAATTTTACTTACCACAAATGACGCGTTTGTTCTGAAAGTGCATCGATGGCTTGACCCAGATCTTCATTCCAATGACGTGAATCCAGGGATCTTCCCATTGGTCGGAGAAGACCTCTCCGTGGAGGAAGCCAGGGTATTGCAAGAAAGAAGCTGCAGAGAATACAAGAAAATGGTTGATAATTTATAGATCACATGAAATGCCACAATTTTCACTAGTTAACAGTCTAACACCAATGAAAATTTTTTTAATCAGAAAAATGTTGGCATAAAAAACCATACAGAGAAGACACACTTCCTATCTATGGACCAAGCTGACACCAACTTGCCTGACTCTTTGATTTGCAAAGGCACATAAATACATTGGTTCCATTTCATGTGTTACTCTTGAGAGTAAAATGACATGAATTATGACTGGATAATGTCTTGCATGTTTGTTTTAACATGACTTAGAATATAATTCTCTACTCACTAAGCTTGCTGACAGAAGCTCTAGGTCTCTTCCACTTCAGATCTCCTAAGTTGATGCTGGGCACACTCATGTGGCGATGAACAATAAGAGCATTGCTGACAACCTCTGCGGCCAACGGCTGACCTTCTCCTTGGAACTTCTGCATCAGTGTGATCAAGTCGTCTTTGCAAACAAGAGGAAGACGGACCGCCTAAAAAACAATATATTTAGACGTATATATTATATAGTCTATAGACCCCGCCAGAATAATTTGAAGCTTCGTAAAGGCGGCCTCTGAGTCTCAGACTGACAGTGTTGCATGTATACGGTAACTATAAACAATTATTTTATGGTATATTTTGCAACAATGACATCTCAAAGAGACAGTAAAACAATAGGCCTGTCTCCATTCGTAATTCTGAATTTATGTATAGGTGGTGTCTCCAAGCAATAGCATCCTCCCCACGCAAGCCCTGCTAAAATGGACAGGGCTTTCTGCTATTTCCAACCTCTTCTGTGATTGGCTGCTTATTTAGGTCATAAGCATTTTGCAGGCAGATTTAGTCCGATTATGGACACTTAGAGGATTACTGGCAACTAAGAAAAACAGTGTAAAACAAGCAAACTTTCAAACAGTTTCATTTCAGAACTGTGAAAATACATAATTCAATGGAATTTTCGGAACTGTGATAGCACCTTTCAACAATACACAATTTCTCCATTTGTAACTGTGTGAAACAGAAGCAACAATTTAACTGTGATGTAGCAGTCCCTGATTGGCTGAGCCTAAACTGGGTCAGTTAATTTTATTCATGAATTAGCAAAGGTTATGGGCTATTTTGTCATGGTATGACTTGGGATGATGAGCAATAGGAGCTCTGATGGAATCCCCTTTGCTTTTCAACATGATGATTGGTGTTGTTGACCGAGCCAAGGAGTCTAACTTTACGAGTGTGTTTGTTGAATGTTTGATTGTTTGGGTCAACTACACTGTATTGATTATGTTCTCAAAACAGCAGTTCCACAGAAAAGTGTTTTGTTATCATACAGATTGAGGGATTGTAACATGTTAACAACCAGATTATTATTTACTGTTGTTCACAGGATTTCACTTACTTTGCAAACAAACCAGATAATATGTCATTTGGTGGGCTTCCCCAAAGACAAAAATAGCCCTCCCCCCTTATCGTAGTGCCATCTACTGATAATACCTGTCGTAATCCCCATATGGAGACAGACTTACTGCATAAGATCTTACTTCTTATAATTTCAAAATAACTAAATCAATCAATCTTAGCTAGTTCTTAGACGCATCCCTTTCAGGGTCAAACATTTGTCAACTGGTGTAAAATGAAAGAAGGTGATGAAATTCAAACCTTGAGCATTTTGACGAGAAAGTCCTCCTGCGTGCCCTGTATTTCTGTGTATCTCAAGACGGCGTCCAAAATGGCCTTCTCGTGGTGTTCAGGGGAATTGTTCTCCTCTTTTTCTGAAATGCAATTCAAATCAGATTAGGAGAGTCAATAACTAACTTAAATCAGGATGAACTCATTTGCTATAATAATAGCATTTATAATTTCAGCGGCGGATCCAGGGGTTAGAGGGCACGGGCCTCTTCCCTCATAAAAACTGAGATGGAAACAACATTTTGAGGAAAATATTGAGCAACGCCGGCCAGCGCATGCCGCAACAATGCCCACAAGAGCCTGCAATTGCCGAAACGGCGCCCAGAATCCCCAAGACTACCAGTCACTACCCTGTCAGGATCTGAATTTGATGCACCTAAATGCAAATGCCACACTCACCCATACAAGGACGCAGGCGATCCTGATCCAGAAGTTTAAGGACCAATTCTTTGGGGGCTTCTAAGAAGCCCACACTCTGGATGACATGCATGAAGTTGCTGAGACAATGTTCCCAAGCGGCCTCCTTCAGCTTGAGCCAGCCCTCTCTTTCTGACAGGCGGAACACTGCGATGCAATTTGAGCTGACTATCATTGTTCTTATTGTTTCGTTGCACAGTTCATGAACCTCTGAGAGCTGGAATTTTGCAGCTGCATTGAAGATGCTTTGGACATTAGATGCGTCAACTTCTAGTGGTTGGCCATAAAGATAATCGACGAGTTTCGAAGCTGCTTCGTAAGTGATACCGTGGACGTCCAACATGATTCTGTCACCTTTTTTGCTGTTAACCAAAATTTCTCTTGCCAAATAAGGACTGTTGACTAACACAGACCCATGGGCTGGTAAGGACTGCTTAGCCACCCTGATGATGACGTCACAATTGACTCCTTCCTTGTATTCATTCCATCTTGACCTTGCCTCTGTAGCGACTTGTGACTTGATGACCTTCGGTTGGCCTCCTCTAGGCAGGAGCATCGCCAACTCCTTCAAAGGGTATTGCGACCCATCTCTGTCGTGGGAGTCACCGTTCATTTCCTGAAAATAGTAGATTCTGATTAATATTTTTGAAAAATTTATACAAATTCACCTTTGAACCAATTTCTAGACAAAAGAAGCAGTCAAATCAAGCGGCTATATTGATAGAACTTAAACGTGTTTTGAATCATCCTCTGATGTGGCTCATCGTTCAATTCCTGAAAACCAAAAATGCTTTCAGAAAACTGATATCGGTAATCTTTAAACCAATTCCGTGAAAACACAGTTATCAAATCAAAAAGTGTTGTGACACAATCCCTCCAGTTGATGTGATTTACCGGTCATTTCCTAAAGATTGTGTAGGCCCAGTTAGTAAATATTTGCAGACGATACCATTAATTCACCTTTGAACATTGTAATTGAATCTAGCTGAATAATATCTTTCTGAAATAACGATCG
Source organism: Platynereis dumerilii (assembly GCA_026936325.1). NCBI lineage: Eukaryota > Metazoa > Annelida > Polychaeta > Phyllodocida > Nereididae > Platynereis > Platynereis dumerilii. Next base: position 82,216,043 of record JAPTHN010000003.1, read on the forward strand.
AGTAAGTTGTCCAAGTAAAGAGTAGCCTAAATTATTCTTAAATTACATCTATAATTGGTGCAGTTGACAAAATCAGTGATACAGCCATGCGCATGCCTACCAATAATACCCTATAAGACAATACAAGCGTATGCAATTCGAATTTGGTGATTGCAGAAGCAGGGTCATTTTGCAAATAACATATAGATATGGTGCAAATGCAATAGTTGACCTTGTACATCTCACTTATTTTGATAATGTTCTGCCATGCAAAATATTTTCTCTTTTATAGTATTTGCATATTTTGAAGAAATGCAAAAATAGTGGGAGCCTATGCCAAAGTCACATGACAAATTCCAATTAGAATACAACCACAGCAGTGATCACAAACTGTTATACATTGTTTGTTACTATGTGTGCTTTTAGCAGTTAGACATGAGATAAAAATATATAAGAACTTGCAACTTATAGAACTAACAACACCCAACAATAACTGTGAATCTTGAGAAAATGTTTTCCATAGTCAACTGTCAAATGTGATAGAATCTGTGATAAATATATCAAAACACACATGTCCAGGGCATTGCTTGGACTTGGCCATATGCTAGTATATGGATGGATTAAATCGATCTACAAGTATAGGTTATTTACCTAGGGAGAGGCAATATGTGATTTATCCAGCGAGGGCGTTAGCCCGAGCTGTGATAAACACATATTGCCGATCCCGTGGTGAATAACTGGCTTATACCATATGACAAAACTGAAACTTGTCATTTGTTGCTGTGGTTTTTCACAGCTTCACTTATTATTATCCCATGGGAGGATAACTGGACAACAAAGAATATGGGTTTTATTGCGGTGAAATACTGGCTCATGATTGGCTGACAGAGGTGTCGAATGGGATAAGCCCTGATATACTATGTCTATCAATGACTGGTACTTCCGCTCGTGGATACAGCAGTTTGATCATACTGGTCATGGACTCTCCAATTGATGAACTATATGTTCAGTGTATTTTATTCAGTTGCGTAAATTAAGGACTACAAGGCCACATCATTACAAATTAATCATAACATTACATTTCACTTTATGAATATTCAAGGTGCAACGGATACAATCCGTGAATCGAAGACTGCGTGCAGTTTAGGTAGCTGGTCAATCCAATTAGGCTTATCACTACAACTTATAGAGTAATCCACTTGACTGCATGGAACGCATGGAGGCCTATCATGAAATGCATTAGGTCTTTTTAATCACATTGCAGGGATAGTTTGCAATTACCCAGCTAACAAGCCTTATAAAAACTACTTTAGCATCCCCATTATATTTCAAATGTTTAATATATATTATGATTGTATTGGACCTTTTTCCGTGATAGATTTTTTCAATATATAATATATCATATCCGGCAGGATATAAGTATTTATTCTTATTATGTGTCAATTTCAATATGATCCCATCCATTGAAATATCCAGTCAATTTCACACAGATAGTCCATTATTGCAATAACAAAACCTCTGTTTGTTCTAAAGTCCCATGAGTCCTATTCATTGCTCATCATTTGTTGTCAAATCTCACCTTTTGTTGACTTTAAAAAATATTTTGTAAACCCTATGTTGAAGTACTCGATGTATCAATGGCAAAAAAGTATGACAGTTCTCACCAATTCAAGAGTCGTTAAATTGGATTGTTTTGTGAAAAATTGTATCTTTGTATTAATAAAAGTAGATAATATCAGTAGCTGAGAAAAAATTTATTGGACGTAATAGAAGAGGAGAGATTTGACACGGAGGATGAAGCACCTAGTGTGTTCAAATGTTCACCTTACTATAGCAATGATGGTCTAAGTGATCTCATGTCAGTCAATACGGATAGTTTCAAGATATTTTCCTTAAACTGTCAGTCTCTTAACTCAAAGTTCAATGACCTGAAACTGTTTATTGAGGAATGTTGTAATTCGGGGTTCCATGCTATTTGTTTGCAAGAGACCTGGTTGAGCAGCGACTCTGATCTTTCTTTATTACAACTAAATGGATATCAATTAATCTCTAAGGGTAAATCTGCAAGTCTGCATGGTGGGGTTGTTATCTATTTAAAAGATACATTCAAATACAAAGTTCTATCCACTTGTAGCCAGGCAAATATATGGGATGGCTTGTTCATCGAAGTTGATATATGCAGTGCTGGTAGTTGTGCTAGTCAAAAAAAGACTATTATTATTGGAAATATATATCGACCACCTCGCGATAATTTATCAAATTACAATGCATTCAATAATGAATTAGAACAGATCCTACACAATTTTCAGAGGAATAGTAAAGATGTTACCATCGTGGGTGACTTCAATATTGATCTGTTGAAAATAAGAGAGCGATCTGTTTTCAATGATTTCTTTGAACTTCTACTATCTAATGGTTTTGTGCCGAAAATCACATTTCCAACACGAATAACTAATCACAGCAGTACCTTAATAGACAATATTCTTGTAAAGCTGTCAGGTAGTTTTTCCCCAACAACCGCTGGAATCCTTACTGTTAAAATTTCTGATCACCTACCCTGTTTCATTTCACTTGATTATTTGAAAGTGACTTATCCTTTGTCGAAATATGTAAATGTATGGCCCAGAGGCGATGAAAAAAACAGTATGTTTATGAGACATATTGCCGAAAAATGCTCTTCAGTAGCCTTTAATGCCAACCTAAATTTGGACCCGAATATAAATTATGAAATTTTGCATGAGGTCATACAAGAGTCCTATGAAAAGCATTTTCCAGTTAAGTCTGTGAAATTTAATAAACACAAACACAAGAGAAACAATTGGGTAACACAAGGTATATTGTCATCGATTAAGTTCAGAGACAAATTATATAAGAAAATGCTTGAAGCCAGAAATAACCCTACAAATTATGAAAAATTTAGAATGGAACTACATTCCTATAATAAAATACTGAAACGTTTGATAAGGGAAGCCAAAAGATCATATTATAACTCTTGTTTTACTAAGTTCCGAGGTGACATTAAGAAAACTTGGAATACTATAAAAAATATAATTAACAAAAACAAGAATTCCAATGATTTTCCAAATTACTTCTTAATCGATGGCAAGTATGTATCTGAGCCAAATGAGATAGCTGATAAATTCAACCAGTATTTTGTTAATGTTGGCCCCAATTTATCACAGAAGATTATCCAACCCCAAAATAGAACTTTCAAACATTTTCTTCAAACATCAATAGAAAATGAATTCTCTTTTACTTGTGTGACATCTGAGACAGTTTCCAAGATTATAGATGAACTGAAGCCAAAAACCAGTTGTGGCATTGATAGAATTTCAAACAGGTTACTAAAGTTAATCAAGACTCAAATTCTGTCACCTTTTACTCTCATCATCAATCAATCCCTAACCTCAGGAATCTTCCCTGACCGATTGAAAATTGCAAAAGTGACTCCTATTTTTAAAAGTAAGGAAGACCACTTGCTTGAAAATTATAGGCCTATCTCTGTCTTGTCCAGTTTATCTAAGGTGTTAGAAAGAATTATGCATTCTCAACTCTTCAAATATTTAAATGACAATAAATTATTCTACAATAATCAATACGGTTTTCGGAATTCTCACTCCACTGAACTTGCAGCTCTAGAATTAACAAATCGCATAATAGACCAAATGGATAAAAATGGAACCCCACTATCAGTTTTTTTAGATCTATCGAAAGCTTTTGATACCATTGATCATAAAATATTACTTTATAAATTACAGTATTACGGTGTTAAAAATAATTCACTGGCCTTGTTTGCTGATTATCTGAAGAATCGTAAACAAATGGTATCTTTTAAAGATACAAACTCGTCATTATTGACAATTGAAACGGGAGTTCCCCAAGGTTCAATCCTTGGACCCTTATTATTTATTGTATATCTTAATGATCTTCATGAAGCGTGTAACATTTTCCATCCAATTATTTACGCAGATGACACCTGCTTAACTGCAACTTTGAATTCTTTTGGACAAGACAGAGATGCCTACATAAATGAAGAACTGAAAAACATCTCTGAATGGATGAAATTGAATAAATTGTCATTGAATTCCTCTAAAACCAAGGCCATGTTGTTCCATTCGCCACGTAAAACTGTATCTTACCCTGTTATTCATCTAGATGGCTCCGTTATTCAATTTGTTGATAGTTTTGACTACCTTGGTATTGTACTTGACAAGAATGTATGTTGGAAACCTCATATGGCTAAAATATCTCTGAAGATGTCTAAGATAACTGGGATTATGTGTAGATTGAAGAATGTTTTGGGCAGGGATGTTCTTTTGACTCTTTATAATAGCTTATTTCTTCCTTATGTGAATTATGGAATACTCTGTTGGAAGTCTCGTTTAAAAGACCTCGTCAAATTGCAAAAAAAGGTGATTCGAATTGTATCAGGTGCTAGGTATAATGATCATACCGAACCATTGTTTAAGACTCTGAAACTCCTAAAAGTGACTGACTTGTGTCTACTTAGAGAGTACCAATTCTGTTACAAATTAGAGAATACAGCTTTACCATATTATTTTCAATCAAATCTCTACAGAAGAAACTCAAATGTACATAATCACAACACTAGAACTTCAGACCTTTTCCATATCCCTAGAGTAAAACATGAATTTGCTAAGTTTGGAATCCAGTGTACAATACCTCAAGCATACAATAACTGTCCCTCTATTATAAGAACAAAAATATATACTCATAGCTATCAGGGTTTTACTGCATATGCAAAGAATCATATGATTAATACCTATGCATATGAATGTACAATCTCTAACTGCTATATTTGTCAGAGACAATAATCAGTACTTCATGCTTTTTACTATTATTATTATTATATATATATATATATATATATATATATTTTTTTTCTCTGTTGTACTCGGTTTTTGTATTGTTTACATGTAACAGGCAGGAGTTGAGTATACATACAAATATTATAGATAAAATCTACCAAAGAACAGATGCTACACAGCTGCCGCAGGGGGGCCTCGCTGGGCTGTCTTGTCAGATTTCCCCATCCACCCTAAGGGGTGGTAAAGTGATTTGGCAGCCCTGCAATGTGAGGTCACCCTGGGCAGCTCCATTATGGCACTGTAAATATTATTATGTTACTGTCTTCATCTAATTGTGTATATAAATCTATCCTCTTCCTAGTCCGTTAATTTACATTGTAAAACTTTGATGTGATCTACTTATTATTTAATACCAGGCTCTGGTGCTGTATTTTTCTTATTAATTATGTAACAGACTGTCATTCTTCTTTCATCACACTATTATTATAGAAATGAATATATTATTTAAGAGTAAAGCTTATGACAATACATTTACTTACAACTGGTAATTAGTCAACCATATATTTATGTTATGCTATAGGACTCATGGGACTTTAGTTTGTTCTTTTTTTTTTTCAGACTTAAAAACAATATTTCATTTTATGGGTGGCCCCTTGATAGCGGCCTACTAGCCTTAAAGGGGTCACCCTCAATAGAGAATTGTCAAACAAAAAAAATACTGTATAACATATCAATAGTTTATTTATCTTTTTCATAACTTATTCTCTATTGAAAATAAATATGTCTGAGTCTGAGTCTGAGGTTGTTTTAAACTTTAAACCATTTAAAAATCTGGAAAATGAATTCTCTCTGCCAATTTTACTGGAAATAGAGGTATTGCACACCTTTTTAGGCCAAAAATTAGAAGGTTAGGCTGATCAATATATGTTTTGGCGGCCATTTTTAATTCTGTATTTTTCTCAAATGCCCTTGTATACGCTCTCATTATTCGCAATGTATGTTTCGAGGAGGGGGTCTAAGGACCCTAAACCCACTTAGAAAATATCTTCACCAGTCACCACAGGGTGTTACCCTCTGGCTGCCTCACTAACAGTCCCATTATATAGATGCCACTTTAATAGTGTGTTCTAAAATATTCCAGAAGTGGCCCTATCATTTCATGACCATGACCTTAAACTTGGACTTCTATTGTGACAGTTGAAATATGCACTTACAATATATGATACTGCGCAAATAGAACGTATTTACTTTTTAAAAGACAAGCAAATATATGATTTTTTTCATGTGTATATACTTGAAAATGTATCATCTCGTAACAGAAATTGTTAATTTTATCTAAATTTGTGGCAGAGATGGACTGTGGTGTTTCCGTTTTCAACACTCATGACCGTTTGATGAGTTCATGACCAAAATGATCAAACATTCGAAAAATAAAACTGTTTTGATTTGACAACTTCAGATCAGGTTTCACTTATTATTAGAAGAATAATTGATACTTTGAACTTAAAAAAGTAGAAAGTGTTATTATCGGTTTATGGTGCATTTCTTGGGTCATTTTAAAAGAGAGTTCTCTGAAATTCTTCAAAATTGGTACTGTGATGGTTTTCTAGAAAAGGACAATTTCTTTTTGCTAGCTTTTTTTTCCATACAAGCCCTCGAGCCCAAGTCACAAAGCTATGGAGCACTCATCAACGGAGCCCAAAAAAGACGCAAAGGTCTTTCGCATGCCAAACAGCACAATTACACAGACATCATATAATTGACAATAAGTTCCGACACAGGCACGCCGGTCACGGATATACAAAGGAAAAGAAGAAGGCAGGATTGACCTTTGACCCGTGGATGCCATTCCATTTGGTTTCTATTTATTAATTTTTTCGATTACAGAAGGGCACCAAAAGTGACTGGATGAACGTTAAAAACTTACGGAAAATTTATGGTAAATTTGAATGAGATTGGTGAAAGAGAGTGACCTCCAGAGTGTACAGGGTGTCTACAAAAAGAGGACAGTCACTTGTCTTCTTTTTTGGACTCATATAAGTTCAGAATTTGGTATAAGTCTGATGTAAGAGTGGATTTGATAGTCGCCATGTTTTTTTCTAGCAAATATATTTATTCATGAATTAGATCACAAGTAAAGGCAAAAAGGAAGCACGATGTGCGAAAGTGCTTGCATTGCTCCAAGCTGACCATAGTGACCAAGGGGGTCCTGTTAAAAATTTCCTCAATGTTGATGAGTAATTTATGGTGCTTGTAAGAGTAGGAATGAATCATTCGTGAGTAATGGGACATTTGCTGATGCTCCAGCTGCCAAAATTCAAATTCAGGACCTAACATTGGGTCTTCAACATGGGGTCATATAACTACAAGAAAATCACCAAAAATGTCTCAAACAGCAAGTGATCAGAGTGCCGGAATCAATGCAAATGTTTATAATAACATTCTGAAAGAATTTTTGAAGCCATGGCGTCAGACAAGAAACTCTCTTGTTAGCTAAATCATCTTCCAACAAGGTGGAGCACCTGTTCATACTGCATAGAAGACTCTGGAGTGCCTCAAAACAAACCTGCCAAGCAAGGTATAGAGTGCCACCCCTGTTCTCCCCAGCTGGATCTAGTGAATTACTGGGTATGGGCAACTTTGAAGGCTGAATCCAGCAAGTTATCTGAACCCTCACAGCAAAGGTAAAAGCCTCCATCATGTCTGAATGGGGCAAAATGTTGGAGGAGTGCATCAAACATGCTTTCACATCATTTCGGTCTCATCTGCAGAAAGTTACCACAGCAACGGATGCGAACAATGGGTAATTCTGTTCTGACAATACTGTTCACATACAAATCATTTTTTTTAACAATTATGCTTGGCACAAAATAAACTGTAAACAAATCAAATTGTGTATGCTGTCCTTTTTTTCTGTAGACACACTTTACTAACAAGATTTTCATAAAATTCTTTAGGTAAGAGCAGCTGTGCTGCAAACAAACCAATGCCTAAACACCTAGCGTCATTTAATGGAAATTTTCTTATTGACGAGTTCCACAATGTATGTAAATGTGGTAGTTTTTTAGAAGTATATCAGGTCACAAGTAATGTTTTTAACATGACTGTCACCATCACTTGGTACGTGATTGCTGCCACGGAGCTTACTGGCATGACATCGGTGTCAAATGACATCTACCCATCTTACAGAACACGTGATTTCACATGTTCATTCCAAATTCTAATTTTAATCTGGAGCAGCTAATGTTGATACATTGCAAGAAAGTACTGAGACCAGGCCAAGATGAAACCTGATGCAATGAATTTGATACCCTTTTAACCATGACTGTGACATTGCTGAACCATGCATCAACAAGATGATGAGGCAATTCCATCAGGCAGGGTCAGGAATGACACATTGTAGATATAATATTAAGGAGTTGTTGATTGAGTTGGATCAGTCTCCTTTTCAACACTAAATGCAACCAGTGTGAGACATGCTGTCTTTACGGTCCATCTCTTTAATTCTAATTCACTAAACGCTGCAGCGAAAGTTGATCCTAAAATGTACCAGACATTTTTTGTTTTAAAATTGACTTTGAGCACTTTGCCGATTGGCGGTCCACAAGTAAATTTTATTATAATTGATATTGAAATGTTCTTAGAGTATATCCCTGAGATGGCGAGGGCTAGTCTATCTTTTCCATACTTGGAGCTCTTTTCTTAAATCAGATATATAATGAAATCAAAAAGTAACAAAATTTGCAGTTTTTGTCCATGATTCCATTACGCTGTGTTCAGCTTGCTGTATAAAACTGCTCGGGCTGATCACAGACATTCTATATATCAGAAATGTTAGTTTATATTCAATTAAGTCTAAATAGATCACTAAGTCATATAAGGGTGAAAGCACAGTAAAGGCCTCAATTGCGTTTTGATCAGATAAAAGTAAATTTAGGGTCCTAGAAACCAATTTCTGACATAAAGAAGAAACAGTGCAGTATTTAAGCTTGATCAACAAGTAAATGTGAGAAATTTAGGCATTTTTCATGAGCCTACAATTAAAACCATGCTCTGGGTAGACCTTTAAAGTGGGTGTAATTTGTCAATTTTCGCATGTAACCAGTGGCCCTTTATCTGAAGCACCGCCTATTGCAGCAATGCTGTAGCCTAAAATTCAGTTCGCATTCTGCCGGTGACATTATCTGTTTACTGTACCTTCCTGGCCTCTGTAGGGACCATTGGCTGACTTTTCAACATGATGATTATGGCAACCATGACGTCCAAAGAAAAGGCCTGCTTGTAACCATATTTTTGCAAATTTACAGTCAGGGGTTCAAAAGGCTGGCTGGAGGGTATTTTTATGTAATAATAACCAAATCGGGTGCTTTTGCCTATAGCGGGGCAGATTAGTCATGAATAGGGGAGTAATAGTGCATTTATACATAGAAGCATGAAACTTAGCACACATTTCAAAAAGGTCTTAAAGAAAATATTTAGATAGGGAGCCACTTCAGATTTGACCTAGTTGACCCATGGCAGCCATTTTCCAAAATGGCGGCTAATTTTCTCATTTTCCTGCTTTCTGTGAAGTGCCTATAGTATTAAAATATCGTAACAGTGCTCATTATTCCTTCTACAGATCTAAAGAACATTATCAATTGATTTCTGGATTGAACTGAGGAATTTTAGGGTAGTGAGGGTGCATTTTCTTAGAACTGATGAAGAAAATGTATCATTTTCGCGGTTTCCCATAGTTTCGTGGAATCTCAATCGATTTTAAAACTGACTAAATATTTGAATTCCTCGTAAGAAGAGCTTTCAAATGAATGGTCGCATCAATAGTTTCTGTGAATTTTTTGTCAAAATTAAAGAAACAACAAAATCTTCAAAAATCATTTTATTTTCATTTTTTCCAATTTCGCACCAACTTTACGAAACCCATTGATGCGGGTACTCATTTGAAAGCTCTTCTTACAAGGAATTCAAATATGTAATTTATTTTGAGATTAATAGAGAATTGGTGTAACCATCCGTAACCGCGAAATCCAGTGTTCGAATCAATATTTCTAACAAAAAGGATTCCAACAAGCCGAAAAATAGACCAAGGCTACCAAAAAATGTTGTAGTAATGTACTGAATACTTAGAGAAACAATAAAAAACAATATTTACGTTTATTCTATTTGTAAGAACTACACAGAAAGCAGCAAAACGGAAGAATTGACCGCCATTTTGGAAAATGGCTGCCAGTAGCCACCTAAGCTAAATCTGAAGTGGCTCCCTATCCAAATATGTTTGTATAGATGTTTTTTAAGTGTGCTCCAAGTTTCAAGCTTCTATGTATAAATGCACTATTTTTTTACATACCTGCCCCGCTACTAGATATGATATTGGTTTAATGAATTTCAGCAAAAGACTTCCAATGGCCACTGATGATTGTAAGACACAAGAAGCTTTATTGGCTAAAATTGATGTCCGTCCATTACGTCCACAACTGATTTTTTGGTAATTTAAATGAATTAAAGACCAGCTAACATGTGAACTGAGATGGAAATGCATGTCTATCTCTCTATGTATGCAAGTGAAAAATTTAAAAACACAAAGAATTTAACTTATACACTGGACACCAGGCTAAAAAGTGTATATGTCCGTCCATTACGTCCACAAAAATGTTCAAATTAGTCTGGGGACTGATGTTTGGAGTTCTGGATTGTCACGAATAAAGCAGGGATACCATGTTTAGTGACAAATTTGGATTATTTTAGTGAATGCTGACAAGGCTCAAAAATTTAATTGGTCAGAGTTCATGCAAACTGTCCATATCACATCTGCGAAAACTGTCGAAAAGCCAAAGGTCCATTTCAGCAGAAAAACCTAGATTTTCATGGAAGTTTCATAATGTAGTTCATAGCAGCCCAGCAAATGCCTGTCTTGATTTATTAGACAAACATAATTCTGTATTCTATACATTATTAGGTTTAAAATGATGTACTACACTTGCAATTCTGATGAAAATACTTATTAGGTCATAGGGGCCAAATATTGAGGCGCTTACTGTGCTTTCACCCATAATAATTTCTGCATTCACAAATTTTGTAATGCATCATTAAAGTGTAATTTTTGTGATTTTTCTGTGATTCCGTTACCATGGAATTCATGATCTTAGAGATAGAAAAAGAGTTTCGAGATCAGAGAGTGACAGAGAAGCTAAAGATCAATTATTCCCAGCTACACTTCACTTGATGTTGCATATCACTGTGGCAGGGTGTGCAATGTACTGCATATAAAATACATATATATTCACTCACCAGCAAAAGAAACACAACACTTGATTTTAGTTTAATTATTGCAAATACATTTGTTTCGCCAAAACCGAATTAATAGCATGATTCTATGGCCAAAGAGCATCTTAGTACTAACAGCTTTCAACTGTAAATTTCCTGTCTTTCTTTAGTTCATTTCATCAAACTTTTACATTTTGCCAAGAAAGAAATCTTACATTTTACTACCATTTTAACCTCTGGATTATAGTCCACGTCAGGGCAGACTATCTAACACATGTTGTGATATGTTTATCACTTATTGCTTTTTGTAGTGATTGTTACTTTCACTTTTAAAGTTGGTCTTCAATCACAGGCAATCACCTGGCCTTACTGTGCAATGTAATTGAGATATTTGTACTCATATCAATTGACTAATTAAATACAGGAGTTTGCCTGAGAATTAATGCAATACAACTTTTTTTTAAATACACATTTTGCTTGAATTTTATTCTCGAATCTTTAAGTGAGACATGTATGTTGGAAACATCCTGGGAATATGTCACACTAATAACACAATTCAAAAAGCATGAATCTAATCTGTTTTTTTTTTTTTCATTGTTTCAAAATTGGTAAAACGCAAAATTCTGTTTAAAAAAAAAAAGGTAAAAATACAGGTGATGAAGTGATTTTTTGGTTTTCTGATCGTCCATTAGGAAGGCTTTGAAATGACATATTCTCTTGGGTTGTAAGATGTGAGGTAACGTCTCTTTTTGAAAATTTTCAAATTTGATATTTAGGGCCAAAGAAAGACAGGAAAAGGTCGCAGTTGAATGATGTTTGGTACATTATGCTCGTTGACCATATTATATAATCAATGCCATCAATTCAGTTTTAGCCAAAGAAATGCATTTGCAAAAATATGAATTAAAGCCAAGTATTTCGTATCTTTTGCTGAGTGAATATACAATTAATGTACAATTTGTTTTATCTGCAGGACATTGCACGCCCTGCCAGAAGCAACCTTCCAGTGATATGCAACAGGCAATTCAATAAAGTCCAGTTAACAGATTTTTATACTTGTGTAGCCCTACCATTACACCACAGCTATTTCACTGTTTAACAGGGACGAGACCAGGTAAGAGGGGTATCAGACAAGCCATCAACCAAAGCTCAAAGCACAATAGGAGTTGAGCTATGGCAAATTACGTATCATGGTGTCGAACGTACACCGTGTGAGCATATGTCAGACTCAGACATCATGACATTTTGCCGTAGCACAACTCCTGTTGCACTTGGAGTTTTGGTTGATGGCTTGTCTGATACCCCTATTACCTGGCCTCATCCCTAATTAACAATGAAATAGCTCAGGTGTAATGGTATAGGCTACATTACACTCTAAAAAATTTCGGGACAAAATTGGTTTTTTAGATTCAAAATGGTTTTTTGAAAAACCAAATTTCAATGCAAAACCAACATGGATTTTTAAAAAAATCCATGTTGGTTTTTTGCATTGAAATTTGGTTTTTCAAAAAACCATTTTGAATCTAAAAAACCAATTTTGTCTGAAATTTTTTAGAGTGTAGCAGCTTAAGTGTAAAATCTGTAAAGTAAACTTCATGGAATTGCCCAACATCTTCTTGAATACAAGCAACTAGGCATATATTTGAAAAGTGGGGCCAAAAAGGTCCCCGGGAGCAAAAAAGTGAATCTCTGAATCCTGATAATCTGATATGGCAGATGTTTAGTCCAAGTGGTCCCTGTTACGGAAAAAGTCATTTTGGAGTCAACAGGTCACTGGATTTTTCATGAAAATTCACTGAAAAATTAGTAAATTGGTCACGCAATAGTCACAACAGTCACGCCAAGAAACCATCACAACAGTCACAGAAAACAGTCACTTCAGTATTATTTTGGCTGAAATGTGCAGCATGAACAGTCATGACAGTTCCCTGACCATTCAACATTTTAGTGCTTCACTTGCAGGCTTTTATTTGAAAATTGGGAGCAAAAACCTCCCCAGGAGCAAAAAAGTGAATCTCTGAATCCCGATAACCTGATACGGCATATGTTTAGTCCAAATGGTCCCTGTTACGGAAAAAGTCATTTTGGAGTCCATTGGTCACTGGATTTTTTATGAAAATTCACTGAAAAATTGGTAAATTGGTCACGCAATAGTCACAACAGTCACGCAAAGAAACCATCACAACAGTCACAGAAAACAGTTACTTCAGTATTATTTTGGCTGAAATGTGCTGCATGAACAGTCATGAAAGTTCCCTGACGGCCTGACCATTCAACATTTTAGTGCTTCACTTGTAGACATTTATTTGAAAAGTGGGGCCAAAAAGCTCCCCAGGAGAAAAAAAAGTGAATCTCTGAATCCTGGTAATGTGATATGGCATATGTTTAGTCCAAATGGTCCCTGTTACAGAAAAAGTCATTTTGTAGTCAACAGGTCACTGGATTTTTCATGAAAATTCACTGAAAAATTAGTAAATTGGTCACGCAATAGTCACAACAGTCACGCAAAGAAACCATCACAACAGTCACAGAAAACAGTTACTTCAGTATTATTTTGGCTGAAATGTGCTGCATGAACAGTCATGACAGTTCCCTGACCATTCAACATTTTAGTGCTTCACTTGCAGGCTTTTATTTGAAAATTGGGACCAAAAAGCTCCCCAGGAGCAAAAAAGTGAATCTCTGAATCCTGGTAATCTGATATGGCATATGTTTAGTCCAAATGGTCCCTGTTACAGAAAAAGTCATTTTGTAGTCAACAGGTCACTGGATTTTTCATAAAAATTCACTGAAAAATTTGTAAATTGGTCACGTAATAGTCACAACAGTCACATTAAAAAACCATCACTACAGTCACAGAAAACAGTCACTTCAGTATTATTTTGACTATAATGTACTGATATGAACAGTCACGACAGTACCCTGACCATTCAACAACTTAGTGCTTCACTTATATTAATCTCTTAGAATTTTATCAAGTTACCTTTATGACTATGACCATCAGTCAGTTTGGGTGATACAGTGATGAGTTCATAGAGCGTCATGGTTATTCGTTTTTAGAATTACGTGTTTTTTCTTTTTCCATTTTCTCTAGTCTCTAGAATACATTGCAAGGTTAACAACAAATCAGCCTTCAGCTGTTTTTGGTACCTGTCCATCTTATACTGCAGTAAAATGCCATGGTAATAAAATCTGCCTGGGTCTTAGAGAATATATATTATTGATCATGATGATGATTCCAGAGAGCAAGCTGTGACTTTAATTAAAGGTTGATTTAATACTATTACAAAAAACTAGTTTTGTCTTTGCCTTATTGCATATAATGTTACCAAAACAACAGACACGGAATATGACTTTAAGGCCTATGAAAAAAGCTATAGTTATTGAATAACTAGCCCTGCGTTTTGAATGTAATAAATCAATAGCCGAAGTAGTGGAAGTTACCTCATATGGTCTACATGCTTGAAAGTACTACATTCTCAATACTTTTAGTATAAATAACAATGCATAATTTCATCACCATCACAGTAGTGAAAGTCACATTATAATTCTGAGGTTGTAGATTTAGCAAATGAAAATTTCAAGACTTTGGATGTCAAAAGGCTGAACATTATTTAGTTAACATAGTTACATACAGTAATTACGGTCACATGCAGTAATGACAGCCACATTACAAGGTCCTACTCTGCATGTCTTTTACCTTATAAAGAGTTTCAGATGGCAAAGCATTAATTACTTACCATAGTAAATCCAAATTTTGCACATGAAATTGGAAAAAGTCACTCTCACAGTGCAAAACATTGCCATAGTCACCGCAAGAAATGAACTACACGTAAAACATGGTCTGTTGGTGTGTTTTCCATCAGTATAATTCTAAAACTGGGGTGTCGGAAGGCAAGGCATTGTAGGATACCATCGTCACAGCAAAGAAAGTTGTACTACATGATCTATTAGTATAAAATGGCAAGTAATTTAGTCACCAAAGTCACAGTTATAATGTCAAGTTACAGGGTCTGTCAGAGTGTATGTTTGGCACCAATATATTACAAAATTTGAGTGTCAGAAGGGAAGATGTTATTAGTTATCAAAGTCACAAACTTTATCTCCATATTGAAAGGCAAGTCATTAATTAGTCACCATAGTCACAGTTATGAATGTCACATTACATGGTCTGTAGGAGTGTACGTTTGAAACCAGTAAAATTCCAAATTAGTGGTCAGAAGGCAAGGTACAAAGTATTATTCAATTACCATGGTCACAGCAAAGAAAATTGCATTAGATGGTCTTTTAGTCAAAAATTAGTCACATTCTTTATTTCCATATCGAAATGCAATCATTATTTAGTCACCATAGTCACAGTGTAAAGTAGGTCGGGGCATGCGGCCCCCGTAACTTCGAGGTGCGATTTGACCTACTTTCTATGGGCGATTATTTGAATGCTTATGCTCACTGGAAGGGACCACTAGACTCTACTAATAACTAGTGAAACAAATGTCTGCCAATTTTAATGAAGGAGTTACGGCCATTTTTGTAAAAAATTTAAAATGGCCTTCTTACCCCACCCATCGGGCAAGAAGCCCCCCTATTCTAATCCTATGGCAATTTTTTTGGCGAGCGCATTCAGCCTAAAAGTTATTTCTTAGGGTTCTTCTATCATTTTTAAGGCATTCTGTTCACTTTTTCTGAATTTCAGAATTTTTCCGTTCATACTTTTATTTTTTGATGTTTTTTGCCCAGTTTCAATTTCGAGCCAATTTTTTTCTATTTTAATTAGCTATTCTATGAAGATTTAATGTAAAGTACACATTATTAAATGGTTCCTGAAGCAGCTTTGACCCCCCCAGTGAAGGGGGCCCCATGCCCCATATCATGTGGGGCCTCTCGCCCCGAACCCACATATTTTAATTTGACCTCTATATTTTGAACTAAAATGCAAAAAACATGATCCAAATCATATTTATGTGATGGTCATAATGTGAAGCAATGCAGATATCCATTATACTTTGAAAAATGTCCGAAGTTATTTCTGACAACCCCTTTCAAAGAAGTAGTCAAAGTTACAAAAACCATGCACATTTTTTTGTTTCTTTAATTTCTACTATGGTTTGGTGCTGTTTGCCCTGAAAATTGGTGACGTCACCTAAAACGCCTCTAGCTTCAATCCTATCAATAGATAAATGCACCAAAAATGTAAGTTTGGATATAAGCCTGGGGGGGCCTCTCACCTAACCCGGGCTTCATGCCCCGACCTACTCTACATGTGTATTTGTGTTTTACACCTCTGCAGCACCTGAGTGGGGTACATCGAGGCAGGCTAGAATTTTATATGTCTAGGTCTTTTTTCCTCATATGTTGTAATATGTCTGTGTTTGATGCAAAAATGTGATTATGTTTTCTGTTTTGTTTGAAGGAAATTGGAGTGGATTTGTCAAGTTACAAAGTCAGTAAAAGTAAAATTCCAAAATTAATAAAGTAAAATTCCAAATGAACTTTCAGAAGGCAGGCAATTATTCAATTACATATTGTACCATAGTCACAGCAAAGAACGTTTTATTAGATAGACTATTGGTTAGGGATTTATCACATACTTTATTTCAGTGTCAAAAAAGTAAGTCATTATTTGGTTACCATAGTCAGGTATGAATGTCAAGTTCTGTAGGAGTGTATGGTTGGCACCAGTCAAATTCTAAAATTTGGGTGTCAGAAGGGAAGGCATTATTAGATATCATAGTCACAGCAAAGAGTTGTATCACATGGTCTGTTGGGTTGGAATCAGTCACATCACATATTTAATATAAATATTGGAAGGCAAGTACAGCTGTAGTCTTTAGTCACTATAGTCACAGTAAGGAAAGTTAAGTTACAAGGTCTGTAGCAGTGTGCATGTATGTTTGCAGCAGTAAAATTTTAATATTTTGGTGTCAGATGGGAAGGCATTATCAGATATCATAGTTACAGCAAATAAAGTTACATGACATGGTCTGTTAGTTTGGAATCAGTCACATACTTAATATAAATATTGAAGTAATTATTTAGGTCACCATAGTCACAGTCATGAATGTAAAATTAAAATTCTGTAGAAGAGTATGTTTGGCACAAGTAGAAATCTTAAATTAAAATCAAAGACAAGGTATTATTCAATTGCCATAATCGCATCAAATAAAGTTGCATTACATGGTCTGTTGGATTGGAATTAGTCACATACTTTACTGCAGTATCAAAGGACAAGCAATTCTTAGTCGCCATATAGTCACAGTAACGAATATCAGGTTACAAAAATAAAGTTGTATTACATGGTCTGCTAGATTGGAATTAGTCACCTACTTTATTTCCATTCGAAAGGCAAGTCATTAATTAGTCACCATAGTCACAGTAATGAATGTCACATTACATGGTCTGTTGGAGTGTATGCTTGGCACTAGTAAAATTAACTGTCTGAAGGCAAGGTATTATTCAATTACTATAGTCACATCATATAAAGTTGTATTATGGCCTGTTATTTTGTCACTTTTTTTCAATTTTCAATATTCAAAGGCAAGTCATCATTTAGTCACCATAGTCACAGTAATATGTCTAGTTACAAGACATGCAGACTGTATGTTTGACGTTAATACCTGTCAGAAGGCAAGGTATTATTTGATTATCATAGTCACGCCATAGAAAGTTGTATTATGGCCTGTTAGTTTGGAATCAGTCGCCTTTTTTTTCAATTTTCAATATTCAAAGGCAAGTCATTATTTAGTCACCATAGTCACAGTAATATGTCTAGTTACAAGGTCTGCAGACTGCATGTTTGATGCTAATAAAATTCTAAAATTAGCTATCAGAAGGCATGCTGTTATTTGATTATTATCGTCACACCATAGAAGGTTGTATTATGGCCTGTTAGTTTGGAATTAGTCACTTTTTTTTTTCAATATTCAAAGGCAAGTCATTATCTAGTCACCATAGTCACAGTAGTATGTCTAGTTACAAGGTCTGCAGACTGTATGTTTGATACTAATAAAATTCTAAAATTACCTGTCAGAAGGCAAGGTTTTATTTGATTATCGTAGTAACACCCTAGAAAGTTGTATTAGATGGTCTGTAAGTTTGGAATTAGTCACCTATATTTCAATTTTCAATATTCAAAGACAAGTCATTATTTAGTCATCATAGTCACAGTAATATGTCAAGTACAAGGTCTGCAGACTGCATGTTTGATGCTAATAAAATTCTAAAATTATGTGTCAGAAGGCAAGGTATTATTTGATTATCATAGTTAACACCCTAGAAAGTTGTATTAGATGGTCTGTTAGTTTGGAATTAGTCACTTTTTTTTTCGATATCCAAAGGCAAGTCATTATTTAGTCACCATAGTCACAGTAATATGTCTAGTTACAAGGTCTGCAGACTGTATGTTTGATACTAATAAAATTCTAAAATTACCTGTCAGAAGGCAAGGTTGTATTTGATTGTCATAGTAACACCCTAGAAAGTTGTATTAGACGGTCTGTTAGTTTGGAATCAATCTAATACTTTATTTCAATATCAAGAGGCAAGACTTTATTTTGGTCAGGAAAATTCCAAAATTTTGGTGTCCGAAGGGATGGTATTGTTAGGTATCATAGTCACAGTTATGAAAGTTGCATAACATGGTCTGCGGAGTTGCAGTCAATCACATACTTAATAAAAACTATCAAAGCTTAAAGGCAAGTAATTTTTAAGTTAAAAATATCAAAGCTTGAAGTCAAGTCGTTTTTAAGTCACCATAGTCACAGTAATGAATGCTGCATTACATGGTTTATAGGAGTGTGTGTTTGGCACTAGTAAAATTCCAGAATTAACTGCGATAAGACAGGGTATTGTTCAATTACCATAGTCAGAGCAAATAAAGTTGCATATCGAAAGGCAAGTCACTATTTAGTCACCATAGAGTCACTATAGTCACAGTTATGAATTCCATATTACAAAGTCTGTAGAAGTGTATGTTTGGCACCAGTACAATTCTATATATCATAGTCGCAGCAAAGAAAGTTGTATTAGATGGTCTGTTAGTTTGGAATTAAATCTAATACTTTATTCCAATATCAGAAGTAAAGACATTATTTTGGTCAACATAGTCACAGCAATGAATGGCACATTACAAGGTATGAAGGAGTGTATGTTTGGCAGCAGTAAAATTCTAAAATTAACTTTCAGAAGGCTATGTATTGTTTAAAAAAAACAAAAATAAAAACATATGGTCTCAGCAAAAAAAATTGTACTAAACAGGCTTTTAGTTTGGAATTAGTCGTACTCATATACTTTATTTTCATATCTATAGGTATTTATTTGAAAAGTGGGGCCAAAATGATCCCCAAGAGCAAAAAAGTAAATCTCTGAATCCGGATAATCTGATATGGCAGATGTTTAGTTCAAGTAGTCCTTGTTATGGAAAAAGTAATTTTTGGACCAATGGGTCACTGGATTTCTCATGCAAATGCTGCAATTGTGATTCTAATTACTGAGACCATGATGGTGAATTATGTCTTGATCTTTGACAATTATATATGTACATAATATCATCAATAACAGTTCCAGACAAGATATTATTAGATGTGTCTTTCATGACTGTTACTATAGTAACTAAAAATGAGCCTTTTCCTTGAAATAATATGAATAACGTGACTGTCCCAAAACCTGCACACCATGAAATGTGACTTAAATTATCCTGAATATGGTGATTGAAAAGCAGCATTTACCTATTGGCAATCATGTTCCTTTCATCACTGATTCCAAGCCAACAGACCATGTATGTGACTTTTGTGACTGTGACTATGGTGATTAAACGATAACCTTTCATTTTTAGCAGCGTTGTGGCGCAAGCTGTTACCTTTGGATTTTGGGAAACTTGTCAAGAAACTGGAGGTCGTACTATCAATAACACCCAAAATGTGCACACTCTACGAATATTTTTTACTCGCCAGCATCAACTTCTAAAAGCATAAAAAGCTGAAAATACATTTAATTACGAAATCGTGCGCTTGACCTTCTTCTTCCTGCTGACAGAACCGCCCTCAATTGAGCTATCTATAGAGCTCAACAAGGCCTATAATTGAAATTAAAAGGGAAATTCAATAGCAATTTTGGTTTTGGGTTCATTTCAGACAGCCAGAATTATGCGGTATCAAGAATAACTGAAAGATGATTGCACTTCAAACTGGGACTTCACAGTTTAATACCAATAAAGGCAATCAAGAACCAATTAAGTAACTTTATAAGTCAGATAATGACGCAAATCAATTGACAATTGATAATAGTATTTGAAGATTCATCCTGCCTGTTTAAATAGACATAAATAGATATACCAAAAAAAATATTAATAGGTAGTTAAATAAATAACAGATAAATACATAGAATATTATATATTCATCAATAGATGAATAAGTAGATATATAAATAAATAGCAAAGAAAGAATAGATAGATAGATAGATAGATAGATAGATAGATAGATAGATAGATAGATAGATAGATAGATAGATAGATAGATAGATAGATAGATAGATAGATAGATAGATAGGAGGATGGTACTTCCATTCCATCAGTGAGAAATTGTACAGCGCTGCTTAAAGTGCTTGCACGTTATTTTCAAAATTATCTTTGAAATGTGACTACTCCGTCGTAGTACTACGATCCCACAGAACATGATATGTGACTTTCATCACTGAGACTATGGTGATTAAATGACGAGCTTTGCCCACAATAACAATCGTGTTGATACTGTGATTGATTCAAAACCAAAATACCATGAAATACATTGTACATTATTGTAACTATGGTGATTAAAAACTAGATTTGCCTTTTGACAGTTATATTAGAATTTGACTGATTCCAGGCTTACAGAACATGAAATACTTTCATTACTGATTCCAAACTAACATTTAAACCAAGTAACTTTCATAACTGTGATCATGGTGACTAAATGATTGGTCTTACCTGATGAGAGTCATGTTGAAAATGCAGCTGATTTCAAACCCACAAACAAGGCAGTGTGACTAGTACTGCCATGACTATGATGATGAAACAACTTGATTTACTTTATGGCAATCGTGTGCCTATTTCCAAATCTACAGGCCATGAAATGTCACTTTCATTACTGTACCCATGATAATTAAATAACTAAACTGCCTTATAACAATCATGTTGAGACTGTGACTGATTCCAAACCACCAGAAAATGAAATGTGACCTTTGTGACTGTGACTATGGTGATTAAATGACTAACCTTTCATTTTCAAAATTATCTTTGAAATGTGACCACTCCAATCCTACAGACCATGATTATTATGTGACTTTCATTACTGAGACTATGGTGATTAGATAACAAGCTTTGCCTAAAATAACAACCATGCTAATACTGTGATTGATTCAAATCAACAGACCATGAAATACTATCTATATACCTATAGATCTTTCTATCCATCTACATTACTGTGACTATTGTGATTAAAAAACTGGATTTGTCTTAAGACAATTATGTTGAGAATGTGACTTGTTCCAATATTACACACCATGACATGTGGACTTTCACTACTGCGACTATAATAACTGGATCTGTCTTGAGACAATAATGTTGAGAAACTATTTCCGAACTTCAGATCATTTCGTCACTGTGACTATGATGATGAAATAATTTTACTGCGCTATAACAATCATGTTAAGGCTGTTATGATTCCAAAGCAAGATATCACGAAATACTTTCATGACAGTGACTATGGTGATTAAATAGCTACCCTCGCCCTTTACTGTGACTATGATGATTATTGAATAGCCAAACTCACTCGTTGAAAATAATGTTGAGGATGTGACTGAATTGAAACCTACTGTTACCTACAGACCATCAAATATCCCTCACATGGGGTAAATGTGTAACATGTTGAGGACTCCCGCTCTCTCTCCCGTCTCATCAATCAACCCTCGTGAGCGCCCAGAACTGGGCTTAGAAGGTTGCACTTACCATATCTATCTATCTATCTATCTAGCCTTGAATTTGACAATAATATGATAATTTTATGGTTACAAAATCTACAGACCATGAATGTGTGGTAAAGACATCTTATCCAAAGTAATTAGTGTAACATTTCATGATCTGTAAGTTTGGAATTACATGTTTGAATTTCTTGCAGTGACAAAAAATTTGAAACTTCTGCAAATGAAAAATTGACAGCGTATGTCATGGTAATTTTTTTTATATATGACCATTGATAATGGTAAGAACAGTACTTTTGCCTGGGAAACAGCTCATGAAATTAGACGTTTATTGTTGTGTCTAATGCCTGATCAATGTTGAGAATGTGACCGATTGAATTGCTACCACAAAATGTGACTGTTATTATTGTGATTATGGTGACTAAATAATGCTTTGTCAAAAATCTTGAAAATTGCATACCAATGGGACTTGCATTGCAAGATTATGATGATGTGACTGCTATATTATGCATTGCCTTTGAAAATAATGTTGAATTTTACTGATATTTAATTTATGGATCATGAAATGTGAGTCACTTTTACTCTGATAAAGTTAGTCACCAAAGGCATGGTCATGTTTTCTTTTTGACTGTGCTTGGCTGTCTTTTCTCTTTTCTGATTCTTTTGTTTATTTTACATAGATCTATCTGTCAATCTATCTGTCTATCTATCCGTCTATCTATCTGTCTACCTATCTATCTATCTGTCTATCTATCTAAAGTGTCAGAATAATGTAAACAGTCACAATGATGACTCTTATGAGAAGCCTCACAACAGTCACACTGAGAACTATTGAAGACTGGGGATAGGCAATAGCTGTTATCAATGAAAGTGAAACCTTCTTCATATTCATTTGAAATGCTAATAACATTGAGGTCATCCCAGATCATAGGAATGTTGTGCGCTAAAAAACTCCCTCCACAAGCCTGTCTTCAACCATTTTTTCATATCTATCTGCAGCTATAGATAGATAGATAGATCTATAGATAGATGGATAGATAGACAGACAGACAGACAGACAGCTAGACAGACAGACAGACAGATAGATAGATAGATAGATAGATAGATAGATAGATAGATAGATAGATAGATAGATAGATAGATAGATAGATACATACATACATATATACATACATACATACATACATACATACATACATACATACATACATACATAGATATGTAGATACATAGATACATAGATACATAGATACATACATATATACATTATTAGATAGATAGATAGATAGATAGATAGATAGATAGATAAATAGATAGATAGATAGATAGATAGATAGGAAGATAGATAGATAGATAGAATAGCATTAAAAAAAGGAATAATCTTACTTGGACCTGACCAGTGAACACCCTGAACACATCTGAACTTTGAGGCTTGTGAAGTCCATTCATAGCAATCGAGAATAGCAATCGAGAATAGCAATCGAGAATAGCAATCGAGAATAGCAATCGAGAATAGCAATCGAAAATAGCAATCGAAAATAGTAATCAAGAATGGCAATCAATGTGACATTGTGTCTCTCTGAGACATGACAGTCACTCTACAATCACTACAGTCACGGAAAAAGGTCACAATGATCACTGTGATGTTCTTGGAAGTTGGACTTAGTCATTTTGGACAATTTCTTACCAGCGTGAGGTACGTTACACGAACTATCCCGTACGTTACACCACTTTGAAGCTTCATATCTCCATGAATATTGGCAATATCACTGAAATTCAAACTGTATATGAAAGATTGGACATAGGACTACAAAAATAAAATATATTGACATGGCCAAAAGTGGTTTTAGTGGCCGAAAAATTGAGTTTAGTCACTTTTTCAATAGTCACACCAAGGTGTGACAGTCAGCTTTCGGATCATTATTGCCTCAAAACCAATAGTGCAATATTTTTCAAAAATCACCTGATATTTTTTTGTTATACCTCAAGGCATAAGAGATGGTGTGAAATATTGATTATTGCTGTGGGATGTTCTGGACAAAAATGCCAGCCTACCCAAATAGGGTCTAAAAACCGGGGACCTTTTAAAACTCCATTTTTTGTGTTTTTTTAGCCTCTTATATTGGAAACTGTGATTAAATGTGTCATTATATTTTTTTCTGATAGCCCTATCACAGTTTTTTTCAGAAAATACAACACCCATGGAAATTGGATGATTCACTTTTGTGTTGTGACCATTTTAGTTTTGGCCCCACTTTTCAAATAAATGCCTAACTAGGAAAGTACAAAAACCAACAAAAATCAATCCCTGTATATATGCCTGGATTGTATCAGTTGACATTTAAAAAACAAGGATTGTCATAGTCTAGTTAACTGAACTTGTGTAACTTACCTTCTACCAGTGTTACTTGTATAAAATAATTCTGTCATGTCAGAGAAGGTCAAATACTTTGGAAAGATCACTAATAACTTGACAACATTCATGAAAGTCACATAATTAAATTATGCAAAAGATGGCTGCAGACTGCACATTCTTATACCGGTAAGTATTAAAGCCAAGAAATTTATACGGCAGAAAATTATATAAATTTCATTTTGCCTAATATCCAATTTTTAAATGAAGTATACAATATTTTGTGCTGATTGGCCTTTTATAAAACCCTTTTCTGTTCTCGCTCCTAAGATGAAACTCTACTTACCATTTCGATGTGTACCATGGTTGAAGCCCGTCAGATTTCTCAATGAAATTTTGGTGGCAGATTCTCTAAAGATAGTCTCTCAAGTGCATTAAAAGTTTCCTTGGTTGACTATTTATAGACATATGTGTGCTTGGCCTGGCCTATAGGAGATGGGGTTAAACTTCAATGGCAAGGTCACAAGTGGATTGCACAGCCCAAATATTAGGCCAAGTGTGATAGATCAGTGTTTTGCTCAGTGTCCTTTCTCATTTAATTCTGAAAATGATTATAAATGATCCTTGATTCAGCGAATCATACGGATGTCGTTTAATAAAGACTTTTATCACTTATCCGGGACAACCTTTGTATATCTTATCTCTTCAATGTTACATCGAAATGTTATTGTGTAATCTTTTTACTACTTTCACAGAAGTGACAGAACAGAGGTTTCAGAAATCTTGGGGACACCGCTGTTTGTCAAGAATGTCTTGTTTACCAGATCTTTGTAGAAGCAAGTCGACTGTGCATGCAGTGGCCATGCACTCTTAACAAAAAGGTTTTATATGGAACCATTAAGGGTTCTATAACCTGGTATAGATAATGAACCCTAAAAGGTTCATTATTCAGTTTTTAAAAAGGTTCCAACAGCAAACAAAAACAACACTTAGATAATCCAGCAGCACTGAACTCCCACTTTGGAACCTCTTCCTCTCAAGTTGGGAGCATAGAGCTCCATCATAGGGCCTTCCCACCACTATTGAACCTTTTCAATTAAGTTGAACCCTCAAAGAACCTTTTTTCATCTGTGGGTTCTTTATATATAGGCCTACCATCAAGAACCTTTTGCATAAGAGTGCACTGGTGGTGTGACAAACTCTGAAGGACCATCTGTATGGCGTGACAAACTGATCGATAGATACTAGATAGATACTAGATAGATACTAGATAGATACTAGATAGATAGATAGATAGATAGATAGATAGATAGATAGATAGATAGATAGATAGATAGACTTTGATGTAATTTAATGAGACATGAACTTTGGATGCATTTAACTGTTTTAACAACATGTAGGCCATTGACGGTGATATTATCTGAGCCGCATTCCATGACCTCAGGTTTCCAAGGCAACAAAACAACCATTTATTTTTATTTTCCAGAATCTGATATTTTGCAAATCTATTGCATATTACCTCAATATTAACCGACCCAAATTTCATGTATCTATACATGTAAAATATATCAAAAGTTATGACAATTAAGGTGAATAGAACTTTTGGAAAACCCCTAGTAGCTGATTTTAGTGTTAGAATCTGGTGCCTCATCATTTTGTTTTATCTGTCACACACAAGCAGTCTCCTAAAATCAAATTGCTATTGAAAATATAGTTTCTTAGATCATGACAACATGATGTCATCATCAGCATTTTGAATGTGATTTTCAATATGAAACTGTCCTCTCATTCTGCATAACAAATTGACCGGCTGTAATGAGGAAAATATAATAACCCAAATCTATTAGGCAAATTAAAACAATAACAACCACATTTCAATCACTTATAATTGCTGAAATAAATTGTTGTTGCCATAATTCTGAACACTTTAATCACTTTTCATATATATTCATAACATCACTAAATAAGATTTATGGACTTACTTGTTTTCAGTATTGCTCTCAGGGTATATGTGGAAATCTGGGTTGTGTTCCAAATGCACAGCCACTACATATAGCAAACAAGAGATTCTGGATACTTATATGTACATATTATATATATTGGGGTTACTGGACTTTTTTCAAGGCCATTCTGCAGTATCTGCTTTATGGAATAACTGGCATTTGATCCAGATTTAGGATTGTTTACGTGATTTTTTATAGGTCCAGCCACACGCCAGTTTTATCACGTAGACCTTATCAAAAATACAGTAGCCCTAAAGAGCATTCGATCACAGTGTTGGGTCCCTTATGTTGACCCACAAGCACACCTTTAAAGTATTGTTATCATTGCAATACATGATACATTGCACAGAGAAGGTCACCATATTTTGCTCGTATCAGCATTTCAGGATGTACCCAGCTGACAATGCACATGAAGTTCACGTGATAAACACGGGGGGAAACTGATGAACATGACATAACTGAGAGTTATAACGTGTTAGTGTTCACGTGAAAAACTCCCCAACATTTTCACGGGATAACCACGTGATGAATTTCACCAGATTAACGCATGACCATCTTTATGACAAAACTGAGAGTTATCACGTGTTTTTCTTCACGTGAAAAAACTCCCCAACATTATCAGGGGATAACCACGGGAGGAACTTCACCAGATTATCACTTGACTATCTTCATGACATAACTGAGAGTTATCACATGTTTTTCTTCACGTGGTTAACTAGTGAAGATTGCCCCCCAGAAATATAGATGGAGCCACCTGTACTAGAAACACAGCTGTTTACCGAGTTCCGCACTAAGTTTACTTTAACTGAGTTTAAACTAATTAAACAAATGATTATGATTTCTTAATTTGAATTAATGCACAGTATATGGTGGAATGAAGTTTATTAGCTCAAAAAGGAGCACATATTGGATATTATTACAAAAGACTAGTCATCCGAAATGTGAATCATGTACGACTACAATCTTTGATTCTGGTAACCCCATAAGAAGACTGAAAAGAGCCTCACTGCATCACACTGGTTGTGACAAATTTTCAGCAAGTTCTTGTGGCTTTTACTTCAGCCCTACAGCTATTGAAAGCCCAAGATATCGCTTGAAACAGTCCAAGTTGACTGGCTTGATGAAGAGCCAAGTTAAACTGTGGGAGATTTTGCCTCTTCTCAAATAATTTTAACTGGTGAAGATTGCCCCCAGAAAATCATGTGGTTAACTGGTGAAGATTGCCCCAGAAAATCATGTGGTTAACTGGTGAATATTGTCCCCCACAAAATCATGTGGTTAACTGGTGAAGATTGCCCCCAGAAAATCACGTGGTTAATTGGTGACAAAGTCACGTGGTTCGCGTTTGCAATAACCTATCAGTTTTCCACGTGATAACTGAGGGGCAATTTCACGTGATAACTCTCAGTTAACCACCAGTTTTTGTCAGCTGGGTATTATCTTTTGAGAAGTCAAACAAGTCCCCAAAAACGTCAATCAATACTTCTCTGGTGACTTTATTTTCAACTACGTCATACTTGCGCTTCCCAAATTTGTTTTGCTAATCATCCTCAAGGTGGCATCAAATGTTTGCCTCAACCTCTGGTGTCAATTCATTAAATTCAGTTTGAAATTAGAGTATATTCTTCCAATTTCTGCTTTGGGATCTTTCACTAATTCGACTGTACATATAGTCCAAAGTGTGGAAGGAATCCTAAAACATAGGCTGCGCAGCAGCAAACCTTCAGCGAATAACACATTTAGAAGATTACAATTGCATCATAAAATTGGTGTGTTTACCAAATTCCGTATATTATAGGTATGCAACAGTGGTCGAGTAATGGCATTCTATTATCTGTTATTTGCCTGCTGCCCTGCGATCTACCAGTGTGCTTGCCAGGGTTTGTAAAAGCAGGGAAAGGGCTTATTATACTAATTTACTTATATTATGGTACGGTTTGATGCATGCACCAATTTTTTTCCGATCATTCAAAAAGTGTTAAATACAAGTCAAAAAGCACTGTAAGTTACATTTTATAGGTGATACGTGTAGGAAATGGCATTGCTGTATATGCAATAGTGGGCACGTTTTGGCTCCTATAAGAAAATATGTATTTTTAATATTTTTTCTCAATATTACAAAAAGTATAGAATATGTATCAGTCAGACCATGAAAAGGCACAACTAAACCACATAAGTCATATGTGTACCGAACTTTATCCATGTACATGCAATAGTGACCAAGTCTTGGGCCAGAAACAAAAAATATATTTTTTCTCTTTTTTTTCAATATTTCAAATAGCATTTAATATCTTCCACCAGACCTTTTAAAGGGCACAACTAGACCTTATAGGCCATGTGTGTACCAAACCTTATCCATTTACATGCAATAGTGACCGAGTCTCAGCCCAAAAAACTAAAAAAATACATATTTTTCTATTTTCCAAATTTTTGCAAAAAGTATAGAATATCCATCAATGAGACCATCAAAAGGCACAACTAGACCATATAGGCCACATCTGTACCAAATTTCATAAGTGCACATGCAATAGTGACTGAGATTTGGCCCGGAAACGAACAAAAATAATTTTTATATTTTCTCAATCATTTCAAAAGGTATTGAATATCTATCAATTAGACCATCAAAAGGCACAACTAGACCATACAGGCTATATGTGTACCAAATTTCATCCATGTACACTCAATAGAGGCCGAGTGCTGGCCCGGAAACGATCTATCCGCCCACCGCCCGCCCGCCCGCCCGCCCGCCCGGCGGACGGACAACATTTTTACCCAAGTGATTACAATACCTTCTTCGAACTTCGTTCGCTGAAGGTAAAAATGGTGTTACAATTTCTTTTCTTTGATTACATATCTATTTTTATTCGGAGTTGCCCTGGGATTTTCCAAGGCATGAAGAGTGCCAAGTTCAGCTAAATTTCTGGACTGTTTCTTTGATTTGGAAGATGTATATGACCAGAGCTGACCAGTAACTGATCTGGATTTTTGTACAGTTTAATGTGACTTGTGACCATTTTTCATATCATTTAATACAAGGCACACCACACCGGAGTAGAACTTGACTATTTGGGACATGTTGAGTGGTGGTGCACTGCGCACGGACAGTTAAAATAACCGTACCCGATAAACCGGCAACACCATCAACCGGATACTAGATTTTAACCGGATTTTAACCGGACTTTAAAAATCGGACAGTAGCACATACAAAAGGATAGTTTTGCAACATTCGCACCAATTTCACAGTTGATTATACATTTTGTTGAAGTGACATCTTTGTATCTGATAGTCGAGAATTACCAAGTAGAGCAGGAAGACTGTTCACCTGACCGAATGTTTTTCTTTGTTCTGTCACAGAATTCAAACTTTGAAGATGGTGAAATCATGTTGTTGACTTTTTTTGTAACATTACTGCTTTTATTATAAAAAAATTTAACATTTCATCAAGTTTTGATTTTGCCAGATATCCGGTTCCGATATCCAGTTCTGATACCCCAATTCTGTCGGATATCAGATAATTCAGATATCCTGAAAATTTCAGTATCCTCCCAGGTATCCCTGCATCCGTACCAGATATCTGTGCATCCCTGATGTCGAGGCTGTTGTAATCTGTAATTGCTCTTGTCTGCTATTGCACCAGCCATGGCAGTGGCCTGCGAGGCTTCCTGGGAGAGAGTGACATAACATATTGTCGTAAATGTGGACTTGAGGCCCTGTGAACTACAGAGTAGTTTTTACTGTGAAAAAGATTGCTTCTTTTTGAACTCAACCTTTTCTCTGTAGTTTTCTGGTCTTCCTGCAAGGGTTGGTTTCATCATCTCCCAGGTCATTGGAGACACAAACTGGGGATCGCAGACCAGAAGCCTGTGCAACATGGTGGTGCCACAGCGAGCAAGACCTAGATTCATGATCACTATGGGCCCATCCACAGGTATCTGAAATAACACAGAGGATTTCTGCTTTTTCCAAAAAAAAAACATGGATGTATGTGGCACTATGGAGTATGGATGCTATAGCAAAGCAATAGCACATATTTGTAGCTTTGCAGGGGGAGGGAGAATACACAGATTCCAATGATCAGTGAGGTTATATGCCCCCCCCTTTCCCTTGTTGCAGGGTTATGCACTCTATGGAGTGCCATATCTTCTTGCTAGAATAATGTGTGTTGATCATTGTTTCAGTGTTTGACTCTCCTACAATTTGGCATTTATGAAATGAAGCTTCTAATGAAACCCAAAAGATCCTCCAATGTTGAGGTTATTGCCTTATGAATCCTTATAATTAAATGACACTATGACAGTTTTTCTTAAATTTTGTTTTTCCATACAAATCCACATTTCTCAATGCATCCCAACATCCCCTATATCAATCTTCCTCTCTTCACCTGCACTACAGATTTTTATATTACTGGCACTTTACATCCATTATTATCACTGCAGTCTCTCTGGCTGGTGTGATATATGAGTTGTCTTGACAGAATTTACACACTTGCACAAATTTCCAGACAGCCCTGCTGCATCCTGCCTTCACTCCCAATGTTCCCCTTTCAATATGTTTCCAAAGATCCTCCACCCCAATGTGCAAGACCTTCAAATACATTATCAATCACCTCACTTTTCCATAAATGCTTAAAAACTGTAATTTTTTTGACAATCTTTGCACTTTCATTTTCTTCCACACTCCAAATTCTGCCCCCTCCTTCTTCATACACCCCCTCTTACCTCAATAATGAATATAAAGCCTGCCTCTTCTCCAGGACTGCCCAATTAGGGCTGCAAATGGCTCATTACCATAAAGCCTGTCACATGGTTGCCAGGTGGCATGGCAGTAGGACCAAACTCTGCCTGGTGGAAAATTTTGTAAACAGGTTTGGGACAAAATCTGTGCTGAGAAAAAAATCTCCAATGTCAATTAATTTCCTCAGGTTTTCGGCTTTTACATTTTACTTCTTTAGACTTAACTGGCACTTAGTTTTTTGCATCTATTGTAGCAATAAATGGCAAACTAGGAATTTACTTATTTAGGCTATTTTTGCAATACTTTTTCAAAAATCTGTCTTTTGAGTCAATGACATACATATATCACATAGGCCTCTTTTATGTAAGTAAATGATAAAATATATTCTATAAACCTCAGTAGATCACTATAAATAATCAAACACAAATTTAAACAGTTTTACTTCAATCATTGCATTCTCAGTACACTTTTTTAATTTAAAAAACTAGCATAAAACCCATGAAGACATGAATCCTACTATTAATAGTATCAAGCCATATGTTGCAAAAAGGAATAGATAAAAGTTTTATTATTGGTTACTTGATCACACAAGGGGGAGATCATTTAATAACGAGGACACTTGGAGTTTCTTTGAAATAGATAATTTCTTGCTCAATTTGGTGAAATAAATAAATAAGTTTTGGCCCTCCATAATCAAGACATGGCAAGCTACCCTTGATAAAAGCCTGAATGACAAGAAGCAGCAGTACTTCATTGGCTCCGTCCAAAAAGGTGTGTAAAATAAAGTTCTGCAGTGAATCACACACTGCAAGCAGTTTGTATAAGAGGCACTGCACCTAATTGCTGCAGTGTATCCCGTACCCATTAGTGTTACATACGATTTTCCTATGCCCCTATCATGTTGACCTCTAGTTTTTCCTCCTATGGCCATTTCCATTTTTGGTATTTTCCTCTGTCTACAAGTGGACTGCTCTTGCATTGCAACAGATCAGAACATATGCTGTCTTGTGTTGCCACCTAGTGACTAGTGTGCTATTCAGCGAGCTCCTGCGAGCGCCCACATACTTTCGACCAGAAGAACACACACAATTTTGTCTGGAAGACACCGGGGGCTGTTTCTGAGTGTGCTGATGGCCTCGTCTACTTCCTTAGAGAATGTGATTGCCGAGTCTGACTCTGGTATACATCAATGTTGGATAGAAATTTTGTGAATGTGCAATGAAATTGGAACTATTTCTTGGGACAGCAATGCTGTAGCATAGGAAATCAACTTTTGTGCCAGGTGGCAGCAACATACAGTTCTCAGTTTCACCAGACTGTATTTTCCTAGTAGTAATCCTACCATTCATTCAAGATGACAGCATCTGTCAGTACAACATTACACCAGAGGGAGACACCTCCTACTCTCTCACTGTCAGAGGGCACAATGCTATACCTCAATCTTCATGTTTTCAAACACGCTATCCACACATACTATCCAAACCTCTATTTATCTATTCAAGTGGTCCTGCTAATAATAGCAGTTTTCCCTTAGCTCAGAAAGGGAGGGATGAGCCAAAATGCACATGATATACTTTGCATGGAGCCCACTTATTGTCTTACACAAACTGTTCAAATGCATTTATACCATTCGACACCTCTGTCAGCCAATCACATGCCAGTATTACAGGGAAATAATTCCTATATTCTTTGTTGTCCAGTTATCCTCTCATGTTTGAGTGTTTGAGTGTTTGTCTCACAGTATTTATAAGTCAGTTATTCACCATGGGATCAGGAATATGTGTTTATCACACCTCGGGCTAAAGCCCTCAGGTGATAAATCACATATTCCCTCTCCCGCGGTGAATAACCTATACTTACTGCGGTGCCATATCATCATTACATCACTTCATGCATGATTTCTGCACCAACACAATTTCTTAATTTCCAGGCCTATCTCTTTATACCATGTCACACCTCTTCAATCCTCTATTTACACTACAGGGCAACAGATGTCACGCCTACAATGATAAAGCATATTGCACCCTGCTACTAATTTGCAGGCCTATATATCTTTATACCAAGAAGCATGGGGGACCTCTAGTATATTTAAATATTCTAGGTGTGAGTTAGAGGGTATGGCAGTTTTACACCTGTTGATAATTGTGATAGTGTTTTTTTTTTTTTTGTAACCTACTTGGGTACTGTACATAACACTTAACTCTCTGTAGTAGGACAAGATCAATGTTCACTGTCCCAGGCCCGTAGCCAGGATTTTTTATGGGGGGGTGTGTGTAACGTTATCGAGGGGGGACTGAGGCCCGTAGGGCCGAAACTGTACGGCAGGGGGTGTGGGGGCCGCTTAAGGCCCCCAGAAGCCAACGGATTTTAGACACTCTCTGATGCATTCTGAGCATTTCAGAGAGTCAAATTTGAAATAAAATTTCCCAAAAAACTTCAATATATGATAACATCTTAAATATCACAGGACACTATCTTTGAGCAAATTATTTTTGAAGTCACTGGGTTTTAATAATTATATTGTATGGAATTTTGCTCCAATTTGAAGCTATTTGAGAAAATCGTCATTTTTCACCCTATAAGAATAGGTCAAAACTCACAAGACATTTTAAAAGTTATGATGTAGATTCTACAACAGAATGTTGAAAAGTCTTTCACTAAAAAGCAAGTTATGATTTTAACATCATGAACCATTTTTGTAGCATTTACTATTGGTATCATTTAGCTTTAGCGAAAACACATAGACATATAATGTGGAGTTATTTGAAGGGAAACTGGATTCTATAGAGGAATGCCGAGGCCAGAGCCATACCGAAGAGGCAGGGCAGTTTCCAAACTTTCCATGCATCAGTTATTAGGCAGGAGGTAGAGAGGGAGGAAATGACAACCATTTAGATGGAGGCAGGAGTTGGGTGAAGCCGAAAGGGAAGATGCAGAGATGGTAGAAAGTTTAGAGGCGAGGATGGAGTAGGAAAGAGCTAGGAAGGAGAAAGAGATGAAGGGGACAAAACAATTGGAGTGAGGGTAGAATGGGAGTGTCACCAAGGGAAGTGCCGATGATGGAGGTCAAAAGTGCAGGGGAAAAGGGAGTAGCTATGCTATAGCTAGGCGAAAGAAGGAATGGAGAGTATGAGACAGAGAGATGGAGGTGACTAGGGAGGTGGAGGATTGATACTGGAGAAGGCTAAAGCTATCAGAAGGAGGCAAGACAGCCACAAGAACTTTACAGAAGTCCAATCATTGATTCTGATTCCAGAAATGTAGTATTGGAGAATGTAGAGAGGTGCAAGTCGGAGAGATAGAGATCAGCGGGCGTTAGTGGAACTCTCCTTTTTCCAGCTCTCCTGTGTTGACGAGCAGAATAAAACTATTTCCGGAAACATGAGCCTGGGAATTTACAATGGAGCCGGGGTTTCTAAGGTCCGTAACAAAGTCTAATCAGCCTGACAGTACTGGAATATGGTGGCAATCCATGCTAAACATTCCATTTAAGACTCGGCAATGCAAATCCGTAATGTTTTCAATGGATTAAAAGTGCCCTGGGGCCTGGAATGCCAGCTTCACTGACTCAGCAATTGTACAAAATGGCAGCTTGTTCCCGGAAATAGCTTTATTCTGCTCGTCAACACGGGAGAGCTGGAAAAAGGAGAGTTCCACTATCACGGCCTAATAGGGAAGGAAGAGGATGAATAACGGAGAAGGCTTGAGCTATTAGGAGGAGGCACAAACTAAGGAGGAGTTAGTCTGACTATTTCTTCTGACAAGAGAAATTTATGCAGAAACATAACGGAGGAGGTGGAAAGCAGAGAGGTGCTAGGGAGGAGCCAGTGAGAGAGCTATTATTATTACTAAATTATAAGGAGCCTCAAGAACTAAGGAAGAGGCAGAAAGGGAGAAAGCAGAGAGAATGGAGCAACAGATGGAGAAGACATAAAATTATGTCATGGAGAGGGCAGAGAGGGAGGAGAGAAGATATGTTGGGGAGGAGAGAAAAGCTGTTGAGGAGGAAGAAGGAAGGACAAGGGAGGAGACAGAGGAGAAGACCAGAGAGTGGAGGCATTAAGGAGAAGGCAGAGAGAGAGTACTGCAAGAGGCCCAAGAGATGAGGGTGGGTGAAGAGACAGAGGAAGCAAGGGCTAAGGAGGAGGAAAGAGATATTGGTAGATAGATAGATAGATATGGTAAGTGCAGCCCTCTAAGCCCAGTTCTGGGCGCTCACGAGGGTTGATTGATGAGATGAGAGAGAGAGCGGGAGTCCTCAACATGTTACACATTTACCCCATGTGAGGGATCTTTTACTTGCCCAGCACAGACACTGATACAAGGGGCCGCCAATTTAACGTCTCATCCGAACGACATCCAGCTGAGATTTTGCTCATAAAGGTCCACTGAAAATTTTGGGTTCCCCACCCGGGGTTCGAACCCATGCAGGCAAAGACCTTCAGCGGAGGAGACTAGAACTGGGTTGCGACAGAAAGGGATAATGCAGGGAGGGGAGAGTCAGAGATACAGTACAACCCAAAATAAAGTATGACTACCCCAGCAGGAAGGAAGAATCAGCCACTACTTTACCCTTTCACACCTTTTGACTCCCCCCAAATCCCTTCCTACATTTTCCTACTTAAAACGACCTTTTAAAATTACATTTAATTCACATTTAGCCAATAGCCAACACCAATTCAAACTCCATCTCCCCCTTTGTGTTTGATTTCTTCGATATTGTGCCCCTTTGCTAATTGCAATTTCATTGACAGCTGTTTTAATCTGGGATAAGGTTGAGTTAAGGAGTCAAAGGTAGTTGTAAGGAGATTTGGGGTGGAGTGGAGAAAGGAGGGTAAAATAGGTAAACAGAGGACTTCTGACAGGAAATTTTCTTACTTTATTTTGGGTTGTACTGTAGCTATAATGAGAGTAACCGGAGAGGTATAGGAGGATAACATGGAGGAGGGTATGGCTATGGAAGAGATGGAAAGGGAGAAACCCAGAGAGAGAGAGAGGAGAAGGAAGTTTGGAAGGAGGCATAAGTGAGGGAGAGGGCAGGGATGTTTTTAAAGAGTAAGGTGACTGAAGAAGGAGTAGGCACAAAGGGATTAGAATATTTTCGAAATTCAACTCCAAGAGTAGAAGAAGATCGGCAAGAGCGGGAAAGGAGGCATGAGAGAGTCTCATTGTACCCCCCTCCCAAATTATTCACATTATCTGAGTTCAAAATGCCATTGTGCCACAGTCTTTTGCTTTTGGAGTTTTTGTTCCCTCTTTTCTTCACTTTCCCTTTTTCGAAATTAGCGGAGGTTCTGTTAGATGCGGGGCAGTGCAAACATACCGTTCACACCCCCTGGCAAGAATTTTGTACTTTGGTGTAGAGCCATACTGACATTCTGTTAAACAGCAATACAACTTTGCATGCTCATTGCTCATAGGGCCATGCCTGCTCTATCCCTCAAGACCATTCAGGGTTTCTTTGTGAGGGGGAATATTTATCCACCCGATTAGGGACCGTTCAAAATTTATGATTGGGGGGGAGTGGGAGTTTTGCTGGAACTTCCTGTCAAAATTGATAACCCCCCCCCCCCCCCTGAGTTTCATGTGGATTTTTAGTACCCCATCCTTAGGTTTTACGCATATTTTTAGTACCTCCCCCCCCTCGAAATACAAAGCAATACACACACATATATGGTCACCCGTACAGATTCGTGGACTGTTTCACTTAAAAAGGCGTAGATAAAGTGAGTGTATACACTTTTTATAACATTTTTTCTTAGTTAAAATTTCTTACCCCCCTTGGAAAAGTTGTCAAAAATTAATAACCCCCTTGAAACACGTGTGAAAAGTTACTACCCCCTCAGCCAGAACTCCCACCCCCCATTCATAAATTCTGAACGGTCCCTTATGTGTTAAAAATCAATACAGATGCCTACTTCAATTTTTGGGTGTACAGTGCATATCGCAACATTGCCCTGTGCCCATCCAATTAAAGCACCTCTCATATGGATGAGTCATATCATGTAAGCTTTTTCTTGGCAAAATTGCATAAAATCTCACCACCACTTGAAATAAAAGAAAATTATTCTTATAACTCGTCTTTCAAAAATACTACCAACAAGGCATATTTAAAGAAATTCTGAAAGGTCCCTCAAATGGAGCACTGTTGTTTCTTGAGCAATGATTACATTTATTTTTGTTTGGAAATAAATCTAATCAAAAAGCATTGCAGTCCGCGTGAAACGACATTCGCGGATTCTCGCAAAAATGCGTAAGACCATTATGGATTCAAGGGGGAGTTTGGGATGTGGGGGGGTGTGTACACACCCTACACACCCCCCCTGGCTACGGGCCTGTGTCCCATATAAGCTCATGTAGTTACACATACATGGATACATGCATGGTAGTATAAACAACGATGGCGGGCTTCAAACATATACTACTCAAAATAGTAATGAAGATTTTCAATGTGGTTTACAGCATACTGCAATCTGTGGGAATAGAGTTGATACCAGTGAGTCTTGATGAAGTTGTCCGGGAGTTAACGGCAGCAGAAAAAGAAGAATTTCTGAAGCAGGATTTTATTGAGCCTGTGAAATTCATAGTGGAAGCATGCAACACACCGGGAAACTCAGTTTCAGGGATCCAAAGATTCTTCTTAACCCAGATGATCAGGTATTTGGCTACATATTTGGGCAGGGAAATGAATATCGCCTTAATAAATAAATACAAGGCATAAGTTTATGTAGTAGGCATAGAAATTAAAATGCATTATTCTATCTACTTATACATTGTATCTACTTATCTACCACAAGATGCTCAACTTGAAATTATTGTTCAGATGTGATTTTTTCTCTTAAAGTGTTTTCATGCATTTATTGTTTAGTTGTTACACTTTACAGGCTCCAGATACAAAATCTTTCGGCCGTAAAAATGGAAGTTGCGAAAAACCCTGACATCCTCACTGTAAGTCAAATCATTGAAATAGCTAGTCTAACTTCATATGGCACTCACCTTCCAACATGCAACCTTAAATCTTCAGAATGGCTATAGTTTAATTTTTATAGAGCTTCTTTTTACATTACAGACGCCAGTGGATGGACCCATAGTGATCATCGGTCTTGCTCGCTGTGGCACCACCATGTTGCACAGGCTTCTGGCCTGCGATCCCCAGTTTGTGTCTCCAATGACCTGGGAGATGATGAAACCCACCCCTGCCGGAAGGCCAGAAAACTGGAGAGAGAGTCAGAGGTTCAAAGAGGCCTGCAAAATGTTTGGTAAATTAATTGGGCTGCAGCTTTCTGGCTTTGAAAGAAAGGAAGAAGTTCTTCAGTTCTTGCAAGAATTGGTTGAACCATATTTTATATAATTTCAAGCGGTATACATGTCTTGAGAACCGTTGATTTTCAATAATAATATATATTTATATTTGATCATCTGCACACATTTTTTTACCCATTTTTCCATAATTTTGAACGCCAATGAGAGCACTTCCTGGCAAAAACATTATTTCATGTGATAATCATGTGATAAAATTCTAATCATACAATTATTTTCACCAGTGAATTGGTGGCTAAGTGGAAGAATGACACAAATATCTGAAAGAAAAAGCTGGGAGCAAAAACCAGTGGTTTAATTTGCAAATATACCCTAGTTTTCAACCAGAAAATCACTGGTCAAGTGGAATCACACATTTCCTCCCAAGCTTTCCATACACTAGTTTTATCAGGTGGAAAACAGCATTTGTAAATTTAAATTTTAGGCTTCTATGGTAGTTCAGATGGTGTTTCAACCTCAGTAAAACTAAAATTGAAAGCCATTTTGAAAGTCTTCAGGAATTATGGCACTTTTATTTTCAGATAGCATGCAAACTGCATTTCCTGACGATTTCCAAACTATGCACTACATTGAAGCCGACTCAAGTGAAGAATGTGTGATGATTTTGGGAAATTGTTTCCTCAATGTAGTTGATAGCATTCAACCTGACTTGGAAAAATGGAGAAAATTTCAAGTTTCTTGTCCCAGAGAATATTTGAAGAAGGCTTATGAACACTACAAACAGGCTCTACAGTGCTTGTTTTACAAAAGTAGGTTGCTTCTGCCTCCTTGTAAGTTATGGTTTTTTTTTGTAAATGTAAAAAAAAGCAACTACAAATTTACAATTTAGCCTTCCTTACTTCTGAGAAATTTACTTTTGATAAGTAATGTAGTTATTTCATACCACATTTTGATGATTTTTTTTCTTATCAATCAACCTGAGATAGGGTATTCTTGAGGCACTTCTTCTGGGGTCTGTAGGTAGGACAATCTCAATTTATATCATAAATGTAAATTTGATAAAAATTTTTGGCTTTAAATTTTTCTCCGTAGGCAGAAAAACTGGTTGGTCAGTCGATCCAAGCAAGCAGGAAAAATGAATATGCCTGACCTTATCAATTAATTGGCTGCTTATTCTTTCCCTAAAGCCATTGCTGCATGCAGAAAAAGTAAATCGGAGTAATATTTAAATATTGGCCTTAATTGTTCTATATTACAGACTTGGATGGAAATAAGAGGCTCCTTTTGAAGGCTCCATCACATGCAATGTATCTTGATATGTACAGGAAAATATTGCCAAATGCCAAGTTCATCTTCATGCATCGCAATTTACAGACAATTGTTAATTCATCAACTTCTCTTTTGGATGGGGTGAGTATATTTTGGGAAGGAGCACCCTCGAAAGGGGTAGACACAAGTGGGGGAAGGGGAGCAGTGGTTTGAATGAAGAGGGAGGACAGGGTGGGGAAGGGGAGCAGTGGTTTCAACGAAGAGGGAGGGCATAGTGGGGAAGGGGAGCAGTGGTTTGAATGAAAGGGGAGGGCATAGTGGGGAAGGGGAGCAGAGGTTTGAATGAAGAGGGAGGGCACAGTGGGGAAGGGGAGCAGTGGTTTGAATGAAGAGGGAGGGCATAGTGGGGAAGGGGAGCAGTGGTTTGGATGAAGAGGGAGGGTATAGCGGGGAAGGGGAGCAGTGGTTTGAATGAAAGGGGAGGGCATAGTGGGGAAGGGGAACAGTGGTTTGAATGAAGAGGGAGGGCATAGTGGGGAAGGGGAGCAGTGGTTTCAACGAAGAGGGAGGGCATAGTGGGGAAGGGGAGCAGTGGTTTGAATGAAAGGGGAGGGCATAGTGGGGAAGGGGAGCAGAGGTTTGAATGAAGAGGGAGGGCATAGTGGGGAAGGGGAGTAGTGGTTTGAATGAAAAGGGGGCATAGTGGTGGAGGGGAGCAGTGGTTTGAATGAAGAGATAGGGCATAGTCGGGAAGGGGAGCAGTGGTTTGAATGAAGAAGTAGGCATAGTGGGGAAGGGGAGCAGTGGTTTGAATGAAGAAGTAGGCATAGTGGGGAAGGGGAGCAGTGGTTTGAATGAAGAGGTAGGCATAGTGGGGAAGGGGAGCAGTGGTTTGAATGAAGAGGTAGGGCATAGTGGGGGAAGGGGAGCAGTGGTTTGAATGAAGAAGTAGGCATAGTGGGGAAGGGGAGCAGTGGTTTGAATGAAGAGGGAGGGCATAGTGGGGAAGGGGAGCAGTGGTTTGAATGAAGAGGTAGGGCATAGTGGGAGGGGGGAGCAGTGGTTTGAATGAAAGGGGAGAGAATAGCTTGGGATGGAAGCAGTGGTTTGAATTAAAGAGGAGGACATAGTGGGGGAGGGGAGCAGTGGTTTGAATGAAAGAGGAGAACATAGTGGGAGGGGCAAACAGTGGTTTGACATAAAGGGGAGGGCATAGTGGAGTAGGGGAGCAGTGGTTTGAATTAAAGAGGAGGACATAGTGGGAGGGGGGAGCAGTGGCTTGAATGAAAGGGGAATGCATAGTGGGGAAGGGGAGCAGTGGTTTGAATTAAAGAGGAGGGCATAGTGGGGGAGCAGTGGTTTGAATGAAAGAGGAGGGCATAGTGGGGTAGGGGAGCAGTGGTTTGAATGAAGAGGGGGGTGCATAGTGGGGGAGGGGAGCAGTGGTTTGAATGAAGAGGGAGGGAATAGTGGGGGAGGGGAGTGGAGGTTTGAATTAAAGAGGAGGACATAGTGGGAGGGGGCAGCAGTGGTTTGAATTAAAGAGGAGGGCATAGTGGGGAAGGGGAGTGGTTGTTTGAATGAAGGGGGGGGGCATAGTGGGGGAGGGGAGCAGTGGTTTGAATAAAGAGGGAGGGAGCAGTGGGGGAGGGGAGTGGAGGTTTGAATTAAAGAGGAGGACATAGTGGGAGGGGGCAGCAGTGGTTTGAATTAAAGAGGAGGGCATAGTGGGGAAGGGGAGTGGTGGTTTGAATTAAAGAGGAGGGCACAGTGGGGGAGGGGAGCAGTGGTTTGAATGAAGAGGGAGGGAACAGTGGGGGAGGGGAGCAGTGGTTTGAATGAAGAGGGAAGGAACAGTGGGGGAGGGGAGTGGAGGTTTGAATTAAAGAGGAGGACATAGTGGGAGGGGGCAGCAGTGGTTTGAATTAAAGAGGAGGGCATAGTGGGGAAGGGGAGTGGTGGTTTGAATTAAAGAGGAGGGCATAGTGGGGAAGGGGAGTGGTGGTTTGAATTAAAGAGGAGGGCATAGTTGGGGAAGGGGAGCAGTGGTTTGAATGAAGAGGGAGGGCATAGTGGGGAAGGGGAGCAGTGGTTTGAATGAAGAGGGAGGGTATAGCGGGGAAGGGGGCAGTGGTTTGAATGAAAGAGGAGGGCTTAGTGGGGAAGGGGAGCAGTGGTTTGAATGGAAGAGCAGGGCATAGTGGGGAAGGGGAGCAGTGGTTTGAATGAAGAGGGAGGGTATAGCGGGGGAGGGGGCAGTGGTTTGAATGAAAGAGGAGGGCTTAGTGGGGAAGGGAAGCAGTGGTTTGAATGAAGAGGAAGGGTATAGTGGGGGGAGGGGAGCAGTGGTTTGAATGGAAGAGGAGGGCATAGTGGGGAAGGGGAGCAGTGGTTTGAATTGGAGAGGAGGGCATAGTGGGGAAGGGGAGTAGTGGTTTGAATCAAGAGGTAGGGCATAGTGGAGTAGGGGAGTAGTGGTCAGAATGAAGAGGGAGGGCATAGTGGGGGAGGGGAGCAGTGGTTTGAATGAAGAGGGAGGGTATAGTGGGGGAGGGGAGCAGTGGTTTGAATGAAAGAGGAGGGCATAGATGGGGAGGGGAGCAGTGGTTTGAATGGAAGAGGAGGGCATAGTGGGGAAGGGAAGCAGTGTTGAATGAAGAGTGACGGCAAGGGGGAGGGGGCAGTGGTTTGAACGAAGAGGGAGGGCATAGTGGGGGAGGGGAGCAGTGGTTAGAATGAAGAGGGAGGGCATAGTGGGGGAGGGGAGTAGTTGTTAGAATGAAGAGGGAGGGCCTAGTGGGGGAGGGGAGCAGTGGTTAGAATGAAGAGGGAGGGCATAGTGGGGGAGGGGAGTAGTGGTTTGAATGAAGAGGGAGGGTACAGTGGG
This sequence comes from Platynereis dumerilii, assembly GCA_026936325.1. Classification (NCBI taxonomy): domain Eukaryota; kingdom Metazoa; phylum Annelida; class Polychaeta; order Phyllodocida; family Nereididae; genus Platynereis; species Platynereis dumerilii. The sequence continues at coordinate 82,258,571 of JAPTHN010000003.1, forward strand.
GGAGGGAAGTAGTGGTTAGAATGAAGAGGAAGGGCATAGTGGGGAAGGGGAGCAGTGGTATACATTAAGGAGGTGGGACACAGTGGGGCAGGAGAGCAGTGGGTACAATGAAATGAGAGGGCAGAGTGAGGGAAAGTAACAGTGACTTGAATGAAAGGGTAGGGTATAGCAAGGGGAAAGAAGCAGCACTTGGTTTGAATGAAAGGGGAGGACATAGCGGGGGAGGGTATATTGTAACCTAATTTTATAGATAGAACTTCGACTATTATATTTTAAGTCAATCATTCAACATTAAAGCTGGGATCAATTGTATTCATTGAAAATGAAAATACAATTATTAATTCAATAATTCCCTTTTAAATTTTTTTTCTGTTTCTTTTCTGAAAGCTGATGAGAATGCAGGCTATTGAAGGGGGCAATGATCTTGCCAAGAAGTGGACCTTGGATCTGTTCAAGGCTTGTTCTGAAAGAGCAGTGGCAGAATTTAAACAGATGGACAAGGTGCATTTTAATTAATCAACTTATTAGTCCTACTGCAAGACTTATGTTTTCATTTATGTGCGTCTGTTTGTCTGTCTCTCTGTCTTATATTTAAACAACCCACAGCAAAAACCACCAGACTGTTTCTTATGAAATTACCATCATCATGATTGAGAGTTCATTAGATGATGTTGAAGGTTCTTGCAGGTAATACACCTGAATTGTCAGATACAGAATCTGATGTATGGTATACCGGTATAAAAATATACTTAAACTTAAAATATCTCTTGCTTGAGGCGCTGACCTGCTGTTGATTGAGCAAACTCAGTGCACAGTGTGACGTAAATAATACTAATTGTTAGTTCTGCATTCATATAATACCTTAATGAAAGCGAGACTGCAAGAGAAGGAAAAACATGAGAGAGGTAGAAATATTATACCCTCCTCTCACTTCCTGTTGTCGGGAGTATGTCCCAGGCATCTCATTTTAGACTGTGCTCAAGAGGTTATACTTATATTCATTCAGTCATTGTACAGTATACATGCATGCATATGTATCATCGCAAACTTTATACATCTTTGGTATTATTTGCAGGTAGTACTTAAGCATGGTATACAATGTATTGATGATACATAAAATTTAATACCCTATATTATCCTAATAAGTGGAGATGAACCCTTTACTTTTTCAGGATTCCTTCCTCATTATGGGCTACAGACAATTAATGAAAGACCCCATGGCGGAAGTTGGAAGAATATACTCCCATTTCAAACTGGAATTGACACCAGAGGTCGAGGCAAACATGCGACGCCACCTTGAAGACAATAAGCAAAACAAATTTGGCAAGCACAAGTATAACGTAGTTGAAAATCAAGTCACCAGAGAAGAACTGATCGACGTTTTTGGGGACTTGCTTGACTACTTAAAAGATACACAAGAGGATTTACTTTGAGTTTATTGAAGTATCTTGTTAATTGCTGATCGGTGCACTCATATGACATGTCCTGGCTTTTTTAGAATGTCAATGAATTTATTATGATATAAGTCTTTTGCCTTTTTGGGGATGGATAATCATGATCAGGACTCTAAATATTAAATTAACTTTTTGTTTACTGTTGTTGTTTTTGTTTTCAATTCCAAGACTATAGCTAGTTCTGTTGACACATGGGGGGCAGGGGTGCCGGAAGGAAACGCAGACGGCAGGGGCGGTCGGACGAAAAAGGGCAAATCAAATTCATGTCAATTTTGTGAGACAAAACTGTAACGCAAAGTAATATGATTATTTTGAATTGCCTATGTTTTTCATTACTATAAAAAGGGTACACCTTGCCCCCCTGACCCCTTGGAAAAAGGCAAGAGGGGCATTTGCCCCCCTGCGGCCCCCCCTGTTCCGGCACCGGGGAGGGGGTTACAATTTTATTGAGCATGCATTGAACATAAACTACAGTAGGTAGGCATACAACTGGACTGCACCAGCACCACAGACTTACCAGTAAATGGCTCTAATGGGTACTTGGATGAGTCAGAAACCTTGTTCTAGGTTAACATGGCGGATGGAAAGATCACAGAAGACGGTCCGCCCTTTGATCCGCGCTTTGCGCTACGGTCCACGTTTTATTCGACCCCTGGTGGCACATCGCGAAACTACGGAAAAGGGAAAATTTTTGGAAGAAGTCGATCATCAATTTCGTGTAATTGGGAAGTTTACAGAATGGAGGACACATGGAGCGACATCCAGGCCATCAAAACGAAGCATCAGAGTCTTCGGGAGAAGATGTTACGGCGGAAAAGGGAGAGGGAAGGATTGGTGGCAGGAATTACCGGGGCGACGTCTGCTCCTGCAGGAGAACCGGCTGCTCAGAGCATAAAAGTAGAAAATAAAGGTAAAGTATCAAGATCACTGTCAAAAAGGGGAGCTCATGGTGTTGTGGTCTATATTTGCAGTGTCTGTGTACTCTGGTTCTTGAAAAATGATGATTAATTATGGTGGAAAATGTTAATTAAAGGTGAGCGATAATTGGAGTAAATAGTATTTAATACTGATTTATGCCATATTATGTCATTTATGGTGTAGTATACAAACGCGAATCATTGTGACAGTCACAGTGACACTATATTTTATGATGTTTGAATGCTGGGCACAAGTTACCTACAGTTGTCATCACCTTCCTCGCGAACTGAGAACTAAATCATATGTAAATGGTGGTGTCTTCTTGTGATGATGTCATAGCCACGCACAACTAAATTCTTTGGTTAGGTCACAAATGAAATGGACTGAAAACAGGTGAAATTTTCCCTCGTTTCCAAAAAAAGGAAAAACATCGCGAAAACATCGAGAAAGTGTGATAGGAAGTTATAAACAGCCACCTGAAGCATGTGAGTGAAGAAATTTTGTTCACAGCCCTGCTGGTTGCTGAGATATCGGCAGAAATGAGTGTTGTGACCAGGGTTTCTATTGGGGTGCCCAAAAAGTGGGTCCTGGGGACCCAGTGAAGTCTAAAAAAGTGGGTCCCCTTCAGAATGTCTGGGTCCCCATCAGAGTTGATGTTTTTATCATCAAATATCGAGGCAAAGAACCAATTTTTATTCTCCCAGATACTGGCAGGTTACGCATTTTGGGCTTCCAGTCACTTGGTCCTGGTATGGTGAAGATTCCAGTTCTAGCCAGGGTCACATGGACGCTCGAGTCAGTACTGCAGTTTCAATCATCCTTCAAATTGTTGCTGTGTCATCTCCTGCAAATTAGCCGCCAGGGTGCATTTGTAAATACTGAATGTAAGACCTAATACGCCCATCCATCTTGAGATATCTTCTATTGCATCAGAATTTAAAATGTGATATGGCACCTTAACCCTTCCTCTGCAAAATGCAACAAAAGTTATCATAGATATGCATTTCTAATACTGTAACTGCATAGCACATTGAGAGCTGTCTGCAATACAGGAAGGGCAATAATTTTCAGGTAAGTGCTTAAAATCTTGAGTCTTGAGATCTTTCAATATTACAATGTAGGCTCAATCCCAGTTAAATGGGCAAATTCCAGTCCAAAAAAAGTGAAAAAGTGACCATTACGGAAATGGAAATTTCTGCTCAATATCTTTCATACATTGTCAAGAGGTGCAGTTTCTGGAATATCTTTCACTAATCTTAACTTTTATTTTGCTCATTTCCAATGCAATTTCACAGGTTAAAATGAGAAATGGTAACGTAATTTACACTGTTTAGAACAAAATTTACACAAATTTGGACACTTTGTCTCTTCTCAGGGCAAAACTAATCATCACAAGTTCATGAAATTCACCAGATCATCTCAGGCATCAAGGGCCTACAAAAATTAAAAATAATTGTTTTTCTATCTCTATTGGTCTTTCTGTGGGCTATGGTAACGTAATTTACATCTAAAAACGACAAAATCACTTTTCGACCTTCTTTGGCCTCCTGTGAAGTGAGTTTTCAATATATTTCAAAACCGTAAATTGCACCAAAAACTAGACTTTTCAAACTTGGCAATGGAGTTCTTGAATTCAAGAATTGGCAAATATTAACATGATTAAAGTGGCCTTGAATCTTGGTAACGTAATTTACAAGAATTATGTGCCGTTTTTAAATAACCCTAAAAACGTATTTATAGATTTAAAAAAAAGTTATGAATTTTTTTGTATGAAGGACATTATTGTTAGGCACATTTCCATTCACTTCTCAAGTCAATACCAGCAACAATAGTGCCACAGCGTCATATTATATGAAACCATACAGCCATTGGACATGCCATTTTTCCGTTTTTCGGCCATTCAACATGGTATTTACCCCAGTTCTTATTACATACTGTAAGTATATTGTATATGACTAAATTTCTATATAAGTATTCTAAATAACTGCCAAATTTCAAAATTGTAAAATGATTCTACTAGAAATGACAGCCAATACTCTTTGAACTTTCTTTATTTTTGGAATTTGCCCGTTTAACTGGGATTGAGCCTGTAGGCCTATATATCTCTCCATCCACTGAAGTGAGCACCAGGTTCGCTTGCTTTCATGACACAATAACACAAGAAGACCCCTGCATTCTGATTCACCAATAAAATTCACATAACCATCCAACACATTATGAGAGATTAGCTATTATGACAGAGCAAAGGGCACCAAGTCTGCAGTAAACGGTAAAGTTTATATGCGAGAAAATATAAGTTCTTGATATAGATAGTGAAACAATTAGTACAACTGATATACACCCCAAATATGTCATTTTGACTTAATTATCTCTTTCATTTCTGTGTTTCATTCTTATGGCAACAGGAGGCCTAAGTGACTAAAGCATATTAATAAGAGTGAAAGTCAGTCATCTTTACCAGTGACTATCTGGTAGTCAGGTTTAATGAGAATGAAGTGTATTAATCTCCTTAAGATGTCATTGATTGCTATTCAGAAGGTTCAATATTACAATGATGCAGGGCTCTTTGAAATAGATTTGATTGCAATTGACTGATACTTCCCATTGTTGAAGCCTCCAAGGGCAATTAGCTGATTTGTGAAACCTTGCTATTCTTGATTACCTGACACCTAGATTGACATCTGCACTTTCCAGTGCGTCCTGGGGACGCATATAGGGTTTTTAAAGTGCGTCCTATGTCAAATCAATGCGTTTTTTGGTGATAGGGACGGCGTCAACAGAAACCCTGGTTGTGACGTTGCCTGTATGGATCATTCAGAGCTTATCTCAATAAATATATTGTTATTGCAACTTTTTTTACATTATCACATATCGCAACTTTCCTCAATGGTAGTGGCTACATGCAGAGCCGTTCAGTTCTTAGATTATTTTTCTATTCACAGAGCCGGCAGATTGCATTGATGTGTGAATTTATTTAATTTTGGTCCCAAATAATTGAAATAAACATCATTTGTTGACACTGTGTTTATTTTAAACTCTAATTATGTTATAAAGAAATTCATGGGTCACATGACTTGAGTTCACAGAGCTGGGCCCTGCAAATAGACAGGAATGGCTTTACACAGAGCCTGGCTCTGCCTATAGACAGGTCACCCTATTCACAGAGCCGGGCTCTGCCAATAGACAGGTCTGCCTATTCACAGAGCCCGGCTCTGCAAATAGACGGTCGGCTATTGGCAGAGCCCGGCTCTGTGAATAGACAGAAATGGCTATATGCAGAGCCCGGCTCTGCCAATAGACAGGTCAGCCTATTCACAGAGCCAGCCGGCTCTGCATATATACTGACCCTGCTATTGGCAGAGCTGGGCTCTGCATATATCCTTGGTCTTTCTCAATATCGCAAAGCACTATGTCGGGTATGATTAGCACACATTGTATATCATAAAGAACAGTAGTGGGATTCTAATTTGTTGTTTTGGATTCTTTACAGATGACGTCGCCAATAGTAGTCCGGTGGCACGTCTCCCTATTAAGTCTGAGCCTACCCCAATTAAGACAGAAGAAACTCCTTCCCCTGCTCCTAAAATTAAAGTTGAATATAAGACATTGGCCGAGATCGAACGAGAGATGCAGATATTCCTAAGTGATGTCACTTTGAACTTTCCCATCCATGCTTCATTTCTCTCCAGTCAAGTCAGCAAGGCGTTAGAAAAAGAAATTCCAGCATCAGCCGTGGAAGATCTCTTGGAAAAGTTTGCGGCCCAGCAGTTGGTCACGTGAGTTGTTTGGGGTTTAAATATCTTGGGTCTGTATTCTTTCATCACTGTTATGAGTGGATTAAATGACAAGTTAGATCTATTTACAATTGCTGTGCGCACTTCAGGGCCCAAGTTATATACTTATAAACATTATTAATTGGCCATTCAGTATGTTCAGTTAAATTATAAAGTTATCAAAAAAATTTTTCCTCCAGGATAACTCGGTCAGAAGTGAAAAGTGGAGAGATAATTTTAACCATCACATCAGCTGACCACTCCAAGGTAATGATAAAGTTTTTGTTAACTGCTTGTTTGCAAGATAATATTTATGTTTCTCTTTCAATTGATTTACGAATGGTATGTTCGCCAATTACTAGAACTTCCTTATAATGAACTTTTTTCGTTCAATCAGTTGTCAGCTGTCAATGAAGAGAATGATGATCAGCCTCCATCCAAGAAGATAAAAAGGTTTGACACTTACATTTATTCGAGTAAAAGTTTGTGGAGCAATTTATCAAAATAACATGCATGTCGGGCAAGCACTTTAAGAGACCTGTGCTTGTAGATACTGTAGATACTATAGACTCTCTATCTATCTACCTATCTACGTGTCTGCTGTCTATATGGATCTGTTAATTTATCTATATACATTGTATAGATCTATCGATCTACCCATCTATGATCTTCCTCCCTTCCGCCTTTCTTCCTTTCCCCCTCTTTTCTTCCTTCATTCCGTCCTTCGTTCATTCCTTTGGAGTTACTTCCTCGCTTCTTTCTTTCGCCAGAAATGGTTAATTCTGTATTCACATGCACTGAAGCATAATTCAAGCTGCATTCACCTTGTTCAATTATGTTTCCGAAGTTGTCTTGAAGTTTGCACGTCTGCATCCTCACTGTTTTCGTCGAGCTGTTATGGCTGTATTTTGGACTGTCTTTCAGTCTGACCAGTTTTGTGTAGGAAGTACAAATTTTCAATTACTTTAACTTAGTTCATTGCGATTTATTTCTCCTGTAGCCTAATATTACGTGTGTCTCTTTCAGTGACCCTGAAGCTGAAGAACCAGCAACAAAATCGGCCTTTGTCAATCCTGTGAAAGCAAGCAACATCACAAAAGCCCCTGAGGGGTCCGTTGAGGTGAGGTTTTGAGAATTGGGATGATTATCCCAGTTTGAGGTTTTATCCACTTGGTTTAATAATTTAATATGTTTGAACGACTACAAAGTAATTGTTATTGTATGAATGTGCTTAATATCTGCTTCATGTTTCTGTTTATATTGTAATGAATGGACGAATAAAAGTATAATCTATTGTATTCTGTTATTTTATTAAACAGTTAAAACGATGGGTTATGGGAGATTGCCCCAGAAATGGTCTTTCCACCTCTTTATCTATGTGTATTGTTAATTTTTTCATTTCTTCATTTCAGTCTTTGCTGTCAATGCATTCAGCCAAGGAGAGAGAAAATAAGAAATTATTGGAAGAAATTCAACATTTACTAAGTCAGCCAACAGCCAAGGTTAATATGTGGATTATAATTATCATATTTACAAATGAATGAAACTAATGGAAACTATTGTGTCAGATAAAAAAATGTGGAATACTTTTCTTCGTTCTAACATATATTGCATTTTCTTTTGCAGGAACAATCACTGGTAGAGAAGTTCAAATCTCAAGGAGGTACGTGTTTGACTCATTTGTCGTTTGTATTATTATACGCTCAATCATGTGCCTGTGTTTAGACTTATTGTGACCATGCAAATATCGCTAAATATTGCTTTGTAGCATATCCCTTGTGAAAAATAAATAATTATCTCCTAAAAATAGAAATTTATGTGGTTTAATTTCCACAGAGTATACACTAATATATAGGATATGTATATATGTATGTATATGTTTTGAATTCAAACCGAGGACTTTCAGAAGAGCAGGCAAAGTCAAACATTAGTGAGGCCCTCCTGACCTATTCTGATCTATCCGGCCCACTTATTTTTGAACTTGACTCTTTAAACTTTCTTGCCAAATACTCTGTATGGAGTAATTGGAACATGTTTATGGTCGAAATAAAAAGAATATCTATCTTACCAACTAGACTAATTTGCTGCTGAGTTGCATAATTTATTATTCTTTCTATCATTGGTTCACACATTTCAATTGTTAACTTTCAGGAGCGCAAGTGCAAGGATTTTGCCAGTACGGAACAAGAGAAGACTGCATGCGATCAAACAACAGCGGAAAACTGTGCGAGAAGTTGCATTTCAAGAAAATCATCCATAAACACACTGATGGTGAGTTGAGTCAGCTTGAGTGGCAGTTGAAAAAAGCAGCATAAATGTATCTTTTTGTAGTGTCATTATTTGGCGAGGTTGTTTTTACAGCTTGTGGTAGTTCAATTTAAAAAGGCAATGTTTTGTTAAAATACATCTGTTAAAGGAATATCCATATGTTGAATTTCCTAAAAATAAGCTTAAATTATTTCAAAACGAGCTTTTTAAATGTTTTTTTTCAGAATCCCTAGGAGACTGCTCCTTCTTGAACACATGTTTCCACATGGACACTTGCAAATACGTCCATTATGAAATAGACTATCCGGACACTGTGGCCATCTCCCACAAAGCCATGCCAAAATTAGAAGTGCCAGCGTTGAAGAGGGCGTTCAGTACTGATGGCTCAACTACTCTCTTTCCTCCACAGGTCAGTTCCAATTAAATTTTGATTTTTCCTATTTTGGTTTTTGGGTTTTGATAATCGGAATATGGCACTTTAAAGCGGGGAGAAGGCTTCTAATATTTTATGCCAGACGTTGGGTCAGAGGCAAATGGAGGAAGGTCCTCTTACAAAAGATTAATAAATGTGTTTATTAGAAGCTTTGAGTGCTGGAAAAAGGGGCAGGGTTATTTCCGTGGTGGCGTGCTGGGATGCCAATCGTTAGGTCCATGGTTTGATTCCAGCCCTTCCCAGGTCACCTGGGCCTGTGTTGGACCACAGTTTCAATCATCCTTGGCCTCATTGCCGTGTCCTCCTCCTGTCTTAATTAGCCTATCAAGAGTGTAAATACAGGGTGTAAAGCCCCAATCATCCTTTCATCTATTGAGTGCAGGAAACCTAAGTTTTACACGTGAAATGTTGCACAAAAGAAAAAATCTGCAAAGAAAACCAAAAATAAGTATGCTTTCTTGACAGTAACTTTCGACATAGGCCTATATTTGTACACTTCAACAAGGGTTGTGCCTTCCCTCCATGATTTGGCTCTAATGTATTGACAATTTTTTCTCTCAATTCCAGTGGGTCCAGTGTGACATGAGATACCTGGATCTTGATGTCCTTGGGAAATTTGCCGTAATTATGGCAGATCCTCCGTGGGACATCCATATGGAACTTCCGTACGGAACTATGAGTGATGAAGAGATGAGGAAACTGCAAGTGCCAATGCTGCAGGACGACGGCTATCTGTTTCTCTGGGTCACAGGACGGTAAGATATATATGATGGAATATGAAGTTTAAAATGGCATAGAGGGAAGAAATGGAGAAAGATTGATGCATGGCATACCCTGATTCATTGAGAATTGAGGGGGGGGAGGGTTGGTCTAGTGGTAGCGCTGGGTCCAGGGTTCGAATCCAGCTCTTGCTGGGTCGCCTAGACCTATGTTGGACGGCTGTTTCAATCATCCTTCACCTCATTGCCGTGTCCTCCTCCTGTCCTAATTAGCCTACCAAGTGCATAAATAGCCCCAATCATCCGTCCATCCATTGAGAATTTAGAATTTCTACATTGAAAAAAAAAACCCACTAAAGGACACAAATTTTGTATGATAGGATTCTCACTGAATTTCTCAGACTTCGGTAAAAATTAAAATATTTGAATAGCAGGCTTTTGTTTTGGCGCAAGTACATGGAACGGAGCAAAGGAAAATTAAGCTGTGTCATTTTGTTTCTTTTCTGATGTTTTGATGTTAATTTGTGGGTATGCCTATCTTCATTGTTTTAATTTTCTTTGATAAGCTGAATTATTTATAATAAACAGGGTACTTTGTAATAAAATCTTGGTTAGTTTTAGCTGTTATTTCTCAATTTCAATCTAGTAAAAACTTGTTGACATGATGTTGAGGTTTCTATCATGAAATATACTGCAACTACAATTAGTTCAGTTCTCTCAAACTTTTCAATTTACAGTGCCATGGAATTGGGCAGAGAGTGCTTGAAACTATGGGGGTGAGTACAGAGAAGACAATTTCAATAATTTACTTCGTTTGTAAATTTTGCTTAAAAATTACCAAAATTGATGAAGTATGTTCTGAACTTTGTATTCAAATGTTTCCTCTTCAGTTACGAGAGGATAGATGAATTAATTTGGGTCAAGACGAATCAGCTGCAAAGAATCATCCGTACGGGGAGGACAGGACATTGGCTGAACCACGGAAAGGAGCACTGTCTGGTGAGTATAGGGCTACTTAGTGTGACCATTTCTTAATTGATAAGGTTCTAAGACTTCCTAAATGTTTCCTATTGATCCTATGATGCTAACATTTATTTCAAAAAGATTCCCTGCAGAATTTTGAAATTATGAGATCTTAGCATGATTCTGTACCTGACTAAGTACTTAGGGCTATTCCATTAAAAAATCTGGGGGGGGGGTGGTCGGGCTGGTTTATTTTTCGTATGATGTATGTACGGGTGAGCGATAATACGTTTTAGATGCAAGGGGGGCACTCGCGGAATTCACTGTAGATGTAATGGGGGGGGGGGGACTATCGTTCTATTCAGGCCTACGCATTGTAATAACGAAAATTTTTTGTGATGTATGTACGGAGGGTCAAAAAATCGAAGTTAATGCTTGGGGGGGGGTAAAAAAAAATCGTTTTAGATGCGTGGGGGGGTCAAAATCGTAGCCCGACCACCTCCCCCCCCCCCCCCAGATTTTTAAATGGAATAGCCCTTAGTTTTTCCAATCTATTTGACTAAAATTGACTGTGAACGTACCAATAATATTTTATAATAGAAGCGATGTATATAACATAAACCTACTTTATTTTCTATTGTGTAACAGGCGACCAGAAAAAAACTCTTTGACTTAAAATATAAATCGTGCTGATGCCCATGTGTAAATCAATTATCAAGTTTCAAATATATATATATTCAATCAGTCCTATATTTATTTTACAAACAAGTTTATGACTTGAGCAACATTTGAATTTCATAACTTTTACCATTTCAGGTAGGAGTAAAAGGAAATCCAAAGAATATCAACAGAGGCCTGGATTGTGATGTCATTGTCGCTGAGGTAGGAAATCAGATCATCTTCTGAAGATTTTTGCTCTAGATGGTGTCCTGGCCTTTTATAATTTTCATCAATATGCATCATTAATAAATTAGTAGATTTTGCTACATGATGTATTTTAAAAGTTAAGCTTTCATTTGGCCTGCCTAGATCTAATTCAGCTATGAGGGACAGTTATAATATCATTCAGACGTAAAGTGCAGCACAAAAACACATAAAATCTTTTACTGAAAGTTCAGCAAATCTGGTATGAATGTTAACTAAGTCATCATAATGATGGTCATTGAAAACATGAGGATTATGATAATTATTTACTATATTTAATATTAATCCTATATTTGGTTGTTTTCAGGTCAGGGCTACAAGTCACAAACCTGATGAAATTTATGGCATCATTGAAAGACTGTCTCCTGGAACAAGGAAGATTGAGTTATTCGGACGACCTCATAATGCTCAGCCTAACTGGTAAGTTTAACCCAAATAGTAAATCCTTATGAATTCCTGGCTTCGGAGTTGAGTCAGGTAGCAAGTGAACTGATTCAGACCCCATTGGCTGCCTGACAATTGATTCTTTTTTGGCTTCCTAACAACCGACTCCAAATGCTACTTGACAACTAACTTCGGACACCTTTGGCTTCCTGACAACCAGCTCCTGACTCCTGTGGCTTCCTAACAACTGACGCCATTGACTGCTTGACAATCAACTCCAACTCCTTTGGCTTCCTGACAACTAACTCCTTTGGCTCCCTGACAACTGACTCCATTGACTGCTTGACAACCAACTCCTGACTCTATTGGCTTCCTGACAACTAACTCCCAACTCCTTTGGCTTCCTGACAACCAACTCTGACTCCTTGACAACCAACCCTCGACTCCTTTGGCTTCATGACGACTCCCAACTCCTTTGCTTCCTGACAACTAACTCCCGACTCTTTTGGCTTCCTGACAACAGACTCTCGACTCCTTTGATCTCCCAAATACCAACTGTGACGTCTGGCTCTTCTTATAATTGGCAAATATCAAGTGGTTGGCAAAAAATACGTCCACAATGACTGCATAGGATTTTGTTCACTAGTATTTGATTAATTTTTGAATGACTATTGACTAGCAGATTTAGTCTTTGGACACAAAATGGGGCTCCTTGCTCACCCAACTAATACTTCATCCTGAGAGATTGTCCAAACAGGCAAGCCTGAAAACTATAAAGTTTTTCTAAAAATTATAAGACTGAAGTGAAAGTTATAATTGTTTGAAAAGAGATTTTGACGAACATTTAAATAATGGTTGGGAGCTAGAGTCTCCAGATTAAATTTTTCAACTGCGGCTTCACCTGACTCTATAAACTCCCCGCCTGAGTATACGAGAGTTATTCCAGTCTGTAAACAATAAATAACCATAATGTCTCAACCCTGACCAATGGGTTGCACAGCTCTTGATTCTCAAAATTTCCTTATATTAACGAAATGCACTCATATAAAATTCCTTCCATTTTCAGGGTTACCCTCGGCAACCAGTTAGATGGAGTGAGACTCATGGAACCTGACGTTGTACGCAGATTCAAAAAGAGGTACCCGAACGGCTATGTAATGGGCCAAGCGAACTGACGTCATAATAATCAACATCTTATTCTATTTGCATTTCATTTCCTTTCACCATTTTCCATTTGTAAATTCTCTCATTCCTACATCAATGTCATTTTGAAACCACTAATATCATGTTTGACCATGTACGGATATCATCTGAGATCATGTAAATAAATTGTATTTTGATATAAAAGTGGACGTTGTTTGATTCTAAAAGAATATTTATTTATTCGATAGTAAAGCACGGCTTAACAAGAGAAGTACAATTTGTACAGGAAATCTGTCAGATTAGGTTTAATATCAGAATCAGGAATTGTGGAAGGGTCAACGATATACATAATTATTATTATGCAGAGTCAACATTGAATTTTTGTTCCGAGTCATGGAGATTAATTTCAAAACCGAAACTAGAACAGCAGTGAATTAGTAACGCAGACAAGACCACCTTGGTGTGGTCCAGGGAGCCAGTCCAATGTCAGTGAACCATGGTCTGGTCCAGTGTCGGTGATCCAGACATGTCCAGTGATTTTTCGAGCTATGAAGGCCTGAAGGGTAATTTTATCTCCAAACGTGAAATTCATAAAATATATAAATTTTGATTAAACCAAAGGATTTGTCATTATTTTGGAAATGCCCATGGACTGCTTCTGGAACAGTCTAGTAACAAAATCGGACCACCTCACTCTACTCGGAGCCTAGACCAGACCACTATTGTAATTACTGATGCAGCTATTTCTCTTTTTTTTGAGAACACGTCAGTTGATACTTTGAGGGCCTTTTTAGCTAAGGGTTTAGTTAAATGGTACAAAGGTTGACACTGCCTCTATATAGAATACTATAGATAGCTGCAAGCCTAGACTTATAATTGTTGTACTAATTATTGCTGGAGTAAACAGGTGAGCAACAGATAAAATTTAACATATAATATATTTATATGTATTGAACATACTGAACACATAAATCATCATCTCTGCAGGAATTCATTCATCTCGTAACATGAACAGGTAATTCATCAACAATGTAATTTATGTAGAGAAATAAATAATAAACATGAACAAGCACCTTAAAACAATTAGAACACCAATTCAAGCCCTAATTCCTCATATCACAGAGCTAATAAATACTTGACCAATAAATAAATTATTAGCAGTTCGTAATTTAGTGTAGTTAGTGCCGTTGGCTTGGGGCATTAGACATTAACCTAGATCTGCAATATTATCCTGGGTACAGTTTCTAGACATAAACTAAGTATACTCGAGGACAATAGTTTCCGATCTATTTTCCTAATTTTCACCATCAACCTAGTATACCTTCTGTCTTTTAATAATTTCAGTCTTTGTTGGATTCTATTGAATGGAGGTCACTGATACAGAATCAATTAACCATCAGTTAATTGCTCAATATCAATTATTGGTGGAAGTTCGATCTATTGACATACAGTGTGACTGTCAGGTGTGTATACAATTTATACAGGCATGACCAAAAAAGGTTCTAGTTAAAGTTTTCTTTATAATAAAGCAAGTAATATTGCTAACAGCAGGTACTTAGAAGGTGGGCATTTTATATAGGCCTAGCATGAGTTTCTATTATTTATATAAAATTTATTGACTTCGAAACTTGATGCACATTTACGAATAAATTTCAGATTGGGAGGCCTGTTGTAAAATAAAGTTGTACAAAATAAGATGATATATCATATATCGGTTATGGCATAAGGCTATACTGTACAATATTAAACAGATTTCTAATTAATAGTAATTAGGACTGCAATTTCAATCTGATCCATTTGTAAATTTGACGGGTGGTGAAGAGGATCGTAATGCAAGCGCAGAGAAACGCACAGGCCCAGAACCACGTCTTCGGCTGATCTTTGTTGACGAACTTCAAAGAGACGGAATTGAAGAGGCTGCCAAACGTATGCACCTTCTCTCCAGTGAAGTAGGAGTTGCCGATATTGAAGAAGAAGAGGACGACAAGAAGGAGGCTCGCTTTAAACAGGAGAAAGACGAGAACGAGAGACAAGAATCTCCAGAAGTCCAATCGTATCGGAGACATAGTGAACCTCTGGCGTACTCGGCGGTTCCTACGTAAGATACCAGCGACCGAGTAAGGGTTAGGTTTGCTGGGCAGCGGGTGGGACATGTGCTTCCCCCTGCCATCCTGGAGGCGTCTTTGGTTGTGCTCTTCTGGGAGGTGGTTACGGACGTGGAGACCGAGTTCTGAAAAACGTGTAAGTCAGACAAAGTCTAATTTTACATCTTTGCAATATTTCTAACAACTTAGGGGTTGACCATTTTAATAATCTAAAGGGGGCTAGGAGTTTTTTTTAAATAAATAATTTCTTGCTGAGTTTTGACTTTTTGGACTGTCTTGAAATAAATAATTTCTACCCGGGGGATTTCTTAATAAGGCGATGCTTGATTTGGGAATGAACATTCAGGATCTTTGCACGCTTGAAATAAATACTTATGGCCACCGTTACCGTGAAATAGATAATTTCCCACCGAAGAAACTCCAAGCCCCCGTGATTATTAAATGGTCACCCCTTAGCTGTACCACGCATTCTTGTTTCAATCACAATTATGGGTTAAATAACAAAATATTTTTTGGGTAGGCCTGGTAGCCAATGTCATTTAATTTTGAATGAAACATAAATTGTTTTCACTTTGTCAGGATCAAATTTTCACCATTTACATTCATTTAATTGTGTTAACACTGAATTCTCAGAAGATCTCATGATGAAATATGGAACGAATCAAATTATACAAGCAAGATTTGGCAAAAATTGTTCATCAAACTTTTCGCAATGCAGATTACACACGCTTACCATAATCGACCACACAATACTGGATGAGTTCTCGGCAGATCGGGCAGGGAGAGTCGCGTTTCTCAGCTCGGTTGTTTCTGGAGATTTTACGAAGACAAGGCTCGCAGAAAACGTGACCACAGGGACGGCAAATGTAGGGGTTGTAAAAAACCTCCCAGCAGACAGGACAGGTCAGAGAGTCGTCAATTTCTTTCTCTTCTTGGTAGAGTTTTTCCTCTCTGTAAAGTTCTTCGAGAGTGTCTGCAAATTTGCTGGGCTGAAAATGTAAAATAGATCAAGAATGGTTTTGAGAATCCAGAGAGAGCAGTGGTGTATAGTACTTTATACACTTTTAAATTTTAAACACAACCACGATAATTTTAAGCTGCAAAAGCTGGGCACTGTTAAATAAAATGTCACTTTAGGTGGTTAAATATCCGGCTGCAAACTGCAGTGTAGCACAGATTTGTAAATAAAAATTTCTATGGTATATTTTGCAATAATTACTATCTGAGAAGCATGTGAGGTGTAATTAAGCTAGTTAGCAGCTGGTTTGACACCTCCTTTTAGACTTCTGACATGCATTTTTGTCAGTTCCCCTCCTGATAAAAATACATGCTAGATTGATAGAACCCTCATTACTTCTCAAAATCGGTGTCTAACTAGTAAATACCCGCAACCACTGAAATGTGCTGGTAACCCATAATCTTAATAAATAAAATTATCCCATCACCAGGAATAATACAAAACTTACATTACTTACCAGCCTTACCTTCTGCTTGAATGTTTTGCCCGACTTGCTAATCACCGTTATTTTCTCGACCTTCTTCCTCAATTTCGCTTTCTTCTTTCTGTTTCGAACATTATGGGCTGGCGAAGATTTTGGACTATCGGACCATTCTTTAGTTACATTTTCTTCCTGTCCCGAATCTTGTGGCGTTTCACCCGTTTGGGGGATTGATGTAAGATATTCATTTCCATGGAAACAATTATCATAATTGTCAAAATCACCTTCAATGTTTTCTTCATTATCTAAGACTATGTCACTTTGCTCTGTGTATTCAGAGCGTGGGAAGTGGTGGTAGTTTGGTGCAAGTAGTTCATTTTCTTCCCCGCCATGCATTTCTGAGACATTCTCATCGCCAAGGGCACCGTAAACCTCAGAATTATACTCATCGTAATCCAACGGAACATCATTCATAAATTCTGCATTGTCTGAGAAATTTCTATTCCTTGTTAAATAGTGGAAATGTCCTGGCGAGCTGTATCTACGAATTGCTAAACTGTCATCGTAATTATCTTCATTTTCAATGGCATCAATGTAATCACACGATTTGGACAATCTTATAAACTCTGTAAAATCTGCAGTGTAGTCGAAGTAATCAGCATTTTCATATGGTCGGTCCGGGTACGGATACTCATAGTTTGGGTAATAATCATTTGGTATGTAATTTGCATTTCCTGTAGCATAAGCGTCTTCTTGACGGCCATCTTGTACGTGACGGAAGTGATCTTGTTTAGAATAAACTTCATCTTGTTCATAATAATTGTACATATCCTCGACTTGAGCATGTTCGGTGGAGTCCCATAAAAAACATTCAGCATTTTGAGATACATCTTCCTCAAGATCAAGTGCTAAGTCTGCCTGGACACTTAACATGGCTCTTTCTATGGCATTGCCAACTAATTCTTTCGCTGCACTTTCTAAAGTAAATTCCACATCATGAAATTCTGCTATATTTCCATCTGTAACGTCTGAATCATTTCGAAGATCTTCCATTTCTACGGCAGTGTCACAGTCACGGTCAATGTCATCTAACAAGTCTTGATCTTCACGGATACCATCTTTTACTAGATGACACACGTATTTGTTATATGTAAAATTGAGGTAATCCAGTGTGGATACCCCTACTGAGTCTTCATCCATTGTTGATGATTTGATAACTAACTTTTATAGATCTATAAATTAAACTTTCTGTCACACTGCTGGTGTTAACTGTTCAGTTAGAACACCACCTTGAAACCTTGGCCAATTTATAGGCAAGCCATACCCCTATACTTAGGCAGGCCTTAAAGTTTGTGATGTAAGAGAATCCATTTCTGCTTGTGATGCAATACCTGGCTAGACTAAGCCATACTCCATCTAGTGGCAGAGTCCATAGTTGGAACAGATAAGAAATCCCAGTCAATGAATGACAGCTGACACATTTTGACAGCTGTCTCCAGAAGAAATCTAGCTGGTTATTGGCTTATTATAGCCAAATGGAAGCCAGTTCTGTCTTCAAAATGGTCTAAAAGTCCTTAAATTTCATTTTTACACAAAAATATTTCTTGTCATCTAGATGAACACACGGATTTAGCCATTTTTAACCCAATTTCTCCTTTTGACATTTCACCATGTTTTCAGAATCGGTGATTTTGTTTTGGCCAACGTTTTGCGCTTGACAGCTTCCGGTCTCTGTGAATGGGTGAGTGGTTCCAGCAGTAAACAAGTTTTTGATGTTTTTGGATCTTTCTTGAGTGATTATGAGGTATTTTGATCAATTTTGTGCGTTTCCTTTATGGCTAGAAGTTATTAGAATGATGGGAAAGTGTTTGTGTGTTGATAAAAGTGAGCTGACACCATTAATTTCTCACACAAAGAAGTTGACTTGAATCTACCAATTTCTACTACTGCTGCATGCTGGCACATTGCCACTTCTATTTTAAGCACAATGAAGGTTGATCCTGATAAAAACATTGTTATCTGGTACTTCATTATCTAGTGTTATAGGCAGATGGATCATGGTGCTACATAGGCCTACCTAGTTTTGTTGACAGTAAGTCAATTTTTGACCAAGTGATATTTGATCATTCTTTGTTTTTGTTGAATGTTGTGAATTTGTTTATTTAGTTCTAGATATTTAGTATTAGATCAGCTGACACTGAGTCATATGGGCCTCTGTCATTTTTTGGCCCATGCTGGAGTGTTATGTTGTTCACTGTTGCATGGAGAGACATAGATGATAGAGCAACGCATGATACATGACTGCCAGTCAAAACGGCGATAAACCAGAACGGCTATTCGTATATTTACAAACAATGCCTAAACGGCGATGATCAAAGTCCAAAACGGCGATGACAATTTTAGTTAAAAAGTCAACTTAGAAAGTATCTTTCAACAAAAAAACGTCTAATATTTGTTACAAAGTAACAAAAAAGTTCACATCCATGATGTTTGTTACTTTATAGCAAAATAACGGAACATTTTTGTTGTCTAATTTGACATGTTATAATGTAGCTAAAACTAACTAAATGTGTAAAACTTGATAAAAAGTAACAAAAAACGTAACTAAATGATCTTTTTGATAACGGAAACAATGTTGGATAACAAAATGTATTATGTTAAAGTAAAATTACTAAGTTTTCAAGCTATTTCTACAAAAAATAGTGGAATAGCCGTTCTTGTTTTCTAGTGAAATTTATCATCGCCGTTATGGTTAATATACGAATAGCCGTTCTGGTTTATCGCCGTTTTGGCTGCACACCATGATACATATTCATGCCACCTGGTCGGTTAATGGCAAAATATCACTCAATGCGCTGGAGTACATGATTCACTTAATCATGCTATGTTGTTGATCACTGAACGCATTCAGGATATTCGCATACATGTAGATGGATCATTTACCTTACCATCACATGGATTTTGCCATTGATGCATCATATATTTTATGTATACATAGTTGTTTGGCCTAATATTTTTGGCAAGTTGACAAGGAATATAAACATTTGAACTTTGTTGATTTGTTTGACTTATTATATCCTCATTACATTGCATTGAATGCTATTTTGTCAGATTATCAGAGCTAAGCATCTGCCTGATATAATAGCTACATATGCTCTTGCTTTAGCATATATATTTAGTAATTTAGAGGGTGAGTCAACTTGAATGTTAGAAGTTAATAATTTCTGTCATAGTGTCGTATCAGTTTAGTTTTGTCTGCCCTATTAGTATGAGCTCCTGTCATCTGGTTGATGTTATTTGCTTCTTGTCATTTTGTGTGTATGATTTTATTAATGATTGACTTTTAGGTTAACAAGACTGTACATTCTTTAAAAGTTAATTTTGTTTTTGCAAAACAGTGTTTGTACTTTTTACAAAGCAGTGTCTAGGACAGCTGAATCAGTCTAGACAATTATGAGAGATTGACAAAAACTCCTGCTACTTATTAATATAATGAAACCAACACAAAGTTGTATCACTGTTTTTTGTTAACTCATTTTGTTTTCGCTTTCTTTATTTACAGTCTGAAACTAAACCAATCTATTCAGTAATTTCACGAGGCCTATGAGAAAATGCCAAGATCATGTGAAATGACATCATGCTGAATTTGAAGCTAACTACGAAGTGTTAGCATTGTTAAACAATGAAGCATTGAAGGAATAACAACTACTCAATCATGGCGGCATCAAGTTCAGAAAATGGTCATTCTGGACCCCTGTCAATTGGCAACAAAGGGAAGAAACGACCAAGCACGGATTCTATGTCTTCATTTGGATCTCCGATCACATTCACGGCTCGTCCTGCATCCAGTGATACCATGGAGGATACTGACAATACCATAAATGGCACTGATAGTGCCGCAATTTTACCGAACAACGAAAACGCCAATCACCCGTTAAACACTGTGGATGAAGTGAAAGAAAGCAGTAATACGCAAAACGAAACTCGCAAGTCTTCTCATTCAAGTAAACCTACTGCTAGACGCCATAGTAACTTGAGTAACCATAGCAACCACAGTAACAATAGTGGTAACCATGGTGGTAACCATGGCAACAATGCATCCATAAGTGCTATTAAAGTGGACAGTGTTGTTCGCAATTCGCATAAACCTCGGACTAGTACCCCTTTACACACAGACCCCAAAAACCAAAGACCGGAGTCATTGTCGCAAGATTGCGCGGCAGCTAACCCTCAGCAATCAGATGCTGAGGATGAACTCAATTCCTCGTTTTCTAGTAATGTCAGTGTACAGTCGACGCAATCTCAAACGGACTCAGATATACTCAATAACAGGATCCAGGTTCCGATCGTGGGCTACGAGGTGATGGAGGAGAGAGCCCGTTTTACTGTAAGTAAATGTCATTAAATTTTGAATCATCATCATATCAGATCATCATATCATATCATATTATTATTATTTCATGGACCCTTCATGATACACCTGCTAAACTACTCATGGCTCTGTTATGAAAACTTGAAAGCAGCTTGCCTACACTGCTTACAAGGTCCTTCGCCGAGTTTCGTGTTTGTAATTACAGCCAGAGGAATTGAAGTGATGATTTCCATATTTCTCACCCTCCTCCCATGTCTTAACGGGTGTTATGCTGGTCATACTAGGCCCAACTTGTGATACTTGGTCCAAAATTGATTGAAGGAATTTTTTGTTTTCTAAAAGTCAGGCACAAGATAGCTTCAGGTTATTACACTTTTTCGGATTAAAGAGACATATATTTTCCCTCCTATTTGGTTTAATTAGAGACTTGTAAATCTGATTGTTAAGGTGAACTCTAACTTTTTGTTGAATTTCCGCTACTGTATCAATTTCAAAATTGTTGAAATATTTATGCGGCACACAGGTTCTGGTTGCTCATTGCTTGTAAATGATTAATTTTGTCCAGTGGTAAATGATCATAAGTCTCATGGTTCACTGGTCTCGTCAATAGTATAATCTGAAGACTATCAAGGCAGGATTATTTACATCTATTCATTTTGTGAAATTGCCAGACCACTTTGCTTATTTTTCGGATGTTCTTGTGGCCTTGTAATGATAAATATTCATGAATTTTTTGCATAATTTGAGCCTGTGGTCTATCACTCAAACTTATTAATTTATTACTGCTCCATGTCCTCTAACATATTGAAATGCATGTTTGCCTTACAGCTGAGGCTTTAATATTTCTTGATGAAATTAAAAATAATAAAAACTGAACGGGTGTGAATTTTCCATGCGAGTATTGACCACACATACTCTTGATATAAACACGATCAAAAACATTTTTCCAATACTTTTCTTCGTCAAGCCACTAAGGAAGTGTTTTGTTTCATGATTCGTGATTTCTACTTCACTTTTTTGGTGCAGGAACATATGCATGCATTCAGCATATATTCAGAAAACCGTCTCTCTCCTTTCAAAGCATTGTTTTAAAAACACTGTTCATTTGGTCTTAAACACGTTGAGAGAATCAATAAATTATTGAAATCAGATTTTTTTTAAGTTTCAAAAACATTTTGAAATCGCAAATTTAGTAACACAATTTAAAAAAAAGCTGCAATTTATCATGTGAAATTTAATCCACGTTGAGTCTGGTCTGATCTTAAAATTGAAAGAGAAGTTATTACTTTTGACTTGATTAAATTTCACATTTTATTGATATGAATGAGAAAGATTGAATGTAATTCTCAAATCCCCATACTCCATTGCAAGTGTTTTCCTTTCTGGATTCAGAGTTCAGGAAATTATTAAAATTTCAAGCTTTAGTGAAAAGTCATCGTCATGTGAGCAATCGTGCTGTCAACTCAATATATAACTCACTAATAGTCACTATGGAAATTGCATTTGTCCAAAAGAATTGTTTGAAGTTCTGAAAATATTTATGTCAATAATTGCCATGATTTGCTTTGACAAATAGCAGAATGATGTGTGGGCCGAAGTTCTGCACGCGTTGAACTGCCCTCCTTGCTTTGAGGGCAGGACAAAAATTAATTTCCAGTTTTGATCTTTTGCACATTAATTGTTGTAGAATGTAGATGCTTTAAAAGAAGGTTAGAGACTGTGATGAGTCCCGTAAAGACAGATTAATTAGATAATTTTTGAAGGCACAGTTATCATGTTTATTCCAAAATACTGAGCGCTAATGAGTGGAGAGTCTTGAAAAAAAGCTTGCCAGATTTTGAATGTCTTTTTTCGACTTGCTTTTCAAATTGTATCTTTTTCATGACAAACACCAATTTCCAGCAAGTAATTGCTGAACTAGTCAGCCAGTTGGCAATGTGGGTTAAACCGTTTTATTAGCTTATTATATTGTGCACATTTAACTGTCTAACCTGTTCAGTGTTTAATACATCTTATAAGTGTGTCCAAAATACATGAAATATGACTTATGCAGGTGTACACTGTACAGGGTATCGGGTATGGCATTGTTGACAGTACCCAAGAAAAATCATAACATTTCATTTACTACAGGGGATTTCCATATCATGTGTATGTGCCACAATGTGGGCTATATTTTTGGGGTTGTGCCAGTACCTGATGTGTCCTACTGACTCCTACAGAAATGACAATTACCATCAGCAGTCAGGGAAATTACCAGCATATGAGGACAATTGCAGTTCCAGCCAAGTCCTGGCCCTGACAGAATGATTGAGTGTGTGGGGTTGATCAGTTGGGTCTCAGAAGAAAGTCTGATCTCTTTGCAGCCATCCTCACCACACAGCAGCATGTCAGTTGCGGGACTTAAATCTGTCCAATTTCACGAAATACTGCAAAGTCATCAGCAGCTGATGACAATTTCTTAATTTCTCTGGAGCCTTCGGGTTCTTTTCCTCATTATGTAATGGATAGGTCTAGCAAAATACACAGAGTTAGTTGACACTGTGATTCAACTTTACACCAAGTTTGGACGTGATAGTTGCAGTAGTTCTTTTTAAATAGCCAGTCAAAGATGATTTTGAGCACTGCCAAAGTCATGGCTAGGCCATGACACTGTGAGAGTGTCATGGGAGGGTGATGACAGTGCTAGGGTGATTGTCATGTGGGGCTGAGGACATTGATTGTCATCAGCTGGTGATAATTTCCCTCACTGATCAGAGAGTATTGTATTCGTATATCATGCAAAATTTGTTTCATATTAACGTAAACAAAATAAACTTTAATAAAGATGACTTGACATTTACCAGAGCATTTCAATCATGCACATCAGGGTTGCTAAATTAAATGTCTCCTTTTGAATGCTCAACTGGGAACATCCAGCCTAGAGATTGCTGATGAGGAGTCATTGAGGACCAATAAGGAATGGAAGTGACAAAATAATTTATGTTGGGTAATTATGTATATTACCAGATTACATAGACATTAGACACACACAATAAGTCCAAACCATATTTTGATGCAAGGGCTAGTACAGTGTTATAAATGTAGTTTTCCCTTTCAATTCTGCATCTCAGGTTTTGTAAATGTTCTGAAAATTATTTTATCTTGTTTATACTTGCAATATTTTGACATATGTCGTTCACATGATTGGAAGATGACAAGTCTCATGAGAATACAAAAAGGAAGTTTTTAGGTTCTCTGTGTCAGACTGAAGACTTGTACTGTTAATTTTTTATGCAACCTTCTATCTTGAGACGAAGAAGAAGTGTTTTTCTTCTTGTGATCTGTTGTGTAAGATAACTTGTGATGCTTATCAACATTTAAAAAACTGTTTTCAAAGTCTTATGACAATATTCATTTGCAAAAGTTAGAAATTGCAGCTTAGACTGAGCACTGAGGCTGACTTAATGTCAATATCAAAATTTCCAAAGTTTGCTCCTTGATTTGCTTGTTGTTGTGAATCTTTATTTAACATTTTAATTTTTTATCTCTGATTAATTGGGGAGTTGAAGGGTTGATCTAGTGGTAGCATGCCAGGCTGCCAATCGCTCTTGCCGGATTACCTGGGTCTATGTTGGACAGATGTTTCAATTATCCTTCACCCCATTGCTGTGTCCTCCTCCTGTCCTAATTAGTCCACCAAGTGCATAACTATAGGACATGAAGCCCAATCCATCCATCCATCCCTGATTGATTTATTGATTGATGCATATCTTCTGTACATGTACCGGTACCCTATGGCCGATGGCTATGGGCTAGACCATGTAGACAGTGCTATGTGAATGATCTTTTTCGCGAACTTAAAAGTTTTATCCAACATGTTTATAATGTGGAACTCTGTTGAAAATTGGACACAATCAGTTCATTCATGGTGCAAATTAATTGGAGGGCATCTCTGCTAGTGGTCGACATTTGAGCCACAATAATGAGACTGCAAACTGTGATCGACTGAATGGCTGTTGTAACTATGTAGAATACAGTGGATTATGCATGGTGTACTATGACCTTATGCTGCTGAAAAACAGAATAATTGAACTGTTTAAACAGATCAGATGTCCCTGTTGTATTGTGAAAAATTCTATGCCAATATATACCATGTATACTGTTAAAAAAGTTAACATTTAGTTGCGAAGTCTCTTGTTTAAACTCGATCAGCTGCTATTATAAATTTGGAATCATCATGATTATTGAGAGGCCTCTCTGTGCAGCATTGTGCTGTATTGTGTATGGATGCTTGAACTTTTTTCGCTGTTATTAAAAAATGACCTTGGCCTTGATTACTTGTTCGCAATGAATAGTTATACATTCAGGAAGATTATTACAAAATGAAAAAAAGTGAATCAGTATTGAATTTACCAGAATTAGCGTACTTATTAGCATGTTCATCTGATTAGCTTGTCAAGTTGACATGATGATACAAAAAAAGGAAATTAAAAAAAGTTACATCACTTTGATGCCACCTCATTATATCATCTGTATATCATGCGTAATTATGGCAAATATGGTCAAGATCTGTTTAAGATTTGAAAATGTTAAATTTCCATATTACCTGCAGAAAATTACTAGAACTTGATTAACAAAATGCTTCGTATATGACCATAGATGTACGTAGCACTTAACTGCTTTTCCGGTGAAAATTTAAATTGTTTGGTTATAATCTCTTCAAATTAGGCTGCTCATCTCACGTCATCTCATTCTCATCCCTCTTTCATCTCGGTGAGCTCTCAAATAACTCTTATGAGTTCGAGAGCCCCCAACTATTACTGTTTCAATTTGTATATTGCTTTTTGTGAAGAAATAAGGACCATGTCATTAAAAAAAAAGGAAAAAATTTGATATTTTTTAATCTTTTGTCAGCCCTGATTGGATTCATTTCATTCAAATTATCTCACAATTTTCTTGCAGGTTTACAAGGTGGCCATACACAAAGGCGATTCTGAGAAGTGGTTTATTTTCCGACGCTACAACGATTTTGTGCATCTTAATGAACAGGTTTGTGTGCTTCTGAATTTTGCAGATTTATGTTATGGTTTTTAAACCAAGGTCTGCTGATTGCACTGATGTACTCATTGATAGGATAGTCATGGTAATGGACTAATAGCTCACTTGTGTTACCTTGCATCACCGTTATGCTTGATGAAATATGCTCATTATATATTTGGATAGTCACTGTTGGCCGGTTGGTGGTTAGATAGTAGGATTTATTGTAATGGTGGTCATTTATTACATTTATCAATTTTAGAATGTAAATGCCACTGCAGATTTGACACTTTAGCAGCTTGTGTAGCCCTACCATTACACCTCAGCTATTTCATTGTTAAACAGGGATGAAGCTAGGTAATTGGGGTATCAAACAAGCTATCAACCAAAGCTCCAAGTGCAACAGGAGCTGAGCTACAAGGCAAAATGGCTTGACGGAATTGCCCTGTTAGTGAATCATGTGAATAGTGGTGAGATTGTAGGATTTATTTTGTGGTTGTCATTTATATATATATGTAACAATTTTAGAATGTAAATGTCACTGCATAAGGTGTGAAAGGCTATTTAATTATTAGGTACATTTAATGTAATTTTCAAAATGTTCAAATGTGTTTTTATGTGTTGGATGGCGGTTTCAATCATCCATCACCTCATTGCTGTGCCCTCCTCCTGTCCTAATTAGCCTATGAAGTGCATGAATACAGGATATGAAGCCCCAATAATCCATTCATTTGTTTTACTAAATTGTACTGGTTATCCTTTCAAATAACATGAATAACATGATGAACTACATTGTACAAGTCTAGATATATAGACACAGATAGATATATAGATAGATAGATAGATATGGTAAGTGCAGCCCTCTAAGCCCAGTTCTGGATGCTCACGGTGGTTGATTGATGATATGGGAGAGAGAGCGGGAGTCCTCAGCACGTTACCCATTTACCCCATGTGAGGGATCTTTTACTTGCCCAGCATAGACACTGATTCAAGGGACCCCCAATTTAACGTCTCATCCGAACCACATCCAGCTGGGATTTTGCTCATGAAGGTACACTGAAAATTTTGGGTTCCCCACCTGGGGTTCGAACACATGCAGGCAAAGACCTTCAGCGCAGCAGGCAGGCACCTACAGAATCCCTGAACTTATATCCTTATTCATCAAATTAAATTTGCTCTTTGAAAGCAGAAATTTTTTTTCACTCAATTTAGTTAGTGTCTATATGATATTAATGCAAATACATAAATTTCAATACATTTGTACTAATAGAAAAAATTTTTATATTGAGTCTTTATATTTCATAAAGTAGAGTTTCTTTAGTTGATGTCGCACATTTAGACATTGTAGGCTGAAACAGGGTCTCCCGAATATCTTGTTGGGCATCATGTTAATCTCAAGATCAATGTTGTTGTTAGAAAGATAATTATATTTTGAAGGAAGGAAGTCAAGTTTATCATACTCATAGATACATGTACTTGAAATGAATGATAGTAACATCTTTATCTTTAGTAGCCCACTGATAACATGGTGATAGCACATTTCTTTATCTGTATGTACAATAAATTGTATATTGATCTTGTTGATGGTTAATGTTGTCTGTGGAACAATTATCGATCCATGTTTCATGATACATGTCAATTTTTGATTCATCTTTGCATGAGTTTTAAGTTTTTGTAAGAAAGTTTTCAATTTTTTTATCCAAAACTTTTTTTTTTCTCGGTCTATTTGGTTATGACCGATGACCAAGTCTCTTGAGATAAACCATCAAAACTTGTTATTCAGTCCATCACTCTAATTCCACTTTTATTTGAGCAGATATTGTAATGTTACATTTTATTAGCCACTTTCATCACGGTTATTATCATGTCAGAGGTAGTACTGAGGTACATCAAAAACATGATGATAAGGGTCAAAATAGTTGATACGGATAGTAAAACGAAGTTCTCATTTGCTATTGTATAGTAGATTTATTGTATATATTTAAAGTTGCGTCGTAACTCTTTCCTGAACTGGAGTTATACTGTATTTTTACGAATGATAAGTTAAAGATTTAAATCAAATTCTTATCTGGCACTTTCTTTGACTATTGGTCTTACTATTGACTTGTGAATATTGATAACCTATATCATTCTATGATAACTATTTCCAATTATTACTTGTTTATATCCAGTTGAAGGAGATATTTCCCCATTTTCGCCTTGCTCTTCCCCCGAAGAAATGGTTTGGTGATAACTTCGACCGAGATTTCATCGAGGATCGCATGTTAGGACTGCAAGCATTTTTGAATAACATTGTTGGCCACAGGGACGTCTGTAGCAGGTAGGTGTGACAAGATAACTTTTAACAAAAAATTTCCTTGATGTATTGCTGCAATTATTGCCATCTATTTTGGCAATGATGTGACAATTTTGAAAAGGTACATTTTGTTATTATATTTACTTCAAATTATTTGGCAACTAACTCAATGATAATCATGATAATATCTTTGGCTTTCTATGTGGTGTTATTCTGAACAAATTTATTCATGCATACTGGTTTATATTGTTTTGCTTGTATGTAAAATTGACTATATTAAATTATTAGCTTAAAAGTATGTGCATAAATCAATAGAATTACGTGCATAACTCAGTACAATTAGGTACATAAATCAAGAAATAAAGTTTTTACAATGTAGTTGTTGAGCTCTGCTTATAACATTCTGATTGATATGGCCAAAAATGGTCTTTTGTATTAGTGTATGTCTAATACTGTGCCCAAGTGGTCCTGAAATGTTAAATTGCTTGTTTTGTGATGACCTAGATAATGTTTATTTCTTTATCACATCACAAGTGAGGACTTGTGAGGTAGTCAACATACACTAATAGTGTTCGCAACCGGTACTATCGGTCACTTGTTTTCCTCATGCAGCAGTCATGCCTCATAGTTCAGTCTATATATGAGTAAAAATCTACTAGTTGTGTCCAAACATTATTTTAACGCATTGATGCCTATAGCTGGCTGGGTATGCAATCAATTTTCCTGAAATTTTAGCAGCACAAAAAAGACAATTTTTGCTACGTTTTTGTGAAAAAATTTTGTTTGTAAATTAATTTGTCTTAATTTTATTGATGATTTCAGCCCAAAAAAAGGCAGTTTTTGGCATGTCAAAGCGTTACATTTTTCATTTGCCTAACTTTAATCCATAAAATCGTCGCATCAAGATGGTGTAACCACCAAAAACAAAGTGGTAACCTGAAGTACAGATATTCTTCTTTGTCACAAAAATGTCATTTTTAGTCCATAACCATTTGGAATTCATTTTTTACCGCATTCAAAAAGGGTCCATTTCTGTATGTTTTGGTCAAACATTTCTCCCTAAATTTGGAGATGAGATAAATAATCCTTAAAATGGCTATAAAACACTAGTATGAGTTCTAAGTTATTAATAATTTACTAAGTTTGCTATTTATAATCAAAAATAGTTTGCTCGAGTGACATTTGATGATCAAAACCTTAAAAACTAGGACGGTGTATGAAAAAATCAAAGCATCACATACGTATTTCAGAAAAATGAGGCTAAAAATATCTTAGTTCTACAGGAAAGATAGCCTGGATGCTGGTGTCATCTGGAGATATCCAGGAGAACTACATAGTTAGCCCTTTTTTGAGAGTTTATAACAACACCCTTACAGCTAGGGGGCGCTTGAATATTTTTCTCCTGCAAAAAAGTGGTGCATCACATACGTGAGATGCATCACATACGTGAGATAATATGGAGGTTTTAAGCCATGTTAATGAAATAGATAGGAAAAGTAAACTAAAATATTTTAAATTTAACAATTTTGTGTTCTTTCTCTAACTTTCATGTCAGAACAGATGTAAAATAGTGTGGTTTCCAGCCATGTGGTCAAAATCACGAATGTGATGTATGTGATGGTTGACACAACATGGCGATTTCCTGTCCTTCTGAACTGATTTAAATGCACTACAGTAAACACCAGGTGAACTAAGTTGCTGAAACGTGTTGTGTTAACTGCATATTGCACTTGCTATACGCCAATTGATGCCTTTTACTGACACTTATGTGTTGTATGTGATGGTTGACAGGCGATTGTCCAACTGTCACATACTTCTGAGTTGCACATTCTCTGGACAACACATACAAGTTAAGCAGCTAGATTGATTTTGTATAGTTTAAAGATGTTTACTGTTATTTGAAACAATAAAAGATTCAATAATACCAACAGAAAACTTAAAATGTTGATGATTGACATGTATGTGATGTTTGACAATTTTCAAAGGATGTCAAATAATCACATACATTTTGTCAGAATATTTGTCACTTTTTTCTTATTTGAAATTAGTGCAGATAACCAAATTTCAACCGCCACCTCCAAATGTGATTTTGTGATGCATTCCTTTGAAAATCCATATAATATTCTTTTACATATCACATATGAATACTTGAATAAGTTTGTATATGATGATTTGACAGGAACGGCAAGATTGACATAAAATTTAATTAATATGAAAAGTTGTGCATAAGATATTAACCAACACTGGTTATAAGTACCAATAGTTAAATAACATTATCCTTTGATAAATATGCAATCAAAATTATTTTATTCAAGGGCAATTAAATCTGTTGTATCAATTATCGAAAACTGACATTTTAGGTTAAACTATGCATCATGGATAAGCCTTGAACGTAGCTTAAGAAAGGGAAATTGCACAAATGATCGGATCCCCATCACTGGAATGATAGTCAGTCTATTCAATGCATTTTGATTCAATGACACTTCATTATTAAGGAGACATGCTGAAAACTAATTAAATGAGCTTAAGCTTAGCTCAAACCATCACATACGTTAGAAAGTCACATACGTTAAATGGAAGTCAAATGTCAACATCACATACGTTAACAAAGATGTGGAATTGTATAGCATCAGGTGATAATGAGTGTTAAAATATTTTTGCAATATTTAGAGAATCAGTGTAGGTTAATATTAATAAATGAATAATTTAGCCAATGTAAATCATATTCCTTACAAAAAATGTATAAAATTATGTCGAAAATGTCCATTTTTGCTGCTGCGTCAATTAAGCTGCACTTAGTATGATTACCATACATGTCAGTTTTTTGCTTACAGAAATGTGGTTTTTTCTTAATTTATTGTGTTTTTGTGATAAAATATGAAAATAACCTATGCTATAAGAGAGTAATTCCCATGTCCATCCGAATTTCATCACATACGTGAGAAACCTGACTTTGTTAGAGAAAAAGTCAATTACAGGAAGAGGAAATGACAATTTGTTATAAAATTTTAAAAACAGTAAACTAGAGAATTATAGCTGCAGGTTTTTACCAATATGATAACTTTGGTGTTAGTTCTAATATTTTTGCCGATGTAACACTTTGGACACAACTAGTAGATTCGGACCCATATTCATTTAGACATAATTTGACACCTTTTGCTGATTTTTACAGTGAACCAGTGAGAGAGTTTTTCTGCTTCGAAGATCCACCAGGGCCCCACGACAGCTTGGAAGAGAGTAAGGTATGTATAAGGGATATGCGTTCGAAAATATTTTTTATATTACAAGGTGTATCTATTTACAAGGAAAAAGTGATGTCATAAGATTTTCAATGTCACTTTTCCCTATGGAATACATTTCCAAAAAAAAAACATGTTCAGGCTGAATGTCTACAATTATTAAAATGGCTGTAATATGCAGTAGCCGTAACAATGAGAAATTGATACTTCTACCGGCTTCATCCTTTACAAGTTTGTCAGTCAAGAGAGTGGTTGGGACTGCTTCTATTGAATGTGATAGATATAGCTCAACCGGTTCTTGGTGCTTTGTTGCAGTAATTTATTTGCCATGTGTAAAATAATTTTAGTGTCAAAAAGTAGGGCCTAAGATTTGGCTTTCGAGATCAACAATTTCTGCACAATGATTCCTTCTTAGATCTCCCTTAAATTCGAATGCAACATCTTGCTTTTAGAAAATATCATAATTGTGTTGATATATATATACTTTTTTTTGCAAATATTTCATGTTGTATTTTGTGAAATTATCAAAATCTCTCAAGTCTAAATAATGTCTATGCTCATTGCTCACGTATATGCAGGCCATGTGTGAAATCCTGGAAGAAGAGGTTTACAATATGAAGCGAGATTTACGGGAAAGGTCGGCCCAAATAAACCTCATGAAAGAAGAACTAGCCCTGAAAAATTCCGAGATCGACAACTTGAGGAAATCTCTGAGGTAAGATTGTCTTTTACAATTTTGTTTGAGAACAATTTTCGTTATTTTTCAATTGCTTTTGTAGCTCTTAATTTGGCAAAAATTTACTTCATATATATCTTGCTTGTTTATGCTGACCAATTCTGTAAATTCATTTGAAATTTATTTAAGTTGCACATTTATAATCGTTTTGAATTTATTCTGTAGTGATTAATCACTGATTGTGCAGTGCAATAAATTTTACAAGCCCCAAATTTCGGTTGATATTGTTAGTATCGTCTTTTCATTATGTCAAAAACTTGTCTTGATTTTTATTTTTTGGGAATTGGGAATTAAACTTGTGTTTTATTCGATTTATTTGAACTGTGTTGCATTCAGCTTTTTCCGTTCGGAAAATTATTTGATTTTGGCCTACCGTGGTACAGCTGGTATAAACCTGTATTCTGATTTATATGGGTCACTGTCTGCTCTTTGTGCGTGTAGAATATCCCATTGCCACTTTTCCCCGAAACCAAACTTTTAGGCTTAAAATCTATTCCACCTTCTCATATTAAAAATTCTGGACCATTTGGTTTTAATTTATTGAGCAATTCTTGGACGACCAAACCTCACTGGCATTGAACCTGTCATATTCTGTGTGAATAAGGGAGAACTAAGAGAGAATTAAGTTGTATTATAATAATAATAATAATAATAGAAATTTATATAGCGCCTCTTCCAGTATACTGCTCAGAAGCGTATTATACTGTCCCTAATGGAGGAGAGGGAAAGTTCAGTTTGTAGCACTCTGGGCTTCCAGTCACTGGGTCCCAAGTTCAATTCCAGGTCTCCTCGGGTCCCCTCAGATTGAATGGCAGTTTCAAACTCTCAATCATCAAAACCATGTCCTCGGAGGCTCCTCCTATCCTGTTTATACTCCAACAGTGCAAAAATACAAGACGTAATACCCCATCATCCAGGGCTACAAAAAATGTGAATTTCAAAGCAATTTCATGAAGCATGACAAAATTTCCCATGACTGGTCACAAATCTGGCAACTACCTTCTTGTCAAAAATTTGTACTTTTTTCAAAAATTTCCAGTAAGATTTAGACATTTCCAGGCAATGACAATTATGACATGCCCTAATTCCCTTCTTTTTCCAGCCATGCGGCCTGATTAACCCCAAAAAGTACAAACGGGGAGGGTTAGCTCAGTGGAAGGGTCCTGAGTTGCCAATGGCTGGGTCCCGGGTTTAATTCCAGCCCTGTCCCGATCTCTCTGACCAGTAATGGAAGGCAGTATCAATCATCCTTTATTTTGTGTATTCCTCTTGTCCTAACTATCCTCCTACAGTGCAAAAATACAGGATATTAAAATTATTAATAAGTAAAAGTGACGGCTTTCTCTTGCAGAGTAGAATGCAACGTCTACTCTCAGTCCCTGACCCTCTGTCCTATTCTGGATAAGGATCACGTTCTGAACGTTGCTCTCATGGGCTTGTAAGATTTTATTTTGTTGCTCAAAATTAACACCTTGCTTGTAGATTAAGGAAGTCTTCGGAGGTCTCCCAAGACGTCCCATTGCTGCTTTGTTTCACTGCTGTGGATTAATTTGCCTGAAGCTTGGTTTGCTTGCTTGTCTGCTTTGCATGTTTTCTGTACCTTGTTAAAAGTTTATGAATTTAAAAATGATCTTTATTGATAATCTGTGAAAGAGGCTCCTAATGTGCTAGTGCGGACTTGTCCATTCTCTTGCCTATATCCAAGTAGTTAAGGCACAGAGCAATGTGTAGTTAAGGGTTTTGTCAAGCTCCGAAACACTCTGTGCTTGCTTCTTTGCAAAAAACATCTGCACTTATAAGAATCTCCTTAGTGTTGGACTATGGTCTCTTGGGTGTTGGACTTGAACAAGCTCGAGAATATCGCTTGATGATGTTTAGTTGTGTTTACCATAGATGCAAAACCTACTGAATATTTATGTGTGCATGACATGTGTTTTCTAATACATGCAGTAGGGGAACAGTATTTGACCGTCTTTGAAATATTTGCCTTTAACCTCTGAAATTCCACATTTAACTGGTAGGGCTGCACAATTTATCGCAAATTTACCGTTATCGCAATATCAAGTAGGGCGATAATGTTATCGCACAGAGCCGATAAATACATTTTTAAATTTTCCTGTATTTTTGCCCAAAAATGGGAATTTATTCTCACGAAATTCAAACTTTTTACTGTAGTTTGCGTGTTTACGGGTAAACCTCTTGCTTGTGAATTTATCGCACAATTTATGAACATCGCGATATGAGACATAGTTATCGCATATCACATCTCAGCCTATTATTGTGCAGCCCTATTCACTGGTACTTCTGTTCATACTCTAGAATTTCCCACTTCCAAGAAGCCTTCAGTGAAGAAGTGTTCAGATTCTCTGATGGTTTTCCCAGGAATGCACAGAACTTAACTGAAACAGATCTACTTGTCAAGTTCAGGAATTTTGTCATTTAAATCAGGTGTTCAAAATGTAGAATTGGACATGTCATCAAATACTGTACACTTTACAATTGTCACAAATATTGGCTGTGAAGCAATACTGCATGGTATTTTGTGTCATGGTTTCATTTATTCTAAAATTAAGGAGTCCTACAGTCCATCCCTGCTTTTGCAAGATTTGATTTTTAAGTTGTTCTTTTTTCAAAATCAGTTATTCTAAATTATAGATTTTTCATTTAATCAAAGTTCAAAGCACTTGTGCAATTAATTTTATTGACAAAATATTTATGTTATTTTTGCTGAATTTTTTGTTGCTTTTATACCCAGAAAATCGCTTTTCCAAAACAAAAACCTGTCTTGCTTGACAAAAATTGATATGTTCACGCAAAAGCCCCTGTTTTACTTTGCAATTATGACCATATATCGACCTTACATACATGTAAACATTTGTATTTATCTTGTATTTTTCAGGATTGAACGTGCCTTGAATAGCAGTCGATTAAAAGAGCGAGTGTCCCCCTCATCGCAGTCACAAAAAAGCGAGAGTTCCCTCCCTGAAGCCTTGATGGAAACAGACCAAGCAACTGGTACCACAGGAAGGTACGCATAAATGGATGCTAAAATTGGAAATTTGTGCTTATCCTTCTTTCAAGGCAGCTGGGTGGCTGAGTGGTTAAGGTGGCTCGATACTCATGAACTTTCCAAGATAGGATTTCTTAAAAATAGTTTAAAATGATCAAAACAATAGTTTATAGCAAGGATATATAAACGAAAGTGGTCGCTACCAGCCTTTCTTTCAAAATATTTGAGGTTATGTAAAAGAAAGTCAGTCTACGCAAACCTAAAAAACTCAATTTTTTTCGTGAATTTTTTACTGTGAAATTTTCCATGCCATTCAGTGGCCATTCATGCTATGTTAATAAATGAAGCATGGAATTAAAGAGGACAGTTTTATGGAAAAGATAATGACAGTTTCAGAAAGATATATTTAATTTAAAGGGATTTCTAAGGGGCTCGGAATAGAAGTTTCGATTTTGAAAATTTAAACTTTTTTATAAAACAGAGTGCTAAAAAAATTTGACGAGATAGGATTTTGTATTTCTTTGTCATTTACTTCCAAAATAGTGGGGTACAATATGATGATACAGACAAGCCTTCCTACCACACTTGAAATTGACATACACATTTATTTATATCACAAAGTCATTTTCGAGAAATTAGACCTTCTTTACAAAAGTCACCGGTAAGAAACTTCTGTTATGAGTATCAAGCTGAAACTCCGGTTGTATGTAGTCCTCTTCACAGCGCATCTAATGCTCCAAACGAGAAGTCTCTAACCCCAATAGAAGTGGCGCAAATCGCAAACGAAGCGGCCGACGCATGCAATTATCAGAATTGAAAAAAGATGACAGCAGAGCCCTGCTGCTGTGGTGACGTTACGATAGATAGGGCCTGCCTGGCTGCGCGTGAATGTGCGCTTACTACCACTTTGCATTAGTAGCGAGCCACCTTAAAAGGTGCCTGCCTGCTCCACTGAAGGTCTTTGCCTGCATGGTTTCGAATCCCGGTTTGGGAACCCAAATTTTTAAGTGGTCCTTCATGAGCAGAATCTCAGATGGATGTGACATTAAATTGGCAGCCCCTTGTATCAGTGTCAGTACTGGCCTAGTAAAGATCCCTCACATGGGTAAATGTGTAACATGTTGAGGACTCCTGCTCTCTATCCAATCTCTTCCATCAACCCTCATGAGCGCCCAGAACTGGGCTTAGAGGGCTGCACTTACCACACCTATCTATCTATCTATCTATCTATCTATCTATCTATCTATCTATCTATCTATCTATCTATCTATCTATCTATCTATCTATCTATCTATCTATCTATCTTCTTAGATCTTAGGTACCAAGGGGTTTTTCTGCAAATTAACAGCACAGTATGAATGCATCGTTAAATCTATAATGTATACCTTGTTTTCTATAATGTATACCTAGCTTGTTTTCCCTGAGGCGATTACAGGTGATTTCATTAGCACGTGATTCTGCAGGTTCTTGGCCACTAAATACATAACATTTTTGCTTAATCTGATTGGTTCAGAAACAAAAAAAGTCACATATTTAATATATCAAACGTAGCAAGTGTATGTTTAGCATTGATTTCTCACTTTCAAGTGTGAATGACCAGAATCGCGTGCTAATGAAATCACCTGTAATAGCCGATTATACAGTTTGACCATTATTTTAAAAGTGTAACCTAGCTTTTCTTGGTATGTAAATTGATATAAATTGAAGCAGTTTGGTGACTTTTTCTGATTCAAGCATGTTCAACAGGTTACAATATGAAACTTGTCAGAAAAGTAAACAAATTTTTTTCTTAAATTTCAGCTCGACAATGACATCACCAGGTGGCCCAACAGAAGAACCTTTAAGCATAGCGAAAGAATTGGAGGATTTAAAAATAGCCAATCAGCTTAAAGACCGACAGGGGACTCCATCTGGTGGAAACACTCCTCCAAAAGCTCCCTCAAGGAGAAAAGACAGTAAGACTTCATTAAGGAAAGACTCGTCAGGGAAAAACGTCAAGTCGGTGAAAAAAGTTCCGCAAACTGCACAGTCTTCGTGATATTGAATGAACAATGAATGCCAAAATGATGAGTTAAATGAAAAAGTCCAAAATTTAGTCAATGTTACAATTGAAAACAAATTGTAACATTTTTGTTTGTGAGTCGATCGTTGTATTTGTTAAAGCTGAAATCTACAGAATTGCTGTAGCTATTCAGGAGAATTGTTGTTGGTAATCTACTGTGTATATTCCAATTGAATATGTCCAGTCAAAATTGGTATTGTTTTGAGGCTATTGGGTCGCAAGTTAAGGGTTTAGTTTGTGATAAAGATGATTCCATTCAATTTGATCTGCCCAGAACAATGTGATGTATCAGATTGTATCTCATGAGTATATATGCAATACATATTATGTATGGCCCAGTATGAGTCTACTGGTAACTGAATGTGTAGAAAATGACTGACTATACTAAAAGTTCAATTTCATAATTGCCGAACGATGAATTTACCTTCAGGAGATTGTATGTTGCTGCAATTTTAAACATGAATTAATTATATATTATCTGTTGCTATTTAAATTGGGATGATCACCTTACCTTACGCAATCTCTAATTATTTAACAGTGTGCACGTTTATTTAAAGTCCCTGCGCCATTATATGAAGACTTTTAAAGTGCTTTCAAAGTCAAATTTTGTTGTACTATATTTTCAATGCCGATATATTTTCTTGTTCGTCTGCTGAATCTATGTACAGTTTCACATAAAATAGTTCTTTTGATGGATTTTGAGATTATTATTATTTTATTTTATTATGCGCAGTCGCAGATTAAATCTGATTTTGACATTGTTGAGGTTTTGTATTTGCTGATTACAGTGTATATTGAAGGGTGCGTACATATATGTGTATACAACGTTTGATTGTTAATTAATTATAATGCATTTAATGTGTTGTTAATTTATTGACATTGTTTGAAATGTCTTTGATGCATATAGTTATGAATATTTATGGTAGTTATTGTCAATATGTGATATTTAGAATATTGACTGAGACAAATGTTCTTGTTTATATTGTATATTAATGAAGTGAAGTGTATTGACTTCAATTATTATTGAAGTAGTTATGACCATAGTGAAGTACAGCAGCTTAGGCCCGTACTATTTGGAAATACATACAGTGAATTCTATACGCTATATGCAGCCTCTAGTGGATCCCCAAGATCTACTATTTGTATTAAAAGTACTAGATCACTAGGACTCATAGGATATACAGTGCCGCCTTTAAGTAAGTGAAACGTATGATATTGTGCCATTGCATCAATGCTAAACATTCTCAACCAAACTGCTTGTGGAGGCATGAATTCCTATCCAATGAGAGGAAAATATCTTGGGTCATAAAGGCCGATATGTGAGGCATGTGGGATAACAATATCAGCCAATTTTCTCTGCTGTAGAGTTAGGTATGGGTCAAAGTCTTTGATAAGTAAGTAAACCACCCTTCCCTATTAAATAACATTGGGCCTGCGTTTCACTTACTTAACAAAGAATATGACCCATACCTAACTCCAACTACAGCAAAGAAAATTGGCTGATATTGTTATCCCTCATGCCTCACATATCGGCCTTTACCACCCAATATGTTTTCCTCTCATCGGATGAAAATTCATACTTCCACAAGCAGTTTGGCTGAGGATGTTTAGCATTGATGCAATGGCACCATTTCATGCGTTTCACTTACTTACAGGCGGCACTGTACAACTACTAGCTTACATTTACTGTTTTATACCGGTGTTATAAAACACAAAATTTGTCTTTTAAATTCCTGCATATTTATTATTCAGTGATGTAATATTGGTTTCTCCTCTGTACAATGATACAAAGTCTGATGTCTGTTCTCTGTATAGCCATGCTGTGTATTATAATCAAAAGGTACTAAGTGTAATTCTCTGGTTCTATTGTCTATGCATTTAAAGGGTATATAGTGAAAAATTCTGCTAATATATTACTTCAGGGATTATTACAGTGACATCATATTTAATGTATTCAAAATGCAAATCTCTATGTAAAACAATGCAACTGTTACTTTGTACAATTTACTAGACACCAAGGAATTGAAAATAAATTTCCTTCTTTTATTAAAAATGATTGGCTTGTGTGTTTTTTCATTGTCATTTTGAGTTAGAATTGTGAATTTTCTGTTAAAATTCATTAGGCCTAGTATTTAATTTGCATATCTTGTATAGTGAGGTCGCAGGTCAGGTGTCTAATGGTAGAGTGCTGAGTCTGCTGACATTGTTGTTGATGGTTTGACTTCAATTTCGGACATCTCATGGTGAATGACAGACATGTACAGCGCTGATGAACTGCAGTAACTTTGGAATAACTGGACTGACCGAGCAGTATTATGCTTTTGATAAATCAGGCATTCCTCTGATAAAACCAAATTTTCAAGTCCCATTTTCAGGATTTCCAACAAATTTCATGGCTATTGCTCATTCTGCATGATTCTGGGCCAAAAACGATGCTTGTGTCCCTCACAAAGTTCTGCCCACTACTCAAACTCAATTGTCAATCACATACATGCGACACAAAGCTGGAGGGTAGCCTAATTAATAGGAGTGTTGTAGTCGAGGCTTGGACATCCGAGACTGAGGCATAAGCCTCCCAAGGCCAAAGCCATCAAAATGTGGCCTCGAGAGGACGAGGGCAGAATCGAGGCGTCCAACTCTGGCCCCAAAGACATCCGAGACTGAGCCAAGGCCAAGGGTTAGGCCTCCAAGGCCAAAGACATCAAAATATGGCTCAGCCTTAAGACCTCCAACACTAAGGCTGTCTCCATGAGACTTGATTATCTGCAGCAATAAGCAGCTTCCTGCCATCGCAGCCATATCGCAAATAATAACACAGAGGACTCTCATCAGAGTCTAATGCTAAGAAAAGTCAAAGAGCAACCCTATGTGCCTCAGAGAGCTGGTACTAGTGGTAGCTGCTCATACAAGCTGAAATATTTATACAGCATTTAGGCATAGTCTGAAATTTGCTATGAGACAAAGAAACCGCAAAAAATATTTTGCATATGACATGGCATTTATTAAATCATGACAAATGGAATGAAATATGAACAATGAAAAATTGTAAAAATAGCTAATTACATAACAAACAAATCATGATGAATGACTTAAAGTAGAGCAATCAGTAATAATTATGTTCAATCCTGCACCATCATCCCTCCAACCACTTTCTCAAAAGTTCTGAAATGAGAAAATAAAATAATAATTAAACCTAATGAGTTTGCTGGAAAAGAGAACTTCAGTAAGATAACTGGGTTTAACCGCCATCTTGGGAGGTTTTATAGGAGAATTTACTCATTGAAATGGTTGAGGTTGATTGTGTAACTTGACAGCAAGGAGTAGAATTTTTATTTTTTCTGACACATGTATATTCAGATGTCAAATAAGCGTTTCATATATAATAAACTTTATTTGAAGAAATTTATGGTAACAGCAATCAGAAAGACATAGCTATCTTTGCATTTCCAGTCTGTAGAACATAGCCGCATATGATGGATTTTAAAATCATTTTGAAGACATATAGGCCTATATATATATTTATTTTTCGGTAAGAAGATGACTTACTCCGAAATTATATTCTCTCCAGGAGTATAGAATGGATTGCAAACCATATCAACATAGGAATTGTGAAGTTTTCTGAACATCTGCAAATCAAAATTTTATATTAAGTTAATCATTATTCTTAACTTAACAAAATTGCACGAATTTCGATAACAATATTTTATTCAATTTTAGTAGGCCTATTATACTTACACTACGGATTTCATTATCTCTTAAAGTTGTATTCGAGGATTCTACTACAATAACAAATTTGATTTTGGTGTTGGTGACATAGCCGTATCTTCAGCACAGTTAAGGAAAACAACAATTAAATTCATGAATTAAATGAAAAAAAAAATAGGTTACTTCTAAAAATGTGAGTAATTAAGTAACAAGTTATTTGGGTCCTGGAATGAATAAGTCAGAAATTGAGAATATTTATAAAGTTATGGGTTTAAATGATACAAATAACTCTTAAAAAGTACAATCTACAGCATGTGCAATGACCTATTTTTTCATGCTAAACCAATCACTCTAAAATTACAACGTCATGTCTGAAGGATACACTTTGTAGTCCTCTGTGGGGTAGAGCAAGCCAAGATAGAGTTCTCTCAAGTCATTTGTATTTTTCCCTACAGATGAAATTTTCTCTTCTACAACATCCAGGGAGGTGTGCACCGTGTAGTAGAATTTCAGTTCATTCTCAGGAGACTTCGTTTTTATGAAGAGCGGATAATTCTGAAATATAACGGTGAAATGCTTGATTAGTTTGTTTAAAAAGACCAGTGGTCTAAAACATCACAAACACTGATAAAGAAGACAGCATAGGTTGCACCAGGGAGGGGTGATGTACATATTTCAGTTGCATTGCACCACACATGCGCACGATCTAATATTTCAATCGTCCTACAACAGGTCATGACTTTGGAGGACCAATTGCAACCTGCATGAGGGTCCCTCTCAGTCTTAATTGACAGAGTAAGTAATTTCCACTAAATATAGGCCTATGCAATAGCTACAAAGCTAGGAATTAATTTTTGTAACTGGAAAGTGGGAGGGGCACAAAGTACATACATGTATACAGCCTATTATTAATACACTTTACAGGCATGAATAATGAATTCTGCTTGAGCATGCATTTATAACATTGGTAGATTTAAGATTCTTTGAAAGAGTGACTCAAGATATGTTCAACTCTTCAGCAAAGGGAAGCTGTCAATCTTAAATTCACTTGTGATTTGTCTGTCAAAAACCTCTGACTCTGAGGTTTGAAGTGAGCTGTCACTGAGTGAAATGTCAGATTCTTCAAATGATGTTTGTAGGGCTTTTGAGAAGAATATGGCGCAAAAAATTATTCCATTGTGAAGTCTAAGTATAAATGAAACTGACTGCATACTTCAAATAAAAATATTCACTCTATTTATGTTGTAAAAATGGTTTTAAACTCACTTCTTTGCCAATGACAGCTACACAGACAGCCATTTTGTTGACAGAGGGCGCTGCGGTTTATTTTTGGGGAATCCCTTTTTACGAGGAATTCCCTTTTCCGGTGACGTCATATTTCTCGCGCCATTTTGCTGTGAGCCGCCATTCGTGAAGGTGCAGCGAAAATGTCTAACTTAACGGTGGACAAAGATGCCTTTAGGAGGCGAATGAAGAGAATTTATGATGCATGGAAGGTAACTATATTGGGTGAAATGAAAATGCTATGTTCAAAGTTGAGCTAAAGGCCTGTATGCCGAGATTGGTGCAGTTTTGTGATTGTAAACAAAATGGCATGGCCATGTGGGAAGTTGATTTTGCATTCGTTTTGTTTAGAAATGACATGACCGGTGTTTCACAATGGCTTGAAATTTATCTTAGTTTCTCCTTTCTACAATGAGTAAATTGACTGGCATAGATCTGCCCCTGTTGCCGGTGTCCTATGCTTTGCAGCACCCACTGTTTATTGGTAATAGATTAGACTGGTCAACAAGTATAGTCTTTTAATTGTGTGTATTGTCTCACCAGGGATTGTTTCAAAAAATTATTCATTTATTGTTCACATAAATTGAAATCACAGGCCACACTCATGTAAAAAAAGGTGGTAAAGGAAAATTAAAATATTTTGAAAAGTTACGGCAATTTTTTTACTGCACGCTAAAATTGAACAAATTTCTATGGTTGAGAACAGTAGTTGGTTGGTTGATTGGATGGCCAGACAGACAGTAGGGAATTTGTTTCTGGTGGATTCTATGAGTAAAACACTTGTCATCTTATAAATTTATATATTTATTTCCAGGGTGAAGATGAAACGCTTGCGAAGGTGGACGCAATCATCACTTCTGTCGGAGTTGATGAAGATATTGTCTACTCGAAATCTACAGCTCTCCAGGTAATTTCAAAATTAATTATGTTTATTGACATTGGATTTCATATTTTAAATCACTCGAGAACTTGTGAAGTTGAATTTTATTCAGCATTAGGCATTTACGTTTTTGTTTGTTGCAGACATGGCTGTTTGGCTACGAACTCACAGACACGGTCATGGTGCTCACGGAGGAGGGAGTGTATTTCTTGGCGAGTAAGAAGAAGATCAGCTTCATCAAACAGGTCGACCCTGGCAAGGAAAACGACCTGGGCATCCCTGCTTTCAATCTGCTGACTCGAGATAAGGTATTGACTGAGTTTGGTCTACTCTGCCAAACCCATTAAAAGACTCTAGAGCCTATTAATGAATGAGTGAAGCTTTTAGTTTCACAAGTATATATTTAGATGTTATAACTTTTAACGATGTTCAGAGCAATGATAGTAATTATAAGTCTCAGTTATGTACAGAGATCCTGAGACACGCTCATGAAAAATTGAAACAAATATTGCACTTATGCGACAGGTCTTATGCCACTCGTTCCAATCAAGGAAGAAGAGATATTTTCAATGTGTATTCTTTTCTTTTCACAGGAAGACAAAGACAAAGCAAATTTTGGCAAATTGGTGGAGGCAATAAAAGGCAGCAAACAGGTAAAGTCTATAAATAAATTATAAATAGATAATCTGAATAAAAATCAGTATATTAATGGAAGTTCCATAAAAATCCTTTTAATAGATCAAGCATTTGTACAGTTAAATCTCATTGGTTGCTTAAATTTTCTTTTGTAATAGGGTAAGACAATTGGGGAGTTTGGCAAAGACAAGTTCCCTGGAGATTTCATGGATTCCTGGAGGTCAGCTTTGAGCGGAGGGTCGTTCGAAAAGGTAAGGTGTTGTCTTGTTGAGCGTTGAATGACTTAAAAAAAATGTTGTGTAATGTGTGTCACCTGTAATGTGAAAAAAAGCCACCACAGTATCCAGGAGTGCCCAAACTTTGAACTCTACTGTACGAGGGGCGTTCAAAAAGTTCCGGGCTTTTTTTTATATGGACACTTATTTTCAATCTAGAACTATGAATTTTTCACAGGATAAGATTCAGCATATTTGGAATGGATTTCCACAAATTTGGACGATTGGGATATTTTTAAGTCATTCTGTTGTTGCCATGGAAATTGAAAGTTCAGCTTCTTGGGGCAGATAATACTGAATCCACTAAAGCCGATGACTTTTGGCTGTGAGAGACCTCTCTCTATCACTTGCATTAGTGAGATTGACAATATATTATTAGCCAAACTC
Organism: Platynereis dumerilii; assembly: GCA_026936325.1. Classification (NCBI taxonomy): domain Eukaryota; kingdom Metazoa; phylum Annelida; class Polychaeta; order Phyllodocida; family Nereididae; genus Platynereis; species Platynereis dumerilii. The sequence continues at coordinate 82,302,992 of JAPTHN010000003.1, forward strand.
ACCAAAAGCATTGATTTATACATCTGACCCATTGAAGTAAATGTTCCTTGAAGTCCTTCAAACAAAGTTCTGTGAAAGAATTTCGGTCATCCTAAGCCTTTTCTCCTCCAGTGCCTGAAACTATAGGCCCCATGGACTAAAGTAAGGGAAAGCCAGGACTTATGCAAAGCAGCATGTCAAAGGAATAGCTAGGATGGATAATGCTGTCCATTTTGGTCTCTTGTTCATACTAGTGAATCCATGCTTTCACAAGTCCTTATGTAGTCTGGGAAACACACCTTTGCCTCCTGAATTTCCCTCGCCAAATCTGGCATGCAGGAGTATTTTCCTACATGGGTTCAGTGCAAGACTACACACATTTGGTGGGCTTGAAAGCATATAAAATTTAGAAGCTAATACCATATTTCTTGTGTCAAATATTGTCAATCTCTCCAATACAAGTGACAGAGAGAAGTCTCTAACAGTCACAATTTCTTGGAATTCTTGGTTTCAGTGTTACCTGCCCCAAGAAGCTGAACTTTCAGTTTCCATGGCAACCACAGAATGACTTAAAAATGTCCAAATTGTCCAAAATTTTGGAAATCCATTCCAAATATGCTGAATCTTATCCTGTGAAAAATGCATAGTTCTAGATTGAAAATAAGTATCCATATGAAAAAAAGCCTCGAACTTTCGGAACGCCCCTCGTACTTCCTGTCACTTCTTCTCCGATGAATGTTTTAATATAGACTCAAGACTTAAGAAATTTATTTCTTCCTGAAGCATTATTACATTATTGATGATTGTTAAGGTAAATAGGGAGGACATCATTAAGTCAAGATTTTTGTCGTTAGCGAGATGCCCCTGGTGGATATTGATAATTTCCTTTATCATTTCAGATGGACATCAGCTCGCCTATGGCTTATTTGATGGCTCCAAAAGAAGAAAGCGAAATCAGCACAATCAAAAAAGCTTCTCAAGCAACCGTTGACTTGTTCAACAAATTCCTCAAAGAGCAAATTATGGAAGCCATTGATGCTGAAAAGGTAAGACATTGCGTTCGTTCGTGTCTGTTGGTTGAGTTTGTGATTGCTTGTATAAAATAATTGTTTTCATTTTAGTGACATATTATTCAATTTAATAAATAAATTATTGTGTGATTCATAAAATCTGTACGGTATATATTTAATGAGATTCTCAAGTAAAGAACATTCATTGTTTGACTCTTCACTTCTTGGTCTGGCCGATTTATTGCAACCTATACTAATTGGCACATTCTTGTTCTTTCATTCTACATTAACCTTTGAAATGCTCTAATTAAAACTTACAAATTGCAATGTATAATATTTTGCAGAGCGTAGAACACACCAGCTTGGCTGATTCAGCAGAGAAAGCCGTTCAGAACAAGAAATATGTCCCTGGAGTGGACGCCTCCCAGGTGGACATGTGTTACCCTCCTATCATCCAGAGCGGAGGCAACTACTCTCTCAAGTTCAGCACTGTCAGGTAAATGTGGAACTGTGAATTAGACTGTTTAGTTTTAGTGTGATGTACTGACCAGCAAAATATGAAAAGTAATAGTTCTACCGTAGGAATAGGTGTCATGTGACAGGTGTGAAAAGTTGGTGCAAATTTAAGGAAAAAAAAACCAAGTTTTGTGATTGCATGTTTGGCTGCTTCCGGACAACTCCCGGGTTCAATTCCCAGTCTGGGCGGTCAAGTAATAGACAGATCTATGTATACATGATCCCTTGCCGGAGGCCTCTATTTTGGTCCTCAGTTATTGGTGTTAAACTACATGACCTAAAACCTTATAAATCAACCCCACCTAACTGATTTTCTTGTAATAACATAAATTTTACTTAATCTATTTCTTTCAAACAGTGACAAGACCAAGATGCACTACGGAGCCATTGTCTGTATGTTGGGAGTGCGTTACAAGTCATACTGCTCCAACATAGTACGAACGTTACTCGTTGATCCTGTTGAAGAAGTCCAGAATGTCTACACGTTTCTGACGGAAGTGCAAGAACACCTTATTACCAAGCTCACTGACGGTAAGATTAGTTTTCTTATAATGTACAATTTGTGATGATTGCAGGAATTTTAGAATGCTCTTACTCACCTTGTTTTCCAAGTCAAAAAAATTATTAACTGTTGAGCCAGACACACAATATTCAGCTGCATGCTTTGGTCCCTAGGGTCTTTGCTTGACAAATATAATATCTAACAAAAGTGGTAAATGATTAATATGCAACATCTACTTTGTGTGATTCAGAAACAATTAGTATACATGAATTTGACCCATTTCCATTTTGACAGAATTTGACCAGTTTATTTTGATGAACTCGGCACCCCGGGAACTCACTTTAGTCCGAGCCCTTGGGACATTAAATGGAAGCGGGTTGTATCCAGTATTCTATGCTGGGGCAACTGAAAGACCCTGGGCATACCTGAATTAATTCTCATCTCATCATCATACGGCGATCGCCTGCCTCGAAATAGCCCACTCGGGTGCTGCAGAGGCGTAAAACACAAACAAACAAACAATTTGATGAACTCGGTTGGCTTCCTGGATGGATCTTACCGGTATATATAAATCTGGAATTGAAGTCTGGATGTAAAAGAAAATATTTCCTTTAATGACCATTTAAAACTATTGACATTTCAGGTGTGAAACTTTGTGATGTGTACGACGCCGGACAGTCCATGGTTAAAAAAGACAAGCCTGAACTGCACGCCAAACTGACCAAAAACTTTGGGTTTGCCATGGGAATTGAGTTCAGGGAGGGATCCTTGTTAATCAGCCCAAAGACTACAGTCACCGCCAAGAAAGGTATGTATAAAAATTATTTCCCTTTGAAATTTAAATTGACGGTAACCTCTTCTGCCTTAAGTATGGCCATTTACAAGAGAGATAGAAGCATCAGACAGGAGTCACTGTTTGCAAAATAAATCTAACATTTGAGAAATAAGCTTGGATCATTTGTAAATGCCAGTTCATGGAGGTCTTCCCAGGGCACTCTCTTGTCTCTTGTGTATTGAAACGCCTTTTGTCAATATATCAATTTAAATATCTTGCATCCTGGCAAGAATGGTTAATATTTCACATCTATTCAGTATTCTGTAATACAGAAAAAATTAGCTTTGAAGCATGAGCGATATATCTGCTCTAAGCTGAAATTTGACAGCTTGTCTGGTCCTTTCCATCATTCTAAATGTAATTTCTGTGCATTTTTGCCCTAAGGCCACACATAATTGATCTTTAGCCTCTCGGATCCTCTCAAGGCACTTTTTCTAGGGTCGGTCGGTAGGACAAAAAAAAAAGTGAAAATTTTTTTTTTTTATAATGTCCAAAAAAAAAATTTTTTTTTTCAATTTTTTTGTCCATCGGCAGGAAATCTATTGTGTCGGCGGGTCCGCGAAGCTAAGAATCAATTATGTGTGGCCTAATTTAGCTCATAAAATTTGAATTAACTGGAATACTTGTTACTTTTGCAGGGATGGTGTTCAACATCAACATAGGGTTCCAAGGCCTGGAGAACAAGAGCGGAAAGGACTCCAAGAGCAAGAATTACGCCCTGTTTGTGGGAGACACTGTCCAGGTCAACGCTGAGGGGCCGGCCATCATCTTGACAAACGCTAAAAAGAAGATCAAACATGTCGGAATATTCCTCAAGGTATTTCTTAAAAATTTTCGTTCTTGACTAAATTTGTTCCTGCGGCCTTAAGGTTCTTAAAGTCCCGGAAAAGATTGGCCATTAAAATGTCATGAAAAATCAGTCTGATGGTTGACAGGATGGCTGGACAGTGGACGAAGGTCATCTTTGAATTTGTTTCGGGTTAACCTCGACCTCAATGGGTAAAGCATTAGTCAAGGAAAATTCGAAATTTGGTCATGGAAAGTCATGGATAAGTCATATAATTTCTATTGTAAAATTTAGTTGGAACCCAGTCTACTGGAACTGGCAATGCAAATGAGCACAAGCAACATGCAAATGAGCAAGATATGGCTTGAAACAAATTGTTTTCTTTCATACTGTGGGAATCTTTAATTGTTATGGATTAATAACAATAACATTGAATAACAAAATGAATGTTTATACTGTTAAGTTATTAGTGCCTCTGCAAGTTATGCGGTGGACAATGGAAGAATCAAAACAAAGTGACATAACAAGTTTTGCTAATTAATCACACAATGTGTTTTTGGACATAAACAAAAAACCTATTTTTATGAAAAGTTACATAACCAATCAATTAACATTTTTGGAAAATCCAAACAATCCAATTCAAGGAGTCCCTGTGACACTGCGTGTCATTGGAAAAAAATACTAGAGGGACTCATGGCGTCTGGTTGGAACCCATAGTCTTATATCTCTGTGTGAGGAAATAAGGAAAAAATTGCCATCCAACTAAATTGTCGTGAGGAGACTACTAGCGGAATATTTTAATCAGTCCTGTTGTATTGGCTAACAATTTCCCCAACTTTGCGTCTGAAAGGTTTATCCATTGAAGGTACTACTTGTACCAAGCTGGAATATTTTCAGTGCATTCTGATGTTTTCTTCAATACCTTTTTATGTCATATTCTTTTAAAAATAATTTTTGTTGTGTTTTGTAATAGAGAAAAGCAAATTAAGAATCGCTGAATTACAAAAATGTTATTACGTCCAATATTTAGATTACTCCGAAAAAACTACAAAAAAAAAAATCTAGGTCTTTTCCAGCACTGATGAACTTAAGTCGTAGGAGCTTATCCAGCCAAAAATAGATGTTACTTACAATTGATGATCTATCTTTAGGATGATGATGATGAGGAGGAGGAGGAGCTTGATGATGATGAGGCCAAAGACGACCAGTTATCGGGCGAAATCTACGGCCGAGGAAAGAGAAGTGCCATTTTGGAAACAAGAACGAGGGTGAGTGTGAAAATATTTTTACTGAAATATTCATATTTGTTCAGTAAATGTTTAACCTGCAAATTTTGTAATGTTAATCCTGTTTTGTGAAATTGAAGTCTTTGTGCTGTGCAAGTCAATACAATTATGAACAGGGCTTTGGAGTCGGGAGTCCTGGAGTCAGGGGTTTTTGGGTGGAGATGGAGTCATAATTTGACTTTCAAGTGGGAGTCTGATTCTGAGTCAGAAATTAATCTGCCAGCCTGCTGGTGACTTCTGACTCCTTAAAAAAATTATGAACATTGACAAAAAATTTGGAACAATGTGAACTGTATTCAGAAGTTTCTTAGAAGTTTTCACAGGCCGAATGACTTAAAAACATTGTGGAATCAATATTTTCTTTCTGCTAATCGCAGAATGTTGTGCCCAATAATGCTGATAACAGGAGTCGGAGTCGATATTTAGAGGACCATTAGTCTTTTTTCAGGAAATCAAAGGAGTCAGGAGTCAGTTCACTTGCTACCTGACTCCAAAGCCCTGATTATATATGCATTCTATAGGAATGAAAGAATCGAGGTCCCAGATTTCTTCAAAATGTCCTAAAATTGTGAAAAGACAAAAGACAACCTATTTGTATTCATGCATTGATGCCTCCTCTATTTTGGAAGAGACTGGAGCCCTGTAAGATGTTCTGTTGTTTTGAAAATCGTAATTATATGTGAAATGTGTTTGTTTTCTGTCAATGAAGACTGCGGTGAGTGAGATTCAATGTTGACGCTGTTGTCATGGTTATAAATCCTTCTATTCCATGGCTGAAATGCATGGTCGTTTTTAAGTTTAAGTCTGCTTCAAATGAGACAAATTACAAAAACAGAGACAGTAGGGTATTTATTTCTCTTGAAACAATTTGTACCAAAAGACATCCATGCTCACAGTCTCACAACGTGGTTACTTTAAAACTTGGCTATAAGTGTTGACCTTATGCTAATCATAAACATTCCCATACTTATTTTATTTTATAAGATATAATATTTTGATAAGTGTATTTTGTTTTGATTTATTGCCTTCCTTGACTTTATTTTCAATTCAGCTGCACTTCAAAGACAAGACACTCAAGATACTCAATCTTAGCTTTTGTTGCCGGACCTCCTAATATGCTGAAGTCAAGAAAAAGTGTTAATGCCATTAGTAGCTAGGAATAATTTTCTTTTGGCTCTGAGAATAGGCCTTTACATTCCTGCTGAAGTACAACAACTATCAGTCATATACTATGCAGAACTTCTTACCAAAAGTATAATTGATGCTCATGTACAAAAAAAGTATTCAAAGTTATAGTTGGTGGGTTAGGTCAAAGCTGACTTCACTTTCTGATGCAAAGGTCCCCTTTGGCACAGATGTACCTTGGGGTCATAGAAAAAGATTTATCCAAAGACACAAGTGAGATCACCCCCTGGATTGGAAATACAGCCATTTTCCAAAATGGCCGCCGCATGAGCAAAAAGTCCAATATCTCCGCTTCTATTTCAGCTAGAGAGACAAAATTGGGGTCAAAATATATGTTTTTGGGGTCAGAGAATCCATTGAAATAGTTCCTGAGTATGAAAAACCAATATTTACACAATTTATTGTTGCCCCTGCTTTAAAAATGGCCGCCAAGCAAGATTGGCGGCACCAAGGCCACTGTTAGTGAGCATTTTATGTTACTTTGCTACCATCAGGGTGCATCATCTGCCAACAATGCTGGAAAAACCAATCTCCACTCAGAATCAACATGCTCTAACACAATTGAAAATAAGACTATTAAGACATGCTCAATATCAGCTCCATTGAACAGTATTTATGTGGTCTTCAAAGATTCATAAGTTTTTTCACTTCGGTTGATCACATTTGGGAATCTGCATTTCATGATAATTTTGCCAAAGCATAATCTTCACGTTGAGGATATTTACATTCCTGATATCAGCATCAACAGCTTTTACATAAACAGCATCAAGCTGTGGTTCCATTTAATTTTAGTTATCTTGTCGTATTAAACCTGACCTTACATTCTGTCAATTTATAGATTTTTCATCATGGCTTAGCTTTCATTTCAATTGTCCATTAATTCAAGCATTGTGTGTTCAATGAATGAAAAGAGTGTCAAATTAATTTTTTAATGTACCCGGCAGCATTTTCTTATGTAATGTGCATAACTACGATAATCACCAAGAAAGAACCTAGCCAAGCCCCCAAGCCCAAATGTGTCAGGAGTAAGGATGTTTCCACTGCAGTTTTCGTCAATCGAAATCAATTAGGTGGAGTGTCAGAAATTTTGGGGTAAAAAAAAGAAGTTTGGTATGGGTTTAACCAGTTTTCAAGAAAATGTTTAGGCTGGTGGAGAACATGTATAGTGTGCTATGCTACTTTTGGACTTGTGAACAGCGGTGGCATGCATGACTTGGGACGTGATCTAGCACAGTATGCTGCACCTGCTCAGGATATCTAGAGACCATTCTCAGGTCTTTATGTTGAAGATTTTTAGCTCTTTCCTGCCAGTCATGACCATCGACAATCTTCGATGACCAATGTTACTTGGCATAAAGCTTGTTAGCAAAAAGTTAGAAAAATATCTTGCCAAAAAAATGCTTAAGGAATTAATTGAAATTCGCACTGGAGGACGGATGTCTAGATGATGCAATTATTCAAAGGGAGCCAAAATCTTACATCAGAGTATCTTCTGATGAAGAAGTCATCAAAAGTTCCCATTTATGAAGTTTTAATAAGATTCTTTAACAGTATTCCCATCTTAATGTGAGGCTGATTCATTCCTCCAGATGCTGCTTGAATAGTCTGGAAGAATACCATATACTGAGTACTCCTATGTCCTCAGCCCCACAAGACTCTCACCCCAGCGCTGTCTTCACTACCACCATGACCAGGACTCTTTCAGTGTCCAGTATCATCATTGACAAGATACCTGTTGCTCTTATCACTACCTAGTTGGTATGAAGTTGTATCAGGGTCTCAACTATCTCTGTAACTTTTGCCAACCCTCTCCATTTCATAACCAGGAAAAGAACCCATTAATTCCAGAGAAAACAAGGGTACTGTCATGAGGGGCAGATGACAAAACAAAATGGGGTAGAGTCTCTGGGAGATCAGGATAGCTGTACAGAGGTCAGACTTTTTATTCAAATTTCAACAAAAATTGATACAGCTTCAAGCATCACAGCTGCATGCCTTGCTAAAAAGGAGACAAAACCCGTTTTATGTGGCAATGAAGCCGTATCTTCAATCTAGAAGTGCATTAGTAGGCAAAGCCATCCATAGGTGAGGGCTGTGTGTGTCATGTAGGCCAACACATAATAGATTGAAGACAATTAGCACAGATATGATTGATTCAGTGATCAGCCCCTCGGGAAAATTCCAAGTTACGTTACCACCTCAAGCAGCTCATGGAGTCCTTATCATAGTAGGCTACAATATAACAATATCAATCAGAACCCCTTATTCTCTACAGCTATGTGTACTTCTCTTATCTATGGAACTTGCATTGCATCAACCATCTTTTCTAGACAAGTAACCAAACCGCTAGAAGTAAAGCTGTCATCCTTGATCCAGTTGAAGTGGGAATATTTTATTTAAAAGTTTATGACATCTCTAAAAATCTATGTACCATCCCTACAAGCTTTATGCCCAGGGGCGGACTGGCCCCACTGTGGGCCCCTGGGCGAAATCATTGGCGGGCCCCTATTATCACAATAGTGGCATTTTCAAGTTTACGTTCTAAATTTATGAATACCTTCATCAAAATCCATTGCATTTGCAGAACATAGACTTCTCTTACCTGCTTGATGTGATATGAATGTACGATGACAGGGAGTGGGCCCTTGCTTGTATTAATCACTAACTTGAAAATTTTCATCATGCAAAAAATTAAAAAGTCAGAAGGAACAAAATTCTTAATTTTTGATAATTTTCTTAGGTTGTTGGTGGGCCCCCTTGACGTGGCGGGCCCCAGGGCACTGCCCTCTGGGCCATAGGGCCAGTCCGCCCCTGTTTATGCCTTGTAACATTGGTCATCAAAGTGGCTAGAAAGGGTAGAAAGCAAAGACATGAAAATAGTAACTGGATATCCTGGGCACTGAGCGGCAGACTTTGCTGCTATTTCTTAGCCAAGTTTATATCCGAAGCCAAGTCATACAATGCTGCCTCTGTTCACTGAGTGTCCAAAATGTCTAACTATAGCATGGCACACCAAGAATGTTCACTGGCAGTCAATAAATTTCTTGAATCCTGTATACAAACACCTTACCAAAATGATCTACCCAAAACATATTTTAATACCCGCAGTGGAAACTCCTGAGTCTGGGCTCGGTGGGTTGCCTTCTTGGTGACTTTGATACATAAGCATATGAGAAGATGCTGTGGAGTGTGTCACGTGAATCTCAGTGAGGAAAGGGGGTGGAGCTTGGGGGAGCTGAGCTCCCTTGATCAGAAAATTAGGGGAGCTCTTCCCTGCTACTATTTCCTGTTCACTTTTTCAGTAATCCAGGTACGATTAGCCAAAATTATTCTCTGAGAGCAGGAGATTTGTCCCTTTTAAAAATTTTGAATGGCACATCGCTACAGCCCTAGCTGAGAGCTCCCTCGACTAAAATTTTCCATCTCCATCACTGCTCGTGATTGATCCTGCAGAAGTGACTGGACAACTGCCTTAAATAACACTATTATCTGAAATGTACAGCAAAATTAATTTGACACAGCCTGATGCTGTCTATGTAAAAGCTGTTTTTTCTCCTGATATCAGGACAGTAAATATCCTTAATGTAGATTACTATTTGACAAAATTATCAGGAAATTCATAAGCCAAAATGTGATCGATCGAGGATTTGAATACCACATAAATATTGTTCAATAGAGCTGATACTGAGCATATCTTACTTTCAATTGTGTAAGAGTAGGTTGATTTTGAGTAGAGATTGATTTTCCAACAATGTTTGCAGATCATTCAACCTAATGGTATCAAAGTAACATAAAATGTTCACTAACAGTGGCCTTGGTGCCGCAAAAAATTGTTTGGCGGCCATTTTTAAAACAGGGGCAACAATAAATTGTGTAAATATTGGTTTTTCATGCTCAAGAACTATTTCAATGGATTCTCTGACCCCAAAAACATATATTTTGACCCAAATTTTGTCTCTCTAGCTGAAATAGAAGCGGAGATATTGGACTTTTTGCACTTGTGGCGGCCATTTTGGAAAATGGCTGTATTTCCAATCCAGGGGGTGATCTCACTTGTGTCTTTGGATAAATCTTTTCCTATGACCCCAAGGTACATCTGTGCCAAAAGGGACCTTTGCATCAGAAAGTGAAGTCAACCCCCTTTTTTGTTGACCTAACCCACCAACTATTAGATTAGTATGCACAATGTTGTAGTTACATGTAGGAGGTCTGGCTTTAAGTGATTAGTGTAACTTTAAGTTTGCCACCCATTTCATATTCAGTCTGGGAGTTTGCTGTCACGTCACACTTGAGGACTTTGCAATTCCTGCTAAGTCCTGGCAAGGTTCCCGCCGAACTTGGAAAAACAGGGAGAATGATGAAAAAAATTCCCTGTAGCGAAAAATCAGGGAATTTGAAATTTGTCCTCAAATTCAGGGAATTTTGTTTTACATGTGTTAATGCTGAAAGAAACCCTCTATTTCAAGCAAATGTCCGTAAAAGTCTTAGTTTTTGGTTTTCGATTAGAGGGCGATAACTCAATGATAAGTCTGAATAAGGTCAGGGAAAACATCCGATGAAGCAGGAATCAGGGAGAATACAGTGAATTTGCTCGCCAAATTTCAGTGGGTACCCTGCCTGGCCTGGCTAGGACCTTTGATAGGGTCAAGGGGTAGAGGCGACAGTGCTGGAATGCGAGTCTCCTTGGGCTGAGGATATTGGGAGTCCTCAGCTCATGGTAAACTCCCTGACTGATATTGTTTGCAGAGTTTAACACTAACATTGCGTTGATTTTCTAATTTATTTGGTCACATTCTTTTCTTTCAAAGTTTAATTCCTTGAAACTTATTCATTGAGTTGGTGGTATTTAATTTGTTTGATATTCTCTTTGAATTTAGACTGAGGTGACCTCCGAAGACAAGAGACTCACACATCAGAAGGAATTAGCAATTAAGTTGAACGAAGAGGCTCGGGAGAGAATGCAGGGGATGAAATCTGACACGTCTGAAAAAAAGTAAGAAAATAAGAAAAACTGACATCCGTATTTATAACTAGAAATAGTCGCTACAGCCATGAAAAGAGAGAAAAATATGTCTTAAATCTAATTTTCAAAAATATTTCTTAATTTTGTCTCTTTCAGAGTTAAGAAATCAATGGTCTCCTACAAGAGCCTTTCCCAGCGACCAAAAGAGGCCGAAATTAGAGATCTCCAAATTTATGTTGGTAAGGAAATCTAATATATCTTCAAAAAATCAATCCTTTATTGTTGATTGCCATATTCATATGGGGCAATCTCTGCAGTCGTCCTGTCAACAGTCCACGTCATTGTGTCCACAATTATGTCGTCCGCAAAAATTGTCGTCCACAATAAATGTCGTGCACAACACCTGCAGCTTCTTGGCTCTTCAAAGAGCAATTGGCAAGTCTGTCAAGGCTTATGAAGTCAGGTGTGCACATAATGGGCAATCTCTTGTCCCAATGGGACAATCAAACGTTATTCAAAATGTATGAACTGCTGGGGAAGTGCCAATTTTGAATGGCCCCAATTCTAGTTATATTTATAACTGTAAATCTGAAAATCTATGAAAAATGATGTAAACATTCCCACGATTAGAAATAACATTTCTATTAAAATAGCATCACAAAAATCATATATATATATGCAGTTAAAAAAAATGTTTTACCGTCTTTCCAAATTGCCTGGTCAATCCCATAAGTAGAGAGAATTTTTGTGTTGTGAAATTTCAGGAAACCTGCAAAAATAATTGAAGAGTGACCAGTTAATCATTGACCATTGTTCTATATTTGATTTGGTTATTTATAACATGAATTAATTATTGTTTCTCTTCGCAGACCGAAAGTATGAAACCATCATGTTGCCAATTTTTGGCTGTCCCACCCCGTTTCACATCGCCACAATCAAGGTAAGTGTAGAATTATTATAAATTGGTCTGATATGATATTTTTTAATATTTTTAATATTCTTACTGTGCTTCGCATTCTTCTTAAGATTAACTTCTATGAACTTGCTTTCAAGTACGATGAGTAATTTTTAAGCTGTGGCCAACCAAAACACATTTTTCTCTTTGATTTCTACTTCAAAAGGATGTAAATGGTGTGGTTTTAGTAGACTTGGTTGATAATTTGATGATGTTGGTTCATGTATATGACCTCAATCATCACTTTACAGTGATCATGACTTTTAAAATGGATATTATGCAATTTCCCACTGCATGGAGCTGCTAGTCTTGCGTTCATTGACACTGACACATAACGGGAATTTAGGAGGTAGACTGGGAAAGCTAAGTTTGTCCGCCGCTTGCTCACATTGGCTGCTCATGCTACACTGACATTCATGCTGAACTGACGGCACATTCAGGGTCATATGGCCAAAAAACCTCAGGGAAAACACCCGGTGAAGCAGGGAAAAATCAGGGAAAATACAGGGAATTTGCTCGCCAAATTTCAGTGGGTACCCTGACATTGTTTTTACGATATTTAAACTGAAGTACTATAACTTTTGTCATTGCAGAACATCAGTCAGTCTGTTGAGGGCGACTACACCTACCTCAGAGTCAACTTCTTCCATCCTGGAGCAGCTCTCGGTAGGAACGAAGGAAGCAACTTCGCTAATCCTGACGCTACTTTCTTGAAGGAAATGTGAGTTCTGTTTTCCACAAAGTGCTTGGCGGAGGGTTGGCCTAGTGGTAGCGTGCTAGGCTGCCTGTCTCCCGTCCGAATCCAGCTCTTGCCTGGTCCCCTGTGTCTATGTTGGACGGCTGTTTCAATCATCCTTTGCCTCATTGCCCTGTCCTAATTAGCCTACCAAGTGCATAAATACAGGACTAAAGCTCCAATCATCCATCCATCCATCCCACTAAAGCGCACAAGTATATATATGACATAAAACTTCTATTATCCATCCATCCATTGTCGTATTGTAGCAATTTTTACGCCAATTTCTGCCTCCAAACTTTTGACGACTATCTGAAAATCACATTCTATCTTTCTGCAGCACATTCAGAAGTTCAAACCAAAAGGAACTTGGGGAGTTGACAGCTCCCTCGTCAAATCTCAACACGGCCTACAGACTGATCAAAGAAGTCCAGAAGAAGTTCAAGACGAGAGAGGCTGAAGAAAAGGAGAAAGAGGTGTGTTGTCTGCGATGAAAACTTGTAAAATGTTTTACATCATAGATTTTAATTTTAATACTAGTTGGTAAAAGTCTAGTGTTTTTTGGTTATGAGAAAGTATGACTTTTGACGACTTCAAAAATTTGATGCTTTTTTTATATTGGTAGTTAATTTTAATGTGTATTGAAATCCTCTCATAGTTATGTAGCATATGTTTGTGTTTCATTCTTGTGATTTGGAGTTCACTAGCTGTCCAATGAATCATTAATATGATATAAGTATTAGAGCTATCAAACGATATGAACTGTCCTCATGGCCAATGTGAAGGTGTTGTAATACAGCCTCTCCTGCATGATCTATTTAAAATAAGCAAAGGGAGTAACAACTGTGATGTAACTTTTCTATTAATCTGATTAATTGATTTCTTAACATTTCAGGGCATCGTAACGCAAGACACTTTGATCGTGAACCCCAATCGTGGAAACCCCAAGCTGAAGGACTTGTACATGAGGCCGAACATTGTGTCTAAGAGAATCTCGGGAACATTGGAAGCCCATGTTAACGGTAAGTTGTAATTGAAGTTGAGTAGAGGTAATTCGGGAGTTTCATTTTGTTAGTTTGGGCTCAAGGTTGTTGTCTAGGAAACATCACTGATATAAATTTCTCTTGTATGTTGTAGTGTCCTGCTTTTGGTATGATAAACTCAAGATTGTCAATGTACCTATTTTGTTACAAAAATTCAAATTTACCTATCTGACTTGTACTCACAATGAAACTGTTCAACTTCCATGCTGTGTTATCATCCAAGTGATAAATCTTTTTAAATGTTTGACATTAAATTTGAGTTCCCCCGTGGCCTAATTGGCAAGTGCGCTTGTCAACTGGCTTTAAGGGCGTGGGTTCAAATCTCACCCCAGGAACTCACTTGAGTCCGAGCCCATGGGACATTAAATGGAGGCGAGTTGTATCCAGTATTCTATGCTGGGGCAACTGAAAGATCCTGGGCATCCCTGAATTAATAGGGTATGTGCCAGACTCACAGTCTTCTCATCTCATCATACGGCGATCACCTGCCTCGATATAGCCCACTAAGGTGCTGCAGAGGCGTAAAACACAAACAAACATTAAAATTGACTTTCCTTTGTAGGTTTCCGGTTCACTTCAGTGCGTGGTGACAAGGTGGATATTCTGTACAACAACATCCGACACGCGTTCTTCCAGCCGTGTGACGGAGAGATGATCATCTTGCTGCATTTCAATCTTAAGGTGAATTTCAAGATTTTTCATAACATTTTTCCCATCCATTCCTACCTGATTAAGGCACTTCAGCAAAGCCTTCAGTGATTAAATCAGACACGCCCACAGGTCTGGCCAATGAACAGGCCTTCACTCACGTTATGCAAATGAGGCCGATTTTGCCGATTCACACATTGCCTATGTCGTAGGTGATTGATTCTTATAGTGATAGATAGATCTCTCTGAGAGCTTTAAAATATTATTCGCGCAGCGAAACGGCCGAAGGCCGTTGAGCGAAGCGAATTGAGTTCAAGAGAAGACTCAGAAATCTGTGCAGTGATGGTCTCAACATCAACAGTCCACAGCTGGGAATTAGGTCAAGTGGGTCCAGCTTCTTATCAATGATTTAGTTTCTTATTTAACAAAAATATAACATATTCATATCCAAAAGTGTCTTAAAAATTCAATTTTCTCTAGTTATATATCCTGTACCAATGATTTTTATGGAATAGTTAATTATAAGCTTGGACAAGCTAAATCAAATTATTAACATGTGATTCATTTAATTTCAATCAGACAACAAGAAAACATAACAAAATTATAGTTACATAATCTTATAAACTGATGATTATGTAACAGTGAACAGTTAATCTACATGCGATGTTATTGTTTTTGTATTACTATATATTTATACTATTATGTAATATCAACAATCTAACATAGACTTGACTTTGGCAGCTTTCAGTGCTGTCTGCCTTTTTACCATTTAGCTGATAATCTATCAATCTTATTTATCTATTTAATATATATCTGTCTATCAATTTATCTATCTATCTGTCAATATATCTATCTGTCTATCTATCTATCTATTATATTTTTTGTCTAGTTTATCTTGCTATTCTACATTTTTCTCTGTCTTTCCATGTTTCTGTCTTTCTAATTTTCGGAAACAGTTATATAACTGCCTTTCATACATTGAATATCAAATAAACATGAAAGTTACATATGGTAACACTATAAGTCCTACAAAAACTGTTTAAAGTGCTGCGCGAATTTCATGGCAGTGCCATTTACATATTAGCTCTTAGGCCTCTGTGGAGTTGAAGCTCGCCGTGTAAGTTGCCGGTAAACATTTGAAGTGGGGAGAAATACTGCTCGCTGATTGGCCAAGACGCTCGTGACGTAAATTCATTAATATTTGCAGTTATTGAGGCAATCATCTAGGTAGATACTCTGGGTGGATTAATAAGGATGTTCCCTCAGGCTTTGCTCAGTGGTGGCGTGCTGGACTGCCAATCGCTGGGTCCAGGGTTCGAATCCAATGTTGGACGGCTGTTTCAATCATCTTTCGCCTCATTGGCATGTCCTACTGTCCAAATCAGCCTACCGAGTACACAAATAGTATTAAATGCAGGATGTAAAGCCCAAATATAACCCATCCATCCAATTTCCTCAGTTTGTTGTGCTCTAGGCTTTCTGTGACTAGGTCACAGAGAATGAATATTTACTTTTGACTAAAAAATCTTCCTTCTCATCTTTCAGAACGCCATCATGTTTGGTAAGAAGAAGCACAATGACGTACAGTTCTACACAGAAGTGGGAGAGATCACGACAGATTTGGGAAAACATCAGCACATGCACGACAGAGATGATCTGAGAGCTGAACAGGTATGGACCTACGGAAACAATAAAAAAATAATGCCCTTGTCAAATTAAAATGTAGACCATACATTGTGTTGCAGTTAGCTAATTTCCTTTCAACTTTGCAAGGTGGAAAAGTCCTTGGTTAGAAATTGTTTATTTTTGGGCAGTTCACCCCTTGAAGTCAATTTGTTAAAAGTGTACCACCTCTCTAATGCTGCAGATAATGAAAATGTGATCTTCATGAAGTGTAGTATTGTACTTGGAACTTTAGAATCCCATTCAATATGATGGTAATATACCTAGTGAGCCCAAAACATTGTGATATTAATTCACGGCATAGAAATATTTCTGGATCAGCAAATATCAGCTATATCATTACCTGAATTTTCTTTATTATTTGTTTTTAGGCTGAACGAGAGTTCAGACAGAAATTGAAGTCTGCCTTCAAGAGCTTCTGCGACAAAGTGGAATCTCTGACGAAACAAGACGTAGAATTTGACACCCCGTTCCGAGAATTAGGATTCCATGGTGTGCCCTTCAGGAGTACGGTGATGCTGCAGCCCACTAGTGGATGTCTGGTCAACTTCACGGAATGGGTGAGTAGTCATGAAAGAAATTTCTATTATTTATTTATTATTTATTCAAAGTCAGGTTGAAAGCAGAGAACATAAGTGCACATGTTACTTCTATGGCCGACTAGAAATAACAAATAAACACCAATATATGGCAATAACTTAAATAAGAGAATGTAAAATTACATGTAAAATAGGGTAGATAGAAAATTTCGACAAAAGGTAAAATTAGTACGTGGTCAAAAATAGTCCTCTATCCTGACTTGTACAGCAGTAATTTCTAATCCCTATTCGCTACCCGTGTGAACTATTGGGCATTTGTTGGGCATTTCCCTAAAAATACCTGGGAAGTTCCGGCTCAAAAATGCTTTCAACCCTTTGGATTTTATTAAACTTTACACAGTTAGCCCTGGGGTAGGGATTGGGCATTTCCACCATTTTCCTTACAAAAATTTCTTCCAGGGAGCTGATATTTCCAGGCATCCAACCCCCCCCCCCCATGTCCACGGGGTAGGCGGTTTGAATAATAGATGTCCAAGTCGTTAATATATAAGCTACTGTGACAAAAAGTGTAATTATAATTCTAATATTTTTTTCAGCCGCCATTTGTGATATCCCTTGAGGAAGTGGAGCTCATCCATTTCGAGAGAGTCTCCTTCCAGCTCAAGAACTTCGACATGGTGTTCGTCTTCAAGGATTACACTCGCAAAACGTCCATGGTGAACGCCATTCCCATGAACCAGCTGGACCACGTGAAGGAGTGGTTGAAGTGAGTGATCTTTCTACTCATTAAATTGGCTGCTGTGCACATGGCTATCTTATTATGTTCCTGGTATTGTTGCATAAACAATGCTTTCCTGGCCATTAGGCCACACATAATTGATCTTTAGCTTCTCGGATCCTCTCAAGGCACTTTTTCGAGGGTCGGTCGTGAGACAAAAAAAAAAAAGGTAAAAAAAAATTTTTTTATAATGTCAAAAAAAAAAATTTTTTTTTTCCATCGGCACTGTATCTATTGTGTCGGCGTGTCCGCGAAGCTAAGAATCAATTATGTGTGGCCTTAGTCACAATCTGGCAGTGTTTGATTCATACTCTGACTGCTGTGTTTTACTCCTGCCCTGGGTCATTATACAGAAATGTTCCCATTTGGGTGGCAATTTTGCTGTTTTTCAAAATTTTTAAAATACATGATTTAATCAGTGTGGAGGTCAAGATAGGTTCTGAAAAACATCTAACAATGGTTGCCATGATTCTTTCTTCAGTTTTAATTTTGGCTAAAATGAACATGCTTTTCCTACGAGTCATTACCGCAACAGTAGCAAATTGTTGCGGTAATGACGTGTTGCGGTAATGACAAATTCAGCTTTTGTATTTTTTTTAAGAGGCGCGGCAGCACACACAGTATGGGAGGTAAAAGGAATGTGAACTAGAATGTTCAGCATCACTTCATGATAATTTAAAAAAAATTTTGCTGCATTCCTTTCTTGATTGTTTAATGTCCGTTATGGTAATGGCGCATAATAAACCTACTCGCTCAAATTAGGGGTTTTAAATGGACATAAAATCTCTTTCGCACGTGTGATTTTCTTCAGCAGACAACCTTGCTATCAAGCTGCTCGAGCAGTTGTATTATGTCATGTGACTGATGAAATCACTTGTATAAGAAAATGAATGGTGCCAAAAATAGTACTATGTTGCGGTAATGACCAAAAAACTCAGGGACAGACTTTGCAGCAAATTTTCTCAAAATTCAATGGGGAGTAAAAAAGTTAAAGCAAGCCCATAATTTAAAGGACATTGTTCTGGTTACATTCATATTAAAATTATAGCATATTGAGACAATTTTACAGGTATAGTGAGGGTAGAATTCGCAGAAATGGGTGCAGGGACATGCAAAAAACAGGTACAAGTGCGACTTTAGGCAGTAAAATATTGTCAAAAATATATATGAATGACAAAATTAACACTTAACATGTTTGCTTTGGTCCTGCTTGCTACCACTAACTTTAAAAAAGTGATGAAGAAGCATTTATTATTGATTTAATGACATTTGAAACCTAGGGACAGGAATAGGAACATTTCTGTAGAATGACCCTCCTGTTGGTTAACTGCATTGGTAGCACACTGGGCTGCCAACTGCTGGGTCTAGAGTATGGTTCCTGCTCTGGCCAGTTCTCTTGGACCTATGTTTCTTTTTACAGCAATATCAATCGTCCTTTGTCTCATTGCTCCTTTCCTAATTAGCCTACCAAGTTCTTAAATACAGGACGTAAAGCCCCAACCATCCTTCCATCTAGTGCATAAATAGCCCCAATCATCCATCCATCTCTGACAGTATGACATCCATGCAGATTGCAGAAACATAACCTGAGAAGTAACCACAAGCTGCTGTTAGCAGAACCTGCTCCATGCAACAAAAATAAGTTTGAGGATCGGGCATTTTCCTATGCACAGGGTTCCCACAGTTTTGAGAAGTGGGGAAAAAGTAGGGAATTTCCAAAAGCCATTTTCCAGACCTAGAAAGTAGGGAAAAAGTAGGGAATTTTCATTTGTAGTAGGGAATTTTCATTTACTGAAGCATTTTGCCGATTATTTCAAATGTCGATAAGCCGGGATATGATAACGTAAACAATAGCTCTAGTGACACGTAAATCTGTCCTGGGTAGAAGCTTTTAGTCTCAGATTTTTCTTCACTTGAGTTTTGCTTATTCAGCCTTGTGTGTGAAGAGGTCATAAGAACTGATTTAATTCATATAAACAGATGGCAATGCGCTTGAACAATCTGTGTTGAAAGTTGTGAAAGCAGGAGATATGAGCTAATTGATGGTCTGGAAAAATGACGCATCAGTTTTGAAAGAGTCTTGAAAAAGTAGGGAATTTCCAAAAGGGAAAATTGTGGGAACCCTGTATGCAGCACCAAAACTCTGGAACAGTTTGCCTGAAGAAGTTAGAACTGCAAAAGCCTTGGAAAGCTTCAAGAACAAACTAAAAACCTATTTGTTTCAGAATTACTATAAGTGATTTAATCCGAAAAGTGCTGGTGAGCAGTTTGCCGAAATTAGCGCTATATAAATCCTTATTATAATAATTATTATTATTACTCAGCCTGCTCAGTTTGTGTGTTTGTTAATCGACTTCTGAAAACAATTCTCAATGGATTTAGATTTCCTGTGGCACGATGTCTTCATTTGTGGTAGACAATACCTGATTAAATTTTGGTGAATATTGAAGAATTTTTGGGGCTACAGTTAAAGAAATTCGAAATTAGGCCTCTACCGAGCTGCATGCAGCTGCAATAGTATACAAGTCAGTTTTGCACTTGCAGTCCAAGAGAGTGCATATATTCTACAGCCTGTTTAGCAATTGTGAATCTTGACTGAATCTAGTTAATTATAGAATTCTACAGATTGTTATTGCTTCTTGATTGCCATTGGTCAGGGTAATCATCATCAAATGCACTTCATGGCTGCTTATCCAGATCTTTTTCATTTTTAAACAGACATATCAATTGCATAAAAACTATACTATCAATTGAAGGTCATTTTACTTCATCATACTTTGCTGGAAAAATGGACAAATAATTCTTTAAACAATATTTTGAAAACCAGACAGATGGATAGAGACATAAAAAGATAGAAAGATGGTTAGATGAATAGATAGATAGATAGATAGACATAGATAGATAGATAGATTCATCGATTGACTGCCGTATTCATTAATAGCTCCAATGGCCCTTTGAAAAACTGTTCATCTGATATGGTAACCCTTTAGAAACTTATACTCTAATTTTTTTTTTTAATTGATAACGGATATCATGAATCAGAAACTTTGTGTTTAGCTTCAGTCTTAATTTGAAGGCAGGCTGAGGTATGCGATCTCCGAGCGCTCATTCTAGTTATGTAATGTACTGAGCTGAATTATAAGTACTCTTTTCCTCATCTTCTAGCTCCTGTGACATCGCATACAACGAGGGAGTTCAGAGTTTGAACTGGACCAAGATTATGAAGACCATCACTGATGACCCTGAAGGGTTCTTCGACAACGGGGGATGGAGCTTCCTTAGTCCTGACAGTGACGTGAGTGCTGACTTTTGGAATCTTGATTATTTGCTCGTTCTGACAAAGAGTGGATAAAGCCATCCTGTTGTTTGATTTTGTCGTACAGTTCTTACTACTTTAAATCCATCTGTTTCATGAGTGATTGATGTAATATATAAACTGATGGATTTTGATAAATTATAATTGAGAATGACGAGTTATTTAAGTCTATTAGTATATAATCTTGATTAATATTTACATCCAAAGATTAGTCCAATATATATCTCTGTGTATTCCACTGTCATGTTTGGTCGCCTACATGATTATGTTCGTGGTATTTACAATTCTGCTGAAAGTCCTGCAATGTTGAAGAATAACAAGAATAACAAGAGCTTTGTTACTCAATAATTCTGAGAATTGGACTAATCTTTGGGTGCAGACCAAGCCTTACCGGTTTAAAACTGAAATGACATATTGACTAAATGGAATTCCGTGGATTTTAGGAGGAGAACGCGGATGACGATGAGGATTCGGAGGATGACCAGGGCTATCAACCGACGGACGAGAGCGAAGAGGGAGACGACAGCAGCGAAGACAGCGAAGAGAGCAATTGGTCCGCCGAGGAGGAGTCTGGTATGTTACTATTTATTTATTGTCAATTTGCTGTAAGTTGCTGTAATTTGCTATATTTCCAATGTACCTTTAGGCCACACATAATTGATTCTTAGCTTCGCGGACCCGCCGATACAATAGATTTCCTGCCGATGGAAAAAAAAAAAAAATTTTTGTTGACATTATAATAAAAAAATGTTTTACCTTTTTTTTTGTCCTACCGACCGACCCTAGAAAAAGTGCCTTGAGAGGATCCGAGAAGCTAAAGATCAATTATGTGTGGCCTTAGCAATATGTACCTTTAAGTTGCGCGTTCCCCCGTAGCCTAATTGGTATTAAAGTGCGCTTGTCAACTGGCTTTGAGGGCGTGGGTTCAAATCTCACCCCGGGAACTCACTTTAGTCCGAGCCCATGGGACATTAAATGGACGCGGGTTGTATCCAGTATTCTATGCTGGGGCAACTGAAAGACCCTGGGCATCCCTGAATTAATAGGGTATGTGCCAGACTCACAGTCTTCTCATCATCATTCGGCGATCGCCTGCTTCGATATAGCCCACTAAGGTGCTGCAGAGGCGTAAAACACAAACAAACAAAACCTTTAAGTTGCGGGAGTTCTACTGGCGTTCTCTTATGTTAGTTTCTCATAGCATCATGCTGAGCAAGTGAAAGATCCTTCACATGAGCAGATGTGTGGATGATTCTCCCTGTTAGATTGTCCATATTATAATGAAGATGGTAAGGTTCTCTTCTTTGAGCGACTGCTATATTTATTTTGCAATTGTCTTTCAGATGAGGAAGAAGACGTGGGCTCCAGTGAAGAGAGCGGAAAAGACTGGGATGAGTTGGAAGAGGAAGCCAGGAAAGGTAAGATTGTCTATAGTACTGAAAGGTTATTGGTTTTCGCACAATATTTTATGTTAAAGCTATATTGTCAGCAGATTTAACCAAAATTTAAAAACTTTCCTTTCGATGTGTTTTACTTGTAGCTAACATATTCTGACAACTTAGTAACTTGAAAAATGAAGACTATGATATATATTTAGAATTGTTATATTGTTGATTGAGGACTAAATCATCCTTTGCCTCATTGCTGTGTCCTTCACCTGTCCTAATAAGCCAAATAAGTGCATAAATATCTATTAAATACAGGATGTAAAGCCCTGATCATCCTTGTTATAATCCACACCGGTACTGATGGGGTGTAAAACACAAACTCACTCACTCATCCTTGTTATAATTCTTTGTGATTTGTTAGTTATAATTCTGTATGATCTTTGTCTTATATCGTGTTAAAAATGATCTCGTTATAAATCTTCAGCTGATGCGGAGAATGAGTACGAAGTGGACGACCCCAGAAATCGCCACCGGAGTAGCGGCGGTGGCGGCGGCAGCAGTTCTAAACACAAGCACCACAAGTCTTCGCCCAGCAAGCACCACAAATCAAGCAAGCACCACAAGTCGCCACATAAATCACCGCATAAATCATCATCATCTCATAAATCATCGCACAGAGACCGAGACAAGGACAGGTCGTCATCCTCCTCCAAGAAACGACACCACAGCGGAAGCGACAGGGGCACTCCGAACAAGAAGAAGAGTAGACATTAAAGAGAAAGCGATTGCCAACTGTCGTAATCTAAAAGTGTGGTTGATAGAAATGGATGACGGTTACTCCTCTTTATAGTTGATTTCATTATAATTGTAAATGTTTTTCCTTACGTTTATGAAAAATATATTATTCAGACTTTACTTTCAGCATTGTACAAATTCTGAATATTTTTGTCATAAACTCATGAAAAGTTAATTTGAGCAGCTTTATTCTAACTCGTTTAGAAATTTGTAAGTTCTTTTCCTAAATATTACTAAATTCTCTTGTTTGAAAGAGAGAAAAAAATGTGACAATAATGAGAGAAAACCCGCTTTGTCACATTGTAAAACAAAAAACTTGTTATTATTTTGTGTACATCGAGAAGGTCCATTTCATTCCGAGATATTCAGGAAATTTCTGTTTCATAATTATGTTTAATTAAGCATGGCTAATTTCAAGAGGATGCACAATTCCACGCATTTCTAATCTTAAAAATCCTTTTATGCGTATGAATATTTTCCTGTTTGTTTTTATTGCATTTGTGGGAATTCTTAATAATTCTTAATAATTACCTTAATTTGTTTCCCAAATTGTGTTGCCTTGTCTGCATAGAGATCACAATCATTTATTGATCAGTTCATGTAACAGAGAATTTTTACAATCGGCCAAATAAAAACATAACCAATAATGTCATCTACTGCGCTTTGCATGGAACACAGCCTGGCTGCTGTATGACATTTGTTTTGAGCGGTTCTAAGTTATATCTAATTATATTTTGGGCAGAGGAGCCAATCACGGAGAGTCGTCAGACATTGTTGGGAGTATCAAAGATCAAGACTGGTTGACTGGTTGACTGAATTTCAACAATTCTGGAGGTTGGCACCTCTTGCCTGATCTAATAACAGACTGGCTTGTTAGTCCGCATGCCTGGTACCTGTTGATTTATACTATTGCTAGGCAGTACATTTGATTGACATGTGATCCGAATAATTACTTATACTACCACAAATTTGATAGAAACAGTGCCAATCAGTCTTAATTGAGTACTTGGACAAAATGTCATTAAAAACACTAAAAATGTGATTGTAATAGGGTTTATGTGACCATTCAATCAATGTATAAATGTAAACATACCTAAATGTTACCAACTCTTTTTAACTTACTTTTACTCCCATTATTTCGTTGCCTCTAAATAGTCCACACCAGTGCTGATGGGGCGTAAAACACAAACTCACTCCCTACTCCCATTATTTCAGTAGTATATTCTACATTCACCACAGTTTATAAATATTTTTAAGTGCTGGCTATCCGTACATCTGGACGTCTTAGATGACCATGAAAGAACATGAGTACCTGTTTCGGTATTGACATGATTGTCTATAACTACAGCTAGTTTAAATCTTTTTCTCTGAACGCTAAGGCCCCCTGGACAATGATTTATTGTATATAAATTGCCTATCGATTTAAAATTAATTTTATGTGACAGTGAACATTTATGTCTTGGCCAACTGAACTACTGAGTTCCGAACTTTATCAAGTCTATTATGTAATGAGCCTCACCTAACCGTATTTCAATATTGTCATTAATACTATCGTTTTTCTTTTTTTTAAATCCAATACTAAATTTTATATTTATTGTTATATATCATACTTCATTTAAAATTTTTTATGTATACATATCTTATGGCCCCAGCTAGATAAGCCTCGGCTTTTTCTTGAGCCTATTAATAAATTTACAAACAAACAAACAAACAATTCGAAGTTACTTTCATATTCATTATTGTTTCCCAAGTATTTTAGCCCTCAAATTGCCTTTAACTATATTCGGTGATTAACTATTGTACATAATTACACACAAAGTTTTATTTGATGTCAAATCATAGTATATATTTTGTCATATTTTGTCGTATCGTGTATTCGTGTATAGTCGCGATTAGCCTTTCATACTTTGGACCAAAACTGGAAAATTACAAAAAAATGTTAAATAATTATGTATCATTACGAAAAATATTGTATTATTTTGTATTGCAGTGAGTATGTACAACACGACACTGTCACTCAGTAGATCTGGTTTGTTTTATTTGTCAAATAATTGTGTATAAAATGAAATACATATGAATGTTTCATCAAAGCTTCGAAGACTAATCAGTCGGCATTTGCATAGATGACAAATTATGATTTGATTAGCCGAGATGTTATTTACGAAAGAAAGACAAAAAAAGATCGATTTATTTGGTCTATTTAGAATTACATTTACTGAGACCCTGGATAGCACAAAGTTTAATACCTATTTCCATTATGGTCCAGATGTAAAATGGCATGTGAATTGGTAGTGAAGATGGAAAAAAAAGCAATTATGTGAAGCCATACTGCTGTGTATTGCTACCATAAAGGTATCATTTATCATTTAAAAGCAGAATACAATGGAGAGAATTATGGTAGTCCTTAAGAGTATTAAACTGCTGAGTTTTGTCAGCATGTGATTTTCATCAAATTATGGAAATATGTTTTGAATGATATCTGGAGTGTCTCGATTCAATTAATTTGGATCATTTCTCGCTTCTGCTGTGTCTTCAAATTCACCAAAATTATTGCTTTCTTGAGTCTTGATTCAGAAAATGATTGCTGATTTATGGAGTGTTTTGGGATTCAGAAAATGATTTATGGAGTGTTTTGGGATTCAGCAAATGATTTAAGGAGTGTTTTAGGATTTTTGTATTCAGCAAATTATGGAGTGTTTTGGGATTTAGCAAATGATTTATAGAGTGTTTTGGCATTCAGCAATTGATAAGGGTTTTGGATTCAGCTTATAATTTTTGTACTGAAAAATGTATTATAGGGTTTTTTGGGATCAGCTTGTGATTAATGGGAGTTTTTTGGGATTATGCAAATGATTTATGGAGTGTTTTAGGATTTTACAAATGATTTATGGAGTGTTTCGGGATTATGCAAGTGATTTATGGAGTGTTTTAAGATTATGCAAATGATTTATGGAGTGTTTTGGAATTCTGCAAATGGTTTTTGGAGTGGTTTGGTATTCAGCATATGGTTTATGGAGTGTTGTGATTCTGTGTACAAATTATTTATGGAGTGTTTTGGGATTCAGTAAAA